>CM060449.1:74876120-76076120 GCA_030545235.1 Helianthus tuberosus | reverse complement strand
TTACTTGTCATAGGACTAGTTCGGCGGTCCGAACGCGTTTCACGCGAACGACGCGTTAAAGTAGCATAAGCTACCTAAACGGGTCGTAATGGGTCACAAGCACTTAGGATAGGTTTCATTTAGTATGTAGGCTTTGTTAAACCATACTACATGAGTTCCCATACTCATTTGGTTTACGAACCCTCATTCTATCCGATCTTCCGATTTAGGTCCGGTTTATTAATGTAGTTACCTATATTAGGTGCCGTTTGATATTCCGAGATCTCTAGCATTGCTTGGTGGTTATCTTAGGACTTCTGAGCAATCTCAAGTGAGTACATAGACCCCTCTTTTACTGTTTTCCAAACATTTTGGGGTGAAACACATGTGCCTACTTGTTACTTTCATGCTTTCCTGTTTTCACATCATATACCTGCTATGTTTGTTAGTACATTATAGTACATGATTTCATTACGTTTCATGCTATGTATGTCCATTGTGTGCATATTTAGTACATTGTTTTACATTACATTTCTGCTATGTATGTTAACTGATAGCATGCTAGCACATTGATTTACATGACTTTTCTGCTTTGTATGTTAACTTAGCATACTTAGTACATTGTTTTTATATAACATGTTCACTTTTGCTATGACATTTGGTTTGCACAAACGAGACTATTATACGTTCATTAACATTAGCTACGCCGCTCGGTAGTAAGTACTGGTACCATAGGACTTGACAAATCCCATTCCTGACATCCCGGGTTTGTTTGGATGTAAGGAATGACTGAATCCGAATACAATTCTTTTGATAACCTTGACTGAAAGGGTTATCCGACTGTCTCAAGGCTTGAATGTATGCGTTAACTTACCACATAAATGTTTGTATCAATGTAACATGTATTACTTTGCGAAACATAACTTTTTGATACATTCAAAATACTTTGTTTTGTACATTTCTACATTTGGACTATTTGACAATACTTTACTTACAAGACATAACATTTGTTACACATTACTTGACTACTTTTGGACTATCAACATTTGACATGGTTTATACAAGGACTTTTGACAATTGGTTTAAACATAGACATTATACATTGTTGGTTGGTTAAGTGACTTAAGTAACGAAATGTGAGTAATATGATACAAGCATGGTGGATACGCCGCTGGTACTTCCTATATATAAGTGTTTGTATTATATTACATATCGTAGCGTTATTTAAATCATTGATTTTGGACTTATACATTTTATACAAGTAACATGTTTTCACAAGACTTTGTTTTACAATACGGTTTATTTTATACAACTCATTTTACATGGTTATTCATTTAACCATACCTTATTCTTTTACTTATACATATCATCTAAACTTATTGTTTTTCAAGCGATTTACAAAACAAAATCAAATTACAAGGTTCATGACTAAACATTTCTTAAACTTAAGTCATGAATCCTATTTTCACAAAACCTATGTATCTCACAGGCATTTTTATGCTGACGTACCTATTTTCACATGTGTTTTCAGGAGCTTTTCCGTAGGATGACGATCATGACACTAGGGCGGACCTGTGCCTTAGAGATTTAAAACGAAGATAGACTATGTTTAATTATGTTAAAAACTCTTTGATTCTTGTTTAAAACAATGAAACTCTTGTGTTTATAAATAAAATACAACTTTGAATGCCATGGTTATGAAACAATTAATTCTGTTACAACACTCCCCGACGTTTTCCGCCACGTCTTGTATGTTATACGTGGTCGGGGTGTGACAGAAGAGTTGGTATCAGAGCCAATGGTTATAGGGAATTAGGTTATTAGTAATGCTTTGACCTAGACTATAACCTTTCTAGGACCCTAACACAAGTTGTCTTGTGTTTAGATTTTAAAACATGTACATCACCTATCCTTAGGTGATTATCAAAACAAGAAACCAAATTTTTCGAAACGATTTTTGAAAAACAATCATCTGTTTTTGGATGATTTATTACAAGGTTTTGAACCCTCTTTTGTAAGGTTTTGAACCCTTCCAGTTTGACTAAATTTTTGGCCTTGTGCCTTCAAATTTTCAAAATCTCGTCAACGTTTTGGGTTTTAAATAATGTGAACACGTGCAAACTGGAAGAGTGAATGCCTGTATTCTGGGTTTTCTGTCTAGGCAAGCACTTCGTATACATCTCATCAGACGCGAGACCAGTTGTGCTTACCTGGGAATTCTTGGGATGAGTGTTCACTTATAGGCGAGCATGTCTTCATGATACATTATTTTCGATCCATTTACTTTGATTAGTCACTGTGCGTCGTTTGTTTGCTTGGTAATGCGGACAAATTACCACCATCTTTGCGTTTGTTAATTTTGTTTCATCTCATTCTTTTCATCCAATCCTCTCACTCGTTTCCTTTCATGTTTTTCCTCTTTTAGAATGCCTCCTCGACGCGAACACCAGATAGCAACTGCCGAACTGGCAGAAATCATTTCGGAGCAGATGGCTGCTCAGTTCCCAAATCTCTTTGCTCAATGGCACGCAGCCAACAACAACAACAATGCTCCATGCAAATACAAGGACTTTAGCTCGGCTAAACCACTCAAGTTTAGTGGTTCTGAAGGAGCGACTGGGCTTCTTCAATGGTTTGAGAGCATTGAGAATACTTTCCGCCACGTGCAGTGTCCGGATAATTGCAAGGTCGAGTTTTCTTCGAGCGTATTTCAGAAGAGGGCTCTCACATGGTGGAACGGGGTTATGAGAGACAGGGGTGCAGAAGTTGCTCTAGCACAGACATGGGCTCAACTCAGGGCCCTTATGATGAGGGAATTCTGTCCTCGCCATGAACAGCGAGCGTTGGAGAAAGAGTTTGATAATTTGAAACAAGATAGTGGTGAGCACAGGGCATATACTGACAGGTTTGAGGAGTTGAGTCTGCTTTGCCCAACTATGGTTACCCCACTCGACAAGGCTATCGAAAGGTACATCGACGGCCTACCTGACTCAGTACAAGACATCCTTACTGGGAGTAACCCTACCACACTCCGTCAGGCGATCGAGTTAGCAGCGACATTGACTGAGTCGCAGGTTCGAAAGGGAAAGCTGCATAAAAAGGGTGACAAGGGTAAGAAGCAGGTGTTTGATAAGGAGGATAGCAAGAAAGGTCAAAACAAGAAGGGAAAGAATTCTGGAGGGTCTAGGAAGCGGAAGGCTTCCCAAAACTATGCCGTTACTGCACAGGCCCAAGCTGCACCAAATCAGCCTGCGCAACCACTAGCCAAGAAGCCTTATCTTGGCACTGCACCTTTGTGCAACAGGTGTAACGGCCATCATCAACCACACCTCCAGTGTCGTCAGTGCACCAACTGCGGAAGATCTGGTCATCTTACTGCCGCCTGCCGCATTCCTGTTAACCAGAACCAGGCAGTTCAGAACCCGGCTCAACAAGTTGCTCAGCCTCTTGCTCAGCAACAAGGTCAAGCTGCACGACCTCATTTTCCTCCTGGTTCGTGCTACAATTATGGGGATCTGACCCACTATAGGAACCGGTGCCCAAGGCTAGCCAACCAGAATCAGAATGCGAACCCGAATCAGGCTCAGGCTCGAGGTCGAGCTTTTAACTTGAATGCCCAAGAGGCGCAAGCGGACGATAATGTGGTGAACGGTACATTCTTTATTAATAATCAGCCTGCATCTGTTCTTTTTGATTCGGGTGCCGACAAGAGTTTTGTGTCATTGTCTTTTGAGCCATTACTTCGCGTGTCTAGAACAAAACTAGGTAAACCTTTGACAGTAGAAGTTGCTAGTGGTGAACCCATTGTTCTTGATTCTGTTCTTCACAACTGCCAGTTGAACCTTAACGATCATCTTTTTCCTATTAACCTCATGCCTATGCAACTTGGAAGCTTCGACGTCATTGTGGGTATGGATTGGTTATCCAAGCATCACGCCGAGATAGTTTGTTCTGAGAAGATTGTTCGTGTGCCGCTTTCGACAGGCGAGATCCTACAGGTTCAAGGTGAGAAACCATCCGGTGGTCTCAAACTCATGTCTTGTTTTAAAGCTCGGAAGTATTTGCGGAAGAACTATGTGGCTTTCTTAGCACATGTTACAGCAGATAAAGGCAAGGCTAAGTCTATTTCAGATATTCCTGTCGTTCGGGATTATTCTGAAGTTTTCCCTGAAGAGTTACCTGGTCTACCTCCAGCACGCCAAGTCGAGTTCCGCATTGATCTCGTACCTGGTGCAAATCCCATTGCCAGAGCTCCATATCGTCTTGCACCATCTGAGATGCAAGAGTTGTCTAAGCAGCTTCAGGAGCTCTCTGACAAAGGTTTTATCCGTCCTAGCTTTTCACCCTGGGGTGCTCCCGTTCTTTTTGTCAAGAAGAAGGATGGATCCTTTAGGATGTGTATCGATTATCGTGAGCTTAACAAGCTTACTATCAAGAATCGATATCCCCTACCGCGCATAGACGACCTCTTTGATCAATTACAGGGCGCTTCTTATTTTTCGAAGATTGATCTACGTTCCGGATATCATCAACTTCGTGTGCATGAAGAAGATATTCCCAAGACAGCGTTCCGCACTCGTTATGGGCATTATGAATTCACAGTCATGCCATTCGGTTTGACTAATGCTCCTGCTGTTTTCATGGACTTAATGAATAGGGTATGCAAACCTTATTTGGATCAGTTCGTCATTGTTTTTATTGACGACATCTTGATTTACTCCAAGACGCGAGCTGATCACGAGCAACATCTTCGTCTTACTTTGGAACTCCTAAAGAAATAGCAACTTTTCGCCAAATTCTCCAAGTGCGAATTTTGGCTTAAAGAAGTTCAATTTTTAGGACACATCATCAACGAACAAGGTATTCATGTAGATCCCTCCAAGATCAGTGCGATCAAGGATTGGGATACGCCTACTACTCCTACTGAGGTTCGTTCTTTTCTTGGTCTAGCGGGTTATTATCGCCGCTTCATTGAGAACTTCTCAAAGATTGCAGTTCCTCTAACTGCTCTAACTCAGAAGAACAAGCCCTTTGAGTGGGGATTCAAACAAGAGGAAGCTTTTCAAAACTTGAAGCAGAAGCTTTGCGACGCGCCTGTTCTAACTTTGCCTGAGGGCAATGATGATTTCGTCGTTTATTGCGATGCATCTAAACTGGGTCTTGGCTGTGTTCTTATGCAAAGGAACAAAGTCATAGCATATGCATCAAGGCAGTTGAAGATACATGAGAAGAACTACACCACTCATGATCTTGTAAACTCTTGTATATGTAAAGTTTGTATAACCGTAAAACCATGTATCTTGTAAACAATGATGATTTGTAACGCATTATGTTCGTAAAACCATGTATTTGTAAACTCTTGTATATGTAAAGTTTGTATAACCGTCAATGCCCTCCCTGACTTTGACTTCATGCCTGCATAATCCTATGCTTTGAATTTGTATAAAACATGGTATGTAATTTATAAAGTCATATTGAAACTGAGTTCTGTATATATAAGGAATACGAGATTGTTGATGGTTCGCGAGGCCACTAACATATGTAACGACATAGGAAGCATCCAAACCATAGGCATTTTTCTAGTTGTCGATTCATGACTGAGACACAAAAGCACTACTTGGTACTAGTTATCACCAAGAGTGTGGCTGCCCGAAAACCCATTAGATCTAACCTTTTGTTCTGCGGTCTTAGTATGTACATGATTAATGGTGCTTATGTTACCCTATTCGTGACATGATCTATTGTGTCATTCCTTAGTTTAAAGTACCTCTTGGTACTTGTATTTCCCGTAGTTTAGAAAACTAGAATTCGTGTGTATGCACATTTCGAAAAAATACGCTTGTTTGAAAAACCGGTATAAAACATAAGCTTTTCGTAAACCATTTGTGTCAGTTAAAACTTGCTTGTAAAATGGTTTAGAAATATGTAATTCTTGTATGCTTTGCAAAAAGTGCATCTCTTTCCACCCCGAAAACATTTAGAAAAATGTAAAACTGTAAAAAGGTGGGGTTATGAACTCACCGGAATTGCCTTGTGCAAAGCTAGCTAATTACGACTTCGTGATGTCGTTTCCAAGACGAGACTCGCTAGCGTGCATTCTACAATATTCCTAACACGGAATATCTTATAAGTTTCTAAATAAAAGCGGTAACTAAGCTACGTGTCACCGAGCTCTACCGAATCGTTAACCGAATGATTCAACGGTAAGTTGTTAACTTAATGAAAACGTTTAAGTATACTTGTTAGTCGTTTAATGTCGGTAGTAGTTTACTAAGTCTTTGAAAAACACTTAGTTCTCGTTAGACTTAAAATGTATAAATATTTATATAAAAATATAAATATATCGGTAGAATCTCGTTAGTCGTCTTGAGAAGTCGTTTGTGTATATAGGAATGTTCGTATGATACGATATTTGAAATAAATATAAAATCTATATTTATTTTTGTAAAAACGAATTCGAGTTGTGTGATATTTGAAATAAATATATAAACTATATTTATTTTATAAAAAAAGTCGTATTGTTTAATACTTGAAATAAATATACAAACTATATTTATTTTTGTAAAAACGAATTCATATTGTTTGACATTTGAAATATACGTATAAACTATATTCGTTTTATAAATCGAATTTATGTTGTTTGGTATTTGAAATAAATATCTAAGCGATATTCATTTTATAAAACGAAATTGGTTGTTTGATGTTGGAAATATTATATGAATCGTCGTTTTTTTGTATCTTGTAAAAGTGTCGTCAAAAGAAATTATATGTTCGTATTTGTTTTTCTAAAAGAGTATTCGAATCCGATAGTTTATTTTATAATAAAACGCGTTGTATATTACGGGTTTTCTCGAAAAACGGGCAGAGTTTCCTCTGTTTTTGGACGCCCCCGACAACACAAGTTGTCGTTATTTTATCAAAATTCAACAATATAATCAATATCAATATGTATAGTTTTCGTAAAAACGACAAAATGTAAATTAAACACTAATCTGAATCGGTTCGAGCTCGTTCACGAAATAAATAAAAATCTTAAAATTACGTAAATATTAAACGTGTCGTTAGACTTTACCCATCTTCGCGTCGAACGTTGACTGAGTGGACCGGCAGAGTTGACCGAGTTGACTCGCTGAGTTGACCAGTTGAGACCGAGTTGACTCGGTTTAACCCGAAATCAAATCTGACCCGCATTTGACCGTAAACCCGAACCGAACTGTTGACCGTCCCGAACCTGTTGACCAACCGTGACTGTTTGACCTGGACCCGAGCCGAGTTAACTCGGTTTAATCGAGTTGACTCGAACCAAAGCCCGAAACTTGAACTGAACCACCTCTTGAACCAAAACCAAGTCTGTAACCCGAACCAAAACTCGAACCGGCTGAGCCGCGAAATCTGAACCGAAACAGATCTTCATCTTCAACTTAACATTGCCATCATCATCAATGGACTAAAAAAAATAGGCAGAGGATGTTTACCGGTTAGACTCGTCAAAAGAAAAAGATCACCACCGTCGCCTTCACTCCACTGCCGCCGCCGTGAGCGGCGGCGCCGCTCTGTCTCCGACGCCCTCTCTCTCCTTGGTCTCTCTCTCTCTATCTCGTATCCCTATCTTCTGTTTGTAGCCGCCGCACCACCACCGGATGGTGGTGGTGGTGATCCGTTTTGTTAATCGAAAGGGGGGGGGGGGCTGCTTGCAGGTGTAGGAGGGTCGTGATGGTGGTGTGGGTGGTTGTCGGAGGTCACGGCCGGAAGAGCATGGCCGGCACCGGCCGATGTTCGGCCTGAACAGGAACTCGAGAGGGAGAGAGGGATGAATAGAGGGTCTATAAGTGTGTGGTTCGTGTTTAGGGTTTCTCTCAAAGGAGATGAAGAAGGTAATAGTCAGTGATTTTTTTGTGTGCAAGTATTATATGCAGGTAAGGAGAGAGATATGGGTCTTTTATAGATGTTGTTGATATCTTGAAAAGATCTTGTGTTTCTAAATTTTGAGACATAATCTTATGTAGAGATTTAGCATAGATTTTATAGAGATTTTCAGCAGGTTATGGAGAGATCTTTAAGATCTTGACAAGATTTAATATATTAGGTGTAGGTTTAGGCTTGTGGGTTTTGGGCTTGGGCCCAGGGCCCACAAGCCCATCTCATGTATAAGTGGCCTGTAATTCCTATGAGACCCGATATCGCAACTCAAACTCCATAAGTGTCGAAAGAATAAAAATTTTAAAATTAAAAGGCGTATAATAGTGGCGTTGTCAGTATTTTGTACGGTATTAGTCCGTTGTCATTTGATGTTCCGTAGATTCCACGCGAATCTTCATACGCGTACTGTAGAGTCGGATAAACGTTCCTAGGCACTCCAAAGGCCTAATTAAGTTAATTTGTGTTGTAAACACTATTTATTATTGCGTTAATCACCTGTTAATCACGTAATTAAGAACCGTAAATCACCGGTTGTCACACTCTCCCCTTGTTAATGAAATTTCGTCCTCGAAATTTAGACTACGTTAACTCCTTAGAGTTACGTTATGTGTAGGTAAGTACGAATAGCATCAAAGTGGATGACCACGAAATCGAATCAAGACTTATTTGAATCATGTGAATTCAAGGACATACCTCAACAATAAGAGCCCAAGCTGTAAGTTATACCGACGCCACAAGGTGTCGTAGTGAATGAAACAATTCAATAATAGCGGTGATCAAACAAATTCACCGTGTTTGAAGTCAAGCGAAAGTACAATGAAGCAAATTTGAAAATTTGATTCAAACGTCATCACAAGATTTTCAATTGAAGATGGAACATCAAAGAATTAATGTTTTCGATCGAAGATGAAGAAACAATAAATATCGCAAAATATTCGATCGATGTTGAAAGAACCGTTAGTAGGTACACCGGAATATGTAATAAATTTGTGTACCATTGTCATAACACACAATTGTGTTAAGACCGCTTAAATATGATAAATCGAAGCGGATTTAAAGCAAATCAATAAATAAATAATTAAATCCGTGCATGAGATGCGTAAACAAGTTTAGCGCAAGCTTCAAACTAGTGAAAATCACCATCACAAGGTGTCAAAATCAACACACAACTTAATGGAGTCGAATGCCAAACAAGTTTACTTCGACTCGGAACAAATGAAACACTTGTTAAAACGAATTTTGAATATGATGCTCCTAATACATCATATGATGCTCTGAATTGAATATGTGCAATGAACAAATTTAAACAATTGAACTTGATTTCGGCCCAAGCCGACAATAAATACATGTATCGACAAGAAAACTTTCGGCATGGTCACAACGAAAAACCATGTATGTAACTTGAAAAGAAATTTCAAGAAAATGTGTTGACTTGATAACAAAGGAGCCAACAATTACAATAATGCAGGTCATTCGAATCACAAATCAATAATTAGATTTAGCGAAATAATATTTCAACTTTGATGAAGCACTTATTTGAAACGAAACCACATGCGCAACAAACGATGCATGCGTAACATATGAATTTTCAAGAAATGAAGCAAATGAATATTCGCTATACTTAAAGAAATGATCGTGACACAGTGACCATTAAGAGGAGTAGAGATACGAAAATCTACTCAGTAAATGTGAAAGTCGAAATTTCAATAAAAGAAATTTGAGGACTTTACCTGGGGTTTCATGTGATGACCGGTTGTTAGGTAACATTACCAGGGAATGTCGAACATAGCGTATTCGTCGTTAATAAGATAGGGGGAATACGAAGGCATGCGTCTTCTCCTTAGCATGACTCGTGTCGATTGCAGGACCACGTGCCAAACCCCCACTTCTTGATCGATAGTTTTCGTGCTGACAGGATTAGCATCATCGTTGAAATGCTCCATAGTGTCTTCTCAGTGACTTCACCTCGAAAGTCGTATGTGACGTACTTCAACCTCCGTTGATGTATAGCTTAAGTTTCACGTATACCTGTGCACTAGCGTTTCGTTCCGCGTAGAATGTGATGTACTCTGACATCCGTTGAAGTAAAATTTGAGTTCCATGTATTCTCGTGCACTAGGGTTTCGTTTTGCGTAGGCTGCCTGCTCGGGAAGTTAAATTACCATAGACAATATGGATAATAGTGTGTGCCCGAGTTAATATTCGCGGTTCCTACGTGATGACCTTTAATGAACTTCAACATGAGTTTCCGAAGGTCTTAAATGCATGTTTCCTAAACTCTCTGAGTTTTGTGTACTGTATGTAATTGTTTTGTGTAATGTGTGTAAAACACTACTTTAGCGTATGTTTGAAAACAAAATTTTGATTGTTTGTTTTTCGGCAACGGTTGGAGACCATATTCGAGTACTATGCGTTATCTATGTACTCAGGTTTTAATATTCTAAATTCCCAGAGGAAAGTGAGGTTAGAGCCTAGGTATTCCTACAGAAAACCCTATTCGTTGTAACCTATAGCTCTGATACCAATCTGTCACACCCCGAAATATCAGAGCATTGGCGCGACTGGACTGGTATCTTTATTTCACAGCGGAAGCAAATAAGCTAAGTCTTTTAGAAAATGAACGCCACTAAGTACTCGACTCCACATGGTTCTCCTATTCCAACCATCCCATAACTTTGAAAAGTAACCTGAGAAAGAAACATGCGAAAAAGTCAACATAAAGTTGAGCGAGTTCATGGTTTGTTTTTGGAAAAAAATTAAAATAAATCTTTTTGAATAACTGGTTTTTGAAGTATTGTTGAGAAAACGAATTTAAAATCATTTTCTTGTCATGTTATACGGAACTTTGTATTTGTAACGCATTATGTAACACCTGTGCCTCCACGGCCATCAAACAAATACTGAACCAATGAAATATTATATTTCATACTTGGGATTTGTAAAAATATGTGTATCATTTGCACATATCAATTTTTGTTCAATTCCAAACTCTAAATCGCTCTCTGGAAGGTTATACGCGCACCAATGCATAAATATAACCAGTTTAATGCAACAAACACTCCGGAATAGTGACATAGGCTTAACATACCTTAAATAACCTTTACATAACTTAGAAATAAGTTTTGAAGGCTTTGGTATGGCAAAAACAAGTTAATTCGCTTACAGGGACTAAACTTGACAAACTGCGAAAGTATGCCAATTTGAACTGTAACAGACATTCCGGAACATGACCATAAGTTAAACATACCATAAATATCCTTTACATAGCTTATAAATAGGCTTTGAGGGGTTCGGTATGCTAAAATAAACTTTTGGGGTCATTCAGGGACAAAAAGCGTCAAAAAAATGCACAAGTTTGCATTTTCGCGCATAACTTACGTTCTGAATACATCCGGACATCCAAAAATTTATGTAAGCACTAAAATATTTTATTTTAGTGTTTGGCATAAGAAAAATCCATTCGTCACGCCATTTGGATCATTTTTCGCGCTTATGCGCATTCCGTCGTAATTAACCGAACAACGTAACCGTACGGCTAAACGAACCGACACCCGAGATATTTTTGAACACATTTTAAGTTCCCTATAATTTAACTTCATTTTAGAGCTTTGAAATGGGATTAACGGGGCTTAAACGTGTCAAAAAAACGCATCGTAAACCAAGTTTTGAGGTTGCAGGGACTGAAACTGTAAATCTGCCAAACTAGGTCCCTAAGTAGGGGCTAGATGCAGCAAAATGTCTTTTTTACAGCTGTTAACCACTCCCTAACCCCTTGCCACATGTTGATCTCTTATGGTGAGTGGCCATTTTGGGTACCATAAGGTTCCGACACATGTACGGATGTGATTAAGGCACGATATTCGACAAACGATCCTAACGGTGGACCATTTACTATAAATACCCACCTCCACCCTTCACTTTTCCTCACAAGAATCTGATCCAAAAGACTCTAAGTTGGAACCATTGTTTCATACCTGAGTTATTTGGATCTAGATTAGCATTCGGGGACCCTTTGTAAGTGTTCCTTCGTTCTTTTATTGCTTTTCGAGTCCGAAAGCCAAACCTTGTTTGACTTTCTGCATTGACCAGTTTATGGTCAATGCGAAGTTCGTTAGAACTTCGCAACGTGATTGTAATCACGATGGTTATAGTCCTTGTGACTATGCCTACTGATTACCACGTTGTCTAGGGTCGTAAGGGTAAGCGACTTGATCAGTCGCTTATGCTTTCGAACCCGACCCATTTGGTCGATCATTAGGATCCGACCAAACATATTAGGTGACCATAGTATATAGGGAATAACCTTTCGAGGTTATACCTTATGGTCGCTTCGTTTAAGTAGTTGTATGATAGGTAGTTTATATGCCTTAGGTAAATTACCAAAATGCCCTTTTTACGCCAAAATTCATTTTAAGCATATGTAACATAAATTTTGGTATCTAAACTGATATGGCAACAATATTAGACATGTTAAGGCATATTTTACTTATCATAGGACTAGTTATGCGTTCCGAACGCGTTTTACGCGAACGACGCGTTAAAATAGCATAAGCTACCTAAACGGGTCGTAATGGGTCGTAAGCACTTAGGTTAGGTTTCATTTAGTATGTAGGCTTTGTTAAACCATGTTACATGAGTTCCTACACTCATTTGGTTTACAAACCCTCATGCTACCCGATCTTCTGATTATAGGTCCGGTTTATTAATATAGTTACCTATATTAGGTGCCGTTTGATTCCGTGATCTCTAGCATTGCTTGGTGGTTATCTTAGGACTTCTGAGCAATCTCAAGTGAGTACATAGACCCCTCTTTTACTGTTTTCCAAACGTTTTGGGGTGAAACACATGTGCCTACCTGTTACTTTCATGCTTTTCCATGTTTTCATATCATATGCTTGCTATGTTCATTAGTACACTATTAGTACATCGTTTTACATTACATTTTATGCTATGTATGTCCATTTAGTTTATACTTAGTACATCGTTTCACATCACATCACATGCTATGTATGTTCATTTATTTGCATACTTAGTACATTTGTTTTCACCACATGCTTACATTTTGTTATGACATTTGGTTTGTTTAAATGAGACAATGTACATTCATTAACACCGATCATGCCGCTCAGTAGTAGGTAGTGGTACCATAGGACTTGACAAATCCCATTCCTGAAATCTCGGGTTTGTTTGGACGTAAGGAATGACCGAATCCGAATACATATTCTTTTGATAACTCATTATTACATAGTTATCCGACTGTCGCAAGGCTTGGATGTATGAATTTTCACAATACTGCATAAATGTTTATATCAGTATAGCATGCATTTTCATAGTACATAACTTTGATTTAAACCAAGTTTTACTTCAATACTATGTTCTTGTGCATATGGTTTAGTTGATGCATTTCACTAGCCATACATATCATTTTTGGTTACACATTACATGGTTTACATTTGACACATAAACACTTTTGACATTGGTTATACATTACATGATTTACATATGGACATAAACATTTTAACATATTATTTCAATACATTTGGAAGTTGGTTTAAACATAGACATCTTACATTGTTGGTTTGGTTTGAGTAAGTGATTTGAGTAACGAGGCGTGTGTAATACGATACAAGCATGGTGGATACGCCGCTGGTACTTCCTATATATAAATGATTGTATGGTATTACATATCGTTGCGTTATTTGAAATCATTTCAATTTAGACATATAACATTTTATACAAATAACATACTTTTCACAATACATTGTTTTACAAACAACTTAACTTATACAAGCTCATTTTACATGGTTATTCATTTAACCATGCATTATTTCTCTTATTTATACGTATCATCTGAACTTATTGTTTTTCAAATGATTTACAAAGACAAAGCAAATTACAAGGTTCATGACTAAACATTTTCTTAAACAGAAGTCATGAATCTTATTTTCACAAAACCTATGTACTCGCCGGCATTTTTATGCTGACGTACCTATTTTCACATGTGTTTCAGGAAATGAAGCATAGGATTGATCAAGATACACTTAGGCGGACATGGGCCTTAGTGACAATAAAAGATGCAAGACTAGTTATTTATGTTATGTTTCTTTGATTGTCAAGACATTGTAACTCGTGTACTTAATAAAACAATATTTAAATTTCCATGTGTTATGAAACAATGATTCTGTTACAACACTCCCCGATGTTTCCGCCACATTTTGTTGTTTTACGTGGTCGGGGTGTGACACATTATGTTCGTAAAACCATGTATTTGTAAACTCTTGTATTTGTAAAGTTTGTATAACCGTCAATGCCCTCCCTAACTTTGACTTCATGCCTGCATAATCCTATGCTTTGAATTTGTATAAAACATGGTATGTAATTTATAAAGTAATATTGAAACTGAGTTCTGTATATGTAAGGAATACGAGATTGTTAATGGTTCGCGAGGCCACTAACATATGTAACGACATAGGAAGCATCCAAACCATAGGCATTTTTCTAGTTGTCGATTCACGACTGAGACACAAAAGCACTACTTGGTACTAGTTATCACCAAGAGTGTGGCTGCCCGAAAAC
This sequence comes from Helianthus tuberosus, assembly GCA_030545235.1. Taxonomy (NCBI): domain Eukaryota; kingdom Viridiplantae; phylum Streptophyta; class Magnoliopsida; order Asterales; family Asteraceae; genus Helianthus; species Helianthus tuberosus. Next base: position 76,061,645 of record CM060449.1, on the reverse strand, counting down.
CCATTAGATCTAACCTTTTGTTCTGCGGTCTTAGTATGTATACGATTAATGGTGCTTATGTTACCCTATTCGTGACATGATCTATTGTGTCATTCCTTAGTTTAAAGTACCTCTTGGTACTTGTATTTCCCGTAGTTTAGAAAACTAGAATTCGTGTGTATGCACATTTCGAAAAAATACGCTTGTTTGAAAAACCGGTATAAAACATAAGCTTTTCGTAAACCATTTGTGTCAGTTAAAACTTGCTTGTAAAATGGTTTAGAAATATGTAATTCTTGTATGCTTTGCAAAAAGTGCATGTCTTTTCACCCCGAAAACATTTAGAAAAATGTAAAACTGTAAAAAGGTGGGGTTATGAACTCACCTGAATTGCCTTGTGCAAAGCTAGCTAATTACGACTTCGTGATGTCGTTTCCAAGACGAGACTCGCTAGCGTGCATTCTACAATATTCCTAACACGGAATATCTTATAAGTTTCTAAATAAAAGCGGTAACTAAGCTACGTGTCACCGAGCTCTACCGAATCGTTAACCGAACGATTCAACGGTAAGTTGTTAACTTAATGAAAACGATTAAGTATACTTGTTAGTCGTCTAATGTCAGTAAGAGTTTACTAAGTCTTTGAAAAGCACTTAGTTCTCATGAGACTTAAAATGTATAAATATTTATATAAAAATATAAATATATCGGTAGAATCTCGTTAGTCGTCTTGAGAAGTCGTTTGTGTATATAGGAATATACGATATTTGCAATAAATAAAAAATCTATATTTATTTTTGTAAAAACGAATTTGAGTTGTGTGATATTTGAAATAAATATATAAACTATATTTATTTTATAAAAAGAAGTCGTATTGTTTAATACATGAAATAAATATACAAACTATATTTATTTTTGTAAAAACGAATTCATATTGGTTGACATTTGAAATATACGTATAAACTATTTTCGTTTTATAAATCGAATTTATGTTGTTTGGTATTTGAAATAAATATCTAAGCGATATTCATTTTATAAAACGAAATTGGTTGTTTGATGTTGGAAATAGTATATGAATTGTCGTTTTTTTTTGTATCTTGTAAAAGTGTCGTCAAAAGAAATTATATGTTCGTATTTGTTTTTCTAAAAGAGGATTCGAATCCGATAGTTTATTTTATAATAAAACGCGTTGTATATTACGCGTTTTCTCGAAAAACGGGCAGAGTTTCCTCTGTTTTTGGACGCCCCCGACAACACATGTTGTCGTTATTTTATCAAAATTCAACAATATAATCAATATCAATATGTATAGTTTTCGTAAAAACGACAAAATGTAAATTAAACACTAATCTGAATCGGTTCGAGCTCGTTCACGAAATAAATAAAAATCTTAAAATTACGTAAATATTAAACGTGTCGTTAGACTTTACCCATCTTCGCGTCGAACGTTGACTGAGTGGACCAGCAGAGTTGACCGAGTCGACTCGCTGAGTTGACCAGTTGAGACCGAGTTGACTCGGTTTAACCCGAAATCAAATCTGACCCGTATTTGACCGTTATCCCGAACCGAACTGTTGACCGTCCCGAACCTGTTGACCAGCTGTGACTGTTTGACCCGGACCCGAACCTGTTGACCAGACGCCGCACCACCACTGGATGGTGGTGGTGGTGATCCGTTTTGTTAATCGAAAGGGGGGGGGGGTGCTTGCAAGTGTAGGAGGGTCGTGATGGTGGTGTGGGTGGTTGTCGGAGGTCATGGCGGGAAGAGCATGGCCGGCACCAGCCGATGTTCGGCTTGAACATGAACTCGAGAGGGAGAGAGGGATGAATAGAGGGTCTATAGGTGTGTGGTTTGTGTTTAGGGTTTCTCTCAAAGGAGATAAAGAAGGTAATAGTCAGTGATTTGTTTGTGTGCAAGTATTATATGCAGGCAAGGAGAGAGATATGGGTCTTTTATAGATGTTGTTGATATCTTGAAAAGATCTTGTGTTTCTAAATTTTGAGACATAATCTTATGTAGAGATTTAGCATAGATTTTATAGAGTTTTTCAGCAGGTTTTGTAGAGATCTTTAAGATCTTGACAAGATTTAATATATTAGGTGTAGGTTTAGGCTTGTGGGTTTTGGGCTTGGGCTCAGGGCCCACAAGCCCATCTCATGTATAAGTGGCCCGTAATTCCTACGAGACCCGATATCGCAACTCAAACTCCATAAGTGTCGAAAGAATAAAATTTTTAAAATTAAAAGGCGTATAATGGTGGCGTTGTCAGTATTTTGTACGGTATTAGTCCGTTGTCTTTTGATGTTGCGCAGATTCCACGCGAATCTTCATACGCGTACTGTAGAGTCGGATAGACGTTCCTAGGGACTCCAAAGGCCTAATTAAGTTAATTTGCGCTATAAACACTATTTATTATTGCGTTAATCACCTGTTAATCACGTAATTAAGAACCGTAAATCACCGGTTGTCACATGACGTGCGCACAAGTTATAGCAGAACACCAGAAGCCGTCAGGTTTGCTGCAACAGCCTGAACTTCCCGCTTGGAAGTGGGAAATGGTAACTATGGATTTCATCACAAAGTTACCAAAGACAAAGCGAGGAAATGATACTATTTGGGTTATAGTGGACAGATTGACCAAGTCAGCCCACTTCTTGCCTATTAAGGAAACACACGGCTCAGATAAGTTAGCACAGCTGTACGTGGACGAGATTGTATCTCTTCACGGAGTGCCAGTGTCTATCATCTCTGATAGGGATACGAGATATACATCGCATTTCTGGAAAAGCTTTCAGCAGTCTCTAGGCACTCGATTAAATTTCAGCACTGCATATCATCCTCAGACGGATGGTCAAAGCGAGCGTACTATTCAAACACTCGAAGATATGCTACGAGCTTGTGTTATTGACTTAGGAGGAAGATGGGACGATCATCTTCCATTGATAGAATTTTCATACAATAATAGCTATCATTTCAGTATATAAGCTGCCTTTTGAAGCGTTGTATGGAAGAAAGTGCAGGACGCCCGTTTGTTGGGCAGAAGTTGGAGATGTCCAACTAACAGGACCTGATATAGTCCTGGAGACGACATACAAGATTGTGCAGATAAGAGATCGTCTCAAAGCTGCCAGAGATAGGCAGGAAAGCTACGTAGATAAAAGGCATAAACCTCCAAAGTTTGAGGTAGGTGACAAGGTTCTACTTAAGGTATCACCCTGGAAAGGGGTAATGCGATTTGGTAAGAAAGGCAAGTTAAGCCCAAGATACATAGGACCATTTGAGATCATCGAATGTGTCGGGACAGTGGCTTACAAGTTAAACCTGCCTGAAGAGCTCAGTGGAATTCATAATGTGTTTCACATCTGCAATCTGAAGAAATGTCTAGCTGATGAATCACTAGTCATACCACATACGGATGTGCATATAGATGAGAGCTTGAAATTTGTTGAAAAACCTTTGTCAATCGAGGATCGACAGGTTAAGAAACTTCGAAAGAAGCATGTGCCGATTGTAAAGGATAAATGGGATGCCCGTAGAGGTCCCGAATACACGTGGGAGGTTGAGTCCACAATGAAACAAAAGTACCCTCATTTATTTCAGTAAATCTCGAGGTCGAGATTTCTTTTAAGGGGGTGAGGATGTAACACCTCGTAAAATCATGACCAATATAATGAAGACACGTATCATGAGCTTTAAACGTGTAATGGATTGAATATGAGGGACTGAAGTTGCCAAACAAAGAAAGTATGTGTGTAAAAGGATTCAAGGTGTCAACATTTGATAATTATACCTTTCAACAACCCTACACGATGTTTATACCCTTAAACGAATGAATTATGAATCGTATGAAGCCATTTGTGGAAGAAAGTGAAAGTTTACAAACCGCAATGGTTAAAAGTGTCAACATGTTTAATTTATACCTCTGAGTGACCTTTTAACAAACCTGAAGCTTTGTAATAATTAATTATGCTCACGAGAATAAGTGATAAAAATTTCACAAGGTTTCGATATCATATGAGAAAGATACGCTAACATTCGCAAATAAGGGGTTCAAAGAGTCAACGTTGAAATTCAGGACTTTTCGGTGATTGTATAAACTAACCGGGGACTTAACAAAGTTTGTTTATGATTTAGAGTCCTTAAAAGTCAAGTTAGAGGGTTAAAAGTGCAATAAATCAAGTTAAAACAACTATTCGAAGGACCAGGGACTAAAGTTGCAAATGCTGAAACTTTGTAACCGGAGGGGGGCACCCATACCGGCCGCGTAAGACCCTTAAGGTCTCTTACGCGGGCCGCCTAAAAAGTTCCAGCGTCCAAAATCATGCACAGGTGCCTGTTCAGCAGGTTTAACCGACTTATGAGCATAGTTTTCGATCCCAGGGGCTGCTCCAATGGTATTACATGAATAGGGGGCACTTGGACTCATCTGGGATCAATCCTAGACTTATGTGGGATGATCTTGTGAGCTTTCTTTGGCTATATAAGAAACTTGTTTGCTAGTTCATGAGCACACTTGCAAAATTTATTCATAACTATTATTCTGGAGCTCTCTGGACCTCAAGCAGGATTTTCTAACCTTCATTTTCGTACTAAGGACTTCAGTAAGCTTCCTTGACCTCCCTAATTCGTGTTTTATTAGTCTAATGGCCTAAAGTCAAAACCGTCGTAATTAAGGTTTGACTTAGTGATTAATCACTAATGGTCCAGTCATTTCTCGAATTGAAAGTGACTATGAGTTGGTAATTATGTGGGTAATAAACCCTTAAAAGGGCACCCTCTAATTTCCACTCTAACTAGGTCAATTGTCGGGTCAAACTTAATTGTAAAAAGTCAACAGAAAGCTAATTTTCAAATAAACACATAATTAACAATGTAGAAGCCATGAAACCTGTTTTATCACTCATATAACTTGGTAATTAATGTAAGGACATGTCTAAGCATGTTCAACCCGACAATTTTGAACTTAGGCTCGGTTTGGAACCGAAAGTCGCAAAAGTAGACTTTTGCTTTGACTTTCAGTTCTAACCTGATTTAGATTGTTTTATAAATTCCATAAGCTTCCATTAGGTCCATGATTCATATTAGTATAACTCTCTGAGATTATACAACTTGGATCCTAAATTATCCGATTCATTTGCATGTTTCCGTTATATGCCTAAATGTTGACCATTATGCCCTTTTGACCTTAAAATGAGATTTTAGAAAATGTGAGAGGACAAAAACCTTTGTTACTGATTTATAAACTTGTCCTAAAAATTTGACATCAGTTTGAGGTCTAGATTAGGAGTTATGCTCAATATCGTAATTAAGAAGCTTTTTATTAATTAAACGACATAATTAGCATAAAGCCTATCTAAACCCATATTTTGATACCAAACTTTTTACCTACTGATGTAATATAATATTTTGGGATTTTTGAAGATTTTTATTTATTTTTAAACTGATCATATCATAGGGTTCTAGCTTTGATTCGGTAATTGCCGGTTATACCCTTTTCTTGAATAAAATGAGTTTTACATAACATATTAATACCAAATCTTTTGCTACTAATTTTATATGATAAATAAAATATTTTAAGCCTTCTGGAATGATAAAAATATCAGCTTTTCTTATATAACCCGAAAATTGCTTAAAAGCGACTTTTTACGCGTTTTAAACGCATAGTATGAGTTAAAACTATTCTAAACACATAAGACATAATACCTACTGATGTTTTAAGAAATTTTTATAACTTTAACAGTAAGAAATAGTTTTGAACTCAGATTTCCAAATTTGACCTTTAAGGCTTATGTGAAATTACCAAAATGCCCCTACGGTGCATAGTTTGGTTATAAATGATAAATTTTACATATATACAATACCCTACTGATATAACTTATTAAATTAAATATTTTTACTGATCATTTCATTCCTGAACCTCAGATTAATATTAAAACTCTTTTATAACCCTTAAAATGACCAAAATACCCCTACAGAGCTTAATTTGACTTTAAATTCGTTTTGGGCATAATGGAAGGTATCCTACTGATGTCACAAAATATTTAAGGCATATTAACTTAGGAAACTTGTTCATGACTCATTAAGTTACCCGTTATGCATTTATCGGGTTCGGTACGGTTTATGTAACTAGTTTGCATAAATTAACCGAAACGGGTCAAACCTTATCATTTTCACTTCAAAATCCAGAATGTGTTTAGTTTACCCATATTATAAAAGTCTTCATACTTGTCGGATCTAAACCACACTCTAATCCGGTCTTCGCTTGATCTTGCGTTTGAACCGTATACCTTTCTTTAAAACTAACCGGTCTAAAGTAAGACCCGTTAGAAATCTAATAGGTTAATTAAAACCTTCGTTCCAGATTTAGGAGACCAGTAAAAGATACTTGCACTTGCTGATTTGTACGGCTGGAATAAATTTATATAATTTGCTCAGGTAAATACTTTTAACTTATTTTCCCTATATACGGGCTTGGGGTACGGTATATAAAATACCGCTTGGTCGGGCATTGAATTGTTAATCATATGAAGGTTAATTTATTGAGATGACCTGTTTAATCTTTTTTGTTTGTTTAAAGCCTTTGGGGGGTTAATGACCATGTCCCAGATATCCTTGGCATCATTCATTGAAATGGCCACGACCTAAGCACGGGGTGTAGGCATACACCTGCCGGTGCATATATAAAAAGATATAACCGCCGGTTCGAGAATAACTCACCGTGGGATTATATTATTTGGTGTGTCAATTAATCTTTAACCCGGTATTCAGCCCGGGCTACTGAACGTATAACTAACATGTAATTCTTTAACAAGTTTATTTTTAAATAATTATCCCAAGTTATAAAAGATATTTTGTGCCTTGTGCATTCAAATCAATTTTCTTAAACATTTTCAAAATGAGTCGGTTAATTGTATTTACCAGTGAAAACTGACGTATTTTCCAAAAAGGTTAAGTGCAGGTACTAATCGGAATAGGCTGGCTACTCCTAGCATCAATAAAGAGTCTTGCAAGCTTAGATGTTTATAAATCTGCTGAACAGTGTTTCTTTTAACTTTGATCCGCCTGTGGATCCTTTACAACCGTTTTTGTAATAAATGATATTACTTTCATTCGGTTTATAATGTTTTTATCTTTCGACTTCCGCTGTGTATATAAACTGTGATAAATTGTCTATGATGATATCAACTACGACACGATACTCCCCACCGGTAATACGTGGAAATATCGGGCTGTGACAAAATTGCCCACTCATTTTTGGGCAGAAGCTTTAGCAAATGCTTGTTTTACCCAAAACAGGTCCATAATCAACAAAAGACACAATAAAACACCCTACAACATCATAAATGGAAGAATTCCAAATGTAAAATTTTTGCACACATTTGGTTGTAGATGTTTTGTTTTCAATGATTTTGAAAGTCTTGAGAAATTTGACAGAAAAGCAGAAAAAGGTATTTTCTTGGTTATTCAATGTCGTCAAAAGCATATAGAATATTTATTCTAAACACAAGGACAATCAGAGAAAGTTTATATGTATCTTTTGATGATTCATCAGAAACAAAAGTTTCTGATGAATATATGAAGGAAATAAACTTTACTGATAAACAAGAAAAATATGAACATCTTTTTGAAATAATAACGGAAGATTTCCTAGGAAATGGTCAATCTCTCATAAACTAATCTATAGATAATTCATGTGTTAACCCTGCAGAACAAATGGAAAATGTATCAGAAACCTTAAATCAGAATAATGAAAATATATATGACAATCAAAATCCTGATACATTCCAAACAAATGAGGCTAATGTTCAGGGGAAACTTCAAATCCATCAGAACCAACAACTTTTCAAAACAAGTTAAGATGGATAAAAGGACATGTTCATTCTGACATCATTGGAAATCCAGAAGATGGTGTAAGAACAAGATCTGCCACAGCACATGAGTGTGCTTTTGCTGGGTTCTTAAGCAAGATAGAATCTAAGTCTGTCAAAGAAGCTCTTAATGATTCAGACTAGATTCAATCAATGCAAGAAGAGCTTGATTAGTTTGAAAAGAGTAAGGTATGGGATCTGGTGCCAAAGCCAAAAGACAAATCTGTCATAGGCTCAAAATGGGTATTTAGAAACAAATCAAACGAAAATGGCATAATAACCAGGAATAAGGCAAGGTTAGTGGTCAAATGTTATTGTTAACAAGAAGGTATAGACTATGATGAAACCTTTGCACCAGTGGCCAGATTAGAAGCAGTAAGAATCTTTCTTGCTTATGCTGCATCCAAAGACTTCAAAGTATATCAAATGGATGTGAAATCTGCTTTCCTGAATGGTAAGAACGAGGAGGAAGTTTATGTGCATCAACCTGAAGGCTTTTTTGATCCTAAATTTCAAAACCGTGTTTACAAATTAAGCAAAGCCTTGTATGGTTTGAAGCACGCTCCTAGAGCATGGTATGAAACACTTTCAAACTTCTTACTTTATTCTGGCTTCACAAAAGGTACTATTGATACAACTCTCTTTCTTAAAACACACAAGGACCACACCTTGTTAGTCCAAATTTATGTTGATGACATTATTTTTGGATCAACAAATGAAAAGTTTTGCAAAAAGTTTGAAAAATTAATGACCAGCCACTTTGAAATGAGCATGATGGGTGAATTAACCTTTTTCTTAGGTTTGCAAGTCAAACAAAGAAATGATTGAATATTTCTGAGTCAATCTAAGTACGTGAAAACAATTTTGAAAAAATACTCACTTGAAAATTGCTCAATTTCAAAAACTCCCATGGCAACAAGGAACAAACTTGATTCTGATAAAGAAGGAATATGTGTGGATATTAAAACTTATAGGAGGATGATAGGATCATTGTTATACTTAACTGCAAGCAGACCAGATATTATGTTTGCAACATGTTTTCTTGCAAGATATCAATGCAATCCAAAAGAATCCCACCTAAAAGCAGTAAAAAGGGTTTTTAAATATCTAAAAGGCACATCAGAACTTGGTCTCTGGTATCCTAAGGATACAAATCTTGAACTAATTGCATACACAGATGCAGATTATGCAGGGTGCAAGATTGACAGAAAGAGCACATCTGGTGCATGTCAAATTTTGGGAGAAAAGTTGGTCTGTTGGGCAAGCAAGAAACAAAAATGTGTTGCCACATCAACAGCTGAATCTGAATATGTAGCAGCAGCAAGTTGCTGTTCACAAGTGATATGGATGCAAACTCAGCTAAAGGATTTTGGAGTAAATCTGACAAAGATACCCATTCTATGTGACTCAAAGAGTGCAATTGCAATTACAGAAAATCCAGTTCATCACTCTATAACCAAGCACATAGATGTCAGATATCACTTCATAAAGGATCATGTTGAAAAAAGGTAATATAGAGATGTACTTTGTTCCAACAGAAAACCAAATTGCTGACATTTTTACAAAACCTCTTGATGAAAAGAGAGACAATTTCTAATCAGCAAACTTGGCATGGTGAATATAAAAGATGAAGCTGTTTCAGAAAACAATAAAACTGAAAACCAAATTGATGATAATCAAGGTACATACAAAAATTCTGATGATCAAAGAATGAAACAACAGATTTCTGATAAAGAAAACCATCAATTTGATGAAATATCAGAAAATCTGATAAATCATCAGAAAATCTGATGAGGCATCAGAAAATCTGATGAGGCATCAGAAAATCTGATGAGTCATCAGAAAATCTGATGAATCATCAGAAATTCTGATAACACATCAGAAAACTTGTTAAAACATCAGAATCACCCCTGATTATCAGAAAGAAACTCATGGATTTCACCATCTTTATTATTATCTCATAATTGTATAAACATAACTGTAGATAATCTGTTTTTGATTTTTTTTAAATTATCATTTCTCATTGATCTTATATATTCGTTTATTTCTCAAATTTTCTTTTCAATTTTTTATTAGTTGATATTGCAAATTTTTTCTCTTTAGACTAGAGTAATAAAATTTTATCTCTTTAGCATAGGGCTGATAATGTCATGGACAGAAAAATTTCTGGGAACTTGTTAATGGTAGTTAAACTCTCTCTCCTTCATTCATTACATTTCATCAATATTAAGGAGATAGAAGTGACATATAGGCAGATAATCATGATAAATTATCAGAAAATGGCCGCCTAAACCATTAATGCAGGAGAGTATATCTCATTTATTCCTTTTGCTATCTGATAGAAAATTAAATAACAAAGATAGTGGGGACACAAAATCTATGAGTAGGTATATGGCAAACTTCAAGTTTACTATAAATGATCATCACCTTGAGCTAAGTTAGTCACCATCACATAAGGAGACCCTAGAAAATACACAAACATGATAACCATCTCTGCTAATCGATTCCCACTTCCTCACCACCCTTATCACAATCTCAGACTAAGGACCAACTTTGAGGGTCCTCAGTAGGAAGGATGTCAAGTCATCCTGAACTTGATCATGGGAAGTCGTTTGAGATACGCCCTCACAGCCCACATCATGGTCTACCCAGACATTCTTCAAATGTTCTGGAAAATTGCAACATTATTGATGTATGAGGGTAGAGGTCTGACTTCCATCGGAAGTGTGGTGCTTAACCAAAGAATACTGGTAATTGAAGATATCATAAGGACAGTTTTGCAACTTAATGATGATAATGAAGTTGTGATGTTCACAAAAGCACAGATAGATGAAACTCTTGAGCAAATGGGTTACAATCCTGCAAACCCACAAGGGCCAATCACCAAAAATAGCTTCACCAAGCCATGGAAATATTTGGTCACACAAATGGGAGCATGCTTCTCAAAGAAAATTATCAACTATCAAGAAGTATCCTATAGGTTGATGGAGCCTATACATGCACTTGTACAGGACACACCTTACAATTTCTCTCATTATATAATGAAAGATCTTACAAGCAACCTATGGTCTGGCAGACCATTCTTGGTTCATCCTCGTTTTCTGATGAGGGTAATCACGAGTCAGCTAGGCTTTGGAGGTGTTCCTACAGGGTTCCCCAGGGCTGAGATGAGGTTTTAACAAAACATGAATCTCAACATGCTCATACCTACTAACCAGAACTCTGGCCTGGTGACTGCCCTATGGTTGTTCTTTGAGATCATCCATGGAGAAGGGATGGACCTTGATTAGGTCATTTTAGTTTTAGTTTGTGTGTGTAGTTAATTTCTTTGTTGTTATTTTAATATAGTATGTTTCGAAAAGTTGCTTTGTTTTCTGGTTCATTGATTGGGGGGAAGCAAAAACAAAAAAAAATGGGTAAAGATATATGAGAAAGGAAGAAGTAAAAAATCCACAAAAACAACATATGATCATCAGAAACAAAATATTTGTCACAAAACTTTGAGTTTCTGATAACATAAGGTTAAAATCTGGTAATATAACTTTAACAAAAAAAAATTATGAATTCTTTCTGTTAAAACTTCAAAATGATAAAATGAAGACAACGAAAAAGTTTAAGAAAAAACATAAAAAAAAGGGTCAATCATCATTTTTAAATTTTTCAAAAAGTTTTGACTTTGAAGAAAGCACAAGAGACTTGGATGCCACCAGAAAATCATATGTAAGTTAACCTACTAACCTTAACTCATTCCCTCTCATCATATAAAAAAAGGGATCATTGATTCAACCTCTAGAACTTGAATCCCATAAGTTTTCTGATGAAATTAAGAGAAAATCCAACACATAAATTTCTGTTTAAGGATTTTTCTTTACACATCATCACAAGAGTTTTATTGGGAATCAAATTTGTCTCTAAAATGGTTTTATTGGACCTTTCTACAAACAAGGGTCCCACAGAAAGAAAAGGTGCAAGTTGGATGTATGTGTTTGTCTCTTAAAAGCTTTGAAATCTCCGATTTTTTTTTAAATTTGTATTAAAAATTTTAGGAGATATATCAAGGGTTTTGAAAAATGGTTGTTTCCTAAACGGATTAAAACATCATTAAGGTGTCATAAATCACCTTAAACACAAACAACCTACGATAAATACTCAAAAATCTCTGTCTCAAAACACTATAAATACATCTTGCAACGGCAGAGCATTCCATCTTCAACTTCCATTCTCAACTCAAGAACCCTAAAACCTCTTTTCATAGAAAAAACTCAATTCACCATGGCTGCAATCAACATCAACATGCCACCAGTTGAACACTCTGTTCAATTCATCACTGAAGCTGAATTCCTACCATTGAAGAGCAACAATGAAGCTATGAACACCAACATAGAACAATACGACACGAAGTGTCAAATTTTGATTGAATTTCTGACAAGATGTCCAATTGCTCAAGCTCTAACAAAAACCAGAGATATACCGGAAAAGCTGATTTAACAAGTGGTGAAGACACTCAAACAAACAACTCCAAACAAGCTGACAACACATTTGTGGGGTGATATCTTCATAGTAATCACACCGGAGAAGATAAGGGAATGCTTGGAATTACCTGTAAGCCAAAGTTATGAGGAAGCACCAACAAAGGAAGATATGTTTGCACAGCTTGATGCTGTGATGGGGTACAAGGTAAGAATCTCCAAAATCAGTGAATTCAAAAGAAACCAATTACATGCCTTCTGGCAAGTGTTAATGGAAATCCTAAACAAATGCCTATCATCAAAAATTGGGGGAACAGACCAGATCAATTAGAATGTTCTGACAATCATGTTCAGTCTCATAACAGGGATGAACATTGATTTTGGGGCAGAAATTTTTGATCTGATCAGAAGATCAATATTGACAAACACTGGGAGAATAGATTCACATCTACCCTTTCCCAGATTTCTGTCAATCTTGATTTCTGATGCATTCTCTGAAAGGAATATGGAAATTCCTACATCAGAAGATATTTGGAGTACAGAGATGATGAAACCATGGTTTGCTTTGAGCTATTGGAAATCAGATTTTGATGTACCTGTTCTACCAGAAAGTGTGATGAATCTGATACCAGAGGATTCACCCTACAAAGCAGTATATATAATGATGCTGAACAAGAGACCAGAGAATAAAGAAGTTTTTGACAGTGTGTCCCCAATGGAGCATGATGCCCAAGAATCAAGTGCACCATAGATAGAGTAGGAGGCTCAATCAGAACCTCAACAAGGTGATAACGATATACACATGATTCCTATGATAGAAGAGCATCATGCAGAAGCCACACATATGGGAGAAACAGGTGCACAACATTCTAAATTTGATATTGTTCAAGATTCTGATGAATCAATTCATGGAAATTATATTATTGAACCTAGAAGTACTGTTTCTGAAAAACAAGATGTGAGTGAATCTAAAGACCCATTCTCTGAATCAGATTCTGAGGAGGAGAATGTGGTGGCAATAGGTGGAGACCAGTCTACTAATCAAGGTGTCACACCCTGACTTTTGCGGAAGCGTGATTATGGTGTGACTTTCTTAATATTATTGCATTCAATCATAACAACAAGTATATGATAAATCCATAGATCGTCATCCATTAAATAAGTTTGAAAACATCGCAAACATCATTGTTTAAACATAGACTTCAAATTCAAGTTTTACAAACCATACGAATTGTTTATGAGTTCACGAGGACTCAACAGAAGACTCTAAATAAAACCAAGATTTGGAAGTGGTGTCTTGTCCAGGATAGGACACCCAAACCAAACCTCAAGACCATGGATGACATCTCTTATTCCTATCAACACTTGAAACCTCCGAACGCCCGCCATATCCACATTCTTAATTCCCTGAAATACATGTATTTTGAAAACATCAACAAAAGTTGAGCGAGTTCATGTGTTTGTTTGTGTGTATGAATAAAACCTTGTAATCATTGTATGTATGTATGTTTGTAAATACCGGTATGAAAGCAAAACAAGGAAACAGATCGATTAATGGTTTGCAAGGCCATTAACATGCGTGCAACGGCGTAGGAAGGCTCAAAACTAGCAGATTCTGTACCGGGCTTCCGGCTGTAAGACATAGTCACCTCATGGGTCAAACCCCGGTCCACATGGGTGTGGGCTCGCTACACCCAAATAGATCTATCACTCATGCCCCTCGGTCCTAACATGAGGATTAATGGTCTTAAGAGTGTGCCTACCCATTCACATGATCTACTGTACTTTCCAAAGCTAACCATACCAATTGTAATTGTATGTAATCCTTTTGTAACATGTACTTCACCCCCGAAGTTATAAAACAAAAACAGTTTAAAGAAAACGGGGACATGAACTCACAGTCTTGCGTCTTCAACAATCGTAACTCAAGCTCCTTCGGCGAACACGACTACCTACAACGTACTAATGTCTATTAGACGAACGGGCCGGGCCTTGACTTAGTATTAATGTTTCTGAGTTACGTTTCTTTTGTGTCTTCGATATTATTCCAAGTTATATAATTATTTGATAAAATAATTAATATTTTAACTAAAGGTATATTTATTAAATTTTGGAATAATTGTTAAACAATATTATTGTAATAATACTTCCCAAGTATTTATACTTGTATTGCCTTCCCAAGGATGGGGGGTATCTTATACATGTGTATTTTTGCCATGTTTTTTAGGCCGTATTTCGGTGTGTATTCATACGTACGAGAATACGTATGCTTATTGTATTCATTAAGTATCCTTATACTAAATTTCGTACTAATTATTCCGGAATATCATCTTTAGTAAAGATCCAATATATATCTTCAAAATATATATTTTAAGGAATATTACCTAGAAAATTATTTATAATTTCTTAAAAATAATATATCTTCTAAAAATTTCAAGAAAAATATATATTTCATACTTGCCAAAAATAATATATTTTTCCTTGTAAAAAATATGATATACTCTTGTAGTGATTGTAAAAATCATATTTTCATTCTCTTTGTGTCCAAAATATGAATTACCAAAATATACAAATGAATATTATTTCCTGAATATTTTGCGAGTTATATTCCTTTGTTCGGTCTTACCGGTATTTTGGGTATTCTTGTATATTTATTCCTTGGAATTTTGGATGGTAATCCTTGGTGTTTTTGTGAGGTATATTGTTTCAAGTTCTAAAATAATATAACTAATACACAAAGTATACAAATAATCACACATATGTGTCTTCTAAATATATATTTTCTCAATACATATTTAGTCACTTTTATTTATAAAAAATCAACCTCCAATATTTGTATTTTGTAACTAAAATTTATGGCAAAGTTTATGTAACAATTTATGGTTCAAAATACACTTGTAAGTATTTGTTTAAAAATATTTTTCTAAGTGTTTATATTTTTAGAAAATTTTGCCATAGTTTCCCTTAAAAATGGAGGTTTCCATGCTTTCAAGCATATCATTTTCTTTTGTAAAAATCATCACAATCAATTTACAATCATCAACATACAACCTTTACTTACCAATCTGGCCAAAATCATGCATATTTTACTACTTTATGAACTTGAATATTTGTAAAAATTTGTAGTAACTTACTAGTATTCTTAGTAAGTCTTGTTACCCTTTAAAATGTGATTACTTCTTTAAAAACTTCATTTTTAAAGGAGTTAGATGTTTACAACTTCAAATCATGTTTTCTAAAAATATTTCTTTATGCATTCTTCTTGTTACACAAGTGTTTATTCACTTGTTTAACCACTAAAAGTGAGATTTGTTTATGTGAGAACCAAGATCAAATGAAACTTATATTTTTAACTTGGTTTCTTTAGAAATCCTTCATGAAATTCTTAGATCCATATGATTAACAACTTACTTGATCATGATTTTTCAAGAAAACATTATGTTTCTTTTAAGTTCATGCTTTATGTGTGGATGATCCATCATCCTACAACAATTTCTATTCTTACATCTTGCTAGATTATGTTTTTAATCATGATCTAGCAAGATCTTATGATGATCAACATCATTTCTACAAACAACCAATGATCAACAAGCATAACAACCCATATTCATCAAGATTACTTCATTAAACAAGCTTATGTTCATGTTTCATTCTTATGATCTTTAGTGTTCTTCAAGTTCTTGATTATGATTCTACTTTAACCACTAACAATGGAAGTAAAATAGAGTGTACAAGGTTCTTACCACTAGCTCAAGGTTAGGGATGATTCAAGTGTAGAAATCAAGAGGATAAAAGCAAACAAGAGAGGTTCGTCAAGCTTCAAGGCCACCAAGCTCCTTAATCTTGCCTCTAGCACCTTGGTATCACTTGAAAATGGATGAACTAGAGGTGAAAGTGGTGGTGGTGTTGTGTGGTGCTCTCGGCCGAGCCAAGGGAGGAGAGGGAGAGGATGGAGTGTGTTGTGTTATGTGTAATTGAGTTATGTTGTGTCTTGGGGTTAATATAAACTCACTTTCAACACATCTTCATCCATTGGTCCTTATGTTCACTAAAGATGGAGACAATATCTATTAATTAATCACATAAAATCCACATGTGGGGGCCCACATGTAACCGTAAGTATGGGGGTGTTTAGTTGGGTGATAATGGTAAGTTAAAGATTCTAGTTAGATTTCAAGTGTATGTTTAGGTGTTATAAGTTGTTATGTAATTATAAGAGGTGTTATGATGTTCGGGGACCATAACTAGCTTGGTAATGTTAAAACAATGCTTCTAGTGTAAATTTGTTGTTTCGGGTAGTGTCCGGTTGTTCGGTTGGATACTGGTTTGTTTAGGTGCTAAACTATGTAGTTTAGTGTTCTTTATGTACCCTTTTGTGACACTTTTGATTCCCGACACTTAGGAAAGTATTCAGGACCATTTAACCATGTTTCTGCATAAAATTATATTGTTAAAATGCTGATTTTTGCTGAATTCAGCACTTTGGGTGAGTTTTAGGCACTTTCCGGCACTTAAACTATCACTAGAAAGGCAGTTTTGTGATCCTTACTTTCCTACACACTATACTAGTGTAGTACTTGGTTTCTGGCTCATTCTGTGCCTCAATGCACTGTCTCTCTATGTGCTGAGTTCCATCAGCATCTTCCTGATTTATCAGATAATTGTGCTAACTATACTTAATGCATCATTGGAGGCAATATAGCTTTCATGCAATATTGGTTTGACATTAAACAATGTATGATGCAGATGTATGTGTATGGCTGTAATCAGAAAGCAGTTAATTGTAATTCAGCACAGTCATTAAGCATTAATCATGGTTAATAGATTGTACGGATACTTAATTTTTTACAGTTGTCACATTCTCCCCCTGTTAAGAAAATTTCGTCCTCGAAATTTTAATCTTTACTACTACCAGCAGGGGAGTTAGGGAACAAATGCGGGTACTTAGCTTTCATGCGGTCTTCACGCTCCCAAGTAAACTCTGGGCCGTGACGCGCGTTCCATCTAACCTTGACTAGTTTAACATTACTCCTTCGAGTTTTGTTAACTTTCTAATCGGTAACCTCAACGGGTTCTTCTGTGAAGTGGAGTGTGTCGTCAATGTGAACTTCGTCAGCAGGTATGATCACTGTTTCTTGGGTTTGACTCTTTTTCAGATTAGATACATGGAATGTATCATGAATACCATTAAGTTCTACAGGTAGTTCTAACTTATATGCTACAGGACCAATCCTCTCCAGGATTTTGAACGGTTTAATATATCATGGGTTTAACTTTCCACGCTTCCCAAAGCGTGCCACACCTTTCCAAGGTGAGACTTATAACAAGACCATATCTCCTACTTCAAATTCCAAAGGTTTCCTTCTTTGGTCCGTATAGCTCTTTTGTCGATCACGAGCCGCCTTAATGCGCTCTCGGATCTGCATTATCTTATCTGTCGTTTCTTGAACCAATTCAGGACCAACCAGCTGTCTATCGCCTGCATCTGCCCAGCACAACGGCGATCGACACTTTCGTCCGTAGAGAGCTTCAAACGGTGCAGCTTGAATGCTTGTATGGTAGCTGTTGTTATAGGAGAACTCAAACAAAGGTAGGTGAGTGTCCCAACTGCCACCCAAGTCCATTACGCAAGCTCGTAACATATCTTCAAGTGTTTGAATCGTTCTCTCACTTTGGCCGTCTATCTGTGGGTGAAATGCCGTGCTTAAATTCAGCTGTGAACCAAACGCTTCCTGGAAAGATAGCTAAATCCTTAACACAAATCTTCCGTCTCGGTCAGATATGATTGAAATAGGCACTCCATGACGTGCAACTATCTCCCTTAGATACAACTCAGCTAGCTTTCCTGTGTTATCCTTTTCTCTGATCGGTAAAAAGTGTGCAGATTTTGTCAGACGGTCTACGATTACCCAAATCGCGTCATGACCTCTGGGTGTCTTTGGTAACTTCGTTATAAAATCCATTGAGATTTGCTCCCATTTCCACATGGGTATCTCAGGTTGCTGTAGGAGACCTGAAGGCTTCTGATACTCGGCTTTTACTTTGGCACAGGTTAAGCACTTTCCAACATAGGTCGCAACATCACCTTTCAGTCTCGGCCACCAGTAGTAATTCTTCAGATCTTGGTACATCTTATCCGATCCGGGGTGGATCGAGTACCTCGACTTATGGGCTTCATCGAAGATAACATCTCTAAGCCCACCAAAAAGGGGAACCCAAATTCGTCCCATGAAACACAATGTTCCTTCCTCATTGGGTACCAACTGGTTCTCCATCCCACGGAGATATTCGTCCTTCAAGTTTTCCTTCTTGAGAGCTTCTTTCTGCGCAGCACGAATGCGCAACGAAAGGTCTGTTTGAATGATCATCTCCAAAGCCCTAACCCTTATGGGCTTAATCATCTCTTTTCGACTTAAGGCATCTGCTACCACATTCGCCTTTCCTGGGTGATATTTGATTTCACAATCATAATCGTTTAACAACTCAACCCATCGTCGTTGTCTCATGTTAAGCTCTTTCTAATCGAATATGTGATGTAAGCTCTTGTGATCTGTAAAGATCGTGCATCGGGTGCCATACAAATAATGTCGCCAAATCTTCGATGCAAACACCACTGCGCCTAATTCCAAATCACGCGTGGTATAGTTCTTCTCATGAACCTTTAGCTGGCACGAAGCATAAGCGATAACCTTCTGTCGCTGCATCAGCACACAACCTAATCCCTGACGCGAGGCGTCACAGTACACCATGAAGTCATCGGTGCCTTCGGGTAGGGATAAAATGGGTGCATCGCAAAGCTTGTTCTTGAGCAACTGAAAAGCTTCTTCTTGTTTTTCACCCCATTCATACTTCTTATCCTTTTGAGTAAGGGATGTCAGTGGTTGAGCGATTTTAGAAAAATCCTCAATGAATCGGCAATAATACCCAGCTAAACCTAGGAACTGACGGATCTCGATTGGCGTCTTTGGAGTTTCCCAATTCTTAATCGCCTCGATCTTGGTGGGATCCACATGGATTCCATCTTCATTCACTACATGACCGAGGAATTGTTCCTCACGCAACCAGAATTCACACTTCGAGAATTTAGCATACAGTTTCTCCTTCTTGAGCAGCTCTAAAATGGCTCTAAGGTGTTGCTCATGCTCTTCCTTCGTCCTTGAATAGATCAAAATATCATAGATAAATACAATCACAAATTTATCGAGATATGGCTTGCAAACTCGGTTCATCAAATCCTTAAATACTGCTGGCGCGTTTGTCAACCCAAACGGCATTACTAGAAACTCGTGATGTCCATAACGAGTCTTGAAGGCAGTCTTCGGTATACTCTCTTCTTGAATTCGCAGCTGGTGATAGCCTGATCGAAGATCGATCTTGGAGTAGTAACTCGAACCTTGAAGTTGATCGAAGAGATCATCAATCCTCGGTAAAGGATACCTATTCTTGATGGTTAACTTGTTTAGCTCGCGGTAGTCAATGCACATGCGAAAGCTACCGTCCTTCTTCTTGACAAATAGTATTGGAGCTCCCCAAGGTGAGAAGCTTGGTCTGATAAATCCTTTGTCCAGAAGCTCCTGAAGTTGCGTCCACCATTCTTGCATCTCGGAAGGCGCAAGTCGATAAGGTGCTTTGGCTACAGGCGCGGCGCCTGGAACCAAGTCAATATGAAATTAGACTTGTCGTTGAGGCGGCAATCCTGGCAAGTCTTCGGGGAAGACTTCAGGATATTCCCTCACAACTGGGATGTCTTCCAGCTTCGGCTCATCGGCTTCTTTGTCCACAGCGTGCGCCAAGAAGGCAACACATCCTTTCTGCAAACATTTTCGGGCCTTCAAATAACTGATAATCCTTAGAGGCGTATCATGCTTCTCTCCATGCACTACAATCGTCTCTCCATTCGCCATCGGGACGCGAATGATCTTCTCATGGCATACGATCTCAGCTCGGTTACTCGACAACCAATCCGTTCCAACTACCACGTCAAAGCTTCCCAAATCGACTAGCAGAAGGTCAAGCGTAAACTCATGCTCTCCAAGCTCTATTACACAGCCTCTAAATACTTCGTTTGCCTCTACTAGCTTTCCATTATCTAGTTCTATCGAGTACGGAATATCTAACTTGTCGGTAACTAACCCAAGTATATATTTAAATTCTAGGGATAATAAGCTATAATAGGAACCAGTATCAAACAGTACAGACGCAAAGTGTTGGTTGATAGGGAACGTACCCGTAACTACGTTCGGATCTTGGCGAGCTTCCCTAGCTCCAATGTTGAAAACTCTTCTTTGAGTTTGATTGTTCTTTGGGCAATCTCGCTTGAAATACCCAACATCTCCGCAACTAAAGCATCCTTGCTTGTTTCCAATACCACCCTGATTGTTGTTTTGGTTGCGGTTCCCATTACCGGCTTCGTTTCCAGAACCACAACGGTTTCCATTACCGCCATTTCCTCCTTGATTGCGGTTTCCATAACCATTTCCACCACAGTTACCGTTTCCATTTCCGTTACCATTACCTCTTTGACCATTATTCCCATGACCGGTACCATACCAGCATGTCTCCTTGGCATGGCCAACTTTTCTGCACGTCTCACATTTTCCAGCCCGGCATCGTCCAGCGTGATGAAACTGACACACATCACATTTGGGCAGGGTGCCCATATATCCTTTTCCTCTAACCTTAGCACCAGTAGTAGCAGCACCAGTCTTAACCTCGGCTGGCGGATTCGTATCTTTCTTCTTGTTACCACTGTTGTTTCCTTGGGTACCCTTCTTGAAGTTCGAGAACTTCCTCTTGTTCTCTCCTGATGACTCGACGTGAGTCTCCTTCTTTTTTCCATCAGAGATCGAAAAGTTGTTCAGCCTAATCGCTTCTTTAGTAAATGCCACACTCAAATCAATGGCCTCAGTGATCGTTGGAGGTTTCAATGTCGTCACCATGCTCATGATTTGGGGTGCCAATCCCCAAATAAAACGCTCAATTCGCTTGAACTCTGGTTCAACCATGTAGGGAACAACCCGAGATAAGTCATGAAATCTTTGCACGTATTCAACAATCTTAGGTCCATCCATCTTAAGATTCCAAAACTCGGTTTCCAGCTTCTGAATCTCAGCCCTTGAACAGTACTTCTTGTGCATCAGTTCTTTCATCTCATCCCAAGTCATAGTATACGCAGCCTCTTCTCCCAGAGTCTAAACCTGGAGGTTCCACCATGATAGAGCCCCATCTAGAAAAAGTCCAGAAATGTAGGTGACCTGTTGCTCTGGCGCACACTTGCTCATTCGCAGCATAGAATCTGTTTTCTCAGCCCATCTAACGAAAGCTACAACACTTCCAGTGCCGTCAAAGTTCAGAGGCTTGCAGTCAAGGAACTGCTTGTAAGTACAGCCGTGAGGTGGGTTATTTCCTGAGGTACCTCCGCTGTGTTCAGAGCGCAAGGCCTCATGTTGTGCGATTGCTTGTGAAATCCGTTCTTGCAGTTCAGCCTCTGTTTTGGGCAACTGATTGTTTCTTCGAGGAGGCATCTTCTATAAAGAAGATTGTATAGGTCAGGTCTTATGTATATAATAAGTAGTATGTGTATAATAGTGTTTGTCATAACAAGTAAGCATGCAATCATAGCATAAGCAAGTAAATTAACAACGTATTTAATGAGAACATTACGATTGGGCTTTCATTAATCATCGACCACAAATACAGTTACATGTTTTACAAAGTATCATATCAAAAGGGACTACAGGGTCACACCACCCTTGTCCAAAATGTCTATCAGTCTACAACAGTCATATAATCAAAAAGTGGTCTCCAATAGGCTTCAATAGCTCAGCTCAATAGCGGTGCTCTCATCAAAAGCAAGCTACCTACATAAAACCAAAAACCGGCTATGCTGATGGTGGTGGAGGAGGAGGTGGAGGAACAAAAAGCAAGTTGCGCACATGCGCTAGCTCATCCTCAAGATCATAAACATGGCGCAACAGGTAACTGATCTGCTGCTCCATGGTGAGAAATCGAACATCAAAATCCGGATAAGGAAAAAGAGGAGCAGGTGGAGTCGCAAAAGGTGACGGACATGAACAAGGTGGGGGACGTGGAGTCCTCTCAAGCTCCAAAACTCTACGACTTATGATCTCATATTGAAGCTGTAATGACAGGAGTAACTCATCCCGTGTGTAACCAGTAAAGTGTGAGGGATGGTAGGGATCAGAAATCGGCATGGTATAGGGTGGGAACCATATGAGTGGCTCGCCTAGTGGTGAGGAAGTAAAATGAGCAGTAGGTGTAGACTGAGGTATGTGAGGAAATGCTGCTGATACATGTGGGTCATGGCTAGGCTGCTGGCTAGAAGGGCCTTCCCTTGGACGGGGTGGAGGAATGTCCTGCATGAAGGTGATAGGCAGGTCAGTGCGGTGAACATCAGACTCAATCGGGTGAAAAGGAGCATCATCAACAGGTGCAGGTGCTAGTGGGGGAGTGACTGGCTCAATAATAGGAGGGTCAGCGGGGTCTGGAACTAGATCTGGTATAAGTGGTGCAACATCAGGTATGCCAAATGGGACAGGGTCATGATTAGGCACATGCTCAGGTGCAGGTATCAGCTCAAGATCAGCGGGTGCATCAACAGGCTGATCATCAGGGACAAAATCAAGCTCAAGTCCAGGCTCAATGTCATGTGGAGGAATCGGTGCAGCTGACATGGCTGTATCGTCATCAGTATCAGTGGCGTAACGTCGCAGTCCCATTGCATGCAGGGCGGAGGATGACACAGACTCAAAGGAATCTGGAACAGAGTGCAAACTGGAATCAGAGGAAACCTCAATAATAGGAATCTCAACGAGTGGAACAATAATAACATCCTATGCTAAAACTCCATCACCCTAGGCATCATCAGGGGGACCATCAACAAAAAGGTCGACATCATTATCAAACAAGTTATCAAAAGGCAAATCCTCGAAAGGAAAGGCCGCAAGAGGCAAAAGGGCAAGGATCGGTGCCACGACATGCTCACCATCGGGATGTCCGAGGATGAGATGGCCCTGGACAGGAATAGGAATAAGAAAGGGATCCTCGTCGGGATACCATCAGCATGCGGTAAATCATCGCCAAAGTCGGGCAACGCAAATGGCTGAAAATCGTCGTCGTCATCTGACATCATCTCCGGGTCACTCTCAGTATCGGAGGTAAAGATCTCTGGCTCTGGGACGATCTCATTGTCAGAAACGATAGCCATGGGGTCGACAGTATCAGACAATCCACTCTCATATGAAGACATAGTGTCTGTAACCAAAACAATCACAACATATGCACATATATCAACAACCATCATTAAGCATGCAATTAATAACAATGTGATCACGTATCCATCCTAGTCTTCCCAGACTAACCCACCCAGTCTCCCAGACTGAACTACCCAGTCTCCCAGACAAAACCGCCTAGTCTCTCAGACTAAACCTCTCAGTTTCTCAAACTTAACTACCAAGTCTCTCGGACTGAACCACCCAGTCTCTCAGACTGAACCACCCAGACCCAGTCTCTCAGACTGAACCACCCAGTCTCTCAGACTGAACCACCCAGTCTCTCAGATTGAACCATAAACATAAACTTTGAAATGTGTTTCGTGTCTTTTGTTTGTAAAAAAATATTTGTTATCCTGGATCTGGGCGTTTCGTGTATGCAATGAAAACATGTTGTAAAAAAATATTTTTCGTGAGAGCCCTAATGATTGTAGTCTAGACTCGAGAAGGAATCCTACTTTGCTACAATCGAAGCTCTGATACCAAGCTGTCACACCCTGACTTTTGCAGAAGCGTGATTATGGTGTGACTTTCTTAATATCATTGCATTCAATCATAACAACTATATGATAAATCCATAGATTGTCATCCATTAAATAAGTTTGAAAACATCGCAAACATCATTGTTTAAACATAGACTTCAAATTCAAGTTTTACAAACCATACGAATTGTTTATGAGTTCACAAGGACTCAACAGAAGACTCTAAATAAAACCAAGATTTGGAAGTGGTGTCTTGTCCAGGATAGGACACCCAAACCAAACCTCAAGACCATGGATGACATCTCTTATTCTTATCAACACTTGTAACCTCCGAACGCTCGCCAGATCCAGATTCTTAATTCCCTGAAATACATGTATTTTGAAAACATCAACAAAAGTTGAGCGAGTTGATGTGATTGTTTGTGTGTATGAATAAAACCTTGTAATCATTGTATGTATGTATGTATGTTTGTAAATCCTGGTATGAAAGCAAAACAAGGAAACAGATCGATTAATGGTTTGCAAGGCCTTTAACATGCATGCAACGACGTAGGAAGGCTCAAACCTAGCAGATTTTGTACCAGGCTTCCGGCTGTAAGACATAGTCACCTCATGGGCCAAACCCCGGTCCACATGGGTGTGGGCTCGCTACACCCAAATAAATCTATCACTCATGCCCCTCGGTCCTAACACGAGGATTAATGGTCTTAAGAGTGCGCCTACCTATTCACATGATCTACTCTACTTTCCAAAGCTAACCATACCAATTGTAATTATATGTAATCCTTTTGTAACATGTACTTCACCCCCGAAGTTCTAAAACAAAATCAGTTTAAAGAAAAGGGGGACATGAACTCACAGTCTTGCATCTTCAACAATCGTAACTCAAGCTCCTTCGGCGAACACGACTACCTACAACGTACTAATGTCTATTAGACGAACGGGCCGTGCCTTGACTTAGTATTAATGTTTCTGAGTTATGTTTCTTTTGTGTCTTTGATATTATTCCAAGTTATATAATTATTTGTCAAAATAATTAATATTTTAACTCAAGGTATATTTATTAAATTTTGGAATAATTGTTAAACAATATTTTTGTAATAATACTTCCCAAGTATTTATACTTGTATTGCCTTCCCAAGGATGGGGGGGTATCTTATACATGTGTATTTTTGCCATGTTTTTGAGGCCATATACCGGTGTGTATTCATACGTATGAGAATACGTATGCTTATGTATTCATTAAGTATCCTTATACTAAATTTCATACTAATTATTCCGGAATATCATCTTTAGTAAATATCCAATATATATCTCCAAAATATATATTTTAAGGAATATTACTTAGAAAAATTATTTATAATTTTTCTTTTGGCAAAAATAATATATTTTCAAGTCTTAATTTAGAAAATATATTTAAACTCATTTTTTTTTCCAAAAATGATTTGTTTCATATTTATTTGAGAAAATATATTTTTCCCCCAAAAATATTGTATTTGTTGTTTGTGTAAGAAAATATATATATTTCTTAAAAATAATATACCGTCTAAAAATTTCAAGAAAAATATATATTTCATACTTGCCAAAAATAATATATTTTTCCTTGTAAAAAATATGATATACTCTTGTAGTGATTGTAAAAATCATATTTTCATTCTCTTAGTGTCCAAAATATGAATTACCAAAATATACACATGAATATTATTTCCGGAATATTTTGTGAGTTATATTCCTTTGTTCGGTCTTACCAGTATTTTGGGTATTCTTGTATATTTATTCCTTGGAATTTTGGTAATATTTTGGATGGTAATTCTTGGTGTTTTTGTGAGTTATATTGTTTCAAGTTCTAAAATAATATAACTAATACACAAAGTATACAAATAATCACACATATGTGTCTTCTAAATATATATTTTCTAAATACATATTTAGTCACTTTTATTTATAAAAAATCAACCTCCAATATTTGTATTTTGTAACTAAAATTTATGGCAAAGTTTATGTAACAATTTATGGTTCAAAATACACTTGTAAGTATTTGTTTAAAAATATTTTTCTAAGTGTTTATATTTTTAGAAAATTTTGCCATAGTTTCCCCTAAAAATGGAGGTTTCCATGCTTTCAAGCTTATCATTTTCTTTTGTAAAAATCATCACAATCAATTTATAATCATCAACAAACAACCTTTACTTACCAATCTTACCAAAATCATGCATATTTTACTACTTCATGAACTTGAATATTTGTAAAAATTTGTAGTAACTTACTAGTATTCTTAGTAAGTCTTGTTACCCTTTAAAATGTGATTACTTCTTTAAAAACTTCATTTTTAAAGGAGTTAGATGTTTACAACTTCAAATCATGTTTTCTAAAAATATTTCTTTATGCATTCTTCTTGTTACACAAGTGTTTATACACTTGTTTAACCACTAAAAATGAGATTTGTTTATATGAGAACCAAGATCAAATGAAACTTATATTTTTAACTTGGTTTCTTTAGAAATCCTTCATGAAATTCTTAGATCCATATGATTAACAACTTACTTGATCATGATTTTTCAAGAAAACATTATGTTTTTTTCAAGTTCATGCTTTATGTATGGATGATCCATCATCCTACAACAATTTCTATTCTTACATCTTGCTAGATTATGTTTTTAATCATGATCTAGCAAGATCTTATGATGATCAACATCATTTCTACAAACAACCAATGATCAACAAGCATAACAACCCATATTCATCAAGATTACTTCATTAAACAAGCTTATGTTCATGTTTCATTCTTATGATCTTTAGTGTTCTTCAAGTTCTTGATTATGATTCTACTTTAACCACTAACAATGGAAGTAAAATAGAGTGTACAAGGTTCTTACCACTAGCTCAAGGCTAGGGATGATTCAAGTGTAGAAATCAAGAGGATAAAAGCAAACAAGAGAGGTTCGTCAAGCTTCAAGGCCACCAAGCTCCTTAATCTTGCCTCTAGCACCTTGGTATCACTTGAAAATGGATGAACTAGAGGTGAAAGTGGTGGTGGTGTTGTGTGGTGCTCTCGGCCGAGCCAAGGGAGGAGAGGGAGAGGATGGAGTGTGTTGTGTTATGTGTAATTGAGTTATGTTGTGTCTTGGGGTTAATATAAACTCACTTTCAACACATCTTCATCCATTGGTCCTTATGTTCACTAAAGATGGAGACAATGTCTATTAATTAATCACATAAAATCCACATGTGGGGGACCACATGTAACCGTAAATATGGGGGGGGGGGGGTGTTTAGCTGGGTGATAATGGTAAGTTAAAGATTCTAGTAAGATTTCAAGTGTATGTTTAGGTGTTATAAGTTGTTATGTAATTATAAGTGGTGTTATGATGTTCAGGGACCATAACTAGCTTGGTAATGTTAAAATAATGCTTCTAGTGTAAATTTGTTGTTTAGGGTAGTGTCCGGTTGTTCGGTTGGATGCTGGTTTGTTTAGGTGCTAAACTATGCAGTTTAGTGTTCTTTATGTACCCTTTTGTGACACTTTTGATTCCCGACACTTAGGAAAGTATTCAGGACCATTTAACCATGTTTCTGCATAAAACTAGATTGTTAAAATGCTGAATTTTGCTGAATTCAACACTTTGGGTGAGTTTTAGGCACTTTCCGGCACTTAAACTATCACTAGAAAGGCAGTTTTGTGAACCTTACTTTCCTACACACTATACTAGTGTATTACTTGGTTTCTGGTTCATTCTGTGCCTCAATGCACTGTCTGTCTATATGCTGGGTTCCATCAGCATCTTCCTGATTTATCAGATAATTGTGCTAATTGTACTTAATGCATCATTAGAGGCAATATAGCTTTCATGCAATAGTGGTTTGACATTAAACAATATATGATGCACATGTATGTGTATGGCAGTAATCAGAAAGCTGTTAATTGTAATTCAGCACAGTCATTTAGCACTAATCATGGTTAATAGGTTGTATGGATACCTGATTTTTTACAGTTGTCACACAAGGAAACCTGGATGAGAAAAACAAGAGTTTCTCAACAACTCATGGAGAACCTGAAGAGGTTCAAGGATATAATGAAAACCCGAATTTGAATGAGTTTCAATATTCTGGTAAGGGTGTAGAGAATTGGGAATATTTCAATCCTCTTAACCTTAAAACAGCAGCAAGTGTGTCTTCTGCTGGTGTTAAAGGTGGAACATCTGTTGTTCCTCCTGTCACCCAACAACATCAAACTATGTCAACTGAACAACTACACAAGGAGCTTGATGACATCACAGTTATCTGTACTGGGAAAACAGCAACAGAAGAAAAACTGGATCTGATACTAGAAGAGACCAGAAACCAAAGATCTGACATTAAAGCTTTGTCGGAAACTGTTGAAACTATGAAGAAACAAATAGAAGATAACATTGCAGTCCTCAGCAAACTACAGGAGTCATCAGAAAGTAGAGAAAAGTCATCAGAATTTAAGAAAGCTCTCAAAGAACTTCAAGAAATCAAGACAAAGATGGCAGAAGTTGCAAGTGTGTATTTGGACTTAGCTGTCGATTCAACTTGAACAGCAAGTGTGTATTTGGACTTAGAGACCGCTTCAAATTAATTAAATCCTGGTTGAACGAATCATGAATAAAATGAATTTTTATAGCAATGTGCTTGGTTTTTGAAAAATACACTGGATTTTTCACTATTTGGATAGCTGCATCATTGTCACAATAAATGGGAGTTTGGGAAAAATTCAAACCGTAGTCCACCAGCTGGTGTTGAATCCAGATAACCTGTGAACAGCGGGCTAAAGCAGCCACGTATTCCGCTTCTGCAGTAGACAGAGAGACAGTTTG
Organism: Helianthus tuberosus; assembly: GCA_030545235.1. Classification (NCBI taxonomy): domain Eukaryota; kingdom Viridiplantae; phylum Streptophyta; class Magnoliopsida; order Asterales; family Asteraceae; genus Helianthus; species Helianthus tuberosus. Next base: position 76,032,717 of record CM060449.1, on the reverse strand, counting down.
CTGCTTCTTGCAATGCCAGGAGATGAGGCGATCCCCCAGAAACTGGCATCCAGCTGACGTAGACTTCATGTCCTGACCAGTACCTCCAAAATTGCTGTCAGAAAAGGCACACAAATCAAATGGAGACTGTTTTCGATACAAAAGTCCAAGCCGAGGCCTGCCCTTAAGATATCGAAAGATTCTCTGAACAGCATTTAAATGAGAAATTTTAGGAGCAGCCTGATGGTGAGCACACTGACACACAACAAACATGATATCTAGTCTACTGGCTGTCAAGTACATCAACGAGCCAATCATCGACCGGTACAGTGTAGCATCAACAGCTTCCCCTTCCATATCTTCAGTCATCACTGGTCTTTCTGCTATAGGAGTATTTGCAGGTTTGACATCTTAAAGTTTGAAATTTTCAAGAATATCATCGACATATTTTCCCTGATGGATGAGAATTCCTTTGGAGTCCCGTCGAATCTACAGACCCAGAAAGAAGCTCATTTCTCCCAACGCACTCATTTCAAATTGCTTCTTCATAACCTCTTCGAATTCCTTGCACAGTGCTTCACCAGTGGATCCAAAGATGATGTCGTCCACATAGATCTGCACTAAGATTTGATCCTCTCCCACTTTTCGAATGAACAGTGTCTGGTCAATCACACCTCGAGTGTATCCATGAGCGAGCAGATGCTCTGTCAGAGTAGCATACCAAGCACGGGGAGCCTGGTGTAACCCATATAAAGCCTTATCAAGCTTATACATGTGACGGGGACACTGTTTGTTCACAAATCCCGGTGGCTGTGACACGTAGATCTCTTCCTTTACTTTGCCGTAGAGAAACGCCGTCTTGACATCCATTTGATAGACCTTGAATCCCATGTAGGATGCATATGCCAGAAAGATTCTGATTGCCTCCAGTCGAGCCACGGGAGCATACACTTCATCGTAGTCAAGGCCTTCTATCTGTCTAAACCCTTGGACGACCAGTCTTGCTTTGTTTCTAACAATCACTCCGCTATCATCTCTCTTGTTGCGATAGACCCATCTAGTTCCGGGTGATTTCTTTCCAGCAGGTAGCGTAACTAGCTTCCAGACTTTCAGCTTCTCAAACAGATTCAACTCATCATGCATCGCATCTATCCAGCTAGGTTCCAAAAGAGCCGTATCAATTGTCTTTGGCTCGATTTGTGAGATGAAACATGAGAACAAGCAATTGTTGATGATTCCTGACTGACTTCTAGTCAACACTCCAGCCTCTACTAGTCCAATCACATTTTCTATGGGATTATCACATTGGACACTTGTAGGAATAGCAACCTCTAGTGCAGTTCCAGTTGGAGAGATGTTCGTTAAGTGATCAACTCCTACTGGCTCAGTGTTGTCAGAGACTTGCTCTTCTTCTGTACCGTTTGCGATAAACTCTTCAGGAATGGGACCATCAAACATGTCACTTTGATCGATGGGTGTGTCCTCCTCATTAGGCGAGTCCAACCCCTCCCCTCCATCATTAAGAATGTCGGTATAATCAGGAGCCATTTGAATCTCTGGTGTAGATGTTGAAGATGAGACTGCAGGTGTGTGATCCCCCACAGTTGTAGAATCCCCCTCAAATTCAACATCCCCTTCTTCTTCAGCAATATGTGGAATAATTGAGGGTCGAGAGACAGCATTTGTTGTACTAGAAGTACCTGCATGAGTAACTGGAGGATCATCAAGAATATCAAACGATTTAAATAGATAGGCATAATTATAAAGAGTAAATGGCCTGTTTCCAGCGTCTATCTGATTTTCTTCGAGCCACCGCACATCATAAGAGTCAATGATCTGCCTAGTCTTCTTGTTATACACTCTATATGCCGTCTTGTTTTCATGAGCAGCCTTCCCAGCATATCCAATGAAATATCATTCATCTCCCCTAGCTTCGAACTTTGGTATGGATTCCAAGTGCAAGAGACTACATGGACAACCGAAAGCTCTAAAGTGCCCCAGATATGGTTTCTCGCCAAACATTACTTCATGAGGCGTCTTCATGCGTGCATTGTTGATAACAACTTTGTTTTGAACGTAGCACGCAGTGTTAATGGCCTCTTCCCAGAAGAAAACTGGGAGTTTCTAATCACAGAGCATCGTGCGAGCTGCTTCAACCAGGGTTCGATTCCTTCTTTCAGCAACTCCATTTTGCTGAGGAGTTCTAGCAGCACTGTATTGTCGAGCGATTCCCCTCTCGGCACAAAAGAAATTCAATTCAGCATTCTTGAATTCGGTTCCATTGTCGCTTCGAATCCCTTTCACTTTCTTGCCAGTCTGATTTTCCATAAAGATTATGAATCTCTTGATTAATTCTGCAGTCTCACTTTTGTTAACTAAGAAGAAAACCCAAGTAAAACGTGAGTAATCATCAGTAACTACAAGACATTAAGACTTTCCAGACATACTGAGCACATTCACTGGACCAAAAAGATCCATGTGAAGAAGCTGCATCACACTGTTAATGGTGTTTACAGTTTTGGGAAAGTGTGGTTTTCGATGTTGTTTACCCTTTGCACAAGAGACACATTTTTTCAAAAGTTATGAAGTCTTTTACAGGTAGACCCCTTACCAACCCCAGTTTTGTAAGACGATTTAGATTTTTCACGTTAGAATTTCCTAAACGATGATGCCACAGCATAGCATTGTGCACAGAGATTTTGGTAAACAAACATGTATCACCTTCAGTGGGAGGTTTATTCATGTCAATGACATAAGCGTTGCCTTTTCGTTCAGATTTTAACAAAATCCATTCATCAGGAATGACCATTCCTGGTTTCAGAATAAGACAGTGTTTATCAGTGAAGTGAGTAGAGTAACCGTCGTCGCAGATTTGAGCGACACTTAGCAGACTATGCTTCAACTCAGGAACGTAGTTGACGTCTTTGAAACAGAGGTCACCATTCTTGACTGTGCCTCTTTGTGTGATCTTTCGTTTCTCGCCTCCCGCAAAGGCAACATATCCTCCATTGAATTCTTCAAGATCAGAAAGTTGGGATAGATCGCCAGTCATATGCCTGGAACAGCCACTGTCAATGACCCAAAGTCAAATGACAGCCCTCCATAGCCGTTCCTGCACATTACGCGGGATTAATTAGATTTTGGTACCCAAGCCATAGTTGTAATGGGTACACCCTGTGCATTAAAGTATGTAACTTGCATCCAAATCAACTTTTCTTTAGAGTAGATAGGTTTGTTATTGATGCACGATGATTTAGGAGAGTTGTTTGGAACATGACTCTTAGGTTTCCAAACTTGCCTATGACTATCCAGTCTCTTAGATGCCTTAGGCGAAACAGAATTAGAGTTTGGAATGTAATTGTTTGATTTCATTTTCATTTTTTTAGCTTTGTTCCAATCTCCATCAGAAGGCTGCATTTAGGAGTTCAGCTTCCTAACAGGTTTAGATTTTGAAGTCTTTTCCTGTTTTGGAAGCTTGACATTCTTCCTAAAAGGTTTAGATTTTGAAGTCTTTTCCTGTTTTGGAAGCTTGACATTCCCTTTTGGAGCCTTTTGATGCTCTCCTTTTTTGAGTTTATCAGGACGATGCTGACAATTTCTTGCAAAATGTCCTGCAATTCCACACGTGTAACATATTTGTCGTTTCACATGTGGTTTTGCTTGACATCCATCAGACTTTGAGGAACCTGAGGGCTTGTGTGGTTCCTGAGATGCAAACGAGACATGTTTAGATTTGTCTTTAGAAACAGAATGACACTTAGTTTGCTTGTTTGATCTTGATTTTGGAGGAACATATTTTGCTTCATTTCCTCCTTTAGTCTGTTTTACCAAAATATTTTTAGATTTATCAACTTTATTAGGCAAAACAACTGAATTCAAATCTACACAAATATAACCAAAATAAATGTCAGAACATTCATCGCTCTTTAAAACAGATCCCACACAATCCAAAGCATCAGAAGAAATTGAAATATTGTTTGACTTTTCAGAAATTAAAGAATTGTTTTTCTGAATTTTATTTTTCAAAACTTTAAAAGAAACGTCGTCCTCATCATCTCCATCTACCCAATCTTCAATAATTACTTGGTCTGCATTTGAAGCAACAGGGTTAGTATCATTAATTTTCTCACAAACAGTGTCAGTTGATGCTGCAAAATTGCTTTCAGCTTCTTGTAACACAATTGGTTCAGAAGGATCAGAATTATTTTCCTTTGAACATTCAGCAGGAGCTTCTGTGGTTTCATTACCATCCAACTCATCAGAGGCACCTGATGTTGTTTCTGATTCTTCTTCAAATGAATCTGAATCAACTGTTTCAGATGATTCAATTGTTGACTCCACTGAATTGACTGACTCTGAGTTGTCACTGTCAGTTTCTTCATACAAGTCAGGTATTGAATCAGATGAAGCTGATGATTCAGTCTGTGGTGTCTCTGCTTCCTCAGGTGATGTATTGTTAACAACAGATGATTCGCCCGTTTCTGATTTCTCAGAAGTGGATGTCTCAGAAGCGTCACAAGATGTATCACATGACGAAGCAGATTCACTTTGTTTGACCCTATTGAATTCTCTCATAAATTCAGTCAAACCTTTTATCATGGCAAACTCGATGCTGTCTACATTAATTCTAGGCTCTTTTACTTCAGGCTCTTGTGTGACAGATTTATTTTCAAAAGATTGTTGTGACTCACACGATTCTTCCCTTTTTAACACTTTAAAATGTTTATCAACACTTACATTTTTCTCAAAATTTAAAGTTTCAGTGTGATTTAAAACATTTTCTGATTTAACAAACGTTTACTTATAAGCCTGCTTTTCTAAGATGACTTCAGTATTATCAGGCCTAGTGATTTTTATCTTTCGAGGCTTGACAGGCTCAGGCTTCCTATCCTCTGGTTATCCATATTCCATCTTGGGTAAATTGTCTATCTCCTCTTCAGTCATAGGAATTGAGGAATAGTTATGGTTGTATGGTGGAGGTATGGATACAAAACCCAACCCTTTATTCCTCATTTCCTTTTTGCTATACTTTAATTGTTGATTTATCATTTTCTCGACCTTTTCGCTTGAAACATCAAATTTTTAAAATTAAATTCTGTATTTTCGAAAGCCGATTTTAAGTCGCTTAATTCAATAGTTAACTTTTCAGATAGCTCCTTGAAGTGGACATATTGACAGTTCGCTTCACTTAGATCACTATGCAACTTTTGAATGTCACGTTTTTGTGCCTCCACCATTTCTTTATACCCATCCAGTTTCTTTTTAACTTCATAACTACTGGATCTGGTATATTGAAGTTGCATAGTAAGCGATTCGGCCTGTTCCTTAAAACCCTTTACCTTTTCTTTACATTTTAAAGTACAACAAACATCATCTATACATACCTCAGCCTCAGAAGGTGAGTAGTCATTCATTTGAGCCATGAGGGCATGATAGATCATTTCCACAACGTCTTCAGTGGCCGAGTCAGCATCTTCTTTCACTTCTGCCATGAGAGCTTGATTTGTCTGGTATAAAGTGTCAGTAGTGATCTGCAGATCGTTCATCTGTTGGGTCTAGTCAAATCCCCCTCCTTCCTGAGCCACCAATGCATTTCTAGGATTTGCAACCGATTCAGCAGCTTGAGTTCTGGTAGTAGTGTTTGAGGGTGAACCTTCAGTGGGACGAGTAACAGTGATGTATGAAGTTGAAACAACATTTGGAGCTGGTCGAGCTGCTGAACTAATAGTGACAGTAACATTTGGATCGACTCTTTCCCTTCTTGGCTATTTGCACTCTCTAGTATAGTGCCCAGGCTCATGGCAGTTATAACATCTGAGCTTAGCCTTATTCCTAATTTCCAACCAATCTCACCATCAATTGTTTCCCATTTGTTTCTACCAGTTTTCTTCACGAAATTCTTGGCACGAAACACTACCATGGCCATTTGCCAAGTGATATCCATTTCTTCAACATCATCAGGATGGACTTCCAGCAGTTCAGCAGAGTCGATGTTGTTTTTTACCCTTCCAGCAATGAATGCGTGATAACAGTTCATGACCCCTGTCATGAAAGCCATAGCTTGCTCAAATTCCCTTGAAGTAGCAACTGAGGAGTTTGTAGCAGCAAATGCAGTAGTGATATTCGAAAGAAGTTGTGTGGGTTTAGGAGCAGATTGATTAGTGGGCTGTGTAGCAGATGAAGTTTGGTTCACTTGTTGAGTAACAGCAGGAAAGTAGCCAGATTGGTTAACAAAAGTTCCAAGATTAGCAGGAAACTGCACAGTGGAGGGTCCTGGAAGCGAGCTCATTCCTTGTTGAGACATCAAAGCGCTGTTGGTCAACACACCAGCATTGTTGTAACTAGCAGTGTGGTTGTAGATCCTTTGTTTGTCATCCATTTCATAAGACTTTAGCAATGAAATCAGCTCAGAAAGAGTCATTCTAGCTAAGTCCCTGGTTCTTTTGATGAGAGTTACATTGGTATCCCAGTTTCTTGTTAGTAACAGACTTTTCAAGGCTGATATCATGAGTTTTCATATCACTGACCAAGACAACAAATCTTTGGATTTGATTTTCCAAAGTTTCCCCTGGGAAGTGATTGAATATGTTGAACTTCTGGGTAAGCATTTCCCTTCTACTTTCCTTCATCTCTTCGTTTCCCTCATAGATAGCCAGCAGAGTATCCCACATTCCTTAGCAGTTTTGCAATCACGAACTCCAATGTCAACATCTGGTACAAGAACAGAGTGCAGCATAGCAAGAGCCTTGTTATCAATGTCTTGCTTTTCACGATCCTCTTCAGTAAATTGAGACTCGGGCTTAGGAGCAGTTGTTCCCTCAGCATCATCACAACATAGGTGATCACAGTTGGTCCGTTGCAGATGGACCTCCACGCCTTTGGATCCTTGATTCTCATGTATTGGATGAACCTGAACTTCAATTCTGAAAAGGATCCCCCAGAAATGAGCCTGGGAATCCTGTTGTTAGTTCCGATTATGTTATCTAGATCCTGGTTAATAGCAGCAGTTTCAGTCAATCCCAGTTGATTAGTTTGAGCCATTTCTGAAAAGACAATTGAACTTATGAGTAACTCGTAATATTAAATATAAAAACCAGATGAATATCACTAATGATTTACAATACAGTTCAAATAACAATTCAGATGGTTCAACAGATAATTAAAGATCCAATACAAAACAGTTCTGTAACACAGTCCACAAGCCCAATTGGTCCAGTCCACGTGATTAGATCTGATCACAATCGCACAAGATGTCTCGCACAAGATGAATCGCACAAGACACCTTTCAGCTGAACCCTTTGTTAATCGCACAAGTCAGTATGACCCCTTTGATCGCACAAGACAGATCGCACAAGGTGAGTCGCACAAGACGTCTTCAGTTGAACCCTTGGCCAAACATCCAAGATGATATGATCCCTTTCAAATAAACCCTTGAGTCTCATAAGAGTCCAATCGCACAAGGCCACTGACAATAGTTCAACAAAAACATTGGATCGCAGAAGATCTTTCCAGTCGCACAAGAGGTCTTCAATCGCACAAGTTGTAAAACTTTGGGCCTGATTCCTTAACAGCCCATTTATTTGTGATCGCACAACCCAACTTGAATCGCACAAGGTATAATATTAGGCCTCAGTCCTTTAAATGCCTAATACACACCAATCGTACAAGTTCTTCAATCGCACAAGCCAAAATTTGGAAATGCAATATTTCAGTCTTTCAACTAAAATCCCGAAAGATATGGTGATTTAATTTTCGAATCCCTTTTGAAAATACCTGCAATAAACTTTCTAAATATCTGCAAACACAACCAACTTCCACACAAACAAATCAAACCCACTTTTTTCAAAAATTCTAAAGAATAATTTGAAGAAATTTGAAGCACAAGAACCCAGAAATTCAAAAATTTTCAATGAACTTTCAGTCAAGAAATTTATATGTATCCTTAAAAACCTTTCAATTTTATCAAAACAAGATTTTAATATCAGAAATCGATAATTAATTTCCAATTTTGATATCCAAAACAATTGATTTTCACGAGAATTCTAACCAAAACAAGTCAAAATTCTAGATTAACAGTTCTGTTTTGATTCACAATATGTCAGATTTATTTTAACCAAAACAGAAAAATCACTTTAAAAACAGTGTTCGTGCTTCAACTTGGGTTGATAAACAAACGCAAATAATCAGATTCTTAAAGCAAAAATTGACAACTCAAATCCCTTCGAACCCAATAAACAGTTGACAGAAGAAAATTATAAAACAAAGCTAGAATAAGCCAAGAAATCAGACCTTTCTTTTCCAACTTCGAACATACTCAGCAGCAAAAGCAACCTTCAATCTTCAAGATATCCGATCCAACCGAACCTTCGTGAGACTACTTAGGCTCTGATACCAATTGTAAGTCCAGAATCACTACAATCGGATATCAAACACTAAACATGTAGCGGAATTACAAGTGAGATGTGAAAGATTGAAAGCAGAATGTATTGATTCAAAGCACAAGAGCACACGATTCTAAGATCGTCTGGTACTCAATGTCGCACAAAAAACAAAAGTTAGCAAAGCAATCAACAACCTATTAAGACTAAGGACACCCCTATTTATACATGCATAGGTGATCCTTTTACATTGGGCCAAGCCCATACCCCATAGACATCAAAACAACCATACGAGCCCACTATACAGTTCGAACCCAAAACAAACATAATAACCCAAGACAGACGCAAACCTACACTAGTTTATGCCCTTACAATATCCCCTAGGTTGGTGTTGGCTTGGCGTCTCCTGCTTCACTGCTGCCTCCTCTTCTGCTTCTTAGCTTGTTCTTTCTGTTTCTTCTGTAGTTCAGGCAAGATCGGTATATTCCTTCCCACATATGGACCAAACAGCTGTGTTTCAACTCTTGTACGTTGCCCTGACCATAACTTGAAGCTCATAATCTGGGCCACAGCTCCTGTCCAGCTTTTGGCACACACCTCGTACTGAGGATCACTCTGAATCTGTGACTTAGCTAAGAGATTGATGCCATTCTCACCAAAGCACATCAAATCTCGAGTATCAATGAACCTGTACTCAGCATCATCACACACAACCACAGCTTGACCAGAGATAGGATCATACATCCAAAATTGAAAGTTCTTCAGAAAATTATCAGGAAGCTCCTTCAACAATGGCACAGTATTCGTCTGTTTAGTAGCAGGCCACTTCACAATCTTATATGGCTTCCCTGTGGCAGGATCCAATACCTTTTCATCTTCTTCAATGGTAGACTCAACCAACTTCATATCTCGAAAGTTGACTCTAGCCTGTTGCTGCAGTTTATTAAAGAAATTAACTCCAATCTTGCAATTTATATTCTTGACTTGATCATGAAATCCAGCATTGCGTAGTTCTCTCAAAACAACTAGAGTCCAGGAGTTGAAAGCTTCAGAATTATCATAATACTCCACCTCATTATTCTTCCTCAGCATGATAAACATTTCTTTCTCATCGTTGTATGCCCAGCTTTTAATACCCGATCTATTTCCTTTCTTGCTCTTCTCAGTGGTGATCACATATCTGTCAGGTTTATCACCAAACTACAAGTTCCGTTCAGCCCCTACATTTCTCATAACAACCATCTTCTTTCTTGGTTTCTGATTTACTGTACGGGGAGTGCTTTCATAATACCTGTTCATCGCATCTTCATGCTCTTTTCTCTGCTGCTCTCTCTCTCTCTCTCTCTCTCTCTCTCTTCAGCAGTGGATTCCTTTGGTGGTTCAGCAAACTCCGTAGGAAATTTTCCTTGCAGTTTCTGCTTCATATCCATCACTATAGCACTAAGAGCTCCCAGGTTAGTCTCCAACTCATTGATCTTTTGATTCTTAACCACTAATTCCTCCATTAGACTAGCAATCTGTGCATCCTTGAATATCTTGTCTTCTTCAAGAGTAGAAATTCTTCGCATCAGGATAGTTGTCTCATTTTCTTCAAACACACCTTCACTATCGGAACTTTCAGCTGTTGCAGCAGTCTCAGGAGTTTCAACTTGTTTTGACTTAGCCGCCGCTTCAACTTAAACAACAGCAACTTGCAGCAACTCAGCAGCCCTAATAACATCAGCATCAGATGGACCACTGCTTGAACCTTCACCTGGTTTAGGAATGGGCACATACATAGCAGCTCTTTCATTGGCCATGAATTCAATTATTGTTGGGCTCAACTCAGTAGGAATGTAGTTGACTCTAGGCTGTGTGTCACCAACGGGGTTAGTTGTCTCTGAGGTTGTCTGAACATTTACCTCACTGCTGAGCCTAGGATCCCTTCTGCTTTGTTTCCTAGGAGGAAGATCATCGGTAGGTTCTTCTAAGGAATGATCAACCGCAGCAGCTTTCGTTGTAGACACAGGTTCAACATGAGGAGGGCTCACGTGAACTGGTTCACTAATCTCTTCAGTTTCTGCTGTAATGCCTTCAGCCATGATCTCAGTCTCTGTTTCACTCTCATCAACATTTTCATCTTCTTCTTCGTCATCAACCATCCTGTCATCTGCAACATCTTCCTCACTTTCAATACCTGTCAAGTCTACGTTCTCAATCGGCTCTTGAACTCTAGCAGGAGCTTCAATTATCTCTACCTCATGCTCTTCAGCCACAATAGCATTTATCTGAGCCGGTGCTTCTTCTTGAATCTCACTAAAAATTCCAAATTTTTCTAATGCACACTTGTTTTCATACTTGATTCCTTCATTTTCCCTCGACTTTTGGTTTATCCATGTAAACACTAAGTGGTTCATCATCTTGACATCGTATGTTTTTACAGTAACTGGCAACTTAGGATACTTCTTTTCCAAGATCATCTGTATGAATCTAGGGAACTTGTACCAGTACTTCTCATTCAGTGTTTTTACATTCAAAACATATCATCGAAGACACTCTTTGAATAGTTGTAGTTCCATCCTTCAACCACAGAAACTACTACAGAAGTTTACTTCAATGTCAGTTTATCCAAGCCACTCTTATTTCCACTGATGCACACTAGATAAATATGAGCCAAAAGTCTCCAGTATGGATGTAACAGCTTCTCGATTGTGGGGGGAGGAACCGCTCCTTCATAGCTCATTTTGACTAAAATCTCCATGACCTTTTCCTTTGAATACTCTATCGGATCATCAGCTGCATCTCCAAACAATAACACATCACGAATGTCTTGTTCACTAATTGAAACTTCCGTACCCTGAACCTTTGACTTGATGACCGTATCTCCTTTCTTTGCCGTTGAGTTATCCCAGAAATCTTTGATCCGGTCTTCACGAATAACTGGATTCTCCCGAAGAGAATGTGCCAATCTGCAAGTATTTAGGCCCACAATCAATGATTTGTACGTCTCGAATCCCTTTAGAGGATCTGATAGATAACAAGCAATGTTCATTGTCTTCTCCCATGCTGGAACATGTGGACCTTTTGCTTTCTTTCCCGTATCTGCATACAAAGAAACAAATCAATGCGGACACATATACATTATTCTCAAAGATTTCTGAGTTTAACCGTAAACTTGGTCAAACCAAATAATCTGATATATCATAATTTTAGAATCCTTAAAAACAAAACACATAAATGTATTCTGTTTAAAAAGAATTCACCAATCATAACATAACAGTTAATCATACCCACTGTGTTAATATTGGCCCAAAGAATTGGACCAGGCCCAAAGACAACACCTTGTACGATTAAAACTTCCTTGTGCGATTGGACATCTCTTGTGCGATGGCACTTTTGTAATTAATTCAATAGATCTTAGTTAAATAATGATAAATGAATCGCATAAGATTGGTCAACCAAAGTCAACAAGACTCAATCGCACACGACAGTCAACGAAAGTCAAACGCACAAGATGGTCACAACAGTCAATCGCACAAGTAAGGTCAACACAAGTCAAAGATATTTCAATCGCACAAGATTTTTAATTGCAAGGGCAAAACAGTCTTTTCACACAAAACCTCAGGGATAAAAATATATATCCCTAACTTGTGCGATTCACTCTAACGGCGCGTGAGATTCACTCGCCGTTTCCGGTTGTCTTCTCCAGTGAGACCTGCAAATTTCGGCGACTGTCTAGGGTTCCAAAACAAGTTTTCCTGATCAAAGCTTAGGGTTTTAATCCATTTTTCAGTTAACATTTAACTTGTCAAAAACTTATAAACCCTAAAATTTTTTATTTCAACATAAGAATCCTTCTAAGCACACATTATCATCATTCAAACAACTATCCAAACAAACCTACTTTCTCACCTTTCAATGCCGATCAACAAACACAGATTCAACAAGGATTGAAATAGAGTAACTGACCTTTTGATTTTCCTTTATCCCTTGACATGATTGTAGACGATGATGGAGAAACTAGAGGACTTGTGCGATCGGAACTTGTGAGGGTTTTTGAGAGAAAAAAAAAACTTTTCAAATTCAATGATTTGAAAATATCTCCAATTCCATCGCACAAGACCCCATAACCCTACCGATTAGATTTTCAACCAAGGGGGCCCACCAAGTCTGCGGTGGGCCCAACCGTCATTCCACACCCCTTTTTGTTTACTGATTTGAAACTTGAAAAGTGTTTTGGATTTTATGGGGCCCACCAAGTTTATGGTGGGCCCAGCTCAGATCTCGAGGATGAAATTACTTTTAAAATTTTGTGCAAAGAAACATTTTATGAACACTTGGTCTTTTTCAATTCATAAACACACGGCCACATGATTTTATAAAAATAAAATGATAACTAAATATTTACACAAAAATAAACAATTACACAAAAGAAAAAATATGAAATATTTAAAGTAATAAGCATCTTACACACCATTTTTGCATGCACTTTTCTTACGGGATCAAATCACAGAGTTTCGGGCTAGACTACACTTACCAACACTAATTTACTCTGGTAGATCCGAGCGATTGCCAGTATGTTTTTCCTCTTAAGCTTATCTCCCTAGGATTTTATCAAATAACGGACTGCAACTTATTTATCATGTTTTCATTTTAAATTATATAAACACTCAACTCAATCACGATCAAATCCCGGAATTTTAGATTTGAACAGGCTATCATACGAGTAGTTTCCCTACCACATATTTCACAAGCCCATTCTAGAGTTCTGAAACCTTGACTGGACTGGATTGAGAAAAGAACAGAATGGATCCACGGAGATGGATATAATATACAAATCAAATGAGATTTTCTCAGTTTGATATAGGTTTTTATTTTTGGGTTTCTTTTGGGCACTAGAGGGCCTCTTTCGGGTGTATTTGATCCATAGAGTGACAACGTACAGCTAGGTCTTTGCTCACGCAAAACAGAAGCCGACATTGCCTAGCACCTCCAGGTCTTTGCTCACGCAAAACAGAGGAGATACACGAGTTGTTTAGAAAAGATTTCAGAACTAGAATGAAATTGTGTGTATCGGGACATCACACACGCATTCAAATAGCCATGTCCTAATTCCAAGTGAACGTTCTTTCCTGAGGTCATATAATATATTAGTAATCTAAACAGTACCAGTCAAAGAATCCAGCCATCAGGATAAAGCCTACCAGCACATCACTCTGGAGTCAGACCATTTCAATATTGGTCTTACATGAGTCTGCCTTAATCCACATAGTGAAAATTTATTTCATTTCCCGGGTTGTAGCCAAGGCATGGCAAAAGCAAAGAACTATTTTTTTTCTTTTTCTGATTTTTTAATGTTTTTGTATTTTTTTGATTTTTCAATGTTTTTGTATTTTTCTGAGAGACTACATCCCTCTAAATTTTTGCTTAAACTAAAAGAAAAGCCATTTTAAGAAACAAATTTACAGAAACGAAGAAAAATATTTATGTGTGACCGTGGTCAATCCTCGAATTCGATCATTTTGAGAAGTTCAAGAAGAGCAAGAAAGCGTGCTTTATCAACCGGTTTTGTAAAAATGTCTGCGACATTGTCGTCAGTATGAATTTGATCCATTTTAATTAAACCCTGGTTGAACGAATCATGAATAAAGTGAATTTTTATGGCAATGTGCTTGGTTTTTGAAAAATACACCGGATTTTTCATTTTTTGGATAGCTGTATCATTGTCACAATAAATGGTAGTTTGGGAAAAATTCAAACCGTAGTCCACCAGCTGGTGTTGAATCCAGATAACCTGTGAACAGCAGGCTGAAGCGGCCACGTATTCCGCTTCTGCAGTAGACAAAGAGACAGTTTGCTGCTTCTTGCATTGCCAGGAGATGAGGCGATCCCCCAGAAACTGGCATCCAGCTAACGTAGACTTCATGTCCTGACCAGTACCTCCAAAATTGCTGTCAGAAAAGGCACACAAATCAAATGGAGACTCTTTTTGATACAAAAGTCCAAGCCGAGGGCTTCCCTTAAGATATCGAAAGATTCTCTGAACAACATTTAAATGAGAAATTTTAGGAGCAGCCTGATAGCGAGCACACTGACATACAGCAAACATGATATCTGGTCTACTGGCTGTCAAGTACATCAATGAGCCAATCATCGACCGATACAGTGTAGCATCAACAGCTTCCCCTTCCATATCTTCAGTCATCACTGGTCTTTCTGCTATAGGAGTATTTGCAGGTTTGACATCTTGAAGTTTGAATTTTGCAAGAATATCATCGACATATTTTCCCTGATGGATGAGAATTCCTTTGGATTCCTGTCGAATCTGCAGACCCAGAAAGAAACTCATTTCTCCCAACGTACTCATTTCAAATTGATTCTTCATAACCTCTTCGAATTCCTTGCATAGAGCTTCACTAGTGGATCCAAAGATGATGTCGTCCACATAGATCTGCACTAAGATTTGATCCTCTCCCACTTTTCAAATGAACAGTGTCTGATCAATCACACCTCGAGTGTATCCATGAGCGAGCAGATGCTCTGTCAGAGTAGCATACCAAGCACGAGGAGCCTGGTGTAACCCATATAAAGCCTTATCAAGCTTATACACATGACGGGGACACTGTTTGTTCACAAAGCCCGGTGGCTGTGACACGTAGATCTCTTCCTTTACTTTTCTGTAGAGAAACGCCGTCTTGACATCCATTTGATAGACCTTGAATCCCATGTAGGATGCATATGCCAGAAAGATTATGATTGCCTCCAGTCGAGCCACGGGAGCATACACTTCATCATAGTCAAGGCCTTCTATTTGTCTAAACCCTTGGACGAACAGTCTTGCTTTGTTTCTAACAATCACTCCGCTATCGTCTCTCTTGTTTCTGAGTGATTTCTTTCCAGCAGGTAGCGTAACTAGCTTCCAGACTTTCAGCTTCTCAAACTGATTCAACTCATCCTGCATCGCATCTACCCAGCTAGGTTCCAAAAGAGCCGTATCAATTGTATTTGGCTCGATTTATGAGATGAAACATGAGAACAAGAAATTGTTGATGATTCCTGACTGACTTCTAGTCAACACTCCGCCTCTACTGGTCCAATCACATTTTCTATGGGATGATCACTTTGGACACTTATAGGAATAGCAACTTCTGGTGCAGTTCCAGTTGGAGAGACGTTCGTTAAGTGATCAACTGCTACTGGCTCAGTGTTGTAAGAGACTTGCTCTTCTTCTGTACCGTTTGCAACAAACTCTTCAGGAATGGGACCATCAAACATGTCACTTTGATCGATAGGTGTGTCATCCTCATCAGACGAGTCCAACCCCTCCCCTCCATCATTAAGAATGTCGGTATAATCAGGAGCCATTTGAATCTCTGGTGTAGATGTTGAAGATGAGACTGCAGGTGTGTAATCCCCCACAGCTGTAGAATCCCCCTCAAATTCAACATCCCCCTCTTCTTCAACATTATGTGGAACAATTGTGGGTCGAGAGACAGCATTTGTTGTACCAGAAGTACATGCATGAGTAACAGGAGGATCATCAAGAATATCAAAAGATTTAAATAGATAGGCATAATTATAAAGAGTAAATGGCCCGTTTCCAGCGTCTGTCTTATTTTCTTCGAGCCACCGCACATCATAAGACTCAATGATCTGTCTAGTCTTCTTGTTGTACACTCGATATGCCGTCTTGTTTTCATGAGCAGCCTTCCCAGCATATCCAGTGAAATAACATTCATCCCCCTAGCGTCAAACTTTGGTATGGATTCCAAGTGCAAGAGAGTACATGGACAACCGAAAGCTCTAAAGTGCCCCACATATGGTTTCTCGCCAAACATTACTTCATGAGGCATCTTCATACGTGCCTTGTTGATAACAACTTTGTTTTGAACGTAACACGCAGTGTTTATGGCCTCTTCCCAGAAGAAAACTGGGAGTTTCGAATCACAGAGCATCATGCGAGCTGCTTCAATCAGGGTTCGATTCCTTCTTTCAGCAACTCCATTTTGCTAAGGAGTTCTAGCAGCACTGTATTGTCGAGCGATTCCCCTCTTGGCACAAAAGAAATTCAATTCAGCATTCTTGAATTCGGTTCCATTGTCACTTCGAATCCCTTTCACTTTTTTGCCAGTCTGATTTTCCATAAAGATTATGAATCTCATGATTAATTCTGCAGTCTCACTTTTGTTAACTAAGAAGAAAACCCAAGTAAAACGTGAGTAATCATCAATAATTACAAGACAGTAAGACTTTCCAGACAGACTGAGCACATTCACTAGACCAAAAAGATCCATGTGAAGAAGCTGCATCACACTGTTAATGGTGTTTACAGTTTTGGGAAACTGTGGTTTTCGATGTTGTTTACCCTTTACACAAGAGACACATTTTTCAAAAGTTATGAAGTCTTTTACAGGTAGACCCCTTACCAACCACAGTTTTGCAAGACGATTTAGATTTTTCACGTTAGAATGTCCTAAATGACGATGCCACAGCATAGCATTGTGCTCAGAGATTTTGGTAAACAAACAGGCAACACCTTCAGTGGGAGGTTTATTCATGTCAATAACATAAGCGTAGCCTTTTCGTTCAGATTTTAACAAAATCCATTCGTCAGGAATGACCATTCCTGGTTTCAGAATAAGACAGTGTTTATCAGTGAAGTGAGTGGAGTAACCGTTGTCGCAGATTTGAGCGTCACATAGCAGACTATGCTTCAACTCAGGAACGTAGTTGATGTCTTTGAAACAGAGATCACCATTCTTGATTGTGCCTCTTTGTGTGATCTTTCCTTTCTCGCCTCCCGCAAAGGCAACACATCCTCCATTGAATTCTTCAAGATCAGAAAGTTGGGATAGATCGCCAGTCATATGCCTGGAACAGCCACTGTTAATGACCCAAAGTCGAATGACAGCACTCCATAGCCGTTCCTGCACATTATGCGGGATTAATTAGATTTTGGTACCCAAGCCATAGTTGTAGTGGGTACACCCTGTGCATTAAAGTATGTAACTTGCATCCAAATCAACTTTTCTTTAGAGGAGATAGGTTTGTTATTGATGCACGATGATTTAGGAGAGTTGTTTGGAACATGACACTTAGGTTTCCAAACTTGCCTATGACTATCCAATCTCTTAGATGCCTTAGGTGAAACAGAATTAGAGTTTGGAATGTAATTGTTTGATTTCATTTTCATTTGTTTTGCTTTGTTCCAATCTCCATCAGAAGGCTTCATTTTGGAGTTCAGCTTCCTAACAGGTTTAGATTTCGAAGTCTTTTCCTGTTTTGGAAGCTTGACATTCTTCCTAACAGGTTTAGATTTTGAAGTCTTTTCCTGTTTTGGAAGCTTGACATTCCCTTTTGGAGCCTTTTGATGCTCTCCCCTTTTAAGTTTATCAGGACGATGCTGACAATTTCTTGCAATGTGTCCTGCAATTCCACACGTGTAACAAATTTGTCGTTTCACATGTGGTTTTGCTTGACATCCATCAGACTTTGCAGAACCTGAGGGCTTGTGTGGTTCCTGAGATGAAAATGAGACATTCATTGCTCTTTAAAATAGAGCCCACACAATCCAAAGCATCAGAATAAATTTAAATATTGTTTGACTATTCATAAATTAAAGAATTGTTTTTCTGGATTTTATTTTTCAAAACATTAAAAGCAACGTCGTCCTCATCATCTCCATCTACCCAATCTTCAATAATTACTTGGTCTGCATTTGAAGCAACAGGGTTAATATCATTAATTTTCTCACAAACAGTGTCACTTGATGCTGCAGAATTGCTTTCAGCTTCTTGTGACACAATTGGTTCAGAAGGATCAGAATTATTTTCCTTTGAACATTCAGCTAGAGCTTCTGTTGTTTCTGATTCTTCTTCAAATGAATCTGAATCAACTGTTTCAGATGATTCAATTGTCGACTCCAATGAATTGACCGACTCTGAGTTGTCACATTCAGTTTCTTCATACAAGTCAGGTATTGAATCAGATGAAGCTGATGATTCAGTCTGTGGTGTCTCTGCTTCCTCAGGTGATGCATTGTTGACAACGGATGATTCGCCCATTTCTGATTTCTCAGAAGTGGATGTCTCAGAAGCGTCACAAGATGTATCACATGACGAAGCAGATTCACTTTGTTTGCCCCTATTGAATTCTCTCATAAATTCAGTCAAACCTTTTATCATGGCAAACTCGATGTTGTCTACATTAACTCTAGGCTCTTTTACTTCAGGCTCTTGTGTGACAGATTTATTTTCAAAAGATTGTTGTGACTCACACGATTCTTCCCTTTTTAACACTTGAAAATGTTTATCAACACTTACATTTTTCTCAAAATTTAAAGTTTCAGTGTGATTTAAAACATTTTCTGATTTAACAAACGTTTGCTGATAAGCCTGCTTTTCTAGGATGACTTCAGTATTATCAGGCCTAGTGATTTTTATCTTTCGAGGCTTGACAGGCTCAGGCTTCCTATCCTCCGGTTTTCCATATTCCATCTTGGGTAAATTGTCTATCTCCTCTTCAGTCATAGGAATTGAGGAATAGTTATGGTTGTATGGTGGAGGTATGGATACAAAACCCAACCCTTTATTCCTCATTTCCTTTTTGCTATACTTTAGCTGTTGATTTATCATTTTCTTGACCTTTTCGCTTGAAACATCAAATTTTTTAAAATTAAATTCCGTATTATCGAAAGTCGATTTTAAGTCGTTTAATTCAACAGTTAACTTTTCAGATAGCTGCTTGAAGTGGAGATATCGACAGTTCGCTTCGCTTAGATCACTATGCAACTTTTGAATGTCACATTTTTGTGCCTCCACCATTTCTTTATACCCATCCAGTTTCTTTTTAACTTCATAACTACTGGATCTGGTATATTGAAGTTTCATAGTAAGCGATTCGGCCTGTTCCTTAAAACCCTTTACCTTTTCTTTACATTTTAAAGTACAACAAACATCATCTATACATACCTCAGCCTCAGAAGGTGAGTAGTCATTCATTTGAGCCATGAGGGCACGATAGATCGTTTCCACAACGTCTTCAGTGGCCGAGTCAGCATCTTCCTTCACTTCTGCCATGAGAGCTTGATTTGTCTGGTATAAAGTGTCAGTAGTGATCTGCAGATCGTTCATCTGTTGGGTCCAGTCAAATCCCCCTCCTTCCTGAGCCACCAATGCATTTCCAGGATTTGCAACCGATTCAGCAACTTGAGTTCCGGCAGTAGTGTTTGAGGGTGAACCTTGAGTGGGACGAGTAACAGTGATGTTCGAAGTTGAAAAAACATTTGGAGCTGGTCGAGCTGCTGAACTAATAGTGACAGTAACATTTGGATCGACTTTTTTCCTTCTTGGCTGTTTGCACTCTCTAGCATAGTGCCCAGGCTCATGGCAGTTATAACATCTGAGCTTAGCCTTATTCCAACCAATCTCACCATCAACTGTTTCCCATTTGTTTCTACCGGTTTTCTTCACGAAATTCTTGGCACAAAACACTGCCATGGCCATTTTCCAAGTGATATCCATTTCTTCAACATCATCAGGATGGACTTCCAGCAGTTCAGCAGAGTCGATGTTGTTTTTTACCCTTCCAGCAATGAATGCGTGATAAAAGTTCATGACCCCTGTCATGAAAGCCATAGCTTGCTCAAATTCCCTTGAAGTAGCAACTGAGGAGTTTGTAGCAGCAAATTCAGTAGTGATATTCGAAAGAAGTTGTGTGGGTGTAGGAGCAGATTGATTAGTGGGCTGTGCAGCAGATGAAGTTTGGTTCACTTATTGAGTAACAGCAGGAAAGTAGCCAGATTGGTTAACAAAAGTTCCAAGATTAGCAGGAAACTGCACAGTGGAGGGTCCTGGAAGCGAGCTCATTCCTTGCTGAGACATCAAAGCGCTGTTGGTCAACACACCAGCATTGTTGTAACTAGCAGTTTAGTTGTAGAACCTTTGTTTGTCATCCATTTCACAAGACTTTAGCAATGAAATCAGCTCAGAAAGAGTCATTCTAGCTAAGTCCCTGGTTCTTTTGATGAGAGTTACATTGGTATCCCAATTTCTTGGAAGAGCATTAAGCAGTTTCTTGTTAGTAACAGACTTTTAAAGGCTGATATCATGAGTTTTCATATCACTGACCAAGGCAACAAATCTTTGGATTTGATTTTCCAAAGTTTCCCCTGGGAAGTGATTGAATAGGTTGAACTTCTGGGTAAGCATTTCCCTTCTACTTTCCTTCATCTCTTCGTTTCCCTCATAGATAGCCAGCAGAGCATCCCACATTTCCTTAGAAGTTTTGCAATCACGAACTCCAATGTCAACTTCTGGTGCAAGAGCAGAGTGCAGCATAGCAAGAGCCTTGCTATCAATGTCTTGCTTTTCACGATCCTCTTCAGTAAATTGAGACTCGGGCTTAGGAGCAGTTGTTCCCTCAGGATCATTCACAACGTAGGTGATCACAGTTGGTCTGTTGCAGATGGACCTCCACGCCTTTGGATCCTTGATTCTCATGTATTGGATGAACCTGAACTTCCATTCTGAAAAGGATCCCCCAGAAATGAGCCTGGGAATCCTGTTGTTAGTTCCGATTATGTTATCTAGATCCTGGTTAATAGCAGCAGTTTCAGTCAATCCCAATTGATTAGTTTGAGCCATTTCTGAAAAGACAATTGAACTTATGAGTAACTCGTAATATTAAATATAAAAACCAGATGAATATCACTAATGATTTACAATACATTTCAAGTAACAATTCAGATGGTTCAATAGATAATTAAAGATCCAATACAAAACAGTTCTGTAACACATTCCACAAGCCCAATTGGTCCAGTCCACGTGATTAGATCCGATCACGGTCACATAAGATGTATCGCACAAGATGAATCACACAAGACACCTTTCAGCTGAACCCTTTGTCAATCGCACAAGTCAGTATGATCCCTTTGATCTCACAAGACAGATCGCACAAGGTGAGTCGCACAAGACGTCTTCAGTTAAACCCTTGGCCAAACGTATAAGATGATATGATCCCTTTCAAATAAATCCTTGAGTCGCAAAAGAGTCCAATCGCACAAGGCCACTGACAAAAGTTCAACAAAAACAGTGGATCGCATGAGATCTTTCCAGTCGCACAAGAGGTCTTCAATCGCACAAGTTGTAAAACTTTGGGCCTGAGTCCTTAACAGCCCAGTTATTTGTGATCGCACAACCCAACTTGAATGGCACAAGGTATAATATTGGGCCTCAGTCCTTTAAAAGCCTAATACACACCAATCTTACAAGCCAAAAATTGGAAATGCAATATTTCAGTGTTTCAACTAAAATCCCGAAAGATATTGTGATTTAATTTTCGAATACCTTTTGAAAATACCTGCAACAAACTTTCCAAAAATCTGCAAACACAACCAACTTCCACACAAACAGAACAAACCCACTTTTTTCAAAAATTCTAAAGAATAATTTGAAGAAATCCGAAGCACAAGAACCCAAAAATTCAAAAATTTTCAATGAACTTTCAGTCAAGAAATTTATATGTATCCTTAAAAACCTTTCAATTTTATCAAAACGAGATTTTAATATCAAAAATCGATAATTAATTTAATTTCCAATTTTGATATCCAAAACAATTGGTTTTCACGAGAATTCTAACCAAAACAAATCAAAATTCCAGATTAACAGATCTGTTTTGATTCATAATATGTCAGATTTATTTTAACCAAAACAGAAAAGTGACTTTAAAAACAGTGTTCGTGCTTCAACTTGGGTTGATAAACAGACGCAAATAATCAGATTCTTAAAGAAAAAATTGACAACTCAAATCCCTTCGAACCCAATAAACAGTTGACAGAAGAAAATTATAAAACAAAGCTAGAATAAGCCAAGAAATCAGACCTTTCTTGTCGAACTTCGAACACACTCAGCAGCAAAAGCAACCTTCAATCTTCAAGATATCCGATCCAACCGAGCCTTCGAGAGACTACTTAGGCTCTGATACCAATTGTAAGTCCAGAATCACTACAATCGGATATCAAACACCAAACAAGTAGCGGAATTACAAGTGAGATGTGAAAGATTGAAAGCAGAATGTATTGATTCAAAGCACAAGAGCACACGATTCTAAGATCATCTGGTACTCAATGTCGCACAAAAAACAAAATTTTGCAAAGGAATCAACAACCTATTAAGACTAAGGACACCCCTATTTATATATGCATAGGTGATCCTTTTACATTGGCCCAAGCCCATACCCCATAGACATCAAAACAACCATACGAGCCCACTACACAGTTCGAACCCAAAACAAACATAATAACCCAAGACAGACGCAAACCTACACTAGTTTATGCCCTTACAAAGTGTAAGGGAAAGCTCAAGTGCTGGAAGAATTCTTGAAGAAATACAGTTCCTAAGAGCCAACAGCAACAGCATGGCTGAGGCTCTTGAAAAACTGATGGTGGAATGGTCCACAGAAAAGAATCAAGACAAAGTGGAGCTTTAGAAATTGCTGAAACAAGAAGAAGCAAATACTCAAACTCTTACTAATGTTCAATGGTTAGTAAAGAGGTTGTAGTATAATGTTGCCAGACTAACAAAAATTGATATACATGAACTGAATGCTCCAATTCCACAAGATGAACCAGCAAGAGAACCAGAAATTTCTCAACAACAATTCAAGCAACCAGAAGTCACTCAACAAGAGCCATGCAGGCAATCAGAAACATCAGCAACACAAAAACAGAAGCAACTCATGGGTCCTCCTCCAAACATGCCAAAATTACTCATGGGTCCTCCAACATATATACCAAAGCCAGACAGATTAAAGGTGCCAATACAAGAAGCAATTCCAGTTGAATCATCTTCCATAGCTCTCACAAATGAAACAAAATTTAGCAAACAATTTCATGAGAAAGAGAAAAGAAAAAGAGAAGATGAAGTGACATCCTCAAAAAGACCAAGGACAGTGATCAGAGAAGGTCCAGATGGAAAGATTAAAGAATTCACAGTCCTGAAAGGTGATCTACATACAATAATGTACCCTGAAGAACACTTGAAGCATTACTACTGGAATAATCAAGAAGATAAACAGGAAAGGCCACTCTCTTCAGTAAGCAAAAGAATCATTGAACTCAGAGATGAGGGAAACTGGGAACCCTTGCACAAACCTGTTGAAAATCCAATAGTTTCCATTGAGAGGATTAGCAGTGTGAGTATTCAAGGAAGGGTCATAGGTAATTATGGACAGAACATATACACTTTGGTCAGGGAAGATGGAACTCCATCAACTGTTACTGATGGAGATCTGGCTGATGATATTCACCCACTGGGTATAATAAAATTGAAGCAGCTTATTGATAAAGAAAAGGGCAACACAGTGCAGATCATAAGAGCTCTTGACAACATCAAGGATGCAGGAAAAAAGATATATCAAAGGGCTGCACTGACAGACTTTGATTTGTGCATCAACTTTTAGTATAGCAGCAAAGTACTAACACCTCCTCCTGACAACACCATTCCAGCTGAAATTCCACTCTCCAAAGTTAAGAACTGGAGCTATCTTTGACAAAGCAGAAATGTCAGTGGTTTTCAAAGATGCTCATGATGAGAAAGCTCTGTTCAGAATCAGTGAAATAAACAGGTATTCAAATCAGACTCTGAACTATATCAAGAACTGCATGAATGAGAAATAAGAGCACCTCAAGAAGAAAGGGAAGAATAATGAACAACTGAGGAAAACAATTGAAAACAGCACTGAAAGGTGGAAGGAAGCAAGAGGATGGTACAAAGATCTTTACAAAACAACTAGCAAGAGGATTGATTACAAGAAAAGGCTGAAGCCAGGAGACAAGTTTAAAAGTGGCTGAAGATAAACTAATGATTTCATGAACTTACATTCTGTTTTGAAAACATTTTTTTTTGTTTGTTTTGAACTTGGTTGGTTTGATTTTGTTTTCTGAATTTAATTGTTTGAATCCTGCTTTTAAGGATTGGTTGAAAGTTGTTTATGTTTGATATATATAGTTGTTTTTCTTACAATACTTGGGGAGAAGCTGTTAGGAAACTTTATTTGTAAGTATTGAAGAAAAACCAATTCAGCCTGATCTATGAAGAAGATAAAGTCCTGAAGATCAACACAACAAGAAGAAACCAGATAGGACAACTGAAGAGAACAACTTCTACTTCAAAGAATCAGAAGTTGGTCAAGAACTAAAAAGATTATCAAAAAGGCTATTCTGATGGATCTGATGATATTTCTGATGAAATATCATATGTTTCTTGTAAATCTGATCATCAGACTTTCTGATGATTTGTTCACCAGAATTTCTGATGAAGTGGTTATCAGAAATTCTGATGAAACCCCACTTGTCTAAAATGAGTTCTATCCTGCCCCAATAACCGAAGCAACTTGACATTATTGGATATCATGATGACAAAGGCAACTTGATAATTGGATTCAATGAATATGTTAAGAAGCTACTTTTTACAAGACATATACATGAATAAACAAATGTTTATTCATGTATCCAAGCTCTCTATAAATAGAAGGCTCATCAAGCAAAGGACGATGAGTTAAGCCTAGCATTCAATACATACTACAAAAACTCCATTGTCCTTTCACCACAGAATTACACAAGTATTCGTTTGTAATTGATAATAATCTCACAATCACCTTGTAAACCATTTTGTTTCAAAGTGATCTAAACTTGAAAACTCTGTAGGTCTTGTTTCTTGAAAGTCTGATTTCTATTTGTGCACACTATTTTCATATTTGTTGAAATTACTTGCCATATTACGTGAAAAGAAAGTTTTTAAGTCCAACTGGGACCAACATTACTTCTTCCTATTTGCTTCTATCTCTTCTTTTTGTCTTAATACTTACAATATGTCTTTCCTAAGACATTTACACAATACATATTTGAAGACTTGAAGACACTCGTGTTATACAAACGAGACGAATTCAACAAAATAGGCGTGAAACCCACAATTCATTGAATGACTTTCAATCCACTTATTCAATTTTGCACGAAATTACGCCATCAAGTTAGGAGTGAAATCCACATCTTGATGGTAAATTTCCAATTCAAATTCTAGTGGACCCTCGTCAAAGTGTCAGAATTAACTTCTTGACCCGACGAGTACCAACCACACTTTGGGTACGATGTTGTCAAGTTAGGGGTGAAACCCGCATCTTGTCAACTAGTCCCATTCCTTGATTTTCAATCCCACTAAAGTTTTGATTTTTCAATCGATTAGGGACGTGTAGTAACTCGAAGGGTAAGATACCGTTAATCGCTCCTCGACGAGAGTATCTTACCTATAGGCCAAAGCACGTTTCCCTAATTTGAAAGGATTTTCGGTTCACTTTGAATAGTCGAAGTTTCTAAACCCGAAACACTCCAATGTTTTATCGAGCCTCTCTTTTATGTTATCTCAATTTCCATGTGATATTAATACTTGTCACCTCGTTCATTTCAAACCGATGCATGATTCGCACGTCTCTCGTAATAAAAAACGTTAATAATCCTCATGAAAAAACTAAATTTATACTCTTTTTACGTAATCATACGTGTTTATACTATGTGAATACTTATTAAACTCATGCAATTTATGTGAATCATACATGTTACATGAATACTTACATGCTTATACATGCAAAATGTTATTTTAAATTATGATCAAGTCTCATCCTTTACTTCTCTTTCAATCCTCTAGATGTCTTCCCCAAGCTCGTCTAAGAAGTCATGATCAGGTTCGAAAAAGGGTTCCAACAACAATGACAACTCGATATCAATGCAAGAACTCGTGGGATTAACCGCTGAACAAATGGCCAAGCAAATGGCCAAGGTTATTCCTGACATTGTTAGCCGAATTCAAACCGTTAATGAAACCCCCAACGGCTCCGTCAATTCCAAGGTGAAAACACCTAAGACAACATTTCTGTTTAAGCAGTTCATGGTTTGCAAACCCTTAGAGTTCACTAGCAAAGAGGGCGCTACCGCATTACTGCAATGGTTCGATGTTATCAAACTAACCTTCCTTCAGAGCGGTTGCCCTGACAACCTGCGAACCCACCCTTAATGCTACAGGGGTGTTCCGATCGAGAGCCCTCGATTGGTGGACTTCCAAGCGTAACACTCGAGGAAATGATGTAGTCCACGCCCTACCTTGGGCTGACTTGAAAAAGCTAATAATGGACGAGTTTTGTCCTCCCCATGAACTTCAGAAGCTAGAGAATGAATTCTGGAATTTGAAGCAAATCGGGGATGATAACGATGGCCTCACTGCCCGATTCAAGCAGCTCAGCATCCTGTGCCCTGGCTAAGTTGACACTGTTGACAAAGTCGTTACAAAGTACATCCATTACCTCCCTACGTCGTTCATGAACCTTGTAGAGTCAGCCTCACCAAAAACCCTCGAGGACACTTTTCATTTGGCAGCCCGACTTAACAACAACTGCGTTATTCGTGGAACTTCTAATAAGTTTATCGAAGAATGTGCACCAAGCTACTACTAACACCACCACCACCGAATCACCCAAGCCATCGTCCTCAAAGGGTAAAGGCAAGAAGCGGAAGACTTCGAGCCAAAATTATGCAGTTGTCACTCCGCAAAACCCTCAACCACTCTAAACAGTTGCTGCTATTCCCAACCCTGGACCACAAAGAAAGAACTACACTGGGACTTACCCCAAGTGTAACAATTGCTTCTACCATCATCCCACCAACGCACCATGTCGCTTGTGCACCAACTGTAACAGGTTTGGGTTACGCCAACCAATGTCGCAGTGGCCCAAAGCCACTCCCTAACCAAAACCAAGCCATAGTAGCCCGAAACCCTGCCCCTAACCAAGCTCAACCCCAAGCCACTACTGTTCGAGCATGATTCAAATGTGGCGATCTTAACCATCTCACCAATGTCTGCCCTCAACGTAACAACAACAACAACAACAATAGCAGCCTTAGCAAGCTCGAGGCAGAGCTTTCGTCATCATTGTCGCTCAGGCGCAAAATGCCAACGACGTCATAAGCGGTACGCTTCTCATCAACAATGTCTATGCATCTTGTTTATTTGATACTGGCACGGATAATACTTTTGTATTCGTTGAATTTGAACCTATGCTTAAGTGTAGACGATCTAAGTTGCCCAAGTCATTCGCTGTCAAAGTCGCTAATGGTAAATCCGTCACTATCGATTCCGTCCTTTCTAAGTGTTCTTTGAATCTGAACGATCATACGTTTCCAACTGACCTCATAACTATGCAAATGGGCAGTTTTGACGTCATAGTAGGCATGGACCGGCTTAGGTGAGTTCGTGCTGAAGTTGTTTGCTCTGATAAGTTCATACTTCTTCCTCTTCCTAACGGTGATTCCTTACACGTCTATGGCGAGAAACCTCTAAAGGTCTTAAGCTTATGTCGTGTACTCAAGCGAACAAAGACTTGCGCAAGGGTTCTTTCGCCTTTCTTGCCCACGTTGTGGAAAAGAAGTATAAGGGCCCAAGCATAAGTGATGTTCCAGTCGTTTGTGGCTTTCCTGATGTTTTTTCTAACGATCTCCTTGGTCTTCCGCCTGCTCGTTATGTTGATTTTCGTATCGACTTAGTGCCTGGCGCTATGCCTGTCGCTAAGTCTCCATATTGTCTAGAACCCTCGGAAATGCAAGAGCTATGGAGCCAACTTCAAGAGCTTCTTAATAAAGGCTTTATACGCCCTAGTACTTCTCCTTGGGGATCTCCTATTCTGTTCGTCAAGAAGAAAGATGGATCTTTTCGGATGTGTATTGACTATCGTGAGCTCAACAAGCTTATAGTCAAAAACCGATATCCTATTCCTTGAATCGACGATCTCTTTTATCAATTACAAGGCGCGACTTGTTTTTCCAAGATTAATCTCCGCTCTGTTTATCATAAACTTCGAGTACTTGAAGAAGATATACCAAAAACCGCGGTTCGTACACGTTATGGTCATTTCAAGATCGTGGTCATGCCCTTTGGTTTGACCAATGCAACTGCGGTTTTCATGCATTTGATGAACCGTGTGTGCAAAGCTTATTTAGACCGTTTCTTGATTGTCTTCATCGACGATATTCTCATCTATTCCAAGATACAAGAAGAGCACGAGCGACACTTGCGTCTTATCCTTCAGCTTTTACGCGTTGGATGTCTTTATGCCAAATTCACCAAGTGTGAATTTTGGTTAAAAGAAGTTCAATTCCTTGGTCACACAGTCAACGAACTTGGTATTCACGTTGACCCTGCAAGGATTGAAGCTGTGAAGAATTGGATTGCTCCTAACTCTCCATCTGAAATCCTTTCGTTTCTTGGTTTAGCTGGTTATTATCGACGTTTCATTTCAAACTTTTCAAAAATCGCTGTTCCCCTCACTTCCTTGACTCAAAAAGATAAACCTTTTGTTTGGGGTCCTGAACAAGAGGAGTCTTTCCAAACACTCAAGGACATGCTTTACAATGCTCCTATTCTTGCTCTTCTCGATGGTAACGATGACTTCGTCGTGTATTGTGATGCGTCAAACCAATGTCTTGGTTGCATTCTTATGCAACGGGACAAGGTTATTGCTTAAACGTCGAGGCAACTCAAGATGCTTGAGAAGAACTACACTACACACAATATAACAACCCTCCTAGAACCCTTAACGTGACCCTAGATGTCCTAAAATATACCCCGTATACAAGGAACAAACCCATCATACCCTTATATTTATAGAAATCAAGAAAAACAAAATACACAAGGGTCTTGCGGGCCGCGACCTGGTACACTTTATCTTTCGCGAGGCGCGAGCCCCTTTACTTGCTCGACACTGCATAGCGCCATGTGTCAACACATGGCAGGGCTACCCCCTTGACTCGGCGAAGCTATAATCGACACTTGTCTTCTCATGGGCCGCGAAGGCCAAAGCCTTTTCTCTCGCAGGCCACAACTTGCTGTTGGATCAGCCCTATAAATAGAGGCTTCTGCCTCATTTGGTCACCGTTCATTTTCAAATTCTCTCTCAACTTTTCTGTAGGCAATTATTATACCCGGGATATTATACCCCTATAAAGCGAAGCTCTGCCTCGTTGTAAGTATTATAACCCTGCTGTTACCCTACACGATCGATCTAGGGCTCCGTAACGCATGTCAAGGCTCTGCCTGACTCAGACATTGGAGTTCTGTCTCGTGTTACACCCGATTAATCTAGGACTCCGTAATGCATGTCAAGGCTCTGCCTGACTCGGTCATTGGAGTTCTGTCTCAAGTTGTCTGGTTAATGTGATTTGGGTTATTTTACTAACACGTGTGCATTGTTTAATTTTAATAGATAATAACCAGGAGATACACCAGAAAGCTATAGTAGTATCACCTAAGTCAACAATGTGAGTTCATTATCTTTTTCTCACCGATTGTGAGTACATTCACTTTTCTCACTATTTGTGAGTACATCTTACTTTTTGTCACCTTTTCACCAAAACCTCAAATGTTTTAATAATACTTAAATAGTGATTGAGTCTTTGTATTCTACAATTACTGTCGGTATATTGGGGTTTTGTATACAAAATGTGAAAGACGTTAGCATTGGACAAAGAGTTAGCCAATGAGTAATATGACCCACAAATCTAGTGTGGATAGTACTGAATGAGTAATTGTGTAGATATAAACATTGTAATCACCCTCAATACTGTGAAAGTTATTTAAACTGTTTTGATAAAACCCTTTTAAAATGCGTTTCAGGTAACAAAATGTGAAAGCCAATAGAAGCCAGTTGGAGAGCACTGAAGGCTTGGAAAAGTGGCTATTAAAGTTACCTAAATAAAAAGGAGTTTTGTCTTTTGATAAATTTGGGTTTATCCTTATAAAGATATTGAAATGAAAACTTGGATTTTATCCCAATAATTATTATTATAAAAAGTTTGGTGTTTAACTCTGATAAAAATTTCCTAACTACAATCCTGATGTATTCCGCTGTAAATTAATAAATACCAATACCACCAGCTCTGAGTCTCGCGGCACCCGCTCCCAGGGCAGGGGTCGGGGGTTGCGACAGAAGGTGGTATCAGAACTACAGCCACTGGTTTAAGCCAATTAAGTGTTCTGCTGATACCTAAATTCTGTGTTAGGAAATAATTATGTGTATATTATGTGTTTTGTGTTATCTGACTATTTGTTAGTTTACAGTATGAGTGAGCAAGGTACGTCAGGCGCTTATCATCATATAGCTAGTTCACCAAAAGTTAAGGAACATCATCTCAGCCGAATCCCTTTGGATACTCAGCCGATACTGAGGAAGGGATATTTATATTTAAGGCACAATCTGAGGAACCCTTTACTTCTAAGAAAATATGATGGTTTAGTAGAGGAGCACAGGAGAGAAGAAAAAGAATGAAGAAATTACAACAACAGAGAGCGATAGTGATAGCCAATAAGGAAGTAAATGCACAAACTCAGGAAGAAGTCATTAGACCACCGTGGGAAGAGGAACTAGATAGACAGTTGGAAGATTTTCATATGTTAGCCACTACTGTAGTAGACACTAACTTAAACTAAATAGCCGAACCGCCACTGTTACCCTTATTCCTAGACCAACAAATGCTAGAACCAAACCAGGAAAACCAATTCCCGATACCTGCATTCGACCCTCACGAATTACCTAGAATCCCAACCCCAATCTCTTTAGAATATGATCCATGGTTAGATGACAATAGGTCGTATTCAGCACTATTGGCTCCCGAAGAACTAGTGCCAGAATCACCGTTAGACCCACCCATGAGTCAAAAATGTGTGTAGGAACTCCGTCAGTATGGTGAAAACTTAGTGGACGAAGGAAATAGAATTCGACAGATAGGAGAGAAGCTAGTTTGGAAATATGATGAGAATGAGATGAAGTACTGGATGAATGATACCTAGGATAATACCTAAATTTATGTGTAATTTTGTATTTTGATAAAG
Source organism: Helianthus tuberosus (assembly GCA_030545235.1). NCBI lineage: Eukaryota > Viridiplantae > Streptophyta > Magnoliopsida > Asterales > Asteraceae > Helianthus > Helianthus tuberosus. Next base: position 76,001,453 of record CM060449.1, on the reverse strand, counting down.
AAAAATTATAAGTAAAAAAATATAGATACACTAAAATAGATATCGATGAATAACTATTAGTGTGTTTAATTTCCAGTTATAGTTTGTAATAGATGCATATATATAGATATATGAAAAAGAGTAAAAGTCGCAATGTTCGACGATTTTGATCAATCTGTTTGTATGATGTGTATAAATATTTGTACTAAATTTTATTTTGTGATAATTAATACCTGATAAATGTTCACAATTCAGATGTCGAACGAAGTAAATTAGGAAAACCAGAATAATGAGAATAACGGAAACCAATTAGGTAATAGTGACATCCAACACATAGTAGCACAAGGAATTATAGATACTATGCCTTATATTATCAAGATTGTTAAAGAAGCAGAAAATAATAAATCTGCAAATGGAAGTAAACAGACCTATAATCCAAGCTCCATTTCCTAAAAGAAGAAGAACCGTCTCTTACGGTTGTTCTTATAAAGAATTCTTGGCCTGCAATCTAACAGAATTCTCAGGAAATGAAGAAGCCATTGCTGTAAGGACTCTCAAAAATGTCCTAAAATGACCCGTAAGTATAAACCTGGACCCCTGAAACCTTACTGTGCATAAAAAACCAAGAAATCAAGAATTCTGATCTCCAGACGGGCCACGTAAAGGATGGGCATACCCTCACGCGGGCCGCGTCCACCCTAGGTTTGACCGGATAAGCGTCCGGATCCACGTGTCACACGTGTGGCAAGTCTAGTGGTGACACGCTAGCCCTAATCTACATTTAGCCTGCCCTTGCGGGCCGCGTAAAGAACAAGAGGAGGCTCACGCGGGCCGCGTGAACCTCAAATTCCAGCTATAAATAGCTTGGATCAGGAGCTATCATCTGGTGTCGAAAACTTTTCATAAAAACGAAATTATACTACTCTGAATTCGAAATTACAATCTCAATTAGTGGGGTGCTGCTACGATACCGGGTATTAACACGATCGCTGCTACGATTCAATGTCCGATTGATTGAAACTATCCGATGGATGTTTAAGTGCAGCCCACATTAGGGTTATGTTTTTTCATTCGTCGTGAATTCGATGAATGTTTAAGTATCACACTTTGTCATTCGTTGTGAGGGTTTAATCTCGTGAGTTATCGTAAATGTTGTATTAGTTACTGACCTAGTTCGTGTGCATGTTATTTAAATTTAGGTTACAAGGCTAATCAGTAGGCTAAACTCTGCCCGTATAAATCTGCAATGTGAGTCATTCTCTTTTTATCAAAAGTATTTTACAATACTCCATTTTCAAATGTTATGATTACAGGGAGTAAGTCGTGGTTATCTTGAATCACTGGCTAAGTGGGGTATTGTGCACATTACTAATTTCTCTCGGTTAGTCTAATAAATCCTAACAGTGATAACCGTCACTACTTGGGGAAAGACCCAATAGTGGTATGACCATCGTCACCAGGTGACAAGGCGCCAGATAAAAATAAGATAAAAGCCATTGTAATCGCTCTTATGCTGTAATTGATAACTAAATGTGTCATTTTACATACTTGAATGACTCGCCAGCATTTCCCCGCTGATAAAATATTTTTAAAACATGTTTCAGGCGACCTGCTGTAAATCAAGGAAAACGTGCTACGGAGCACTAACAAGCTTGAAGAGGTGGCTCAATTAAAAATGAATAAACATGTTTTAATAAATCAGGGAATTTCCTAGTTAAATTCCTCTATTGTAAATTACGGGGTTTATCCCAAATTATGGAATAAAATAATTGGGCATTTTTTAGTTTTTAAAAGATCCTGTTAAAAATCTTCCACTGTAGCATCATAGATACCACGGATTCCTGTCCCGCGGCTCCTGACCGGGTCAAACCGGGGCGGGGGCCGTGACAGGAAAAGGTGGTATCAGAGCAACTGAAAGAGCCACTGATTTAAGCCTATTAAGTATTTAAAATACTTAATTTTCCTGATTATCATCTTGTAATTATGTGCTCTTATCTTGACTATCTGTTAATTTACAGTATGGGTAAGCAAAGAATTTCGGATATCTATCATAAATTAGATAGTTCACCGAAAAAAAAGGGAACTTCATCCCAATCAAATTCCTCAAGATACTCAGCAGATACTGAGGAAGGAATATTTGTTCGTAAGGCCCAGTTTGAAAACCCACTTACCCCTAATAAAAGAAGCTGGATTACTAGAAAAAATCAAGAGAAAATGAAGAAGTCACATGAAACCCCGGAAATAGGCAACAACCCACCATGGGAAGATAAATTAGATGAAAAATGGGCAAATTTTTATATGTTAGCCACTGTAGTAGTAAATGTTAACCTTTAGACTACCAACACCCCGACTCAGTATTAACTATAAGCCAAGAAACTTTAAAATAAATAACCACTAGTATATTTCAAAGTTAGTTGTACTACAAATAAATATTTTGTTTTAATAAAATGGTTTATTAAATAGTTGTACTTAATATTAAATTTCTGATTCCATTTTGTGATTCGGTGAAAATTTAATTTATAAACTTTTAACCTAAAATTTTATGTGTTTCTTTATAAATGCTAAACAACATGAATGAGTTATCTGAAGCCCTAGAGAATCTCAATCTCTATCCTGTAAAAATAGAAGTTTCCAAAGATTTTACTGGTTACTTGGCCGATGTGGAAAAACCTATGGAATTTCAAGCTCCACATCTGGAAAAATCAAAACCTAAGAAAAGAAGAAGATTTGTGGGCTGGAGGCGTGTACGCAGAAGGAAACCAACAACTAGGAGAATTCCCAAGATGGAGAATCCCATGGATAAAGGAAAAGGGATTGAGATTGAGGAAGATTCGAGGCAAGTAGGGATGGAAATTGGGGAAAGTTCTAGGCAAGCCGAGGAATTGCCATTTCAGGAGGAACTGGATCACATACTGGCAAGCTGTGATATCCTTAGGCCTATCAATACAAATCTTTTCCCTTATCCTGCTGACACCCAACTTCCAATAAACATGGAACCAGCCATCCCATAATCTTTAATTCACACCCAACCTCAAGGAGAAATGGACGAATGGTGGACCAACGACTGGCAATTCCAAAACCTCCTAAATAATCCTTATACCTTTTTACCTCAGTTCGACCCAGAACATGCACCAAACCCACCAATGAGTAATGAAAACTTAGCTGAACTCCGCCATTTTGGCGAGGAGTTGATGGATGCAGGGAATAGGATCCGGGAGATAGGAGAACAAATCTCCTGGAAATACGATGAGAGGGAACATCGCTTTTAATATGCCAGCTGACGAGGGAAAAGTGTGGTTGTGAAGCTGTGTTTGTATAATAATAATAGTAATAAAAATATAATTACATAGAATAACCTAAAAATAAAACTTTTGTAAGATAACAGTGTGTACGGATGCATAATATAATATATAAAAATGGAAGTCGAGAAATTGAAAACTTTTGGCTATACGTGTTAATCTGATTATGTGCGATTATTTTAATTATGTTTAATTATTAATTATTTTATGCTAATCACTTATATAAATTAATTACCAGATGGCAAACGCTGGTAATGAACCCGTTAATGAAGTAAATCAATCTGAGCAAAATCAGGAAGAGCAATTGCTGAATAGGCAAGATATCGAGGATATCGTTGCTCAAGGAATAGCCAATGCTATTCCAGCAATACTTGCTGCTGCTCGAATTCCAGTTGAACCTCAAATTATTCCTAGCAAACGTACGCATGAGGACAACTTCAGCAATAGTGTAAATGTAGGCGGTAACAACAACAATAACAATAACAATAACGATAATGTACTGCAAGCCCCGATTCTCAAAAGAATGAAAGCTGCAACGCCTGGTTGCACTTACAAGGAATTTCTTGCCTGTAAACCAGCTGAGTTTGCAGGTAACAAAGGGGCGACTGCAGCACTACGTTGGTTAGAGAAAACCGAGGCAGTAATTACCATAAGTAAATGTGCTGAAGAAGACCAGGTCATGTATGCGTCGAATCTTTTTAAAGAATGGGCGCTAGAATGGTTGAACACAGTATTACAAGCCAAAGGAAGAACGATGACATATGCTATGAACTGGGAAGAATTTAAGAATCTTGTAGAAAGAAAATTATGTCCCGAGTATGAAAAGGAACAAATGACTAATAAGTTCCTAAATCACCGAATGATAGATGTTGATTGTAGAGGGTATACTTCAACATTTTTCGAGTATGCTAGAGTGGTACCAACCTTGGCTTCGCCAGAACCGGTACTTATTTCTCGCTACATTTGGGGATTGATTGTCGAGATCCGTAATATCGTCAAAGCCACGAAACCCCGCACGATTGATGATGCGGTGGATTTAGCCAATACTCTGACTGACGAACTGGCGCGGACGCGAGAAGAAAGTAGAAATAAGGAAGTGGCCCAAAAGCTTACCCAAGGATTCCGAATGGGTAACCGTAACAATTTTAAGAGAAGGGGAACTGGGCAATCTTCCACTGTTCCATTTTGCAATTCTTGCAAAAGGAAGCATTTTGGAAGATGCAAAGGATATTACAATTTTTGCAAGATTCCGGGACACCAAGAGGAAGATTGCAGGAAGAAGAAATTCACAGTCTGCTACAACTGTGGAGAAGCTGGACATATTAGGCCAGACTGCCCAAAACTGATCAAACCAGCTGATAACAAAGCTAAACCTGCAGAAGGAACTAACAAGAAGAACGTAAGAGCCTTCCAACTGACTACTCAGGAAGCAGAGCTTATCTCGGATGTGATAGCTGGTACATTCCTAGTTCACAACGTCTATGCAAAAGTATTATTTGACTCTGGTGCAAACCAAAGTTTTATAAATACTTCATTATGCAAAGCACTTAAATTACCCTTAACCCAACTTAGGCAGATTTTTACAGTCGAAACGACAGACGGAAATTCTGTTAACATAGATAAGGTTTTGCAGGAAGGAAAGATAGAACTTGTAGGTCATAAATTTTCTGCAAACCTGTTACCTATGAATTTAGCTGGATTCGATGTTGTGTTAGGAATGGATTGGTTAGTAGCCAATCATGCTCGAATTCTTTATGATAAGAATTCCATAGAAATTCATACACCCATAGGAGAATTATTGGTGATTACAGGAGATAAGCCACGTAAGCCACTAAAATTCATTTCAATGATGAAATTGGCCAGCTATTCAAGAAAACAAGAAATGGTGTATATAATTTCAGTAATCATTAACACTAAGAGTAAGGAACTTAAGGAAATTCCAGTAGTATCGGAATACCCAGATATATTCCCAGAAGAACTACCTGGATTACCACCTGATAGGAAAGTAGAATTTTGAATTCATCTAATTCCTGGAACTACACCGATAGCCAAGGCACCTTATAGGTTAGCACCCATAGAAATGCTAGAATTGAAAAAGCAGTTAGATGAATTACTAAGCAAAGGATTTATACAACCTAGTTCATCCCCGTGGGGAGCACAAGTGTTGTTTGTAAAGAAGAAAGATGGTTTGATGCGAATGTGTATCGATAATAGGGAATTGAATAAAGTTACCATTAAGAATCGATACCCATTACCTAGGATTGATGATCTTTTTGATCAATTACAAGGAGCTATATATTTTTCTAAGATCGACTTGCGCTCCGGATATCATCTGTTGAAGGTACAAGAAGAAGACATACCTAAGACTGCTTTCAGAACTAGGTATGGTCACTACGAGTTTACAGTCATGCCCTTTGGGTTAACAAATGCTCGTGCAACATTTATGGACATGATGAATAGAATCTGTAAACCGTATTTGGATAAATTTGTAATTGTCTTCATCGACGATATACTTATTTATTCCAAAAGTCAGGAGGAACATTGTAAGCACCTGCAATTACTCTTAACTTTGTTAAGAAAGGAGAAGCTTTACGCCAAATTCTCGAAGTGTGAATTTTCGCTACGAGAAGTGCAATTTTTAGGACACATCGTGAATCACGAAGGCATTCACGTAGATCCTGCTAAGATAGAAGCAATCACCAAAGGGAAGGTTCCGCAATCAGCAATGGAAATTAGAAGTTTTATAGGGTTAGCCGGATATTATAGACGATTTATTAAGGATTTTTCTAAAATAGTTGTACCATTAACTAAGCTAACCTGTAAAGCAGTTAAGTTTGAGTGGGGACCTAAACAAGAAGAAGCTTTTAAGATTTTGAAGCATAAATTAACTAATGCTCCAATTCTAGCCTTACAAGAAGGAACAGAAGATTTTGAAGTATATTGTGATGCTTCAAAGCTAGGATTAGGATGTGTGCTTATGCAACGCAAGAAGGTAATTGCGTATGCATCAAGGCAATTGAAAAAGCATGAGGAAAATTATACGACTCATGATTTAGAGTTAGGAGCCATATTTTTTCCCTTAAGATTTGGAGACATTATCTGTATGGAAGTAAGTTTACTGTTTATACAGATCATAAGAGTTTAAGATATATCTTTGGGCAAAAAGAATTAAAATGAGGCAAAGGAGATGGATGGAAATCTTAAGTGACTACGACTGTGATATTCAATATCACGAAGGAAAAGCAAACGTAGTTGCTGATGCTTTAAGTCGTAAGTATCATGAGAAACAACGACGAGTTCGTGCTCTTAGATTAAGTTTACAATTAGACTTAATAGAACAACTGAAAAGCATTCAAGAAACAGCAATCAAGGATGATGCTGAAGGAATGAAAGGAAGAATAAAAGAATTGAAACAAGGAAGTGATGGAATTTGGAGATTCCATAAGAAAAGGATTTGGGTACCTAAGCAGGGAGAATTAAGAAATAAAATTTTAGAGGAAGCCCATAAATCTAGGTACAACATGCATCCTGGTAACAATAAAATGTACCAAGATTTAAAGAATAATTTCTGGTGGATAGGAATGAAAAAGGACATAGCTAGATATGTCTCTAAGTGTCTTACTTGTTCACAAGTTAAGGCAGAACACCAGAAACCTTCAGGTCTATTACAACAACTAGAAATGCCTGTATGGAAATGGGAACTCATAACAATGGATTTTGTTACTAAGTTACCCAAAACCAGAAAAGGTAATGACGCGATTTGGGTAATTGTGGATCGATTAACCAAATCAGCTCATTTCCTACCCATGAAAGAAACCTTTAGCATGGAAAGATTAGCAAGGTTGTACATAGATGAAGTAGTATCCTTACACGGAGTTCCACTCTCCATTGTATCAGATAGGGATAGTCATTTCTGGACAAGTTTCCAAGAAGCAATGGGAACTCGACTAAATTTAAGTACTGCATGCCATCCTCAAACAGACGGACAGAGTGAAAGGACGATCCAAACTATGGAAGACATGCTTAGAGCATGTGTAATAGATTTTGGTGGAAACTGGGACAACCATTTACCTTTAATTGAATTCTCCTATAACAATAGTTATCATTCAAGCATCGAAGCTGCCCCATTCGAAGCATTATACGGACGGAAGTGTAGAACTCCCGTTTGTTGGGCAGAATTAGGAGAAAGTCAATTATCAGGTCCGGAGATTGTACAAGAAACTACCGACAAGATTATTCAAATCAAGGAAAGACTAAAGACGGCTCGAGATCGCCAGAAAAGTTATGCTGACAATCGACGCAAGCCACTTGAGTTTCATGTTGGAGACAAGGTCCTTTTGAAAGTTTCTCCTTGGAAAGGAGTAGTTCGGTTTGGTAAGAAAGGAAAGCTAAGTCCAAGATACGTAGGACCATTTCCAGTAATCCAACGTATAGGACTAGTTGCTTATCGTTTACAACTACCAGAGGAGTTAGCTGGAGTACATGATGTATTCCATGTATCTAACCTCAAGAAATGTCTAGCTGTCGAATCTTTGGTAGTACCTCTTCAAGATATAGAGGTAAACGAAAAGTTAAAATTTGTTGAGAAACCTCTTCAAATAGAAGACCGTAAAATCAAGTTTCTCAAGCACAAGAGATTAGTACTTGTCAAAGTCAAGTGGGATTCGAAAAGAGGACCCGAATACACATGGGAGCAGGAATCAGAAATGAAGCGGAAATATCCTCACTTATTTCATTAAATCTCGAGGATGAGATTTTAAATAAGGTGGGGTGGATATAAGGACTCTAAAAAATGTCCTAAAATGACCCGTAAGTATAAGCATGGACCCCTGAAACCTTACTGTGCATAAAAAACCTAGAAATCAAGAATTCTGATCTCCAGACGGGCCGCGTAAAGGATGGGCACACCCTCACACGGGCCACGTCAACCCTAGGTTTGACCGGATAAGCGTCCGGATCCATGTGTCACACGCGTGGCAAGTCTAGTGGTGACACGCTAGCCCTAATCTACATTTAGCCTGCCCTCGCGGGCTGCGTAAAGAACAAGAGGAGGCTCACGCGGGCCGCGTGAACCTCAAATTCCAGCTATAAATAGCTTGGATCATGAGCTATCATCTGGTGTCGAAAACTTTTCATAAAAACGAAATTATACTACTCTGAAGTCGAAATTACAATCTCAATTAGTGGGGTGCTGCTACAATACCAGGTATTAACTCGATCGCTGCTACGATTCAATGTCCGATCGATTGAAACTATCCGATGGATGTTTAAGTGCTGCCCACATTAGGGTTATGCTTTGTCATTCGTCGTGAATTCGATGAATGTTTAAGTATCGCACTTTGTCATTCGTTGTGAGGGTTTAATCTCGTGAGTTATCATAAATGTTGTATTAGTTACTGACCTAGTTCGTGTGCATGTTATTTAAATTTAGGTTACAAGGCTAATCAGTAGGCTAAACTCTGCCCGTATAAATCTGCAATGTGAGTCATTCTCTTTTTATCAAAAGTATTTTACAATACTCCATTTTCAAATGTTATGATTATAGGGAGTAAGTCGTGGTTATCTTGAATCACTGGCTAAGTGGGGTATTGTGCACATTACTAATTTCTCACGGTTAGGCTAATAAATCCTAACAGTGATAACCATCACTACTTGGGGAAAGACCCAATAGTGGTATGACCATCGTCACCAGGTGACAAGGCACCAGATAAAAATAAGATAAAAGCCATTGTAATCGGTCTTATGCTGTAATTGATAACTAAATGTGTCATTTTATATACTTGAATGACTCGCCAGCATTTCCCCGCTGATAAAATATTTTTAAAACATCTTTCAGGCGACCTGCTGTAAATCAAGGAAAACGTGCTACGGAGCACTAACAAGCTTGCAGAGGTGGCTCGATTAAAAATGAATAAACATGTTTTAATAAATCAGGGAATTTCCTAGTTAAATTCCTCTATTGTAAATTACGGGGTTTATCCCAAATTATGGAATACAATAATTGGGCATTTTCGAGTTTTTAAAAGATCCTGTTAAAAATCTTCCGCTGTCGCATCATAGATACCACGGGTTCCTGTCCCGCGGCTCCTGACTGGGTCAAACCAGGGCGGGGGCCGTGACAATTGCGGCCTTATGTTGGATAGAAAAGACAGAAGTAGTTATAAAGATAAGTAAATGTGCAGACGAAGATAAGATTATGTTTGCTTCCAATTTTTTCAAAAATGCAACCTTAGAATGGTGGAATACTATTCTCCAGTCTAGGGGAATTGACAGAGTTTATAATATGGAATTGATCAACTTTATGGAAATGGTTGAAAGAAAATTATGTCCTCCTAATGAAAAGGAACAAATCGCCAATAAGTTCCTTAATCATAAAATGACTGGAATAGACTGCAAATGTTACACTACCATATTCTTCGAATATGCTAGGATAGTGCCAACCTTAGCCTCACCTAAACCAGTGTTAATCTCCCGTTATATTTGGGGATTAATTAGTGATATTAGACACATAGTCAAGGCAGCTAGACCACAAACCATAGAAGAAGCAGTAGAACTAGCCAATACCTTGACTGACGAATTGATACGCACCCAAGATGAAAACCAGAGAAAGAACTTAGCTCAAAAACTTACCCAAGAATTTCGCTACGGTAATTCCAACCGTGGGAAAGTTACAGGTTTTTCCTATATACCCTACTGTAAGTATTGCAAAAGAAAGCACTCTGGAAGATGCTCCATATACTGCAACTTTGCAAAATATCTAGACACAAGGAAGAAGAATGTAGGAGGAAACCTAGCAATAGAATATGTTTCAATTGTGGAGAGGCTGGTCACATCAAACTGAACTGTCCGAAACTAGCTCTAGCAGCAACCAACAAAGCTAAGACAGCTGAAGGACCCAAGAAGAATGCGAGAGCATTTGTTCTGACAGCTGAAGAAGCCAAGATGATTCCAGATGTGATTACCGGTACGTTTTTAGTTAACGACATTTTGCCGAAGTATTATTGACTCTGGTGCAGACCAAAGTTTTATTAATACTTCTTTCTATAAACTTCTCGACCAAACCTTAACCAAACTTCCACAAGATTGTCTGGTATAAACGGCAAATGGAGAATCCATTATGATTAGTTAAATCTTGCAGGGAGTAAGAATAGAAATCCTGAACCATCATTTCTTTGCTACCCTTTATCCAATGAATCTAGCCGGATTTGATGTTGTATTAGGAATGGATTGGTTGGTAGCCAATCGTGCCAGTATTTTATGTGATCAAAAGTCAGTACAAGTAAGTACACCAAGAGGTGAAAAGATCACAATCAAAGGAGATAAGCCAACCAGGTCGACAAAATTCATCTCTATGATGAAAGTTGCAAGTTATGAAAGGAAAGGAGGAATAGTATATATGATTTCTGTAATCATTAATACTAAAGGAAAAGAATTAAAATATATTCCCATAATATCTAAATTCCCAGATTTTTTTGTAGAAGAGTTACCTAGATTACCGCCTGATAGAGAGGGTGAATTTAGAATTCACCTAATCCAAAGTACCATATCGATAAGCACCAACGGAGATGCAGGAACTGAAGGAACAATTGGACGAACTTCTTGACAAAGGTTTTATACAACCAAGTTCATCACCGTGGGGAGCACCGGTGTTGTTTGTTAAGAAGAAAGACGGATCGATGCGTATGTGCATTGATTACCGAGAATTGAACAAGGTTACGATTAAGAATCGACACCCACTACCGCGAATCGATGATCTGTTCGATCAACTTCAAGGAGCTCGATTATTTTCTAAGATCGATTTACGCTCAGGATATCATCAACTGAAAGTACAGCTAGAGGACATTCCTAAAACTGCTTTTAGGACAAGGTACGGTTATTATGAATTTACCATCATGCCATTTGGTTTAACCAATGCACCAGCTGCATTTAGGGAGATGATGAACAGGATATGTAAACCATACCTAGATAAATTCATAATTGTCTTTATAGATGATATTCTAATTTACTCTAAGAGTAAAGAGGAACATGCAGCGCATCTGCATACACTTATGACATTGTTGAGAAAAGAAAAGCTTTATGCTAAATTCTCAAAATGTGAATTTTGGTTACAAGAAGTGCAATTTCTTGGACATCTGGTTAATCATGAAGGAATTCATGTGGATCCCACAAAGATCGAGGCGATTACTAAATGGAAAGTCCCTGAGTCGCCAACAGAAGTAAGAAGTTTTCTTGGACTGGCAGGATATTATAGACGGTTTATCCGAGATTTCCCTAGAATGGCAATTCCATTAACCAAACTGACCTGCAAATCAGTTAAGTTTGAATGGGGACCAAAACAGGAAGAATCTTTTAAGATTCTTAAGCAAAGGTTAACCAACGCACCCATACTCGCATCACCAGAAGGAACTGAATACTTTATAGTCTATTGTGATGCGTCTAAGTTAGGATATGGATGTGTGTTAATGCAACGTCAAAAGGTTATAGCTTATGCCTCTAGACAACTTAAGAAACATGAAGAGAATTATATAACTCATGATCTAGAGTTAGGAGCCATAGTTTTTGCCCTTAAGATTTGGAGACACTATTAATATGGAAATAAATTTGTTGTCTTCAAGGATCATAAGAGTTTAAGATATATTTTTATGCAAAAAGAATTAAATATGAGACAGAGACACTGGATGGAAATCCTTAGTGAATATGATTGTGATATCCACTATCCAATATCATGCTGGAAAAGCTAACGTAGTAGCTGATGCTTTAAGTCGAAAGTATCATGAAAAACCAAAACGAGTACGTTCTCTTAAATTAAATCTGTAGATAGATTTAAGTGAGCAAATTAGAGAGGTACATGAAACAGCATTCAAGGACGATGCTGAAGGTTTAAAAGGAATGATTAAGGTATTAGAACAAGGATCAGATGAAATTTGGTAGTTCCATAAGAAAAGGATGTGGATACCTAAACAAGGACGCCTACGCCACAGAATTCTAGAAGAAGCTCATAAGTAAGTATACGATACATCCCAGAAGTGATAAGATGTATCAAGATTTAAGAAAGAATTTCTGGTGGATAGGAATGAAAAAGGATATAGCAAACTACGTTGCTAAATGTCTAACTTGTTCACAAGTTAAAGCTAAACATAAAAAACCTTCAGGGTTATTACAGCAACTAGAAATGCCAATATGGAAATGGGAATTGATAACAATGGACTTTGTTACCAAATTACCCAAGACTCGAAAAGGAAATGATACAATCTGGGTGATTATTGACAGATTGACTAAATCTGCTCATTTCTTACCAATGAAGGAAATTTTCAGTATGGAACAGTTAGCTAAGTTATACGTAAATGAAATAGTTTCATTTCATGGAATTCCTTTATCTATTGTATCTGATAGAGATAGTCATTTTACTTTTCATTTTTGGACAAGTTTCCAAAAAGCAATGGGAACCATGTTAAATCTAAGCACATCTTATCATCCACAAACGGACAGACAAAGCGAAAGGACAATTCAGACAATGGAAGATATGCTTAGAGCCTGTGTAATTGATTTTGGAGGAAATTGGGACGACCATTCACCATTTATAGAATTTTCCTACAATAACAGCTATCATACTAGCATTAATGCTGCACCATTTGAAGCACTTTATGGACGAAAGTGCCGAACTCCGGTCTGTTGGGTAGAAATCCGAGAAAAGCAATTATCTGGACCAGAGATAGTTCAAGAAACGACGGACAAGATAATTCAAGTCATGGAAAGACTAAAAGCAGCACGAGATCGTCAAAAGAGTTATGCAGATAACAGACAAAAACCTTTAGAATTTCAAGTAGAAGATAAGGTATTTTTAAAAGTTTCTCCATGGAAAGGAGTAGTCAGATTCGTTAAAAGAGGAAAGCTAAGCCCCAGGTACGTTGGACCTTTTGAGATTATTAGAAGAATAGCACCTGTAGCTTATCAGCTACAACTGCCAGAGGAAATGGCAGGAATACATGATGTGTTTCATGTATGTAATCTCAAAAAGTGCTTTGATTTAGAACCGTCCTTCATTACTAAGATTACTAATTACAGTAACTGACATTAATCAAACAACAACCTATACAGAAATTTCCTATGGATAACTACGAACCGTAAAAAATAATAATTTGTGCCGAAGTTTGAGATATGTATGTATGTCATTTTACTTTTAGAAAATCATGTATACAAACTATATTTTGAAGGGATTATAATTATAAAAAAGATTATTGTATTAGGTGTTAGCTAGATAACAAATGGTTACAAATACTTAACACTTGTACCCATACATGTTAAGTTCATTTTACGTTTTGGATCTATATAGTTTTCATTAACAAAAATAACGACGTCACGTAGATCCTTTTTATTATTTAAAAAAATAAAATTTGTACGATATTCTTAAATACAAGTTAATTTTTATGTTTCTTTTAAAAATACATCATGATTAGAGGAATATGCCCCTTGCCATGTAATTAGCTACCAGTATTTTTTGATAGTTAAACTTATCACACTCGTATCTATGAAATTTGTTAAGAAACTTTTATAAATATTGAAGAAAAATCTGATCATATGCTGAAGATAAAGTCAAGAAGATCAATAAAAAGGTGTCTATAAGATAACAGGACAAGAGAAGAAAGAAAGAAATATTTTTAACGAAGATCAGAAAGTGATCAAGACAAGAGAGGACAATCAGAAAAGGCCATTCTGATGAGTCTGATGATAAATCTGGTATTTATCATCAGAATCTGGTAAACTCTGATCATCAGAATTTCTAATGATCAAACTCAACAGAATTCTGGTAAGCTGGCCATCAGAATTTCTGATGAGCCAGCTTGTCTTAGAGATAAGGCCTTGACAGGCATGAAAAGTAGGAAGTTGACATCCATGGATTCAATGAATATGACAAAAGCTAGTTTTTGCAGAACAAATGTTTATTCATTACCCAGACTCTCAATAAATAGAGATGTCAACACCGAAGGTTAAATGAGTTGAGCCAAGCATTCATTACATACACCAAAAACTCCATTACCCTTCACTGCAGAATTCTTTGAGAATTCATTTGTAACAGTCAACAATTTTTGTTTTTTCAAAGTGATATATATACTTGAAAATTCTGTAAATTGTGTTTCTTGAAAGTTTAATTTTTAGTTCCGCACAATATTTTCATACTTGTTGAAATCTATTGCCATACTTAGTCAAAGAGCATCGTATCTGGGATCAACAATTGGTATCGGAGCTGATTGAACAAATTATTTTCAAAAGATCATTTGCTCATTTTTTGATAGCAATCTCTTTAACTAAATATGGCAAACTTTCAAATTTGGAACAATGCTTTCAACATGGGTCTATGTCAAAGCCTCCAACTTTGGTCAGAGAGGAGTACCCCTAATGAAGAATCAGGATGATCAATTTCCTTAATGGATATGATCAAGCTCTATTTCAATCCATTGAGAGAGGCCCACATAGACCCATTGTTGAAATTCCTGCTGTTCCAGCAACTGAGCACACATAAGAAATTCGTATATCTTTTGCTCCTAAACAAGAAATACATTAGAATAAAGAAGATAATGATATGGTGGAGGCTGATGAAAGGGCCAAATCACTCTTGGTTATGACACTTCCAAATGAAATATTTTCCCAAGTAGATGAATGTGCATCTGCTAAGGAAATATGGGATCAATTGGAAAATCTTTGTGAAGGAGGATAATGAATGAAGAGAAACAAAAGAACAAATTGTGTTTCTTCTTATGAAAGATTTAAAAGTCTTCAAAATGAGAGTCTTTCAGAAACATACAATAGGTTTACAAAAATTTTAATTGATCTTAAAAAGTTTGGTATTGAGAAGTCAAATGATGAAAGAAATGTAAAATTTCTGGATGCCTTGCTAAGAGAATGGGGAAGTCTCACAATGACTTTGGCATCCACCTTAGAATTAGAGAACATGAATTTACATGATCTTTGTAGCATCCTTGTCCCAAGAGAGGAAGAGATAATAAGAACTCAAACCACAAGGGAGGACCTATTTCTCTTGTTTCTAACACACAAAGAGTAACCATTTCTGATCCACAAACCGCTAATTGCCAAGGCTTAGAAATTTCTAATACCTCATCAGATTTTTCAGCCTTTGCTGAGGCATCCCTGCTCACAAAAACTTTTAAGCAAATGTTAAGAGGTGGAGGTGGCAAGTACCAGAAGGGTGACAAAGGGAGGATGGAAGGTAGCTCCAAAGAGAAGGGAAAGGCAGAGATAGTTTGCTACAAATGCAAACAAAAGGGGTGCTACGCATTAGAGTGCAATAACAAGAAACTGAAAGATGTAGCTTACTATGGAAAGAAGCTTAAAGAAGCTAAATGACAACAACAGAAAGTTAGCCTTATGGCAAGTATAGATACCTGGCTAACTGATGACTCTTCAGATGAAAAAGAAGAGGAAATGGCTAATTTCTGTTTAATGACTACAATTTCTGATGGAAGCTCCAGTTCATCAGAACACAAAGTAAGTTCAGATGACATTGATTTGGAAGAACAACTAAACAAACTTATGAAAAGATTTTGTGATTTTACAAGATTAACAATTACCAGAAAACACAAAATTTGATGATTTACGAAAATTGCTCGATAAATTCAAGCTTGAAAACCAATTACTAATTGAACAGAATCTAACAAAGGAAGCTAAAATTGAATTTTATGAACGAAAAAGAAAAAATTTATACAAAAAAATCCATGACAATGAGATCAATGTAAAGGGTTTTCAACAAGAAAAAGATTTTATACACTTTATTGAAGCAAAACCTAAGAACAAAGATGAAGGATTAGGTTATGTAAAAACAAATACTAGAAATCCTACCACCTTTGTAAAGGCATCAGACAACACTTCTGATAAAAATCAGATTCTGATACCGAATCTTACAAATCAGGAAGTTATAATAAGTTTTTTTCTGGCATCCAAGAGCAGTTTAAAAGGAAAAAGGGATGAGTTCAACACAACTTTTCTGATAATTCAAAAGGAATGCAACAATAATCTTCCATCACAATCAAATTTTTCTAAACATGTAGACAAAATAAGTTCAACACCATCTCTCAAAAGAAAACCATCTTGTTAATTGTCACACCCCGACCACGTGGAACATACAAAACGTGGCGGAAACATCGGGGAGTGTTGTAACAGAATTAATGTTTCACAACCATGGAAATTAAAGTTTCGTTTTATTCAATATAAGTGTTACAATGTCTAAACAAACATGAAAATACAACATAATTAACTAGTCTGCATCTTTTATTGTCACTAAGGCCCATGTCCGCCTAAGTGTAACTTGATCAATCCTATGCTTCATTTCCTGAAAAACACATGTGAAAATATGGTACGTCAGCATAAAAATGCCGGTGAGATACATAGGTTTTGTGAAAATAGGTTTCATGACTTATGTTTGAGAAAATGTTTAGTCATGAACCTTGTAATTTGCTTTGTTTTGTAAATTATTTGAAAAACGATAAGATCAGATGTTATGTATAAATAAATGTAAGGTTAAATGAATAACCATGAAAAATGAGTTTGTATAAGATAAGTTGTTTGTAAACCAATGTCTTGTGAAAAGTATGTTATTTGTATAAAATGTTCTATGTCTCAAACTGAAATGATTCAAATAACGCTACGACATGTAATACCATACAAACACTTATATATAGGAAGTACCAGCGGCGTATCCACCATGCTTGTATCATATTACACCCGCATCGTTACTTAATCACTTAATCAAACCAAACCAACAATGTAAATTGTCCATGTATAAATGAATTTGTCAAATGTATTGAATAATATGTCAAAATGCATGATCAATGTAAATTATGTAATGTATAACCTAAATGATATGTATGGCTAGTGAAAACGCATCAACTAAACCATAGGTGAAATGCACAAGAACATAGTATTGAAGTAAAACTGTGTTTAAATCAACGTTATGTTTTGTGTAAATGCATGATCAATGTAAATCATGTAATGTGTAAATGCATGATCAATGTAAATCATGTAATGTGTAACCAAACTGATCTGTATGGCTAGCGATAAATATCACTAAACCATATGCACAAGAACATAGTATTGAAGTAAAACTGTGTTTAAATCAACGTTATGTCTTGTGTAAATGCATGATCAATGTAAATCATGTAATGTGTAAATGCATGATCAATGTAAATCATGTAATGTGTAACCAAACTGATCTGTATGGCTAGCGATAAATATCACTAAACCATATGCACAAGAACATAGTATTGAAGTAAAACTGTGTTTAAATCAACGTTATGTCTTGTGTAAATGCATGCTGTATTGATAATGAACATTTATGCGGTGTTGTTCCAATGCATACATCCAAGCCTTGAGACTGAGGCGATAAACCTTTAAACAAATTAAAGATTATCTGTGCTTATGAATATCGAATTCGGTCATTCCTTTCATCCCCTTTCCCTGGGACGTCCGGAACGGGAGTTGTCAATTCCTATGGTACCACTACCTACTAACGAACGGCGTAGCTAATGTTAATGAATGTATTGTCCCATTTAACAAACCAAATGTCATACCAAAATGTAAGCAAGTGATGAAATGAAAATGTACTAAGTATGCAACAATGAACATACATAGCATGTGATGTGATGTAAAACAATGTACTAAGTATGAACTAAATGAACATACATAGCATAAAATGTCAGGTAAAACGATGTACTAAGTATGCACGCTATATACATACATAGCATAAAATGTCATGTAAAACGATGTACTAAGTATGCACGCTATATACATACATAGCATAAAATGTCAATGTAAAACGACGTACTATAATGTACTAACAAACATAGCAGGTATATGATATGAAAACAGGAAAGCAAGAAAGTAACAAGTAGGCACATGTGTTCCACCCCAAAACAGTTTGGAAAACAGTAAAAGAGGGGTCTATGTACTCACTTGAGAATGCTCAGTAGTCCTTGAGTGACAACCAAACAATGCTAGAGATCACGGAATCAAACGGCACCTAATATAGGTAACTATGTTAATAAACCGGACCTATATCGGAAGACTGGGTAGCATTAGGGTTTGTAAACCAAATGAGTGTAGGAACTCATATGATATGGTTTAACAAAGCCTACATGCTAAATGAAACTTAACCTAAGTCTTATCGACCCATTACGACCCGTTTAGGAAGCTTATGCTACTTTAACGCGTCGTTCGCGTAAAACGCGTTCGGAACGCCTAACCAGCCCTATGACAAGTGTTATATGCCTAAACATGTTACATAATCAGTTATGTGGCAAAAGTTTGGGTTACATATGCTAAATTACCAATTATGCATGAAAAGGGTATTCTGGTAATTTACCTAAGGCATATAAACTACCTATCATACAACTACTTAAACGATGTGACCATAGGGTATAACCTCGGAAGGTTATTCCCTACCTACTATGGTCACCTAATGTATTTGGTCCGATCCTAATGATCGACCAAATGGGTCGAGTTCGAAGGTATAGGCGATTTATTAGATCGCCTACCCTACGACTCTAGACAACGTGGTAATCAGTGGGCATAGTCCCAAAGGACTATGACCAACGTGATTACACTAACGTTGCGAAGTTCAAACGAACTTCGCATTGACCATTACTGGTCAACGCTGAAAGTCAAACAAAGTTTGACTTTCTGACTCGAAAAGCAGTAAAATAAGGAAAAGAACGAAAGAATACTAACCCAGGGTCCCCGAATGCTAATCCCGATTCGAGAATCTCAGGTATGAAACAATGGTTTCAACTTAGAGTTTCTAAAATCAGAATTCTAGTGCATTTGAAGTAATGGGGGGTGGGGTATTTATAGTATTTGGTCCACCGTTGAGATCGTTTCTTGGAAAAGGGGAAACGATCAAGGCCGTACACTTGTTGCAAGGTTATGGAAGCTTAATTCCATCCTTATCATCTGACTAGGCAAAGGAGAACATGTGGTTGTGGATCAAACATGTGCAAACAGCCTGTTTTAGAAACTCTGCATCTGGTCAGAAGACCCCCTGCGCATCGTAGGGCAAAAGTCCCTGCGCATCGTAGGGGTTAAGTTTGGCAGAATTACAGTTTTGGTCCCTGAACTGTATTTAGGCCATTTTTGACACGTTTAAGGCCCGTTAACCACATTTCAAAGCTCTAAAATGAAGTTAAAGTATAGGGAACTTAAAATGTGTTCAAAAATATCTCGGATGTCGGTTCGTTTGGCCGTACGAACGCGATGTTCGCTTAATTACGACGGAATGCGCATAAGCGCGAAAAACGATCCAAATGACGTGACGAATGGATTTTTCTTAAGGCGAACACTAAAATATAATGTAGTCATGCTTACATAAATTTTTGGATGTCCGGATGTATTCAGAACGTAAGTTATGCGCGAAAATGCAAACTTGTGCACTTTTTGACACTTTTAGTCCCTGAATGACCCAAAAGTTTATTTTAGCACACCGAACCCCTCAAAGCCTATTTCTAAGCTATGTGAAGGATATTTATGGTATGTTTAACTTATGGTCATGCTCCGGAAGGTCTGTTACAGTTCAGATTGGCATACTTTCGCAGTTTGTCAACTTAAGTCCCTGTAAGCGATTTAACTTTGATTTCACCACACCAAACCTTCCAAAACTTATATCTAAGTTATGTAAAGGTTATTTAAGGTATGTTAAGCCTATTTCACTATTCCGGAGTGTTTGTTGCATTAAACTGGCTATATTTACGCATTGGTGCGCGTATAACCTTCCAGAAAGCGATTTAGAGTTTGAAATCGAATAAGAATCGATATGTGCAAATGATACACATATTTTTACAAATCCCAAGTATGAAATATAATATTTCATTGGTTTGGTACTTGTTTGATGGCCGTGAAGGCACAGGTGTTACAGTCTCCCCTACTTTAGGAAATTTCGTCCCGAAATTTATTTAGAGGAAACTTGTAAGAGTTTAAAACATGAAGTTGAAAAGATCGAACAACATTGGTTAGGGTTCTTGAACTTCTAGTAACCTTAATAACATTATGTTTGCAATGTAAGAGGGACACTTATATACAAGTATATGAAGCGTCATTGGTGCGTCCACCGTACCTCCATTACATCGTTCTCATTTTGTTATTGTTGTCACTATCGGTTCTTACACATAATAAACCTTACTGGGTTTCTATGCACTAAATTTCATAATTATGTAGGCCTCCATAATTAGACAATTCCTTGCACAGTTCACACAGTCTATTTTATAATGCGTAGGGTAAAACCAAATGAACAATCCTGTGATGAGTGTGACTAGACCGCCATAGAGTCCCGTAGACTAGATCAATAAATGATCTAAATAGACTATCAAGGAGTCTGTCCAGCTACATCACTAGATGTCATTCTTTAACCAAATTGTGAATCAATCCTTAGACTAGACCACTAAAAAGGGTCTGGAGTGGTACTATATAAATCCAAGGGTCTTAACTATTACATAGAAGCCCATTAAGGATTTAAGGTAGTACCTTTGAATATCCTGCTACGAATCTCTCATATGAAGATATGAAAGATCCTGCGAGGATTTGGATAACGAATATCCAGAGTATTAAAAACACAAAAATGCATGAAAGAAAACATAAGATGAATAAACACATAGTCACATAACCACAAAATTGCTAACTAGAAGTTTGTTCTGCTAACAGAGTACATGTATTTAAAGCACACTAGGAATCCATCTTGTGGATTTCATTTGGTACTTTAAACATTTTCGAGAATCCAACTATAAAGATAGAAAGATTCAAAAAGAAAATTCGATTTCGATTACTAGAACTCGAAATGTTCGAATTAAGGTACATAAAGAATCCAATTAAGGACTCTGATTTGAATCATGATCATCCACAAGGGTCTAATTATAGAGATAAAAAGATCCCATATGGATTGTAGAAGTTGAAGATGCTTTGAATTCTTGCACGGGATGTGCTTAAGTCCAAACATGAAGTAAAATGCTTATGAAGTTAAGATGCTAGATATGTCAAGGCGACATATGAAGCAGAATTTGAAGGTTAAGTAAATGTGTGAGGAAAAAATATATTTGGAAGACTATGCATGGGAAAAAAAATGTTTTTGAAACCTTATATATAATATTTTGAAATCATAAAGTAGGTGTATTAGGTAGATATATTTACAAAAATGTTTTAAAATCATGCGAGATGAATTTTGAAATTATGTATAAAGTTTTTGAAAGACATGAATGATGCTTTTCGAAATCATGCACTTGATCAGAAAATGTATTGTGTTAATATTGTCTTCAGACTATATGAAATATTTTGAAATTTGAAAGGTTGGTTTTTGATAACATGGCCAATGTTTTTGAAATAACATAGACAATGTATCTTGAAAAATTGTTTTCAAACTATATGAAATGTTTTGAGATCATGACGATTGTTTTGAAATACTGGTACTGTGTATGTTGAAAAATCAAAATGTAATGGGTATGAGATTTGAAAATATCCTTAGTTATCCAACCAAGGATTCAAAGGTACTGATGTGCAAAAAGCATGATTACTCATAGTTTCACTTTATTTCATGTACTTCGTTTCTTAGAATGAAACGAGTACTTAGAACTTTCGAGGAAATTATGAGCGATTTCTTGTAAGAGAGAATCACAAGAGTAGTTCGTAAGGAACATAGTTCCTTAATGTAGGTAACATAGGAAAAGTCATACACACATGTAACTATACTTGTATATCAGAATTGCGAACAACAACTTTTATTTATGAACAAGACATATTGTTTCACAATACACGAGAACAAAAGAAACAAAGGCATAAGACAGTAACATCCTTTGTTCAGCCGAATGCTCATCCAAGGGTTGGATTTGCATTAGCAAGCTTTGGGCAGTTGTTCCTGAAATGGCTCGTATCTCCACAGTTGTAGCAAGTACCACGTGGGAAACGAGCTTGAGTAGGGTTGACTTGGGGTTGGGTAGCAGCAAGGTTTGTAGCAGCTTTGTGTTGGGCAACAAAGCGGCATGTGTTAATCAAATGTCCCCACCGTCCACAGTAGGTACATTGGGAGCAGGGTATGAGGTTTGAATGATGACGGTTGCATCGCTTGCACCATGGGGCAGTTCCCAAGTACGGCTTCCTAGCTGGTGGCATCGCTACCTGGCTAGGTCCCGCTTGATTTGATGTAACCTCTGCGAGTTTCCTTGAAGCCTTACGCTTCCTTGATGTTTGTGCAGGCTTGATTTCTGCTTCCATTGGTAGCTCTTGAGTGGCTTCATTGTCGAGACGAGAGGCTTCATATTTGAGACGAGCCATGGCAATGCCAAGATCCACAGACTTCAGTATCACCTCGCCTATTTGCTGGGCAAATTTGGCTGTTTGCTCGGACATTTGACCAGTGATGAGAGGAATAGACATTCTAAAAGAAAATGAAAGACAGAGGAAGAAGCAAGTGAAAGGTTATTGGACAATCAAAACAGAATGATAACGCATGAAAATTGCGATCATTTGTTTGTTACCTAAGGCAAACAAATGAGACGGTGACTAATCAAGGTAAACAGGTCTTATTAATGTATCACTGAAGACATGCTCGCCTATAAGTGAACACTCATCCCGAGAATTCCCAGGTAAGCACAACTGGTCTCGCGTCTGATGAGATGTATACGAAGTGCTTGCCTAGACAGAAAACCCAGAATACAGGCATTCACCCTTCCAGTTTGCACGTGTTCACATTATTTAAAACCCAATACCTTGACGAGATTTTGAAAATTCAAAGGGGTTCAAAACCATATAATAGAGAGTTCAAAACCTAGTAATCAATCATCCTAGAACAGATGATTAGTTTTCAAAGCGGTTTTGAAATTTATGTTCTTGTTGTGGTCGTCGCCTAAGGATAGGTGACGGTATTGTTTTATGACTAAACGCAAGTAAACTCGCGTTAGGGTCCTAAGAAAGTTATAGACTAGGTCAAAGCATTACTAATAACCTAATTCCCTATAACCATTGGCTCTGATACCATCTTTTCTGTCACACCCCGACCACGTGGAACATACAAAACGTGGCGGAAACATCGGGGAGTGTTGTAACAGAATTAATGTTTCACAACCATGGAAATTAAAGTTTCGTTTTATTCAATATAAGTGTTACAATGTCTAAACAAACATGAAAATACAACATAATTAACTAGTCTGCATCTTTTATTGTCACTAAGGCCCATGTCCGCCTAAGTGTAACTTGATCAATCCTATGCTTCATTTCCTGAAAAACACATGTGAAAATATGGTACGTCAGCATAAAAATGCCGGTGAGATACATAGGTTTTGTGAAAATAGGTTTCATGACTTATGTTTGAGAAAATGTTTAGTCATGAACCTTGTAATTTGCTTTGTATCTTTTCTGTCACACCCCGACCACGTAGAACATACAAAACGTGGCGGAAACATCGGGGAGTGTTGTAACAGAATTTATGTTTCAAATCCATGGCAATTGAAGTTTCGTTTTATTCATTAGAAGTGTTACAATGTCTTAACAAACAAGGAAAATACAACATAATTAACTAGTCTTGCATCTTTTATTGTCACTAAGGCCCATGTCCGCCTAAGTGTAACTTGATCAATCCTATGCTTCATTTCCTGAAAAACACATGTGAAAATATGGTACGTCAGCATAAAAATGCCGGTGAGATACATAGGTTTTGTGAAAATAGGTTTCATGACTTATGTTTGAGAAAATGTTTAGTCATGAACCTTGTAATTTGCTTTGTTTTGTAAATCATTTGAAAACGATAAGATCAGATGTTATGTATAAATAAATGTAAGGTTAAATGAATAACCATGAAAAATGAGTTTGTATAAGATAAGTTGTTTGTAAACCAATGTCTTGTGAAAAGTATGTTATTTGTATAAAATGTTCTATGTCTCAAACTGAAATGATTCAAATAACGCTACGACATGTAATACCATACAAACATTTATATATAGGAAGTACCAGCGGCGTATCCACCATGCTTGTATCATATTACACCCGCATCGTTACTTAATCACTTAATCAAACCAAACCAACAATGTAAATCGTCCATGTATAAATGAATTTGTCAAATGTATTGAATAATATGTCAAAATGCATGATCAATGTAAATCATGTAATGTATAACCTAAATGATATGTATGGCTAGTGAAAACGCATCAACTAAACCATAGGTGAAATGCACAAAAACAAAGTATTGAAGTAAAACTGTGTTTAAATCAACATTATGTTTTGTGTAAATGCATGATCAATGTAAATCATGTAATGTGTAAATGCATGATCAATGTAAATCATGTAATGTGTAACCAAACTAATCTGTATGGCTAGCGATAAATATCACTAAACCATATGCACAAGAACATAGTATTGAAGTAAAACTGTGTTTAAATCAACGTTATGTCTTGTGTAAATGCATGATCAATGTAAATCATGTAATGTGTAACCAAACTAATCTGTATGGCTAGCGATAAATATCACTAAACCATATGCACAAGAACATAGTATTGAAGTAAAACTGTGTTTAAATCAACGTTATGTCTTGTGTAAATGCATGATCAATGTAAATCATGTAATGTGTAAATGCATGATCAATGTAAATCATGTAATGTGTAACCAAACTGATCTGTATGGCTAGTGATAAATATCACTAAACCATATGCACAAGAACATAGTATTGAAGTAAAACTTCGTTTAAATCAACGTTATGTCTTGTGTAAATGCATGATCAATGTAAATCATGTAATGTGTAAATGCATGATCAATGTAAATCATGTAATGTGTAACCAAACTAATCTGTATGGCTAGCGATAAATATCACTAAACCATATGCACAAGAACATAGTATTGAAGTAAAACTGTGTTTAAATCAACGTTATGTCTTGTGTAAATGCATGCTGTACTGATAATGAACATTTATGCGGTGTTGTTCCAATGCATACATCCAAGCCTTGAGACTGAGGCGATAAACCTTTAAACAAATTAAAGATTATCTGTGCTTATGAATATCGAATTCGGTCATTCCTTTCATCCCCTTTCCCTGGGACGTCCGGAACGGGAGTTGTCAATTCCTATGGTACCACTACCTACTAACGAACGGCGTAGCTAATGTTAATGAATGTATTGTCCCATTTAACAAACCAAATGTCATACCAAAATGTAAGCATGTGATGAAATGAATCTGTACTAAGTATGCAACAAATGAACATACATAGCATGTGATGTGATGTGATGTAAAACAATGTACTAAGTATGAACTAAATGAACATACTTAGCATAAAATGTCATGTAAAACGATGTACTAAGTATGCACGCAATGGACATACATAGCATAAAATGTAAATGTAAAACAATGTACTATAAGTGTACTATTGAACATAGCATGTATATGATATGAAAACATGGAAAGCATGAAAGTAACAAGTAGGCACATGTGTTTCACCCCAAAACAGTTTGGAAAACAGTAAAAGAGGGGTCTATGTACTCACTTGAGATTGCTCAGTAGTCCTTGAGTAACGACCAAACAAAGCTAGAGATCACGGAAATCAAACGGCACCTAATATAGGTAACTATGTTAATTAACCGGACCTAAATCGGAAGATTGGGTAGCATTAGGGTTTGTAAACCAAATGAGTGTAGGAACTCATATGATATGGTTTAACAAAGCCTACATGCTAAATGAAACTTAACTTAAGTGTCTACGACCCATTACGACCCGTTTAGGTAGCTTATGCTATTTTAACGCGTCGTTTGCGTGAAACGCGTTCGGACCGCCTAACTAGTCCTATGACAAGTGTTATATGCCTAAACAAGTTACATAATCAGTTTTGTGGCAAAAGTTTAGGTTACATATGCTAAATTACCAATTATGCATGAAAAGGGTATTCTGGTAATTTACCTACGGCATATAAACTACCTATCATACAACTACTTAAACGATGTGACCATAGGGTATAACCTCGGAAGGTTATTCCCTACCTACTATGGTCACCTAATGTATTTGGTCGGATCCTAATGATCGACCAAATGGGTCGAGTTCGAAGGTATAGGCGATTTATTAGATCGCCTACCCTACGACTCTAGACAACGTGGTAATCAGTGGGCATAGTCCCAAAGGACTATGACCAACGTGATTACACTCACGTTGCGAAGTTCAAACGAACTTCGCATTGACCATTACTGGTCAACGCTGAAAGTCAAACAAATAAAAATGCCGGTGAGATACATAGGTTTTGTGAAAATAGGTTTCATGACTTATGTTTGAGAAAATGTTTAGTCATGAACCTTGTAATTTGCTTTGTTTTGTAAATTATTTGAAAAACGATAAGATCAGATGTTATGTATAAATAAATGTAAGGTTAAATGAATAACCATGAAAAATGAGTTTGTATAAGATAAGTTGTTTGTAAACCAATGTCTTGTGAAAAGTATGTTATTTGTATAAAATGTTCTATGTCTCAAACTGAAATGATTCAAATAACGCTACGACATGTAATACCATACAAACACTTATATATAGGAAGTACCAGCGGCGTATCCACCATGCTTGTATCATATTACACCCGCATCGTTACTTAATCACTTAATCAAACCAAACCAACAATGTAAATTGTCCATGTATAAATGAATTTGTCAAATGTATTGAATAATATGTCAAAATGCATGATCAATGTAAATTATGTAATGTATAACCTAAATGATATGTATGGCTAGTGAAAACGCATCAACTAAACCATAGGTGAAATGCACAAGAACATAGTATTGAAGTAAAACTGTGTTTAAATCAACGTTATGTTTTGTGTAAATGCATGATCAATGTAAATCATGTAATGTGTAAATGCATGATCAATGTAAATCATGTAATGTGTAACCAAACTGATCTGTATGGCTAGCGATAAATATCACTAAACCATATGCACAAGAACATAGTATTGAAGTAAAACTGTGTTTAAATCAACGTTATGTCTTGTGTAAATGCATGATCAATGTAAATCATGTAATGTGTAAATGCATGATCAATGTAAATCATGTAATGTGTAACCAAACTGATCTGTATGGCTAGCGATAAATATCACTAAACCATATGCACAAGAACATAGTATTGAAGTAAAACTGTGTTTAAATCAACGTTATGTCTTGTGTAAATGCATGCTGTATTGATAATGAACATTTATGCGGTGTTGTTCCAATGCATACATCCAAGCCTTGAGACTGAGGCGATAAACCTTTAAACAAATTAAAGATTATCTGTGCTTATGAATATCGAATTCGGTCATTCCTTTCATCCCCTTTCCCTGGGACGTCCGGAACGGGAGTTGTCAATTCCTATGGTACCACTACCTACTAACGAACGGCGTAGCTAATGTTAATGAATGTATTGTCCCATTTAACAAACCAAATGTCATACCAAAATGTAAGCAAGTGATGAAATGAAAATGTACTAAGTATGCAACAATGAACATACATAGCATGTGATGTGATGTAAAACAATGTACTAAGTATGAACTAAATGAACATACATAGCATAAAATGTCAGGTAAAACGATGTACTAAGTATGAACGCTATATACATACATAGCATAAAATGTCATGTAAAACGATGTACTAAGTATGCACGCTATATACATACATAGCATAAAATGTCAATGTAAAACGACGTACTATAATGTACTAACAAACATAGCAGGTATATGATATGAAAACAGGAAAGCAAGAAAGTAACAAGTAGGCACATGTGTTCCACCCCAAAACAGTTTGGAAAACAGTAAAAGAGGGGTCTATGTACTCACTTGAGAATGCTCAGTAGTCCTTGAGTGACAACCAAACAATGCTAGAGATCACGGAATCAAACGGCACCTAATATAGGTAACTATGTTAATAAACCGGACCTATATCGGAAGACTGGGTAGCATTAGGGTTTGTAAACCAAATGTGTGTAGGAACTCATATGATATGGTTTAACAAAGCCTACATGCTAAATGAAACTTAACCTAAGTCTTATCGACCCATTACGACCCGTTTAGGAAGCTTATGCTACTTTAACGCGTCGTTCGCGTAAAACGCGTTCGGAACGCCTAACCAGCCCTATGACAAGTGTTATATGCCTAAACATGTTACATAATCAGTTATGTGGCAAAAGTTTGGGTTACATATGCTAAATTACCAATTATGCATGAAAAGGGTATTCTGGTAATTTACCTAAGGCATATAAACTACCTATCATACAACTACTTAAACGATGTGACCATAGGGTATAACCTCGGAAGGTTATTCCCTACCTACTATGGTCACCTAATGTATTTGGTCCGATCCTAATGATCGACCAAATGGGTCGAGTTCGAAGGTATAGGCGATTTATTAGATCGCCTACCCTACGACTCTAGACAACGTGGTAATCAGTGGGCATAGTCCCAAAGGACTATGACCAACGTGATTACACTCACGTTGCGAAGTTCAAACGAACTTCGCATTGACCATTACTGGTCAACGCTGAAAGTCAAACAAAGTTTGACTTTCTGACTCGAAAAGCAGTAAAATAAGGAAAAGAACGAAAGAATACTAACCCAGGGTCCCCGAATGCTAATCCCGATTCGAGAATCTCAGGTATGAAACAATGGTTTCAACTTAGAGTTTCTAAAATCAGAATTCTAGTGCATTTGAAGTAATGGGGGGTGGGGTATTTATAGTATTTGGTCCACCGTTGAGATCGTTTCTTGGAAAAGGGGAAACGATCAAGGCCGTACACTTGTTGCAAGGTTATGGAAGCTTAATTCCATCCTTATCATCTGACTAGGCAAAGGAGAACATGTGGTTGTGGATCAAACATGTGCAAACAGCCTGTTTTAGAAACTCTGCATCTGGTCAGAAGACCCCCTGCGCATCGTAGGGCAAAAGTCCCTGCGCATCGTAGGGGTTAAGTTTGGCAGAATTACAGTTTTGGTCCCTGAACTGTATTTAGGCCATTTTTGACACGTTTAAGGCCCGTTAACCACATTTCAAAGCTCTAAAATGAAGTTAAAGTATAGGGAACTTAAAATGTGTTCAAAAATATCTCGGATGTCGGTTCGTTTGGCCGTACGAACGCGATGTTCGCTTAATTACGACGGAATGCGCATAAGCGCGAAAAACGATCCAAATGACGTGACGAATGGATTTTTCTTAAGGCGAACACTAAAATATAATGTAGTCATGCTTACATAAATTTTTGGATGTCCGGATGTATTCAGAACGTAAGTTATGCGCGAAAATGCAAACTTGTGCACTTTTTGACACTTTTAGTCCCTGAATGACCCAAAAGTTTATTTTAGCACACCGAACCCCTCAAAGCCTATTTCTAAGCTATGTGAAGGATATTTATGGTATGTTTAACTTATGGTCATGCTCCGGAAGGTCTGTTACAATTCAGATTGGCATACTTTCGCAGTTTGTCAACTTAAGTCCCTGTAAGCGATTTAACTTTGATTTCACCACACCAAACCTTCCAAAACTTATATCTAAGTTATGTAAAGGTTATTTAAGGTATGTTAAGCCTATTTCACTATTCCGGAGTGTTTGTTGCATTAAACTGGCTATATTTACGCATTGGTGCGCGTATAACCTTCCAGAAAGCGATTTAGAGTTTGAAATCGAATAAGAATCGATATGTGCAAATGATACACATATTTTTACAAATCCCAAGTATGAAATATAATATTTCATTGGTTTGGTACTTGTTTGAT
Organism: Helianthus tuberosus; assembly: GCA_030545235.1. NCBI lineage: Eukaryota > Viridiplantae > Streptophyta > Magnoliopsida > Asterales > Asteraceae > Helianthus > Helianthus tuberosus. The sequence goes on along the minus strand of CM060449.1, from coordinate 75,971,431 downwards.
GGCCGTGAAGGCACAGGTGTTACATTAATTGCTCAGCATTAAACAGAAGTTTTGACGAGAATTATTTATCCGACGAAGAAATATCAAGTGTAATTTCATCAGAAAAACTACCAAAACAGGTTTTGGTACCAAAAAATCTCTAACATTACCATTTCAGGACCATCATGTGCAGCAGATCTGGTACTGCAATTCTTAAAGCTCCAAGCACATGACTGGGGATAGGAGCTTGCTTAGTAATTATTAAGAAAAACTGGGTAAATTTGTAAATTTTGGAAATGGGGTTAAGGGGGGAACTATGGGTTATGCTACCATACAGTATGGATCATTAACCATTGAGAATGTTGCCTATGTAGAAGGTTTGAAATATAACCTATTAAGTTGTGGGCAATTCTGTGACAGAGGCTTCTAGGTAACTTTCTTACCAGAAAAATGTTTACTAGTTGGTTTAGATGATAACAAAGTTTATTTAAGTGGAAAAACAATAAGAAATTTCATCTATTACTTTGACTTTAAAGAAGAAATTGAACATCCTCAATTATGTTTATTTTCAACAGAAAACAAAGGTAATAGTTGGCTATGGCACAAAAGATTGGCCCACTTAAATTTCAAAACTCTAAACCAACTGACAAATAAGAATCTGGTAAAAGGCTTACCTTTCATTTCATCCAAAAAGGATAAAAAGTGTGAAGCATGTGATCTGCGAAAATAAAAAAGAGGTTTACATAAAACAATTTCTGAATCATCAATTTTTGAAAATCTAGAACTATTACACACGGACCTTTGTGGACCTGTTAAAACAACAAGTTTTTTCTGGAAAGAAATACATTTTATTCATTGTAAATGACTACTCCAAGTACACTTGGGTTGAGTTTCTCAAAAAGAAAAGTGAAACCCCAGATCTGATCATCAATTTCATCAGAAAAACAAGAACATTTATTGAAATTGCCTGTCAGAAGGATCAGATTTGACAATGGAACAGAATTTAAAAACGCAAAACTTGAAACTTTCCTTATAAGCAAAGGAATTTCTCATGACTTTTCTTCTCCAAGAACTCCACAACAGAATGGAGTTGTTGAAAAAAGAAATAGGACCTTGGTTGAAGCAGCAAGAACAATGCTTGCTTATGCCAGACTGCCCACTTACTTTTGGGCTGAAGCAATTGCAAATGCCTGTTTCACACAAAGAAGATCTATCATTAACAAAAGGCACCAGAAAACTCCCTATAACATCATCAACCAAAGGTTTCACTTTTCTGATGTTTTTTACACGGACCTTTGGCTGTAGATTTGGGGCTGAAGCAATTGCAAATGCCAGTTTCACACGGACCTTTGGCTGTAGATGTTTTTTCTTCAATGATTTGATAGTCTTGAAAAATTTGACAGAAAAACTGAGAAAGGAATTTTTCTTAGTTACTTATTGTTCTCAAAAGCTTATAGAATCTTTCTTTTAAATTCAAGGACAATAAGAGAAAGTTTATATGTATCATTTGATGACTCATCAGAAACAAAAATTTCTGATGAAACTTTTCAAGATATAAACTTATCAAAACAACCAGAAAATTCTGAAGATCTTCTTAACCAATTGGCTGAAGAACTTCTAAAACATGACTACATGCAAAATGTATCAAACAAAAACATGACATGTACTAACCCTATAGATAATCTGGAACCTCCATCAGAAACTGTCACTACAAAAAAAATGTCATTTGGTGGCACACACTTTTAGTGATATATCGCTTTTGTGCCACTAATTTAACTTTTAATGGAACTTTATGTATGCCACGTCTGCTTAGTACACACTTTTAGTGACATTTAGTTTTTATGCCGCTAGTTTAGGTTTTTAATGGCACTTTAACTATGCCACTAAAAGTTTAAGCAATTTTTTTCTTATACTTTCACTTTTTAATGGCACTTTAGCTATGCCACTAAAATTTTTAACAACCTTTTTTTTGTAGTTTCACTTTTTATTGGCACCTTGGCTATGCCACTAAAAATTTTAACAACCTTTTTTTATACTTTTACCTTCTAATGGCTTTTTAACTATGCCACTAAAATGGCCTAAGAATAAATGTTGGTTTTCTAGTGTATCACCTTTCCCATTGTCTCGAATCTCGTAAGCATTTTAGCCACAAAACATTTATTTGCCATGAGAGATACATAGGCTAATTTCTTCCCGCTACAATTAATAAAATAGAGATATCTTTGGAATTAACATAAATGGGCAAATTTAGAAGGATATTGAAAATTTTGATTTTGGAGTGATTTCGATTATGGAGAGAAAATTTGGAATGATATTATTAACCAAGGAATTTTGGGATGGAGGGAATATTAGGAAATAAAGGGGAAATTATCGAGTCCTCGAATTGATGAAATTTTTGGAGGGAAATGGAATAACTAATAGACAAACTGATATAAAAAATGATTTAGTTTTAAGTAGGGGTGTATACGATTCAAGATTTTAGTGACACTTTATATATGGGGTAAATTTGTAGAATAGTAATCAAGTTTTAAAAAGGTTCCAATTAGGTTACTCTCAAAAGTCTTCCACTTAGGTCACTTAACATTCATTTTTCATTAAGATTAAGGGTTTTTTTTTCATCCATTTCATAAGTAACCGTGGTGAGGTGGATTTTTGTTTCTTTTTCCCTTTTATTTGATGCTAATGTCGAGTGATGACGTGGATTGTAACTTGTTTTTTATTTTTAATGTAATTAATTTTTTTTTATTTTTAATAAATATAATTTCATATATTAAAATAATCTGACCCCAATAGCTTATGCTCAATTTTTTTCTTGACACGTCAAAAAAAGGACATGACTCGATTTAAATGTTAAGTTATTTAATTGGGACAAAAACAATACGAGTGACCTAAGTATAATACTTTTAAAACTTGTTTACTATTATGTGACATTTTTCCTTATAATATGCCACTAAAATTTTCGATAGATTTTTAATGGCACTATATTGTGAGGACCGGGGGTTTAGTTTAGATTGAACGCGCTCAGGTCAGATCTGCAACCACCACGATTGTGCGGAATCCAATTGTGATGTAGGAGTAAGATCGACAAAGTAGACATCGTTTAAAGCTTCCATTCTCATTAAAGATGTGAAATCGTACAGAGATCCGGAGAGAATTTGCAAGAGCTTCGCCTTAGGAGTCAGAACTGTGTGTGTGTCAAATGAGAACCAAGACCTCCTATTTATAGGCGCGCTCCATCCGGGAGAAACCACATGCAATTCGGATGATCATCCATCCGGATGAGTATGTCCATCCGATCGGATGGACTCCATCCGTCCAGATGGACTTTACAAAACAAGTTAACTTTCGTTTTGTCCCGGATATAATATAATCATATACAAAACTACACAACGACCAAAAACATGTTTATATAGACTAAATACAGACGAAAGCTACAGACATTTGCTTCTACAGACTCCCCCTTGGATGTAGCTGTAGTCTTTCTTCATGTATAGTCTTCAACGAGCCTTCCTGTTGCGTCTTCTGTCTCTCGCTTTCTTTCTCCTCTCTTCCTTCCTTTCTTCTAACATCTTTTGCCTCAAAGGTCTTCCAGTAGTAATCCACCATTTTCTGTATTCTGGATCACCATCTTTGGCTTTCGACCACCAAGGAATCTTCTTTTCTTGAGATTCAATAGGTGTCTGATCAGTTACAGGCCATTTCATCTTCCAACTAGCCCGTTTAGCAGCTTTAGCTCGAATCTTCTTCATTCTTTCACTTCTTTTCTTTGTCTTCAAGAATTCTTCTAACTCAAGATCTCTGAACTTTGACTCCCAGTATCTTCCAGAATTTATGTCTTTCGCGAAGCACACATTCACTAACTTTTGATATTGCTGAGCTTGAACTTTATCAGGTTCGTTGTAGACGATATTTTTGAAGAATAAGCATTCAATGTCTTTCTTCGAGCAATTCACCAACCACATTGGATCCGGCACAAAAATGTGTCTCCAATCACCTGTCGTTGCATCCAGAAGAGTAATCACAGCTTCACATATGCTCGGATTGAAGATCCAGCCTTTAAAGTCTTTGTAAAAGTCATGTTCCATTGCACGCAGAGGCATGTTCTTCAAAAACTTTGGACGTTTGATTTCAATCGTAATATCTTTCTCACCTGTGACAGGATCAATCTTTACAATCTGCTTCGGTTGGTGTGGCTTCCGATCTGGAAAGTTTGCCTCTGCTTGCAGCTTTATATAATCCCACAATTTCTGCTCGTGACACTTAACTTCTGGACCATAGTAATACTGCTTGCTATTCTTGCTCTTCACTAACTCCTCTACATCCCACCAAGGTAAGGTCTTTATATCAGCCAAGAACTCAAAGTACTGAACCCCGAATTCTCTCTTGATCGCATATACTTTAAGATCTTCTAAATAGCCCCATGAAAGAATATCACCCAGAGATTTATCTGGATGTCTTGTAAAGAACTATAGTGGCCTCTTGAACTTCCTTTCCTCAGGCATAACCTTGAACTATCTCTTCTTTTCTACCACAAGATCTTCTCTAGATACAGTTTTAGGTATGCCTTCAGTAGCAATCCTTTCAACCACTTTTCTTCTAACTTCCTCTTCATTGTGAGATCGGAAAAGTTCATTAAAGGTAGGAAAATCATCATCCAAACCAGAGTAATGAAACGGAGTGTCCTAGTTGGAATCTGATCCCTCCTGAATGATTATGTCGTTGAAGTTATCAGCCTCATTCATTAACTTAAACGTATACTCTCTATCAGGTGTCGGTGGAATCTCCTCTTCAATATCGAACTTAAACCTGTCATCTTCCATATCTAATTCTTCTAACATGGACTCTCTAGTCTAGTTCTCTACTAACTCCCCCTCTTCCTCTGAACGATTCAAATAAATGACTTTAGGAAGATTTAGGAATACCTGATCAACATGTTTAGTGCCGACGAAGATTCTCCATGGTGTTGATCTCCTTCACGTTGCTCGTTCAGTTCATCGTTCAAGAAATCTTCAATAGAACTCAGACCCGATGGCTTTGTAATCAACAAACCACTAGCACCACCTCTATCATCATCATCACCCTTATCATCTTTATCATCTTTCTTGTCTTTGTCGTCTTTTTCATCTTTGTCTTCATCTTCTTCATCACCAAACATTTAATCTAACTCTTTGTTATCATCAACAACTTTAAACTTATTCATCTTCGCCCTCAATCTACGACGTTCCACTTCAATCTTTCTTAGACTTGCAAACTCACTATGAAGCACATCTTTCACTTCACCAATTGGAACTATCTCAAGATTTACTACAGCATCTTCTTCAACCTCTACTTCTGCATCTTTCATTTCAACATCATGAGTAGTATCTTCAGCGTTAGAAACATTTACCTCATCAGATTGAGAAGGTTCAGGTTGACTTGTCGAACCCAGAATTTCTTCTTTGTCTATCACAACACCCTTCTTTTTATCTTTCAATGCTTCAGCAAGTCTTTTCTCTCTTTCTATCCTCCGAGCCTCGACTCTTTAGATCTCTATCTCATCATAGACTGCTTGAACATTGATTCCGAGCTTGTGTTCTATCACAGTGTACATGTTGAGTTGTTCATCTTTGATTACCTTGTCATCTCTCAACACTTCTACTTCTTTCTTCAGAACATCATTTTCATTTGAAGTAGATGAATGCAGATCAGCATACATCTCCATCAATGTTTTGTTAGCATCATCAATTGATTTATATTGTGCATTCACCTCCATGATCTTTTCAGCTAACTCTTCAACCACATCAGTCAGCTCATCAATTTCACTTTTCAATGCAACATTCTCAGCTTCAATACTTTTCAACTTCTCTTTTGCAGCATTTAGCTCAGCTTCAGATTTCTCCTTAGCTTTCTCCATGATGCTTATCTTTCTTTTCAAAGCTATCACTTTTGCATCATTAAACATATCACCAAAATCATCTAACCCCACTGGACCTGCTCCTAAATCAGAAGGTACCTTAGGAAATCCATTACTTGAGCTTTGTGATGTAGGAGGTTTCTTTGTAGCAGATGTCGGTTCTTCAACTGACTTTGGTTTCTTTGGAGTCTTCTCACGTTCTTCAGAGATATGAATTGTTTTATTTACAGGTGAAGGTGGAGGTGTTGGCTTTCTGACTCCTGTGATCTCCACTTCAACGTCTTCTACTCTTTCAACTCTTTCAAACTCAGGTTCTTGTTCTGGAATAGAAGTTGTATCCTTTCTGCTTTTGATTCTTCTTGGAAACTCTCTAGTTGGACGTGCCTTTCTTTTTCGAATACCCTTCTTTTTCAACTTTTCCTTTTCAATTGGTGTTGGCTCATATGTAGCATCTTCTTCATCAGACGCTTTCTTCTTCTTTGGTGTTCTCTTTAACATGAACTTTCGACTCTTATATGTAGTAGGTGCTATCTTTAAAGGATCTATATCACTTTCTGTTTCACTTGAATCCGTATGCACCTCACCTTCTACAACCTTTTCTTTCAACTTTTCACCAACAGCTTCAGATTCCACATTCTCTGCCGTCTTTTCAGCATCTTTAACACTTTGATCAGCAGACAGCTTTTCAAACTCAGCAAAAGAGATCTTCAAAAGATGAACGCCTTGTTTAACCATTTTCATTGGAGGTATCACAGGTTCATCAACCAGACAAGGTGGAGATTTCTTCTTCTTTGTTTCTACAACGCAAACATTAACATTTTTAGTAAAATATTCAAAGTAATTATCTACCAACCTTTCTGGTGATTCCTGTTTCTCTGATTTACCGTTTATTACAACTCTCGGAGTTGTCACTTTCGGAGTTCTTTTCTTTGATTTCTCTTCCTTCACAAACCACCAACGTGTCTTCTAAAGAACTAGCAGCTTCAAACCATCTGTTTCATTATCAGAATTGCTATCATCATGTCTCCAGTTTTCTCTCTCTGGAGCTACATAATCCGGCTTCTTGATCTTTGCAAACTTTTGCCTATACTTCGGTTCATCTTCCAGTTTCACTCCTCTATACACATCCAACCGTTTCAACGTCTCACTGCCCATCTGATCTAATGGTAGTTCATCACTAGGATCCTTCGGTAAATTTGGAATTTGATCATCTATCAACATCTGTACAAACCTCAAATACTGGACATGTCTTTCACCTTTTATGTTGTCCAGCATGTGATTGAAAATCACCTGAGAAATGTTGTATGGCCGATAGAGCACCAAGCTTGAAATGATGTTCATCACATAATCCAAAGGTTCATCATAAGCATCTTTCCTATGTGCTAGAGCATGAATTACATAGTGTACCAAGAATTTGTAAGGCCTGCAGAACTTTAACTTCGTGTAACCTTTATCATTAATGAATCCAGTATATCCCATGAGTAACCAGAGTCCCTTGCACAAACATTCAGAACCAATTATGGGATCTTAATCTTTAGCACATCAAAGGGCCAGGTTTTTAGTAGTTCAGGGTTGCCGAGAGCCCCAGCATAGAACTTCTATCTAACTAGGAGCAGCTAAGCCCCTACCTATATAGTCAAGAGGGATGGAAGAATAGAAAGATCTGTATATTTATCCAACTCATCTCATTATTCATTAATAGAATAATACTTCAGTAAATTTGGCTTTAATCTCAGAGGCACGGTCTATTGTGGTTAGTTAGATCGGTAAATTAGGAAATCAGAAAATTCAATTTTAGAATTCGAAGAGCTTTAAAAAAAATAAAAAAGGGGGTCTTATATTAGGGGGTCTGGGAGTAGTATTACTCATGGTTGTAAAAGTCCCGACTAGGCTCCGAGTACTCCCCGAATACTCGCTACAAGGTAGGCTGCCGAGGCACGATTACTGTTCTCCCCGGCCAATTACTCCCCGAGTAATCTCCGCCTAAGCCGAGTACTTCCCGAGTACTCCCGAATCCGACTAGGGAGCGCCTAGCGACTTTTGCAACCATGGTATTACTTGCCAATCCCATTTATTCTGCCTTTTCATTGGGATTGGTTTTTGTTTGTATATCGTTATTCTATTGGATCGTCGGCTAAATCGAAATTTTGTAGTTAAAAAAAGGGCTTGGTTCATTGAATTCCTGGTGGTAATTCCTCAGGAGGGGATGAATCGAAAGAATTTTGAATTAGAGCTCTAGATTTTTGTTCATTCCTCGTCGCAATAGTATCTCGGGGTTTGCAGCGCGGAGCCCGAGCGTCCGGTGAACGAGTGGTTAGTGGCCAATAGCGCCCTATTTGATGGCATTCCTCTCTGCGGCTGGCACTCGAGGAACCACGAGGCACTCCATTCAGAGCAAACAAGTCTTAGGGATGAGACGCCCGCACAAGGACTCCTGCAAATCCAACACTCTTCTAATGTCTCCCACTGTTATCTTCATAGGTAGATCAACATCTTTGTCATTCTCGTCTTTGATCCTAACAGTAGAGTGTATCGCCTTCTCCTCTTCCACGTAACGTGCAGCATTCTGAAAGAATCTAATGTGAGAACCGTAGAACTTATGCCTATCTGTTAGTGCCTTAAAAATCCTACTCTCCCTTAAGAACGGCACAACGTCTTTGAATGGATCAATGTTAGGATAATTCTCATCTAAAACACAACATATATTGTGTTTGTTGTGAAAATCAGAAGCCCTTGCCTGTAAAAAATTCATTATCAGGAAGTGCACGCTTATCGAGACACATAGTACATAGTGATAATTTTCAAAACTTGAAAAGTTTTCTAACACATTTACACTGTGTACTCCATTTGAATGAACAAGTTATCGAATGGCCATCCAACCGGATGGTCATCCGCTCGGATGAATATGGTCTGACAGACAAATGGTTTGAATGAAAAATGGTCCGAATGACCATTCGACCGGATAGCAAAGTAAGCATGAAAGTAACATAGTCCGGATGGTCATTCGACCGAATGGCAAAATGAACAAGATTGTATGATGGTTCAGATGGTCATCCGATCGAATGGTCATCCGATCAGATGATCATTCGAGTGAAAACCATATGATCATTCAAGATAGTGAAATGGTTCGGATGGTCATCCGATCGGATGGTCATCCGATCGGATGATCATTCGAGTGAAACAGTTAAACACTCAAGAAAAATCAAACACATCAATTCAAATCTTTCATGTTTTTACAAAATTGAATCAAATTTCTCTTAGAACTTTTGCCGATTAAGAAAACCCTATGTTCAATTTCTTCAAAAACTTCCTAATTTGCTCTAAATCTAGCAAAAAGCATATTCGGCTGTCAATGTGTCGAATGAGCTTATGTTCAAATCTAACCCTGTTTTGATGAAATTGGAACGTTAAACTTCTAAATCTAAGGTCGATTTACACTAAGCAATGATCAATTTCATGAAATACCCACACACAAAGCCTAGATCTAAGAAATAATGAGGTCGGCACTGTCGGCTTAAAAAATCGTCAAAAACACGTATTTAGAGATGAAATCAGTGATTCTTACCTTCACCATAGTGAGAGTTGTGCTAACCAACAAGCCTATGAAAATGTTCCAGCAAGAAAATGGATCAAACACAAAGTAACAATTAATAGAAAAAGTGTGAGTGTGTCGGATGTCTAGTCGATTGAATGAGACTCCTGACTGGCGAATAACTATCTATAGGGGCTGCATCCATTCGGATGGCCATCCTACCGGATGGGCATCCGATCGGATGATCATTTGAGCTAGATTTTCAAATATTCTAACTTTTTCAAATTTTTTCAGTTTTTGATATGCACTCAAGTTTCCAAGTCCAAGTTAATGACCCAGGTTACTCAATTTGTCAACCAAGTCCAAGTTAATGACCTTGGTTGACCCGTTTCGAACCAACTGACATTTTTAATAAAAAATTTCAACTTTTTTTGAAAGATGCAAGTTTCAATTTAATGAACTTGATTTACTTTTAGGATTCCCAAAATTCAGATATGCTCCTAACCCAGTCGTTCAGCAAAACTTTCTACGCATCGCATCTGAGATTCTGAAGATCAGCTTTCCACAATGGTTTGTAAAAACTAAAGCAGAAATAAAATATTTTTGAATTTTAGAAAGTTTATGTCAAAACACGCTGAAAATTTTTTAGGGTTTAAGCTGAAATGAAATAACAGGAAACTATATACAAACGTATTTTGTGAGCTGTGTTAGAGGATCATATCAGCTACCGATGTGTCACAAGCGCCGTTGAGCTTTATTTCACTTTAAGCTTTTAAAACCTTAACTTATTCGTGTTTCTCACCTTAGAATATACTCTCGTATCCAGATTCCCTATATTCAGTCTTACAGGTGAATATACTATAATGATATATGTGTTCTGGGTAGAGCGAGACCATGAGAGCTCAGGTTAGAACTTCTGTTCAGACAGAGAGATGATGGCTCGGCTTTGGGTGTGTCCCACTTAGGGATCTTCTTTACAACAGCACTTGATTGATCTTTCTATATTTATCATTTTTTATGCTGAGGGAAAACTTTATATTTAAAGCGCATAAATTATTATACGAGGACTAGGCCATTGCTTCCGCAATATCAGAAGTCCTAGTATAATACCACAAATGTTACTAAGTATATAGACCTCGTATCTCAGAAACAGGCAATCTTTCAAACAAGATTTCAGGGGTTACCTATATATCCGAGAGATGTTCCCCACGAAATAAGCAAGATATGATTTAGGTTTATATCCTGAAAACAACTTACTAAATGTGTAAAAACCTATCGACACATCATCAGTGAGACCGTTTAACGCTTTTAAACTTTACAAATCTTTAGCGTACCATGACAATCTAGCTAATGTACTATCATTTCCTCTTTTTACACAAACTCTTTTTTGGGTTTTCTATTGTTTTTTACATTTTGAAATTTCTATTGTTTTAGTATTTTTTTTACAATTTATAATGTTTTTGGATTTTCTATAAACTATCTCCCCTATATACCAAAACATCTAAAAAGTTGACAAACCAGAGCAGATTGCTTCCCAACGTGCTCTGCGTTGGATTGTTCATCAACGCCAACAATAGCTCCCCCTGACGACAAAAGTTTCATACCGTTTAGTTTTAACAAATATTGAAAACGTGATTTATCAAACAGTTTTGTGTGTAAGTCAGCTTTTTGTTCGTCGGTGTAGATTTTTTCAAATCGAATCAACTTCTTCTCGAAACAATCTCGGATGAAGTGATGTCGAATTTCTATATGTTTAGTTTTAGCGTGATGTACTGGGTTTTTAGTTATGTTGATTGCTGCCTCATTATCTACATAGATAGGAGTAGTAAGAAATTGCAAATCGTAATTTCTCATTTGCTGTTAGATCCACAGAATCTGAGAACAGCAACTACTTGCTGAAACATACTCTGCTTCACACGTTGAAAGTGCAACGGTTGTTTGCTTCTTACATTGCCAAGTCACCAGACGTAGTCTGAAAAACTGGCATCCTGCTGTAGTAGACTTTGAATTCAGTTTGCAGCATCCGAAATCAGAATCAGAGTAACCTTCAAGTTTGAAATCACTGTCTTTTAGATACCACAACCCCAAGCTAGGAGTTCCTTTCAGGTAGCGTAGAATCCGCTTGACGATGACCATGTGTGAAGATCTTGGACTCGACTGATCACGGGCCGCGAGGCAGGTCGGGTACATAATGTCTGGTCTAGATGCAGTGAGATACGTCAGTGAACCAATCATCAAACGGTATAGCATCTCGTCGACCTTCTCTCCGGTTAGATCAGGGTTAATACTGTGATTAGTTGCTAACGGGGTGGACATAGGTGTAGTCTCTGACATCCCGAATTTCTCCAGAACATCGGGGATATATTTTGTTTGATGTATGAAGATCCCCTCCAGCATTTGATCGACTTGTAGCCCAAGGAAAAACTTCATCTCACCCATTGAAGACATCTCGAACTTCTGCTTCTTCACCTTCTCGAATTCTTTGCAGAGTTCTTCGTTTATGGACCCAAAAATAATATCATCAACATATATTTGCACGATCAGCAGATGTCCAGTGACCTCCTTTGTGAAAAGAGTGGCATCTATCTTTCCTCGAATAAATCCAGTGGATAGAAAGGGTTGAGAGAGTGTCTCATACCAGGCTCTCGGGGCCTGGTGCAATCCGTACAGCGCTTTGTCCAAGAGGTAGACTTTATCTTTGTAAATCCGATCGGTGAAGCCCAGTGGCTGACCAACGTAGACCTCCTCTTTCACTTTGCTGTACAGGAACACCGACTTTACATCCAGCAGGTATACTTTAAACCCTTTCCATGAGGCGAATGCGAGAAAGATGCGTATGGCTTCGAGTCTAGCAACTGGGGCGTAAACTTCCATGAAATCTATTCCCTCTTGTTGACTGAAACCTTGAACGACCAAGCGAGCTTTGTTGCGCACGATCACTCCCCTATCATCCCTCTTACATTTAAACACCCATTTCGTGTTAATCTTTCTATGACCATCAAGAAGATCCACCAGCTTCCACAGTCCAAGCTTTTCAAACTGACCTAGCTCTTCTTGCATAGCATTAACCCATGACTCTTCCGTCAGTGCCTCTTTATACGTTCTCAGTTCAACCTGTGAAACAAAGCAACTGAGTGAGAAATCATTTTGTAATGGTGCAATTTTAGTATAAAAACAAGCAAAGCCTTGGTCTCTTTGATGTCTCGTTCTAACTCCTGACTGCAACTCTCTAATAATCAACTCCTCGGGGTGATATGATAGACTCCTCGGCATAACTTGAGTTGTCTGATCTGATGACTGGATCTGCTCCCCCTCAGATTCTGAATCACCTTGATCGAAAGTCGGGCTATCCGAGTCAGACTCTGATTCATCAAAAACTGCAGTCTGATTTTATTGAGCAGGCATCTGTTCTGAAGTTGTCTGAGTTAATCTGCATCACTTTGACCATTGTGACTAGGACCAGCTTCATGATCATTTCTATTCTGTTGACGCTTGGAAGACTTGGTTGGCCATTTGTTCATCTGGGAAGCTTCATATTCCCGAAATAGATTTATTTGATCAATAAACTCTGGCTCTTCAGGTAGATCAAATGACTCCCATAACTTTTCGTAGTTGAATCGCCATGAGTCACTAGGTTTCTGTGGAGGCATAGTATATCCCTGACATTCGACATGTTGAGCTTCAATGATTTTCCCAAGATTTGGAACAAACACTCGTCTACGTGGACTAGAATAACCCACAAAGATTCCTTCCAAACTCTTTGAACTAAACTTTCCATCAGGATCTAAAACCGTGCAGGGGACCCAAACGGCTCTAGATATTCCAAGTTAGGCTTTCTGTTGTTGATCAGCTCAAAACACGTTTTGTTATGCTTTTTCACAGTCAAAACCCGATTAAGAGTATAGCAAGCAGCAGATATGGATTCTCCCCAAAAGTTCACAGGAAGCTTTGAGTCGGCCAACATTTTTCGTTCTGTCTCTATCAGTATCCGTTTTTTCCTCTCAGCTACTCCATTCTGTTGCGGAGTGTACGACGCATTGAATTCTTGCAAAATACCCTTTCTGTCACAGAATTCCTCCATCTGACTGTTTTTAAACTTAGTACCATTATTGTTTCGTAGTCGACATATGCGCCTTTTGTACAAATTTTCTATCTTCCTGAACAGATTCAGCAAACTCTCATATGTTTGATCCTTTGACTTCAAGAACATGACCCACGAATACCTCGAGTAGTCGTATGTAACCACTAAGCAATATAGATCACCGGTTATGCTCTTCACGTTCACAGGACCAAAGAGATCCATGTGAAGTCTTTCTAGTGGTCTCGAGATTGAGTTTTCCATCTTCCTGGGGTGTGACTTTTTGGTTTGTTTACCCTTTTGACAGCTTATGCATTTCCCTTCCAAGTGAAATTTTTTTAGATTCACGCCTTTAACTAAATCGTTATGCACTAGGTGATTCATCTTTCGCAGATGTATGTGGCCCATCTTTCGATGCCACAAGATTGACTCTTTCTTGGTAGCTTTGGAAATGAAATACTGAGGATGACCAGAAGTTGTTATTGCAATGCTCATGTCTAGAATGTACAGATCATTCTCCCTCGGTGCTCGCATGATGATCCATTCTTCGAGGATAACAAACCCCGACTTCAGAATAAAACACACTTTGTCGGTGAAGTGAGTCATATACATTTTGTCACAAATTTGAGAAATGCTTAGCAAGTTGTTCTCCAGCTCCGGAATGTAGTTGACTCTTTCAAAAGATACGACACCATTAGATAAAGTGCCCTCCCCGATTATTCTTCCACCTTGATTCCCGGAAAAACCAACGTATCCACCGTTAAAACCTCTAACATCATATAACAGATTTTTTTGCCCCGTCATGTGCCTGGACGCTCTGCTATCCATTATCCACTTTGATATCGATCTCGGGAACTCCTGCACATTTCAGATGCAAATTAGTTAAATGAAGCAACCTAAGCCTCTTTTGACTCGGGTAGCTTGACGTTTAGGTGTGTCTTCGTGGTGTAAAGTGGTGGGAAGTTCTTTTCATTCATTTCCAAGTTCTTCTCGGTACCAACTTCAACCTCTTTGTACAAGAAAAATTCATCTTTTTCAGGTTGACCAGATGGTTTGATCTTTTTGGGAACATACTTCTTGACTAGTGGGGTCGAAGAAGTTTGTTTTTCTAACTTTTGATACAAATCCAAAGGTACAGACATCTTAGCCGATTTGGTTGAAGATGTTTGTCTTGCAGCACTACCAGAAACCTTTGGTTTTGTTTCAGCTGTTGCCTTGACTTGAGACTTTGGCATCCATGTTTGTTGTGGAGGAGTAAAATGTTTGGAAGATTCACCATTTTTCTTTACCGGTTTTTTAACTGGTTTAGAATTGATTTTAACTTTTTCAGTTTTCGGAATCTTCTTCTCAACAAACATAGGCGCCTTGCCTTTTGCATCATTCGACCTTTTTGGATTCTCGACAATCACAGACTTGGGTCGTTGATTGGTGCACTTTCGTGCAATGTGTCTAATCTGGTTGCATTTAAAGCACGTCCGGGTATCAACTACCTAACTTTGACCCTCGGTCTGTGTTTGTGAGGCTTTCTTTGCGAAAAATTCTTCGTTAGTCTCTGAAAAAATCTCAGACTCTTGTTCGGTCATTAACTCGAACTCTTCACAAAAGTTATTATCTTTACAAACTTTGATTTTTGAAAATTTCTTCATTGATAATTCTTACCACCCTGTTGCCAATCAAACCCTCTTTTTGGTTTTATTGTTAAAACGTGGTGGCACATTTGGTTTGTTATAGTAAGATTTATCTCTTTGAAAATTCAAAAACCTTTTTGAACTTGACAATCCATTGACCTCTAAAATATCAATTTCAACCAACTTAAAAACTTTCTTCAGCTTATCCACATTGACATTCTCGATCAGAAACTCTTCATCCGAGTACAACTTATCTGAACCATTCATCTTGTACATGACAAGAGTCGGTTCGTCCTCTAAGTTGTTCTTAGACTTAGGTTTTGGGATGTAATTGTTTAGAAAATAATCATCGTCTTCATTTGTGGAATCACTGTCATATTTTAAAACCTTTTCAACAACGTATTTCACAACCTCATATTCTATGCTCTCCTCATCATATTGTGAACTAAACGTGACATCGATGTTATCAGGTAGTTTTTCAGCTTCACTTCTCTCAATTACATCTGATTCTTTAACCAACCCAGATTGTTTTTTAGTGAAATTATTTCTCATGGGTGGTGGAACCTTGTGATACCCTATCCCGGTTCTGTCTGAGTATACATCTTCACCGTCTTTGTTCTTTCCAATAGGTTTTGGAACAATGTGTTAGAGAACTAACCTGGCAGAAGTGTAACTGTTCAGTTTCAAATTGATCCTCTCATTCTCAATCTTTTCTTCCTGATACTGAAGCTTGAGATTCACGATCTCATCCAGTTGAGCATTTATCAATTTTTCATTTGTTTGAAGAACACCTGTCAAATTCGAGTTTTCTTTACGATTTTTAGCGTTTCTTTCATCTGAGTCTTTAATTGTTCTTTTTAACTTTTCAAAATCCTAAGTTATCTTTCTGTTATCAAGCACAAACTTTTCGTTTTCCTTTTTAAAGCGTTCAACATCATTTTCATCATTTTTTATTTTCTCATTTAA
The DNA here is from genome assembly GCA_030545235.1 of Helianthus tuberosus. Lineage (NCBI taxonomy): Eukaryota > Viridiplantae > Streptophyta > Magnoliopsida > Asterales > Asteraceae > Helianthus > Helianthus tuberosus. The sequence goes on along the minus strand of CM060449.1, from coordinate 75,955,355 downwards.
CTCATTGATTCTTTCAGTTGAACTTCTCACAATTTTGTCTCTTTTAATCATGTCATTTTGTAAAATATTGATTTTATTTGTTAGCTCCTGGATTTGAGATCGCGACAAATACTCATGTGTATTACAGACCTTGCACTCTTTCATGCAATTTCTGTAATCACTTTCAGATTTTGCTTTTTTAGCCTTACCTGGTTCAACATTTGAACCAATAGAACTGACCTTGCCAGACGACTCAGACTCAGAGGTGGATTTGGAATCTACCTATAGTGCTTTCATCATCATGACTTGATCAGCCATCTTCGTTAGGTTCTTGGCTATCAATTCTGCATTAACATCAATAATCCCTTCATCCAACTTCTCAGACTTCTTAGACTCCTCAAACTTCTCATATCTCTCATTTCGTAGTCTCTCTTTTTCAGCCTTTTTCGCTGCATCTATTTTGATCTGCTCCTCCTCTGATGGTATTGACTTTATAAGAGCCTCAAAGTCGATTGACTTAGGATCAGTGCAGACATTCCCTTTCGGATCTAGGTAGCATTCTCTGACTGGATCCCACCTCTTCGCCTTCTTTGCTTCTTTGTAGGCATAACGAATTCTTTTCATTCGAAAATGTGCCGGATTTCTTTCTCTGTTATATACTGGTTCTGGTTTAACATGAGCCATGAAAGCGGATCCAACAACATCTTCTTCTGGAACAAAATCGTTCCAGTTGAAACCTTCTTCATCCTGAATAACCGCAAGAGCCCTCGATTTCACTTTTGGATTATCTTCAATTTGCTTCATCTTTGGTAGTTCTTCACAGTTTTTGTGATAAACTGCTTTTCGGTAGTAGTCATCGTGAAATGGGTTTGCAGTACATCAGTAGCTGAGTTTCTGCACTGCCTCTTGAAATGACCTTTTTGTTTACATTAGAAACAAGTCACCTTTGACTTGTCAAATCCCAATTTCGTTAACGGCCCACCAATAGACTGTCGCCCAGTGATCTCCATGAATCGTGGTGCCCGACGAATAACACTTGCCATGCACCATCTTATGTCAATAAGTTCCATTTCCTCTGGGTTGATCTAATCATAGTCTTCCTTTGTAAGATTCGTGTTCCCGATCTTCCCCGCTACAAGACTCTCATATGACTCTAAGATTGTTGCAAGAAAAACCATCTGTTGTTTAGCAGTTTCTTCATTGAAGTTTTGGGCGTTGTTGAGATTGACGGTGATGTTGCATTGAAAAACGTTAGCATTCGGAGCATTTTGAGTAGGGTGACTATTTGAGGCAAACGATTCTGGTGTGCTCGATCCGGTACCATGATAACCGTATCCACTTGATGAGGACCCACTGCCTGAGTTCTCTTTTGCAGTTGTTTTTGAACATTCAACACTGTAGGCTGTTGATGTGCGTAGTGTGTTATAAGTTTTTTTCATATATTTTAAGCCATTTTTAACACTTTAGTCAAGTTTTAAATTTATAAAACACGACATTCTACTAACACTAAACACACATACGGGCAACTGCACCTATCGTGAGCGTAGTATAGCGTTGGTAAGATACCGAGGTCATCCAAGGACACAAGAGCTTTTAGTACCGGTTTATCCTTAACGTCTAATCAAATCAAAAATTTTAAAAAAGGTTTTAAACATGAAAATAAAAACTAAAAATGCTGAAAAATAAAAATAAAATAAAACAGATAGACAAGATGAATCACTTGGATCCGACTCGCCTTTAGTGTAACCTTTGATGATTTCCGCACTTTTGTACTTTTTAAGAGATTATCTTAGTTATAGTAGTAGGCCCCTCTTTTGAAGGTGACGTTACCCTCAACCCAGTAGTTTGAGTCAGTAATGATACAATCTTAAAAGGTCGGAATATTGAAAGATAATTAATTAAGTTATTAATGCGTAATGTGGTAGGTCCCTCTTTTGAAGGTGACGTTACCCTCGGCTAAGTGGTTTGAGTCAGCAGGGATACAATCCCAAGTAGCCGGGTTAATGTATTAAAAGTAGTTTACATATGAGGGGATCAAGCCATTCGCACCCCCGCCATCCAATACCATTGGGTATTGAAGGAGGTTGTAGTAAGCTTGACCCAGGTCCTTGCAGGATCTATACACTGAACAAGGCAAGAACCTTACCAAACCATTCCCTTAACCCCCGACCAGGTAGCCAACATATCTCTATATAGACCGTAGAGATATGAATGGTGTAAATCTTTTATTTTATATAGACAGTAAAATAACGCCAAGACACCACGGACAAATGATAAGGAAGTTTCACCTTCAACATAAGAAACTAGTTATTAAAGTCATTAATACAAAACCAAATAAAAAGTGCGAAAAGATTAAAAATCAAAAGTATTACACTAAATGCTTGTCTTCACCAAGTGATGTAAGAGACTTAGGCAAACATGGCCTTTGATTGTCAAGAACTCTTACTATCAATCTTGGATCCCGAGACTACTACACACACTCTAGGTGGATGATGGATGATGGTGGTGGATGTGGGTGTTGTGATGGTGGTGGATGTGGGTGAAGTGGGAGAGAGGTGGTTTGCCAAGGGATGCCTTTGAAGTGAACCAAGCACCTCTATTTATAGTCTGCACAGAAGCCCGGACACGGCCCCGTGTCCATTGGGCATGACCCCGTGTCCATTGGGCACGCCCCCCATCCACTTTCTCTTTCTTCATTAATTGCAATTTGTCTGTATTAGCTCCACATGCCCCCGTGTCCACTAGGCATGGCCCCGTGTGTAGAAGCTGTCTGTACTATCAAGATTTGCTTGGATTCTGCGAATCTTAGCGTTGACCACGGCCCCGTGTTAAGCTGGGCACGCCCCCGTGTCGGGAATAGAAGCTTCTATAGTTTTGTCTTTTCTACAGACACCTGACCACACCCCCATGTCTGCTGGGCACGGGGCCATGGTCAGCCTTCTGTTTACTTGTTTTTCTTGAGAAGATGCTGTCGAGGGGTCGGGCTTGCCACATTTGTTCCTTTTCTTGTATTCATGTTAGATTTTGCTGCATATTTGTTCCTTTTGTTCATTTAAGCTCATTTAGTCCTGAAAATACAAAAGGAAGACAAAAGCACACTTTTTCCAACATTAGTACTGTTAGTTCATGTGTCTGTAGCTTCCGTCAGCATTGAGTCGTATTTTGTCTATTTATGTCCTTTGTGAACATTTTTGTTTATGTATGTATGTACGTAGAAAGACAGCTCAGGAAATGGATCTTGTATGTAAAAGTGTTGACCGAAGGTTGACATGAGTCACCCGATCAGATGGGCCATCCGATCGGACAGCACTTGGTAGCTTCCTGAGTTGCCTATAAATACCCGGTCAGGGTATGTCATTTAGAACTTTTATTGATTCACTGGCACTTGTGTACTTTCATATCATCTTAATAGAAAGATCAGACGGTGTTAAACGTTGAATACTTTGTCGTACTTCTGTGACTTGATCCAATGGATTCCGCACATTGATCGAGGTCGATTCATCCACGTTCCTGACGAACAGATCCTATACAAAAGGACCTAACAAGTGGTATCAGATCATCCAGGAGGCTGAATCGAGATCTACGACAGCGAATTCACCGGAATTCCAGCTATTCTTGCCGATTAAAGTCAAATTTCACCAGAAATTTGACGAATTCTCTCACTTTCTACTCATTTCTTACAAGTGTTTTTCACTTTGTCACCTTAAAAACCAGAAAAACGTAAAATTGAACGTGAATCTACGGTTAAAATTGGATAAAACTGATATCAATCGATTCGCAATCAATCATATTACAATCTTTCAGAATTTCATAAGAAAATTCATTCAAAAACTGAATCAAAATCTTCAAAAACCATGTTGAACTGTTCTTGCTTGCTGACGTCATCTACCCGCTCGGACAGTTGTCCGAACGGTTTGGCTTAGCTGTTCTTAGACATTATTTGCTGACGACATCAGTGTCACTCGATCGGGTTACCACCCGATTGATGTAACGTTGATTATTAAAGAGTCATTAGCTTACATCATCATACCACCCGATCGGACAGCAATCCGATCGGATTGGCATTGATTGTTTCTGTTTTCATCTTCTTACGTCATCCTGTCACCCGATCGGACAACCACCCGTTCGAGTTGCAATCCAATTCGTGTGCATCACTTGATACTTGACTGTGCCACTCGATCGGATCACCATCCGATTCAAAGTGCACCAGTGTGAAACTTTTGAAAATCACAAAAATTTGTCTAAGTGTGTGTAAACTGTTTCAGGTACTCTAAAATGGGGGACGATTTTCTAAACCCATTTAGTGACATATTTGCTTACACCAGCAACACGGGAGACGCCACGTCAAGCAACACAAACAACACTGCTCCTAACCCGAATCCTAAGAAAGCCATTGCTGACACTCTAAGCGTGGATAACGCTTATGGTACCTACAACAAACCACCCAAGCTCATGGCCATAGAAGATTATAGTAGATAGGCTAGTAGGTTCGAGGACTGGTTGAAGGAATTCGCCTATCAAAGTTGGAAGTGTTTAAAGAATGGCTTTGACATTGGAAGAAGTGACTATGAAAATTTAATCGATACTGAACAAGAAAATTTTATTGCTGAACAGAAATGTATCGCATTGCTACATCAATCAGTGAGGGATGATATCATAACTTTAATCGATTACAAAAATTCTAGAGATTTATGGGGAAAATTAGAAAAGAAGTGTGTGGGAGGAGAAGAAATTGTTAAGAACAAGAAAAAATTGTTGAAGAAAGAATTTTATTTGTTCGGTTGAATGAAGAATGAATCGGTTTCGAGATGATAGAGCGGTTTTGTCACTTAAAGATCGAGCTTTCTAGACATGGGATTAAGTTTACAGAGGAAGAATTGGTTGATAAGTTGTTGGCTTCACTTCCCGACGAAAAAGATTGGTTGTATTTTGCCCTGCTGTTGAGGAACACAGTGAAGAAGGAGGATCTGACAGTCGATTTGCTAATTGAGAGATTTGAAAGCCACGAGCTTGAGATTAGAAGGACAAACAAAGTCAACAGCACCCCGTATCAACAAAACGTTGATTTGTACTATCGAGGAAGCATGATTCCAAAGACTGTGTCACCAAAGACTGCGTTCTCGGCTGAGAAATCAAGCATGCCGAATCAAGAAAATCAAAACAGCAGCTCTGCTCCGAGCAGTGGATATCATGGAGGATCGTCTTCATCTACTCCGAGTCAACAGCAACAATCTGTTCTGAAAAACATTTTCCAGTGCAACATTGCTGTAAATCTCAACAACGCACAAAACTTCAGCGAAGAAGCAGCCAAACAGCAGATGGTGTTTCTGGCTTCCATCCTGGAATCTTACGAAAGTTTAGTAGCTGGAAAAATCAGGAACACTAACCTTACCAAAGAGGTTTATGATCAAATCAACCCCGAAGAAATGGAGTTGATTGACATTAGATGGTGTATGGCGAGTGTTGTTCGAAGGGCTCAGAGGTTCATGGAGATAACCGGTAGACACTCAATTGGTAGACCTTCAACAAAATTGGGTTTTGACAAATCGAAAGTTACATGTTTTAAGTGCAAGCAAAAGGGGCACTTTAAACGAGAATGTAGAAATGCAGCTTCTGATGAAACAACCAATCCATTCCATGATGATTATTATAAAAAGGTCATTTATCATCAAAACAAAGCAGAACCTTCGAGAATAAATCAGTTAGAAGAAGCTCCTAAAGAAAAGTCAAGAGCCTTAGCAGTTATCCATGATGATGAGGGCTTTGACTGGGGTGATCTGTTACCTGAAGAAGATGTTGTGGGATATGCCTTCATGGCAAAGATTGTGCCATTCAAAGACACCCAGACTGAAGAAGAAAAATATGTCAACAGAAAGGTGTTAGCACAAACGATGAAAGATAGACATTATCGTGCCTGGAAAGAAGCAAAAAGTGCAAACAGATGGGATGCTGACAGAGAGTGCTATTTGGATCCTAAAGGAAATATACTTGTTGAACCATCAACACTTCTTGTTGAAACTCTTATCGAACAAATAGCAGAACAGGAAGAAGAGAGACAGAGAATGTGGGCAAGAGAAGCTGAGGAGGAGAAGTTAAAGTCGAAAAAGGTCGATGATGGGATTATCGGCACGACAAAAGAGATGACTGCAGAAACCTAAAGAAAATGGCAGATAAAGTGCTCGCAGCAAAAGAATTAAAGGTAGATTCTAAGTCCGGATCTGAGTCAAAGAGCAAGGTCAGTTCTAATGATTCAACAAATGGGTCAGGTAAGACTGATAAGGCCAAAACTAAAAGTGACTGCGAAAATTGCATGAAATACTGCAAGGTTTGTACTACACATGCATATCTCAGCACTAAAAGGACTGAAGAGCTGACTGAAAGAGTCAGAGAAGTTGAAAATCAAATCTTAAGTCGTGACAAATTGGTGAAAGCTTCAAATGATCGAATTAAGGAATTAACTGAGAAAATTGAAACAGATAAAATTGATGTAGACCGAGTAAGGAAAGAAAATGAAAAGTTAATTCTTGAAAACCGACAACTTTCTGAAAATCATGAGAAGCTAAAAAGAACGATAAAAGATTCTGATGAGAGAAATAGTAAAACAACCAAAGAAAACCTTCAATTGCCAGGGGTCCTTCAGTCGAAAGAAAAGCAAATCAACCAACAGTTGGATGAGATTGCTGATCTGAAGCTTCAGTTTCAGGAAGCTAAGATTGAAAATGAACGCATCAATCTGAAACTCAACAGTTACAACTCCGCGAGTTTTGTTCTTCAACACATAGTTCCCAAACCCATTGGGAAGAACAAAGCCGGCGAAGATGTATACTCAGATGGAACTGGAGTTGGGTATCATCAAGTTCCACCTCCAGTGTTGAATATTTTTTCAAAGAAAAAGTCTGGGTTGGTTAACGATGATGATACAAATGAGATTAAACTTCCAAAAACAATCGATATCACATTCACTTCATCATCCGATGAAGACAGTGTTCAGTCCAAAGTTGTTAAAAATGTGGTTGAAAACGTTTTAAAATCTGACAGTGATTCAACTGAGGACGAAGAATGCTTTTAGAATAATTACATTTCGAAATCAAAATCCAAAAACAACTTAAGTGAAAAACCTACTCTTGTGATGTACAAAATGTCGGGTTCAGATAAGTTGTATTCGGATCTTGAGTTTCCATTAGAGAATGTGAATGTCGACAAATCGAAAAATGTTTTTAAACTTGTTAAAATTGATGTTTCTGAAATCGAAGGATTGAAACGTTCCGAAAGGCAATTGAACTTTGAAAAAGATAAATCTTACTACAAAAAACCTGTTGTACCACCAAGTTTTTCTAACAACAACCAAAACAAATGGTCGGGTGGTTATCAGGGTGGTAAGAAAAATCAAAGAAGGAACTTTCAAAACAAGAAGTTTGTTGAGAAAAATGTGTTTGTGAAAAGCTCGAGTTCACAATCCGTGCAAGAATCTGAGATTTTTTCAAAAACAAATGAAGAATTCTTTGAGAAGAAGGCCTCACAGCCTCAGACCGAAGGCATAAGCTGGGTAGTTGACACCCGAACATGCTTTAAATGCAATCAAGTTGGACACATTACACAAAAGTGTACCAACTCGAAGCCTAAGTCTGTGGTTGTCGAGAGTCCAAAAAGGAAAGACGATGTAAAAAGCAAAGCTCCAATGGTTGTTGAGAAGAAAGTTTTGAAAACTAAAAACACCAAAATCAAAACTGAACCCGTAGAGAAGTTGGTAACTAAAACTGATAAATTTTACAAACGGGTCGCTTCGTCTCAACAAACTTGGAAGCCAAAATCTGTTGAAAAGAAAGCAAGTTCTCCAAAATCAAAGGTTTCTGAGTCCGCAAAACAATCATCCTCTACCACACCGGTAAAGATGAATGTTCCTTTGGATTACTATGAGAAACTTGAGAAACAAGAGTCTACTGCTTCTGAGAAGAAGTATGTTCCGAAGAAAGACCAACCATCTGGTCAACCTCAGAAAGACGAATTTTTCTTATACAAAGAGGTTGAGGTTGGGTCTGAAGAAAGTTTAAAAATGAATGACAAGAATTTCCCGCCATTGTACACCAAAACCACAATTCTACCTGAGTCGAAAGAGGTTTGGGTTGCTTCAAAATCTCACTAAATGTTTTTAATATGTGCAGGAGCTTCCGAGATCCGTCTCACGTTGGATTATGGATAGTGGAGCTTCTCGGCACATGACGGGGAAGAAAACCCTTCTGTATGATGTTCGAGGGTTTAATGGAGGATATGTGGGATTCGCCGGAAATAAAGGAGGTCGTATAGTTGGTGAAGGAACTTTATCGAATGGTATTGTCACGTTTGAAAGAGTGAACTACATCGCCGAGCTGGAAAATAATCTTCTGAGCATATCTCAAATTTGTGATCGAATGTACTCGACGCACTTCAATAAAGAATGTTTGATCTTGAAGCCGGGGTTTGTTGTCCCTGAAGAGTGGGTCATCATGAGAGCACCGAGAGTCGACGATCTGTACGTGTTGGACATGAGTGTAGCCACTACTACCACGGGTCAGACTCACTGCTTCATGTCAAGAGCCACCGAAAAGGAGTCACAATTATGGCATCGAAAGATGGGCCACATTCATCTGCAAAAAATGAACTACCTGGTGCATAACGACTTAGTAATTGGTGTTCACTTGAAGGGTTTCCATCTTGAGGGAGAGTGTATTAGTTGTATCAAAGGTAAACAGCGAAAGAAATCTCACCCTGGAAAGAAGATGAACTCAGTCTCGAGGCCGTTGGAAAGACTTCACATGGATCTCTTTGGTCCTGTGAATGTCAAAAGTATAACTGGTGATCTCTACTGCTTAGTAGTCACAGACGACTTTTTGATATTTTCGTGGGTAACGTTTCTGAAGACAAAGGATGAGACATTTGAGAGTTTGATGACACTTTTCAGAAAGATTGAGAACTTGTACCGAACTCGAATTAGAAGAATAAGAAGTGACAAAGGTATAGAGTTTAAGAATAACAAAATGGAAGAATATTGTGATGAAAGAGGTATACTGCAAGAATTCAGCGCACCTTATACTCCGCAACAAAATGGAGTCACAGAAAGGAAAAATAGAACGCTGATTGAAACGGCCAGGACGATGCTTGCTGATTCAAAATTACCTGTCAATTTCTGGGCAGAAGCAGTGTCAGCCGCTTGCTATACGCTCAACCGGGTTCTTACGGTGAAGAAGTTCAACAAGACGTGTTTCGAGCTGATTAACAACCGCAAACCTAACCTGAAATATTTGGAACCGTTCGGGTCTCCCTGCATAGTTCTAGAACCATATGGTAAATCTTGTCCAAAGAGCATTGAAGGTATCTTCGTGGGATATGCAAGTCCAATGAAAAGAGTCTTTGTTCCAAGCTTAAAGCGAATCATCGAAGCACATCATGTTGAGTGCCAAGGTTATACAATGCCAGCTCAGAAACCCGCCGACCCGTGTCGCTTCAATTATGATACTCTGTAGGACTCATTCGACATAGAGGAAGAACCAGAGTTCTTTGACGAGATGGATATTCTAAGAGAATATGAAGCATCACAAGAAAGATTCCCATCAGAATCTCTAAGACGTCAACGACAAACTTCAAATGATGATGAAGCTGGTCCGAGTAATGCTAGAGAGAATGATGATGTTCAACAAACTCCGACATCTTCAGAACGTGACCAAGCTCCTGATAATCAGACGGCAGTAAATGATAATTCAGAATCTGGTGAAAGGCCAACATTCGATCGTGGTGATTTAGAGTCTGAGGGGGAGCAAATCCAGTCTCTAGATCAGACAATTCCTGTCAGTGAACAAGTCGCATATCAAAACATTACGAATTTGGAAAGTGAGGTAGATATTCCAGGCGAGGTGATGCCAAGAACTCTTTCATACCATCCAGAAGAGCTGATAATTGGAGAGCTACAATCAGGCATCCGTACAAGACGACAAATTGACCAGGGCCTTACTTGTTTTTACACAAAAGTTGCTCCTTTACAAACAGAGTTTTCACTTAGCTGTTTCATTTTGCAGATTGAGCCGCGAACATATAAGGAAGCACTAACTGAAGATTTATGGGTCAACGCAATGCAGGAGGAGTTGAGTCAATTTGAGAAGTTGGGTGTATGGAAACTGGTGGACTTGCCTGATGGTCATAGGAAGATAAACACCAAACGGGTGTTTAAGTGCAAAAGGGATGATCGAGGGGTTATTGTTCGCAACAAAGCTCGACTAGTTGTCCAGGGTTTCAGTCAGCAGGAGGGGATAGATTTCACTGAAGTATATGCTCCGGTTGCTCGACTTGAAGCGATCAGAATCTTCCTAGCATTTACATCTTGGAAAGGATTTAAAGTTTTTCAGCTAGATGTGAAGTCGGCATTTCTCTATGGCAAGGTGAAAGAGGAGGTATATGTCGGACAGCCACCGGGTTTTACCGACCCAATTCATAAAGATAAAGTTTATCTCTTGGATAAGGCGTTATACGGCTTACATCAGGCCCCGAGAGCCTGGTACGAGACCTTGTCTCAACATCTGATAGCCAACAACTTCATCCGAGAAAAAGATAGACGCCACCCTCTTCACAAAAGAAGTCGACAGCCATCTTCTGATAGTCCAAATTTACGTGGATGACATAATTTTTGGGTCTACAAATGAAGAACTCGGCAAAGATTTTGAAAAGGTGATGAAGCAGAAGTTTGAAATGTCATCAATGGGTGAGATGAAGTTCTTCTTAGGGCTTCAGGTTGATCAACTGCTCGAGGGAACGTTCATACATCAGACAAAGTATGTTCACGATGTTCTGGAGAAATTCGGGATCTCGGGAACATCTCCAATGTCCACCCCGTTAGCGACGAACCATGGAATAAACCCTGATCTCACCGGAGAGAAGGTGGATGAAACGTTGTACCACTCCATGATCGGATCGCTGATGTATTTGATGGCATCAAGACCTGATATCAAGTATCCAACCTGCCTCGCGCCCCGATTTCAATCAAGTCCCAGAGCTTCGCATATGACAATCGTCAAAAGGATATTACGCTACCTGAAAGGAACCCCATCACTGGGATTGTGGTATCCAAAGGATGACGATTTCACGCTTGAGGGATATTCTGATTCCGATTTCGGTTGCTGCAAAGTGAACGCTAAGTCAACAACAGCGGGATGCCAGTTTTTCAGACCTCGATTGGTCACCTGGTAATGTAAGAAGCAGACCTCTATTGCTTTGTCCACATGTGAAGCCGAGTATGTATCTGCAATTTCTTAACTCCCCTATCTTTGTTGATAATGAGGCAGCTATTAACATAACAAAAAATCTTGTTCATCACGCTAAAACCAAACACATTGAAATTCGTCATCACTTCATCCGAGACTATTTCGAGAAGAAGTTGATACGAATAGAAAAAATCCACACCGATGAACAAAAAGCTGACTTACATACCAAAGCATTTGACAAAACTTGTTTTCAATGTCTTTTGAAACTGAATGGTATGAAGTTACTATCGGTTGCGGAGGGGATTCTTGGCGTAGATGAAGGTACCACTGTAGATGATGTTGAAAAGCAATCTGCAATGGTTTGTCGATTTTTTACTTGTTTTGGTATTTAGGGGGAGATAGGTTATATTTTCAGAAAATACAAAAACAATAAAAAATTCAAAAACCCAAAAACATGAGATATTTCAAAATCCAAAAACAATAGAAAACCGAAAAAGAGCTTGTGTAAAAAGGGGAAATGATAGTACATCAGCTAGACAGTTGAAGTACGCTAAAGAAATGAAATGTTTAACAAGTGTTAAGCAGTCTCGCTGATGATATGCCGATAGGTTTTTATACATTTAGTAAGTTTGTTCGGGATATAAACCTAAATCATTTCTTGCTTATTACGTGGGGAACATCTCTCGGATATATAGGTAACCCCTGAAATCCTGTTTGAAAAACTCTATTTCTAACATACTAGGTCTTTGTACGTGATGATATCCGGGGTATTATACCAGGACTTCTGATTTTTCGGGAGCAATAGCCTAGTCCTCGTATAATACTCTGCACTGCTTTATTCTTAAAGCCCACCCTCAGCATAAAAAATGATGAAACATTGAAAAATGCTAATCATGTGCTGTTGAAAAGAAGATCCCCAAGGGGGACACAACTAAAGTCGAGCCATCATCTCTCTGACTGAAAGGAAGTTCTAACCTGAGCTCTCATGGCCTCGCATTTTCCCATTACAGATATCATTAGTGTGCACTCACCTGTAAGACTGAATATAGAAGTCTGGATACGGGTGTATATTCTGAGGTGGTACACGCGTATAAGTTAAGTCATTAAAACACTAATTCGTATCCTGAACAGATTGAAATTTGTGTGAAAGTTTAAATTGGATCAGTATATCGGCAATCACTGTGAATTGTTTAATGCTTAGTATGAAATCAAGCTTAACGGTACTTGTAGCTTGTCGGCAGCTGATATGATCCCCTAACACTCTCACCAAAAATGTGTTTGTAAATAGTTTTTGATTACTGCATTTCATTTCAGTTTAACATTCAAATCCAAAAAGATTTCATAGCTTTCTAGTCTAGAAACTTTCTTAAAAATCCAAAAAGAGTTTACATTTCTGCTTTGTTTTATCGACAAACCAAAGTGGAAAGCCGATCTTCAGACTCGCAGTTTGAGGCAGATGCAAGAAGTTTCAGAGCTGGACAGATGGGTTGGAAGCTTATCGTGTTAAACCTGATAAAATGCAAAGTTAATGCAAGTTCATTAAGTTGAAACTTGTAATTTTCAGAAAAATGTTTGAAAAAGTTGAACAAAACGTCAGTGTGCTTTGTTTCGGGTCAACCAAGGTCATTAAGTTGGACTTGGTAGGCAAATTAAGTACCTAGGGTCATTAACTTGGACCTAGATACTTAAGTGGATTCTTAAAACTGATAAAAACAACAAAAAGTCAAAAGCTCATAGGTCAAAGCTTAAAAGTCAAAGAAGTGAACTTGGCTCGGGCGGCAACCAAGATCGAACGGCAGCTCGATCGGATAGCTCTCCGATTCAAAGTCACCATAAATAGGAAGTCAATATGTCAGTCAAACCTTTCACTCGTTCGACCGACCGATCTATTCTCTCAAACTCTTTCATTTGATCTGATTTCACACTTTCTCTTTGCACAAGAACGTTGGATTGTTGGTTCGCACAACTTTTTCAATGGCAAAGGTAAGTTTTTGGAGATCTAAACTGTTTAATTTGATGTTTTGATCAACTGTTCTTCATAACGTCATCTGTCGGACCTTAAATGTTAGATCTAGGCAGATTTAGGATGATTTGATGAGATCTAAGCACTAGGTGTTGTTCGCAATGATCTATAGTTTTACCGATTCAATTTGTGCCAAAACATGTTTAAACTTGTAAATCTGATGATTGAACGAGTTGGCAGTCGGTTAGGTTTTTGTTAAATTAATCCTTGTTTAGGCCGAGTTAGAACTTGATGAACATAGGGTTGTGATCGCGTTTGAAACCTCTACGTAGATCTATGTTCAATTTGAAGATTAGACTTAGAAAATTTTGATGTTCATAGTTTGTTCAAGTTGTTCACTGTTCATGGAACGAGGTGCAATTCGATCGGGTGGCAGTGCTGTTCGATCAGGTGATCACCTGATTCTTTGTTTGATTCTTGATAAATTTTCTAAGTATTAGTGCCTAGGATTTTGTGCCTTAACTGTTACATTATTAGTTGTCTTGAAATTTGTGCCTTAAAATGTTATCAGTGTTTTGAAAAGGTTGGCAACCCGATCGGGTGGCAACCCGATCGGGTGGCAATCCGATCGGGCGGCAATCCGATTCATGGCACATCATCATGCTTGCCTAGGTTTCTGTGCTTTCACAATGTTACATGGAATGTTTGGCAACCCGATCGGGTGGCAACTTGTTCCATAATGCATTCATTCATTATTCATGAATAAGAGTGGCAATCCGATCGGACAGCAATCCGATCGGACAGCCACTAAATTCAAAAGGCATTCAATATTCATGGATAGAGTGGCAATCCGATCGGACAGCCACTAAATGACAAAATATTTCAACTGATCATAAATGCCAAGAGTCAAGTGGCAACCCGATCGGGTGGCAATCCGATCGGGTGGTCATCCGATTCAATACATTATCTCATATAGTTGACTGGTCAAAGGAATTCATTTGCATATCACAAGAATCGAGTGGCAACTCGATCGGGTGGCAATCCGATCGAGTGGGCATCCGATTCAAATGTTGTTGACTATGTTGACTTTCTTCATTGCACAAGATGGCAATTCGATCGGACGGCAATCCGATCGGACAGCCATCTGATTCTCTGTACAAACACATATAGAGTTCCAGAGTTAGAAAAATTTTGAAGTTTTCAAAATTTTCATGACTCATCCTTATGTCTTGAACTTTGTGCAAATGATTAAACAAAGAATATTTTTGCAGGGAAAAGGCTCAGACTGGGACAAAGGTCACAACGTATATTGTCTACTAGATGCAGATCATACAGAAAAAACTGTGGTCGAGGATATAGCCAAGTTTTTAAGAGAAAACATGATTGGTAAAGCTTTAACTGATAAGACCATTGTTTATGAATCTCATGTGAGGAGATTTTGGAACTCAGCAAGATACGAAGAAACAGATAAGATGATATACTCAGCAGTGAGGAAGAAGGATGAGAATGGACAAGATGTAGACTTGGAAATAAAGTTTGGTGTTGAAGATCTTAGACGTGTGTTGGAACTAGGTGACAGTGATAAGGATCCTACCATCATTCCGGAACGTTTATGCAAAGGATTATGGTGCAGGATGGGATTCACGGGTCATATGAATGGAAAAATGATAAAAACAATGTTCAGTCATGCTTACAAGTTCATGGTTCATTGTGTAGTACATTCCTTGTCACACAGGAAGGGAGCATATGATGAAACATCTGACTACATCATGAACATTATCACATGTTTGGTGCTGAATAGGCCATACAATGTTTCACAAGTCATTTTTGAATACTTGAAAGAAAATATCAGGTCTGGTAGTGGAAAGTACATTATGTATCCAAGGTTCATCATGATGATGATTAACGATCAATTCAAAGACATTTCGAAGGATGCTAATGATGTGCTAGGTCTAAGGAACATGACATTAGAAACAATAACCAGATTGATCAAAGGACCTGATACCAATCCTAAGAGAATGATATGTAGGATCAACAATCCAGCATACATTGCTCCAGAGAATGATTGGTGGAGACATGGGAATAGTAGTTCTGATGATGAAGATGAGAAGATGAGAAGATGAGTGGAATAGTTGAGAAGAAAACTAGATGGTGGTTTGTGAGAGATGGAAAAAGAAAGAGAACGCCAAAGACGTCCCCTGCAGTTACTATTTCAAAGGAGCCAGTTCCGAAGATTGTAGTAAAGGGTATAGTGAAAGGGGGAGTCATAAAGTAGTTAGAACTTTAAATTGTTAAATGTTTCTAATGAATTTGTTAATGCTTGTTTTACAGGACCTTCAAAAGAACCACAACAAGGATTGGTGGACGAGCCAGTGGTGGATCTATCAAGTATATCACAAGAAGATGTTGAGTTGGCTAAGACAACATTTGAACAATATCTACAGCATACAGCAGCTGTAACTCAAAAAGACCAAGGTTCAAGTGTTCAACCTGAAAGTGTCAAAGGCAAAGAACTTGAAGGTGTTGCACGAGATGACTCAAGTGAAGATGCTGATGATGAGTCAACAGAAACTGAAACAGAGCTTGACCCGACTACACTTGTTCGTGGTAAGGCTCAGCTAAAGAAAAAGCCAACAAAGAAGCAGAAAGCATCTGATGAGGAGGATTCTACCTATGTGCCACCTGAGAAAACAAAGAAGCTAAGAATCAAGCGTAAGGCAGTTCAAGCTGGGGCTCTTCCGAGAAGAGTTCGTGCAAGAAAAAGTGGTGATACACTGCCTAAGATAAAGATGGAAAGAAAGAAAAGCATGTTAAAACATCAAAAGTTATTGAAGCAGAAAAGATTCAAAGTGTTGAGATTCTGAAGAAACCAGAGGTGCAAAGTGTTGAAATACCCGAGGTTGAGGTTCAAAAGAAGACAGGTGGTGATGATTATGCTGAAATCACAGGGTTTAAAGCTGCTACTCCATCACCACCTCCACTATAAGATCAACCGAATCCAGATATTCCTGAATCATCTCAACAAAAGAATACAACTTTTGATAATCTGTTTGGAGATCTTCCTCCTGCAACTGGAGTATACAGAGAAGATATTCCAGATGAAGATTATGATATGTTCAACAACGAAGCTGTGAAAGAACTGACGAAGAAAATTGCTGAACTTGAAAAAGAAAAAGCTAAAGCTGAAGCTGAGCGTGAAGCTTTAAAGAAGCAAGTTGAGGAGCTGATGAAGGTAAATGAAGAAGTTAAGATGGTCATGATAGATCAATAGGAAAAGTTAAATGTGACAACTGTGTTCTGTAATCATCGTATAATGTAAAACAACGTTGGTTATCAATAAAACAATGTGCTTTGGTGTTATTATATGTGCTTTGGTGTTATTATATGTGTTATTGTGTTGAATGATTTTACAATTTGATTCGATTCCGATTTCAAGCTTTAAGTCGCTTTCTGGAAGGTTATACGCAAACTGGTGCATAAACGCAATCAGTTTAATGCGACGTACACTCCGGAACTGTGACGTAAGCCAAACATACCCTAAATATCCTTTACATAACTTAGAAATAAGTTTCGAAGGATTCGGTATGGCAAAAACTTGTTTATTTGAACTAAAGAACTATTTACGACAAAACTGCGAAACGAACGTTGGTGACCGCCCGGATAATATTTAAATCCCAAAAATATTCTGTTATGATTAAAATTTTATTTTTAATCAGGTTCATGTTGAAAAATAAATTAAAACGATTAAAAACGTTATTTTTCAATGTTTAAGCGTGCACCGCGTGTTTCTGCGCGACACAGTGCTTCTACTGCAAAACACGGACAACACAGCCAGTCTTGGCAACTGAAATTTATTTCAGTAATATTTTGGCGAGTTTATTTTTATAGGATAATAAAAATAATTTAGAACGCCATAAACCGGGATTTAAACACTAGATAAAATACCCGGTATCCAGTTAAACACCTGTTTTTATCTAATTTAGCAACAAAACTTACACTTTAACCCCCCCTTCTCAACTTACGGTCACATGGGGTGGCCCCCACCTAAATATTTCTTGTGACAACTGTGCTCTGTAATCAATGAACAATGTAAAACAATGTTAATTATCAATAAAAAAATTGTTTTGCTGTTTTTATATGTGTATTTGTGTTTTATGATTTTACGATTCGATTCGATTCCGATTTCAAGCTTTAAATCGCTTTCCGGAAAGTTATACGCAAACTGGTGCGTAAACGTAGCCAGTTTAACGCGAAAAACACTCTGGAATAGTGACATAGGCTTAACATACCTAAAATAACCTTCACATAACTTAGAAATAAGTTTTGATGGTTTGGTGTGTTTAAAACAAGTCTATTCGATCGCAGGGACTATTTGTGTCAAACTGCAAAACTATACTGATTCGTATGGTATCGAAGAGTCCGGAACTTGATCATAAGCTAAACATACCATAAATAACCTAAACATAGCTTTGAAATAAGCTTTGAGGGGTTCAGTGTGCGAAAACATGCTTATTTGATCTTACAGGGACTAAAAGTGTCAAAAACGACGTAAGTTTGCATTTTCGTGCATATCTTACGTTCTGACCACATCTGGACACCCAAAATTTTTGTACACACTAAAATATTTTTATTTTAGTGATCGGCATGCAAAAATTCCATTCGTTTCGCAATTTGGATCGTTTTCGCGTCCGTTACGACTTCCGTCGTAATTAACCGAACAACGTAACTGTACAGCCGAACGAACCGACATCCGTAACATTATTGAGAAAAATTCAAGTTAAACATACTTTAACTTCATTATGGAGCTTAAAATGGGCTTGACGGGTGTTAGAAGTGTCAAAACACGTCGAAACAAGCTCAGGGGCCAAAACTGTCATTAAGTGAAAGTTGCTGGTCAGATGCAGGGTCATTACGGACCGTAAGGGTCCCCTTGCGGACCGTAAAGCATGCCCAGCGACCAGAAAGTTAATTTCAGCTGTTGTTTGATAATTCAGGGACTGTTCTTGTAAGATCTTTGTGTGGTAGCCAAGTTATCACCTCTCCAAGGCTTTGAACCTGCTTACAACAATTGTATGGCTAGGATTTGATGCTTGGGGACTACACAAACACTTGTTTTGATCCTATGAACTCCCCTCAAGTATAAATAGCAAGGTCCTTCACTTGTTTCTTTGCTCATTCTTCTCATTTCTCCTCTACATCTGACTTGGGAAGCTTTCTAATCTGATTGGAAACTTATTTTTGCTAGAAAAGATAGCTAGGACCCTTTATAAGTCTTCTTTCATGCTTATTCTTTATGTTTAAGCAGAAAGTCAAACAATTTGGCCAACAGTTTGACTTTCGGTTTTGACCATCAATTGGTCAAGTCAAAGTTCAATTGAACTTTGCAACGTGATTGTAATCATGATGGTTATAATCCTTAGCGATTATACCTACTGATTACCACATTAACTAGGCATAGTGACGAGTCAAAGTTTCGGTCAAAATGCGTTTTAGTACGCATTTTGCAACGGAACTATTTTCGGGTATCAAAACCCATTGTTTTGAAAACAAATCAGTTTTATAAGTAGGTTAAACATGTTTTGACATGTTTAACTCGTCACTATTAGTTTAGTGCTTGTTTAGGGTCGTAAGTTAAGCGGTCTAAACAACCGCTTAGACTTTCGAACTCGACCCGTTTGGTCAATCATTAGGATCCGACCAAGCTTGATTAGTGATCATAGTTGCATATGGAATAACCACTGAGGTTATACCTTATGATCACATAGGATTGGTTAGTTATTTGTTAAGTAGCTTGTATGCCCATAAGAAATGACCAAAATGCCCTTTTGAAGCATAAATATGTATTTTACATATGTGAACATGTTTTTGACATATAATCTAATTTAGTAACATGTTTAGGTATTGTTGGGCATATAAGATTTGACATAGCACATAGTTAACCATCCGAACATAGTTTCACACGAAGGACGCGTTAAAGTAGCATAAGCTACCTTAATGGGTCGTAACGGGTCAAAAGCACTTAGGTTAGGTTCTGATTTAGAATGTAGGCTTTGTTAAACCATATCACATGAGTTCCACACTCATTTGGTTTACAAGACCTCATTCTATCCGATCTTCTGATTTAGGTGTCGATTTATTTACTAGTGATCCGATTACTAGGTACTACTTGAATTTCCTTGGTTTGTCTGAGCTTCGCTAAGTTCTTTAGATCAAGGATACCCTTCCATTTAATGTGAGTACATAGTTCCCCTATTTTACTGTTTTCAATTGTTTTGGGGTGATTCATATGTACAAAATGATTTTCAAGGTTTAAACGATGGTTTTTCAAAAACAATGAAGATGGTTTATACTAAACTAATAACGATTTCAATAAAGTGAACAAACTTGTTGGTTGTAGTTACATAACAAATGACATTCATTAGCATTGATCAAGCCGACCAGTATTAGGTTATGGTACCACAGGATCAGACAAGTCCCGTTATCAGACTACACCCATGGTTATGTGTGGGGGTTATGTAGGTAACGACCGAATCTGATGATTGTTAACTTACCCTTTGGTGGTTTGTTAATACGATAGGCGAGGTAGTCGAGTCACGAAGGTTTGAATGTTATTAGCGAGACGACCATAAGTAGTTTCACAATTAAAACGAATACGATTTTGGGACAAGTTAAAACGATTTGGAACGACTTAAACGAGATAAAACGATTTGAACGAACGATTGGTTTGGGTTGTGATTAAGTAATGGGATGGGTGTAACATGATAGAAGCATGGTAGATACACCGCTGGTACATCTTATATATAAGTGCTTTTATCATATTACATTTCATGTCATTATTTAGTTCACTTGGGAAACGATTTGAAACGATGTCACACAACGAGGTTTTCGAAATGATATAAACCATACGAGTTTTATTAAACGAGTTTTAACGAGATGTTTTACGAATTGATTTACTAAAACAAAAGTCTTTGATTTTAAGAATCATGGCTATGAGATTTTATAAATTATAACCATCTTGATTTAAGTTGGTTAATCATGTTGCAATACCATACACTTTTCAAAACAAGGTTTTCGAGGCATTGCAATATATGTAAACAAGCCATGATTCCAATACTCTTACAAAACCTATGTGCTCGCCAGCATTTCTTTGCTGACTATGTTTTTTTACATATGTTTCAGGTGATATTGCTTGATGTTGATTGCTAGGAAGCAAGTTCACCTAGGATCCGGACATGGCTTTAGTCACTTAAAAACGATAGTAGACGATGTTTAATTTGTTTGATTGGTTTAAGACAATGTAAATTACTTAATGAATCAATAAAATGAAACTTTTAATTACCATGGTTGTGAAACGATGATTCTGTTACTACACTCCCCAACGTTTCCGCCATGGTTTTGTTGTTTTAACGTGGTCGGGGTGTGACAGAAGAGTTGGTATCAGAGCCAATGGTTATAGGGAATTAGGTTATTAGTAATGCTTTGACCTAGACTATAACTTTCTAGGATCCTAACGCGAGTTTACTTGCGTCTTGATTTTAAAACAATACCATCACCTATCCTTAGGTGATAACCACAACGAGAACACAATATCGAATCCGCTTCGAAAATTAATCATCTATCCTTGGATGATTGATTACTAGATTTTGAACCCTTTGTTATAAGGTTTTGAACCCTTCCAGTTTGTTTTATCTTTGGCTTTGTGTCTTTTGATGTTTTCTAAATCTCGTCAAAGTTTGGGTCTAAATAATGTGAACATGTGCAAACTGGAAGAGTGAATGCCTGTACCCTGAGTTTTCTGTCTAAGGCTAGAGTGTTCGTACAAACCGCAGTATCGGACCAGTCACTCTTACCTGGGAACTCTTGGGGTGAGTGTTCACTTATAGGCGAGCATGTCTTCGGCGATACATTATTATAACTCATTTACTTTGATTAGTCACTGCGTGTCATTTGTTTGTTCGAGGTAACAAACGAATGATCGCCTTCCTTGTGTCTTGTCAATGTTTTCAATACCTCTTTTGTTTCTCCAATTGTCGACCTCACTCGTTTCTCATGTTTCCTTGTTAGACAATGCCTCCTCGACGCAATGCTCAAACTTTTACCGCTGAAGAAGTCGCAGCCCTTGTCTCTCAGCAAATGGCTGATGTACTTCCAGGCGTTGTGACCCAAATCCACAAGTTATACAACAACAATAATAATAATAATAATAACAACAATAACGCACAGTGTAATTTCAAGAATTTCAATTCTGCGAAGCCGCTTAAGTTTTCTAGGTCACAAGGAGCAACTGCGCTCCTGCAGTGGTTCAAGAGTATCGAGAGCACATTCAGACATGTGCAGTGTCCGAATGCGCGTAAGGTTGAGTTTGCTTCAAGCGTGTTTGAGAAGCGAGCCCTTACATGGTGGAACGGAGTTATGCGCGATAGGGGTGCCGAAGTGGCATTAGCACAAACTTGGGAAGAGCTCCGAGCTCTCATGATGAGAGAGTTTTGTCCTATCACGAGATTCGAGCTTTGGAACGAGAGTTTGACGATTTAAAGCAAGATGGGGGCGAACACCGTGCGTATACGGATCGATTTGAGGAGCTCAGTTTGTTGTATCCCACTATGGTTACCCCGCTGGAGAAAGCAATCGAGAGGTATATTGATGGTTTACCCGATTCCATTCAGGATATTGTGACCGGTGTTAATCCTACTACCGTTCGTCACGCAATCGAGTTGTCTGCTACCCTGACTGAGTCTCAAGTTAGGAAGGGTAAACTTACCCGCAAGGGTGATAAAAAGAAGTCAACCGATTCTGAAAAGGAAAAGGGTAAGAAAGGTGAGTTGTCGAAAAAGTCAAGGAAGCGCAAGGCTTCCCAGAACTTTGTTGTCACCAACCAGACTGCTCAGAACCCACCGACTCAACCTCCTGCAAAGAAAGCATATGCTGGTACCGCACCTCACTGTGCTCGATGTAATGGTCACCATGTTTCCCAACAGGCCTGTAAACAGTGTGCTACGTATGGTAGACTTGGGCATTTGGCCAACATTTGTCGTTTTGGTCAAAATCAGGCTGCCCAGGTTCCAGCTCAAGCTCAAGGGAATGCTACGAGATTCCCACCTGGTTCGTGTTTTAATTGCGGAGAAATGGGTTATTTCCACAACAACTGCCCAAGATTGGTAAATGCAAATGCGAACCCGAACGCGATAGCGAATGTGAATCCCGCTCGTGGACGAGCATTCAATCTGAACGCGAATGAGGCGAGGGCGGACAACGAGGTTGTTAACGGTACATTCCTTGTTAACAATCAACTTGCATCTATTCTTTTCGATTCTGGTGCCGATAGGAGTTTTGTTTCGTTATCCTTTGAGCCTTTACTTGCGATACCTAGAACTAAACTGACGAAACCCTTATCTGTCGAAGTTGCTACTGGTAAACCTCTTGTTCTCGATTTTGTTCTTCGTGATTGTCAATTGAACCTCGATAACCATCTTTTTCCCGTTGACCTTGTACCGATGCAACTTGGGAGTTTCGACATTATCGTGGGGATGGATTGGTTAACCAAACATCATGCCGAGGTTGTTTGTTTTGATAAGATCATTCGTGTGACAACTCTGTTCTGTAATCGATGTACGATGTAAAACAATGATGATTATTAATAAAACAATGTGCTTTGGTGTTATTATATGCGTTTTGGTGTTTCTATGTGTGTATTTGTGTTTGGTGATTTTTCAATTCGATGCGATTCCGATTGCAAGCTTTAAATCGCGTTCTGGAAGGTTATACGCAAACTAGTGCGTAAACGCAGTCAGTATAATGCGACAAACACTATGGGATAGTGACATAGGCTTAACATACCTTGAATAACCTCCACGTAACTTAGAAATAAGTTTTGAATGGTTTGGTGTGTTGAAATCAACTTTGTTCGATCGCAGGGACTATTTGTGTCAAACTGCGAAACTATACCAATTTTTATAGTAACGAACATTCCAGAACTTGATCATAAGTTAAACATACCCTAAATAACCTCTACATAGCTTAGAAATAGGCTTTGAGGGGTTTGGTATGCTAAAATAAACTTTATTGATCAATATGGACTAAAACGTCAAAAAGTGCATAAGTTTGCATTTCCGCGCATATCTTACGTTCTGAATATATCCAGACCTCCAAAAATTTATGTAAGCATTAAAATATCTTATTTTAGTGTTTGGCGTAATAAAAATCCGTTCGTCGCTTGATTTGGATCGTTTTTGCGTTCGTTACGACTCCCGTCGTAATTAACCGAACAACGCAACCGTACGACCGAACGAACCGACATCCGAGATATTTTTTGAACATGTTTTGAGTTCCCTATACTTTAACTACATTTTAGAGGTTTGAAATGGGGCTAACGGGGCTTAAACGTGTCAAAAATGCATCGAAAACCAAGTTTTGGGGCTGCATGGACTAAAACTGCCATTTTTGAAACTTGCTGACCTGAACAAGGCTTACGGACCGTAAGCACAAAGCCATACTGTCACACCCCCAAAATTCACGTGCGGAGTATCACCGCTTAGAGGCGTGACTGACCAGGATCAAGCCACCAATCATATTGAACAAGCATGTAAGTAGTTTATAAAATTCAACACAATACAATTGGTGTCTAAACAAAACATAGTTTAAGTTTCAAGCGGAAGCATAATGTCTAAAACCAAATCATAAGTTTAAACGTTTCAAATGTTTAGCATGGCACACAGCTGTCCATGTCCCACAACGACTCTTCCCACTCCCATGCAAACTCCAAAGATACCTAACGACCTGCAAGGCATGTAATAGAGAGTCAACAACAAAGTTGAGCGAGTTCACAGTTGAGTGTTCAGCTAATGAGTAATGAGTTCATTTCAGAAATCATAAGTTTGTTTCATAACCATGCGTTACCCTGTGTCCTTGTTTCCCAAACCTTTACAATAATAAGTGGGGGCTTCCCATGTTGTATGGTACTAGACTAATTATATCTATAGGTGTCCTTCCCAATCTGAGGACAGTGGTAAGTATGAGTTTACATAGGTTTTACGTAAGTGCCCTTCCCCATCCGAGGACAGTAGTACGTAGCGAGTACGTAGGTTTAGCGCTGGTGTCCTTCCCAACCGAGGACAATAGTACGTAGGTTTTACGTAGGTTCTAACACTGGTGTCCTTCCCAAACCGAGGACAACAGTACGTAGGTTTTACGTAGGTTTTAGCACTGGCGTCCTTCCCAAACCGAGGACAGTAGTAAGTAGTCTAGTACTGATAAAAGTATGGGTAGTCATACAAATCCCATTCCCAACCCACCGGGAATCCCATGCCTTGGAAAGGGTGTGAACTCACCTTGGTTTGCTCGGCAGATACACGAAAAGGTTACTTGAGCTATATGTGGTTAACCACGGCCTAACATGGTTACCATACAAGTCAGGATTTGGTTTCAAGTAGTGCACATAAGTTTCACACAAGCTAACAGGTTACGAACACGTATTGATCATGGCAGCACTTAAACAGTCAAGTACATAACATATCCGGACTTGTGCGAGTCAAAATATAGGGCTCGCACAAGTCTAGCAGCCTTGTGCGACTCACCCGTTGAAGCCCAAGATACCCGGCCCAAAATCATAAGCAGTCCAACATGAATACGGCCCAACAAATAAACATGAGTTCTTGTGCGATCCGGATAGACTTGTGCGATCCGGATGGCTTGTGCGATTGTGTTTTGGGCTATTCGGCCCAACAGCATAAGTGAAGTCCAACTGTTGTGTGTGTGGCCCAAGCCTTGTGCGATTGGCACAACCTTGTGCGATCCACAAGGTCTTGTGCGATCATGCAATGTGGTGCAGTACCCAGTGTTTAATCAGTTGCACTCTATGACTTGTACGATTGTGTTGTGCGATTCAAGAGCTTGTGCGTTCAGCTCTTGTGTGACTAGGGGACTTGTGTGATCAGGATAACTTGTGCGATTGGTCTTGTGCGATCAGATGTGATCTGATCTTGTGCGACCGAGGGAGGACTTGTGCGATTAGTTATATCCTCCACAAATCATGCTAATCAGTTACATCCACAATTTATGGCAATCATTTATCTTATTTCCATCTATTAAATTAATTAGTTCTAACAGTTTCCATCATAACCATTACTCGATCAAATCAAGCAATTTACCATTAATTCATAAGAACCCTAATTATATTCATAGCATGAACATCAACCACAACTTCAAATACATTAACAGATTCATGTCCTTGATTACTAGCATGCATTCTAACATGACATCACAACAAATCGTCTAAACATAAACACATCACAGCCGAGTAAATATACATTCGGTTCTTGATTAATATCATGAAATTCCGAATCATATGAACATTATCGAATACACATGTGAGCCGAATTTTATGAACACAAACCCTTAACAATCTCAAACACATAACATCCCTAAATCATCATGTAAAAACATATAAGCCAACACATCATCAATCATGCAATCAAAAATAATACACTAACCGGTTAAAGAATGGAATGAGAGTTGATCCGAACGATAAAGCTTCGACAGAGATGGGATGTTGTTGCCGTCGGGTTTGAGAGGGAGAGAGAGAAGAGATTTAGGGTTTGCTAAACTTTGTGTGATTTGGTGAAGTGTTGGATTTATACTAACACCCTAGGTGTTGTGCGAGTTGATGGAGTAGGCCGAACCATTCATGGGTTGCCCTTGGGTTTCGAGTACAAACAGTGTGGCCCGAATGGGCTTGTATGATCGGCCCAGTGTTGTGCGGTCGGCTCGTTTTGTGTGATCATATTACATACATACATACATTACACAAAATCACATATAACATAACATCATAGCATTCCATTAAACATCAAAGTTCACATACTCACATAATGTAAACATCGGTTACATCAAAGTACAAAGAGGTTTGAAATACGAGTTGTCACATTATCCCCAAGTTGAAAGAAATTTCGTCCCGAAATTTAGCACGTACTCACTGAGGAAGCTAGTTAAGTTGAATGGTTTCCTGGTTTTCCTAGGGTGTCACATCCTTCCCCCGTTGGTTTGGAATTTCGTCCCGAAATTCCGCAGTAGCTTCAGCCTCAGTAGTGGTTGTACTGTTCTCGAACAATTGGGGATACTTTTGTTTCATTTGGTCTTCGCATTCCCCGGTGAACTCTAGGCAACGACGGGAGTTCCAACGAACTCGAAAGAGAGGTATTCTGGTGTGCTTGAGAATCTTAACCTCTCGGTCAGTAATCTCTACTGGTTCCTCGACGAATCGCAGCTGATCGTCGATAGTGAGCTCCTTCAAAGGAACTATGAGGGTCTCATCTGACAGACACTTCTTCAGATTCGACACGTGGAAAACGTTGTGAACTCCACTGAGTTCTGCTGGTAGGTTTAGTTTGCAGGCCACTTTGCCTATTTTCTCACTGATTTCGAAAGGTCCAACGTATCGTGGGTTAAGTTTGCCTCGTTTGCCAAAATGAACAACACCCTTCCAAGGTGAGACTTTGAGTAGCACTCGATCCCCAACCTGGAACTCGAGTGGTTTCCTGCGCTTATCAGCGTAGCTTTTCTGACAGTCGCGAGCTGCCGCCATTCGTTGCCATATCTGGGCAATCCTTTCGGTTGTGTCTACCACAAGTTCTGGACCAGTAATCTGGCTGTCGCCAACCTCTGCCCAACAAAGAGGTGATCGGCATTTACGTCCGTACAATGCCTCAAATGGAGCGGCTTTAATGCTGGTGTGGTAGCTGTTATTATACGAGAATTCCACCAATGGCAGATGTTTTTCCTAGCCATTGCCAAAGTCAATCACACATGCCCTAAGCATGTCTTCAAGGGTTTGGATGGTGCGTTCAGACTGCCCATCCATCTGTGGATGATAAGCTGTGCTCATGTCTAAACGTGAGCCAAAAGATTTGTGCATAGCTTGCCACAATTCAGAAGTAAAACGTGCATCACGATCTGATTTAATAGAGGTTGGCACTCCGTGCCTTGATACTACTTCCTTTAAGTAAATGTCTGCTAGAGTAGAGAACTTGTCTGTTTCTTTGATAGCCAAGAAGTGTGCAGACTTTATGAGTCGATCCACGATCACCCAAATAGTATCATTTCCACGTTGAGATCTAGGCAGGCCAGTAACGAAATTCATGGAAATTTACTCCCATTTCCATTGTGGTATTTCTGGTTGTTGGAGTAGGCCCGATGGTTTCTGATATTCAGTCTTGACTCTCACACAAGTCAAACATTTGCTAACGTAAGTTGCTATGTGAGCTTTCATGCTAGGCCACCAATACGTAGTTCTGAGATCGTGGTACATTTTATCCGAACCAGGATGTACCGAGTAACGAGACTTATGTGCTTCATCCATCACAAGCTCTCGTAGGTTGCCATAGAGTGGGACCCAGATGTGTCCTGTTACATAATAAGAGCCGTCTTCCTTTTGTTCTAACCGTTTCCTTGATCCGCGTAGGGCTTCAGCCCTGATGTTTGCTGGTTTCAATGCTTCTACCTGAGCATCTCGTATCTGTGTAGGAAGAATAGACTGGATGGTAAGTTGTAATGCTCGCACGTGTCTAGGTGTGGTATCCTTTCGACTGAGGGCGTCAGCCACAACATTGGCTTTGCCTGGATGGTACTTTATTGCGCATTCGTAATCATTCAAAAGCTCTACCCATAGTCGTTGTCGCATGTTTAACTCCTTTTGCTTGAAGATATGCTCGAGACTCCTGTGATCGGTGTAAATGGTGCACCTGGTACCGTACAGGTAATGTCTCCATATCTTAAGAGCAAAAACCACTGCTCCCAATTTCAAGGCATGCGTAGTGTAGTTCCTTTCGTGAATCTTAAGTTGGCGCGAGGTGTAAGCAATGACTCTATCCCGTTGCATCAATACACAGCCAAGACCCTGGATTGACGCGTAACAATAAACCACAAAATCGTCGGTGCCTTTAGGCAATGAAAGAATAGGTGCGCTACAAAGTCTATCCTTTAAGTGCTGAAATGTCGTTTCCTGTGCATCACCCCAACGATAGGTGACACCCTTCTGAGTTAGCGAAGTGAGAGGTTGCGCGATCTTGGAGAACTCCTTGATAAACCTTCTGTAGTAACCTGCCAAGCCCAAGAATTGGCGGATTTCTGTAGGTGTACGCGGTGCAGGCCAGTTCTTGATCGAGTCTACCTTAGATGGATCAACATGAATCCCATCCTTGTGTACCACGTGGCCTAGGAAATGGACTTCACGAAGCCATAATTCGCATTTCGAGAACTTTGCATACAATTGCTCCGTTCGAAGTAGTTCCAAAATAAGTCGTAGATGCTGCTCGTGTTCCTCCTGACTCTTAGAATAGATCAGGATGTCGTTGATGAAGACTATAACGAACTTATCCAGGTAAGGCTTGCACACTCTGTCAATGAGGTCCATGAAAACCGCAGGTGCGTTTGTCAGTCCGAAAGGCATAACCAGGAACTCATAATGCCCATAACGAGTCCTGAATGTTGTCTTAGAGATGTCCTCGTCTCGGACTCTCAGTTGATGGTATCCTGACCTCAGGTCAATCTTCGAATAGTAGCTCGATCCTTGCAGCTGATCGAACAAGTCATCAATGCGTGGAAGAGGATAGCGATTCTTCACGGTCACCTTGTTGAGTTCTCGGTAATCGATACATATCCTGAAGGTACCGTCTTTCTTCTTCACAAATAATACTGGTGCTCCCCAAGGCGAAGAGCTAGGACGAATGAAACCCTTATTCAAGAGTTCTTGCAATTGTTTGGACAGTTCTTCCAGTTCTGATGGAGCCAAGCGATACGGCGCACGAGCTATTGGCGCAGCTACAGAAGCTAGTTCGATCTGGAATTCGACCTGGCGATGAGGCAGTAGCCCAGCTAAATCTTCAGGAAACACTTGAGGAAAATCGCGTACTACTGTAATATCCTCTAATCTTTTCTCCTTCGTGGATGTATCAGTAACAAGTGCTAAAATAGCGGTGTGGCCCTTTCGTAAACACTTCTGGGCCTTAAGAAAGGAGATGATGCCCACCACGGCACCACTCTTGTCGCCTTGAATTTCGAGAGGTTCTTTACCAGAACGGGGAATACGAACAATCTTCTCCTTGCATAGGATCTCTGCTTGCTGTTGGGATAACCAATCCATCCCAATAACGATGTCGAAACTACCCAGAGCTATAGGAATGAGATCGATAGAGAAAGTCTGACCTGCGAGGATAAGATTACAATCCTGAACTATGTGTGTAGCCTCTAGACTTTTACCATTTGCTAACTCTACGACATGCTTGGTGTTCAAAAGTGTTGGTGTGCGCTTAAGCAATTAACTAACTTTTAGAGACACGTAACTGGTATCGGCACCCGAATCAAATAAAACAGTAACATAAAAGTCGTCGAGAAGGAACTTACCCATCACTACGTTAGGATCATTCCTTGCGTCCCCCTGACCCAGCACGAACACTCGACCCCTGGCACCGTTGTCATTATTGTTTCCCCCATTATTGCCCCCATTATTGTTCCCGTTTCCTTGATTGTGGTTCTGATTCTGATTTAACTGCGGGCAGTGTCTCTTGAAGTGACCTTCAGCGCCATAATGAAAGCATCCCTTGTTGTCCTGTTGATGTTGTTGGTTATGCGGTGCTTGCTGTTGCGGCTGACGATTCTGATTTGCAGGTCGTGAGCTCCTGCAATCCTTAGCTTCATGACCCACCTTGAGACACCTCTGACAACGACCCTTGTTGCACTGACCACTGTGGTGTCTGTTGCATCTATTGCACTTTGGGTGGTTTCCTCGATATCCACCCTGCCCTTGACTACCAGAAGATTGCTGACCAGGACTCTGGTAGTCATCAATCTTTCGCTGCTGTGCCTGGGACTGAACCGCAGTCGAACCCTTGCTGGGGGTTCCATCCCATTTTCGCTTGTTGTCACTGGGAGTAGCAGAAGTGGTAGTGGTAGTAGCACCGATACGCTTAGGCAGCTTGTTCTGTTCCACTGCCTGGTCTGTGAGACGATGAGCCAGACGAGTAACATCCTGGATGGTAGCAAGATTAGCAGAGGTCACATGGCTTTGAATCTCTGGTACTAAGCCTTTGATGTACAGCTCGATACGCTTGATGGGGGGATCCACCATAGTTGGACACAAGATGGCCAGCTCGTTTGACCTTTTCGTATACGCCTCTATCTCTGACCCTGTCATCTTCAGGTTAAAGAACTCCACTTCCAACTTGTGGATGTCATCACGAGTGTAGTATTCCCGCTTAATCAGTTCCTTGAAGTCGTTCCATGGGGTGGCATTAGCAGCCGCCAACCCCAGCATCTGAACTTGCGCATTCCACCAAGTCAGCGCAATGCCTTCGAGAGTACCAGTGGCATACTTCACCCTTTGAGCCTCAGGGCATTCACACATCTTGAAGACCGATTCGAACTTCTTGAACCAGTGGAGGAGTCCAACAGCTCCTTCAGTGCCACTGAAAGTACTAGGACGACAGTCCATAAAAGTCTTGAATGTGCACACAGGTGGCTGAGCGTTCTGACCTATTGTGTATAAGAACAGGACAAGGTTAAACATAAGAGTTGGTTTAGGAGTGTAGGATCTAAGGATCCTAGAGTGAGTTTCGACTGCAGGGTATATCTCCTTCTTGTGCGGCTGCAAGTGCCGCAGCAACTTGTTGGTTAATCAGAGCCGTCAACTGGGCTTGTGTCATATTAACGCATCCGCTCATGATCTTCATATCAAAGGAAACATGAGTGAGAGAGGTTCGCAAGAGTGCGATGACAGAAGAGAGTAAGCACACAAGTGTTTTCAATCAATAGTTGTTACGTTGTGTCTAAGCATACCATGAGCAAAATTCTATGTAACTAATAAGTAGGCAATATAAACATAAATCATATCACCTATAGTGTTGAGTCTTGCACATGGAGCGAAGCGTCGTTGTAGATCGTTGAGCACTGTACAGGTTATAGTCTGGTTTTAATAAAAACTTTTTCCCCTTATTAAAACCAAGTTCACTATAACCTGGCTCTGATACCAATCTGTCACACCACCAAAATTCACGTGCGGAGTATCACCGCTTGGAGGCGTGACTGACCAGGATCAAGCCACCAATCATATTGAACAAGCATGTAAGTAGTTTATAAAATTCAACACAATACAATTGGTGTCTAAACAAAACATAGTTTAGGTTGCAAGCGGAAGCATAATGTCTAAAACCAAATCATAAGTTTAAACGTTTCAAATGTTTAGCATGGCACACAACTGTCCATATCCCACAACGACTCTTCCCACTCCCATGCAAGCTCCAAAGATACCTAACGACCTGCAAGGCATGTAATAGAGAGTCAACAACAAAGTTGAGTGAGTTCACAGTTGAGTGTTCAGCTAATGAGTTCGTTTCAGAAATCGTAAGTTTGTTTCATAACCATACGTTACCCTGTATCCTTGTTTTCCAAACCTTTACAATAATAAGTGGGGGCTTCCCATGTTGTATGGTACTAGACTAATTGTATCTATAGGTGTCCTTCCCAATCTGAGGACAGTGGTAAGTATGAGTTTACGTAGGTTTACGTAAGTGCCCTTCCCCATCCGAGGATAGTAGTACGTAGCGAGTACGTAGGTTTAGCGCTGGTGTCCTTCCCAACCGAGGACAATAGTACGTAGGTTTTACGTAAGTTCTAACACTGGTGTCCTTCCCAAACTGAGGACAATAGTACGTAGGTTTTACGTAGGTTTTAGCACTGGCGTCCTTCCCAAACCGAGGACAGTAGTAAGTAGTCTAGTAGTGATAAAAGTACGGGTAGTCATACAAATCCCATTCCCAACCCACCGGGAATCCCATGCCTTGGAAAGGGTGTGAACTCACCTTGGTTTGCTCGGCAGATACACAAAAAGGTTACTTGAGCTATATGTGGTCAACCATGGCCTAACATGGTTACCATACAAGTCAGGTTTTGGTTTCAAGTAGTGCACATAAGTTTCACACAAGATAACAGGTTACAAACACGTATTGATCATGGCAGCACTTAAACAGTCAAGTACATAACATATCCGGACTTGTGCGAGTCAAAAGATTGGGCTCGCACAAGTCTAGCAGTCTTGTGCGACTCACCCATTGAAGCCCAAGATACCCGGCCCAAAATCATAAGCAGTCCAACATGAATACGGCCCAACAAATAAACATGAGTTCTTGTGCGATCCGGATAGACTTGTGTGATCCGGATGGCTTGTGCGATTGTGTTTTGGGCTATTCGGCCCAACAGCATAAGTGAAGTCCAACTGTTGTGTGTGTGGCCCAAGCCTTGTGCGATTGGCACAACCTTGTGCGATCCACAAGGTCTTGTGCGATCATGCAATGTGGTGCAGTACCCAGTGTTTAATCAGTTGCACTCTATGACTTGTGCGATTGTGTTGTGCGATTCAAGAGCTTGTGCGTTCAGCTCTTGTGTGAGTAGGGGACTTGTGTGATCGGGATAACTTGTGCGATTGTTATTGTGCGATCAGATGTGATCTGATCTTGTGTGACCGAGGGAGGACTTGTGCGATTATTATATCCTCCACAAATCATGCTAATCAGTTACATCCATAATTTATGGCAATCATTTATCTTATTTCCATCTATTAAATTAATTAGTTCTAACAGTTTCCATCATAACCATTACTCGATCAAATCAAGCAATTTACCATTAATTCATAAGAACCCTAATTATATTCATAGCATGAACATCAACCACAACTTCAAATACATTAACAGATTCATGTCCTTGATTACTAGCATGCATTCTAACATGACATCACAACAAATCGTCTAAACATAAACACATCACAGCCGAGTAAATATACATTCGGTTCTTGATTAATATCATGAAATTCCGAATCATATGAACATTATCGAATACACATGTGAGCCGATTTTTATGAACACAAACCCTTAACAATCTCAAACACATAACCTCCCTAAGTCATCATGTAAAAACACATCATCAATCATGCAATCAAAAATAATACACTAACCGGTTAAAGAATGGAATGAGAGTTGATCCGAACGATAAAGCTTCGAGAGAGATGGGATGTTGTTGCCGTCGGGTTTGAGAGGGAGAGAGAGAAGAGATTTAGGGTTTGCTAAACTTTGTGTGATTTGGTGAAGTGTTGGATTTATACTAACACCCTAGGTGTTGTGCGAGTTGATGGAGTGGGCCGAACCCTTCATGGGTTGCCCTTGGGTTTCGAGTACAAACAGTGTGGCCCGAATGGGCTTGTATAATCGGCCCAGTGTTGTGCGGTTGGCTCATTTTGTGTGATCATATTACATACATACATACATTACACAAAATCACATATAACATAACATCATAGCATTCCATTAAACATCAAAGTTCACATACTCATATAATGTAAACATCGGTTACATCAAAGTACAAAGAGGTTTGAAATACGAGTTGTCACACATACGGTCCGTAAGGACCTCCCAGATCACCCTAATCTATTTTAACAACTGTTAACAACTGTTAAACACTCAAAACCTAATTGCACATGTATGGATGAGATTGAATCACGGGTTACGATAAACGATCTTAACGGTTCAAGGAAATCCATAAATATCCACCCCCACTTCACTTGCAAACCCACATTGATCTGATTTTGGCTCTCTAAGTCGAAGTTTATGCTTCATACCTGAGAGTAAATCAGATCATAGCTTGCGGGGACCTTCTGTAAGTGTTCTTTCGTTCTTTTTCATTCGTTTAAGCGTTAAAGTCAAACTGCGTTTGACTTTCTGCATTGACCAGTTTATGGTCAATGTGAAGTTCATTTGAACTTCATAACGTGAGCGTAATCACGATGGTCATAGTCCTTAGTGACTATACCTACTGATTACCACGTTATCTAGGCTCAGTGACGAGTCGTAGTTTCGGCCAAAATGCGTATTCTTGCGTATTTTGTAACCAAACTACTCTAGGATATCAAAACCGTTTGTTTTGATATCAAAACCTCTTTTCTAACTTAACTAAACATGTTTTAGCATGTTTAGCTCGTCACTTTTTAGTTTAGTGCTTGTGTAGAGTCGTAAGTCAAGCGGACTAAACACCCGCTTAGACTTTCGAACACGACCCGTTTGGTCGATCTTAGGATCCGACCAAACATGTTTAGTGACCATAGTAGCATAGGGAATAACCTTCTGAGGTTATACCATATGGTCACCTAGTTTAGGTAGTTGTATGATAAGTTGATTATATGCCATAGGTAAATTACCAGAATACCATTTTCATACATAATTGGTAATTAAGCATATGTAACTTATTTAAACATGTTTTGGCATATAATACTTGTCATAGGACTAGTTAGACGTCTTGAACGCGCTTTGCGCGTACGACACGTTAAAGTAGCGTAAGCTACCTTAATGGGTCGCGATGGGTCGAAAGCACTTAGGCTAGGTTTCATTTAGGATGTAGGCCTTGTTAAACCATATCACATGAGTTCCAACACTCATTTGGTTTACAAGACCTCATTCTGTCCGATCTTCCGATTTAGGCGTCTATTGTTTGACTAGTGAATCAATTACTAGGTGCTGCTTAATTTCTCTGGTTTACTCGAGTTTGTTGAAGTACTATTGAATTAGGATACCTTGCACCACATGTGAGTACATAGTTCCCCTATTTTATTGTTTTCAATTGTCTTGGGGTGATTCATATGTACAAAATGTTTTCAAGGTTTAAACGATGATTTCAAAAACGAATAGAACGATTTATACTAAACTAATAACGATTTCGATAATATAACGAACTTGTTGGTTGTAGTTACATAACGAATGACATTCATTAATTTTGGCCGAACCGACCAGTATTAGGTTATGGTACCATAGGATGTGAAATATCCCGTTATTGCACTATACCCATGGTTATGTGTAGGTGTTGTCGGTAACGACTGAATCTGGAATTATTAACTTACCCTTTGGGGGTTTGTTAATACGAGAAGCGAGGAACGAGGTAGTCGAGTCACGAAGGTTTTAATGTTATTAACGAGACGACCATATATAAGTTTTCACAATTAAAACGAAGATGATTTAAATGATTTAAACGAGTAAAGGATTTGGAAACGATTTGGAAACGATGTTAAACGATTTGGGTAAACGATTGGTTTTTGGCTAGTGTTTAGATAACGGGACGGGTGTAATGTGGTGAAACCATGCTAGATACGCCGCTGGTACTTCTTATATATATAAGTGTTTTCAACATATTACATACCGTGGCGTTATTTAGTTCACTTGGGTAAACGATATTGAAACGATGTCACTCAATGATGTTTTTGAAATAATATACGAGTTTTATTAACGAGTTTATATGAGATGTTTTACAAGATGGTTTTCTAAAACAAAAGGCTTTTGGGTTAAGAATCGTGGCTACGAAATTTTATAAATTATAACCATCTTGATTTGAGTTGGTTAATCATGTTGCAATATACACTTTTTAAAAACAAGGTTTTAGAGGTATTGCAATATATGTAATCAAGCCATGATTCCGATACTCTTATAAAACCTAAGTACTCGCCAGCATTTCTTTGCTGACTTTGATTTTACATATGTTTCAGGTGTTGTTGCTTGATTGACGTTCTAGGATGCATGCTTCACATAGGATCTGGATGAGGCCTTAGTGACATAAAACAATGATAGTCGATATAAAACTTGTTTGTTATGTGTTAAAACAATGTTAATGTTTAATATTATTAATAAAACGAAACACTTTTTGTATCCATGGTTATGAAACGATAATTCTGTTACAACACTCCCCGACGTTTCCGCCACGCTTTGTTGTTTTACGTGGTCGGGGTGTGACAGAAGAGTTGGTATCAGAGCCAATGGTTATAGGGAATTAGGTTATTAGTAATTCTTTGACCTAGACTATAACTTCTAGGACCCCAACACAAGTTTATTTGCGTTTAGATTTTTAAAACAAAATCGTCACCTATCCTTAGGTGATAACCACAACGAGAACACAATTTTTGAATCCGCTTTGAAAAATAATCATCTGTTCTAGGATGATTGATTACTAGGTTTTGAACCCTCTATTATAAGGTTTTGAACCCTCTAAGTTTTCAAAATCTCGTCAAAGTTTGGGTCAAAATAATGTTAACACGTGCAAACTGGAAGGGTGAGTGCCTGTACTCTGAGTTTTCTGTCTAAGGCTAGAGTGTTCGTACAAATCCACATAATCGGACCAGTCACTCTTACCTGGGAACTCTTGGGGTGAGTGTTCACTTATAGGCGAGCATGTCTTCGTGATACATTATTTTTTACCTATTTACTTTGATTAGTCACTGCGTGTTGTTAGTTTGTTTGAAGTAACGAACGAATGATCGCCTCTCTTGTGTTTTGTCGATACCTCTTTTGTTTTCCTGATTTTCAACCTCACTCGACTCTCTTGTTTCCTTGTTAGACAATGCCTCCTCGACGCGATGCTTGAACTTTTACTGCTGAAGAAGTCGCAGCCCTTGTCTCTTAACAAATGGCTACTGTGCTTCCAGGCGTTGTGACCCAAATCCACGAGTTATACAACAACACCAACAATAACGCACAGTGTAATTTCAAGAATTTCAATACTGCGAAGCCGCTTAAGTTTTCTGGGTCGCAAGGAGCAACTGCGCTCCTGCAGTGGTTTGAGAGTATCGAGAGCACATTCAGACATGTGCAGTGTCCGAATGCGCGTAAGGTTGAATTTGCTTCGAGCGTGTTTGAGAAGCGAGCGCTTACCTGGTTGAATGGTATTATGCGCGACAGGGGTGCCGAAGTGGCGTTGGCACAAACATGGGAAGAGCTTCGGGCTCTCATGATGAAGGAATTTTGTCCCCGTCACGAAATTCGGGCTTTGGAGCGAGAGTTTGACGATTTAAAGCAAGATGGGGCTGAACACCGTGCGTACACGGATCGTTTTGAGGAACTCAGTCTATTGTGTCCCACCATGGTTAACCCTCTGGAGAAAGCAATCGAGAGATATATCGATGGTTTACCCGATTCTATTCTGGAGATTGTGACCGGTGTTAATCCTGCTACCCTTCGTCAAGCAATCGAGTTGTCTGCTACCCTGACTGAGACTCAAGTCAGGAAGGGTAAACTCACCCGCAAGGGTGATAAAAAGAAGGCGACTGATTCAGGGAAGGACAAGAAAAAGGGTAAGGGTAAGGAAGGTGAGACGTCGAAGAAATCGAGGAAGCGAAAGGGTGCCCAGAATTTTGCTGTTACAGCACAGACTGCTCAGAACCCGCAGAAACCACCAGCTCAGCCACCTGCAAAGAAAGCGTATGCTGGTACCGCACCTCATTGTGCTCGTTGCAACGGTCATCACGTTGCACAACAAGCTTGCAAACAATGCACAAAGTGTGGTAAACTTGGGCATTTGGCCAATGTTTATCGTTTGGGACAGAATCAGGTTGCCCAGGTTCAAGCTCCGGTACAAGGGAATGCTGTGAGATTCCCAGCGGGTTCATGTTTTAATTGTGGAGAGTATGGTCACTTCTGCAACAACTGTCCAAGACTGGTGAATGCAAACGCGAATGCTAACGCGAACCCGAATGCGAACGTCAACGTTAATGTGAATCCCGCTCGTGGGCGAGCGTACAATTTGAATGCAATCGAAGCGAGGGCTGACAACGAGGTTGTCAATGGTACGTTTCTTGTTAACAATCAACCTGCATCTATTCTTTTTTATTCTGGTGCCGATAGAAGTTTTGTTTCGTTATCTTTTGAGCCTTTGCTTGCGATACCTGGAACTAAACTTAGGAAACCCTTATCTGTCGAAGTTGCTACCGGTAAACCTCTTGTTCTCGATTCTGTTATTCGTGATTGTCAGTTAAACCTTGATAACCATCTTTTTCCTATTGACCTCACACCGATGCAACTTGGGAGTTTCGATATTATCATTGGAATGGATTGGTTAACCAAACACCACGCTGAGGTGGTTTGTTTCGATAAGATTGTTTGTATTCCTTTGTCTTCTGGCGATGTTTTGGAAATTCGTGGTGAGAAACCTTCAGGTGGTTTGAAGCTTATGTCGTGTTTGGAAGCCCAAAGTTATTTGCGAAAAGGATATGTTGCTTTTCTGGCACATGTCACCGAGGAGAAAGACAAGAGCAAGAGTATTCAGGATATTCCGATTGTTCGAGATTATCCAGAGGTGTTTCCTGATGAACTGCCTGGTTTGCCTCCAGTTCGTCAAGTCGAGTTTCATATTGACCTTGTACCCAATGCCAACCCGATTGCAAAAGAACCTTATCGTCTTGCACCGTCGGTGATACAAGAGTTATCGAAACAGCTTTAAGAGTTATCTGATAAAGGATTCATCCGACCAAGCTTTTCACCTTAGGGAGCTCCTGTCCTCTTCGTGAAAAAGAAAGATGGATCCTTTCGAATGTGTATCGATTATCGTGAGCTTAATAAGCTCACCATCAAGAATTGATATCCCCTACCTCGAATTGATGATCTCTTCGACCAGCTGCAGGGTGCTTCATGCTTTTCTAAGATCGATCTGCGTTCTGGGTATCATCAACTTTGTGTTCTCGAAGAAGATATTCCCAAAACTGCTTTCTGCACAAGATATGGGCATTACGAGTTCACTGTCATGCCTTTTGGTTTGAAAAATGCTCCAGCTATCTTTATGGACTTAATGAATAGGGTCTGCAAACCTTATTTGGACAAGTTCATTATTGTGTTCATCGACGATATTCTCATTTATTCAAAATCTCGAGCCGAGCACGAGCAACACCTTCGCTTAACATTGGAACTCCTGAAGAAGGAACAACTTTTTGCTAAATTCTCCAAGTGTGAATTCTGGCTTAAAGAAGTTCAATTCTTGGGT
This sequence comes from Helianthus tuberosus, assembly GCA_030545235.1. Classification (NCBI taxonomy): domain Eukaryota; kingdom Viridiplantae; phylum Streptophyta; class Magnoliopsida; order Asterales; family Asteraceae; genus Helianthus; species Helianthus tuberosus. Next base: position 75,916,358 of record CM060449.1, on the reverse strand, counting down.
CATATAGTCAATAAGCAGGGTATTCATGTGGATCCATCCAAGATTGCTGCCATCAAGGACTGGAATACACCGACGACGCCTACAGAGATTCGATCTTTTCTTGGTCTTGCTGGTTATTATCGTCGATTCATTTCAAATTTCTCGAAGATTGCGGTTCCACTCACTGCTTTGACTCAGAAGAATAATCCTTTCGAGTGGGGACCCAAGCAAGAAGAAGCGTTCCGAACACTGAAGCAGAAGTTATGTGATGCTGCTGTTCTATCTCTTCCCGAGGGAAGCGATGATTTCACTGTCTATTGCGATGCGTCCAACTTAGGCCTTGGCTGCGTCCTTATGCAACGAGGTAAGGTTATTGCATATGCATCTAGACAACTGAAAGTTAACGAGAAGAACTACACAACTCATGATCTTGAGCTAGGAGCTGTGGTTTTCGCGCTTAAAATCTGGAGACACTACCTCTATGGAACGAAGTGTGTGGTTTTCACAGACCACAAAAGTCTCCAGCATATTCTTAATCAGAAAGAGCTGAACATGAGGCAACGACGTTGGGTTGAACTCTTAAACGATTATGACTGCGAGATTCGCTACCACCCTGGTAAGGCGAATGTTGTAGCCGATGCACTTAGTCGAAAGGAGTGAGTCAAGCTTCATTCTGTTTGAACTCTATCTGATCTTCAATCTTGTGTCCTTCAAGCTCAGCAATTTTGTGTTTCACAAAATTTGATAGGTAAGGAATTACCACGTCAACTTGAGCTTAAGCTCGAAGCGAAAGACGATGGTTTGCTCTATTTTAAGGATCGATTGTGGATTCCGAAACAAGACGATCTTCGCACCTTGGTAATGGACGAATCTCATAAGTCTTGATATTCTATCCATCCTGGTGCTGATAAAATGTACAAGGATCTTCATACTCAGTTCTGGTGGCCTGGTATGAAGAAGGATATTGCCTTGTATGTATCGAAATGCCTAACTTGTCTCAAAGTCAAGGCCGAACATCAACGATCTTCTGGCTTGCTTGTACAACCAGAGATACCGGTTTAGAAGTGGGAGAACATTGCGATGGATCTCATCACTAAGTTACCGCGTACGTCTAAAGGTCATGACGCTATTTGGGTTGTTATCGATCGAATAACGAAATTAGCTCATTTCATTCCGATTCGCGAGGATCTATCTACTGATAAACTTGCAAAGATTTATGTTGATGAGATTGTGACACGACATGGTGTGCCCTTGGATATCATCTCTGATCGTGATGCTCGATTTTCATCTCATTTCTGGAAGGCCATGCAATCTGCTTTGGGAACCCAACTGAATCTAAGCACTGCTTATCATCCCCAAACAGATGGTCAATCTGAGCGAACGATTGAAACTTTGGAGGATATGCTTAGAGCATGCGTGATCGACTTTGGTGGTAATTGGGATTCTCATCTTCCACTGATCGAGTTCTCTTACAACAATAGTCATCACGCTAATATTAATATGGCACCATTCGAATCTCTCTACGATCGAAAATGTCGTTCACCTATCTGTTGGAACGAGACCGGTGAAGCTCAGCTTACTAGACCTAAGCTCATTCTGGAAACAACAGAAAAAATCAACAAAATCCGCGATAATCTTGTGACAGCTCGAAACCGTCAAAAGAGATATGCGGATATGCGACGCAAGCCCTTAGAATTTCAAGTCGGAGATCGTGTCCTACTCAAGGTTTCACCTTGGAAGGGAGTCGTGAGATTTGGAAAAAAAGGAAAACTTGCACCTCGATATGTGGGACCATTTAAGATTGTGGAAAGAATTGGAAAGGTTGCCTATCGTCTAGAGCTACCTCCATAGCCTGGAAATATTCACCCTACTTTTCACGTAGCTGACGCTGATCTACACATTCCACTTGATGAGATTCGAATCGATGAAACAATGCACTTTGTCGACGAACAAACGGATTCGATTGGTCAAAGTTCGCTGGGAATCCAAACGTGGCCCAGAGTTTACTTGGGAACGTGACAACCAGATGAAGACGAAATATCCGCATTTGTTTTCACAAGCTTCCTCTAGTTAAAATTTCGGGACGAAATTTCCTGAAGTAGGGGAGATTGTGACAACTGTGTTCTGTAATCGATGTACGATGTAAAACAATGATGATTATTAATAAAACAATGTGCTTTGGTATTATTATATGTGTTTTGGTGTTTCTATGTGTGTATTTGTGTTTGGTGATTTTTCAATTCGATGTGATTCCGATTGCAAGCTTTAAATCGCGTTCTGGAAGGTTATACGCAAACTAGTGCATAAACGCAGTCAGTATAACGCGACAAACACTCTGAAATAGTGACATAGGCTTAACATACCTTGAATAACCTCCACATAACTTAGAAATAAGTTTTGAATGGTTTGGTGTGTTGAAATCAACTTTGTTCGATCGCAGGGACTATTTGTGTCAAACTGCGAAACTATACCAATTTGTATAGTAACGAACATTCCGGAACTTGATCATAAGTTAAACATACCCTAAATAACCTCTACATAGCTTAGAAATAGGCTTTGAGGGGTTCGGTATGCTAAAATAAACTTTATTGATCAATAGGGACTAAAAGCGTCAAAAAGTGCATAAGTTTGCATTTTCGCGCATATCTTACGTTCTGAATATATCCAGACCTCCAAAATTTTATGTAAGCATTAAAATATTTTATTTTAGTGTTTGGCATAATAAAAATCCGTTCGTCGCTTGATTTGGATCGTTTTTGCGTTCGTTACGACTCCCGTCGTAATTAACCGAACAACGCAACCGTACGACCGAACGAACCGACATCCGAGATATTTTTTGAATATGTTTTGAGTTCCCTATACTTTAACTTCATTTTAGAGCTTTGAAATGGGGTTAACGGGGCTTAAACGTGTCAAAAATGCATCGAAAACCAAGTTTTCGGGCTGCATGGACTAAAACTGCCATTTTTGAAACTTGCTGACCTGCACAAGGCTTACGGACCATAAGCACAAAGACATACGGTCCGTAAGGACCTCCCAGATCAGCCTAATCTATTTTAACAGCTGTTAACAGCTGTTAAACACTAAAAACCCAATTGCACATGTCATTTCCTGATGATAGGGGGCCATTTTGATGTACCATGGTATTGTAACACATGTATGGATGAGATTGAATCACGGGTTACGATAAACGATCTTAACGGTTCAAGGAAATCTATAAATACCCACCCCCACCCCCACTTCACTTGCAAACCCACATTGATCTGATTTTGGCTCTCTAAGTTGAAGTTTATGCTTCATACCTGAGAGTAAATCGGATCATAGCTTGCGGGGACCTTCTGTAAGTGTTCTTTCGTTCTTTTTCATTCGTTTAAGCGTTAAAGTCAAACTGCATTTGACTTTCTGCATTGACCAGTTTTTATTCAATGTGAAGTTCGTTTGAACTTCATAACGTGAGCGTAATCACGATGGTTATAGTCCCTAGTGACTATACCTACTGATTACCACGTTATCTAGGCTTAGTGACGAGTCGTAGTTTCGGCCAAAATGCGTATTCTTGCGTATTTTGTAACCAAACTACTCTAGGATATCAAAACCATTTGTTTTGATATCAAACCTCTTTTCTAACTTAACTAAACATGTTTTAGCATGTTTAGCTCGTCACTTTTTAGTTTAGTTCTTGTGTAGAGTCGTAAGTCAAGCGGACTAAACACCCGCTTAGACTTTCGAACACGACCTGTTTGGTCGATCTTAGGATCCGACGAAACATGTTTAGTGACCATAGTAGCATAGGGAATAACCTTCCGAGGTTATACCATATGGTCACCTAGTTTAGGTAGTTGTATGATAAGTAGATTATATGCCATAGGTAAATTACCAGAATACCCTTTTCATACATAATTGGTAATTAAGCATATGTAACTTATTTAAACATGTTTTGGCATATAATACTTGTCATAGGACTAGTTAGATGTCTCGAACGCGCTTTGCGCGCACGACACGTTAAAGTAGCGTAAGCTACCTTAATGGGTCGCGATGGGTCGAAAGCACTTAGGCTAGGTTTCATTTAGGATGTAGGCCTTGTTAAACCATATCACATGAGTTCCAACACTCATTTGGTTTACAAGACCTCATTCTGTCCGATCTTCCGATTTAGGCGTCTATTGTTTGACTAGTGAATCAATTACTAGGTGCTGCTTAATTTCTCTGGTTTACTCGAGTTTGTTGAAGTACTATTGAATTAGGATACCTTGCACTACATGTGAGTACATAGTTCCCCTATTTTATTTTTTTCAATTGTCTTGGGGTGATTCATATGTACAAAATGTTTTCAAGGTTTAAACGATGATTTCAAAAACGAATAGAACGATATATACTAAACTAATAACGATTTTGATAATATGAACGAACTTATTGGTTGTAGTTACATAACGAATGACATTCATTAATTTTGGCCGAACCGACCAGTATTAGGTTATGGTACCATAGGATGTGACATATCCCGTTATTGCACTATACCCATGGTTATGTGTGGGTGTTGTGGGTAACGACTGAATCTGTAATTATTAACTTACCCTTTGGGGGTTTGTTAATACGAGAAGCGAGGAACGAGGTAGTCGAGTCACGAAGGTTTGAATGTTATTAACGAGACGACCATATATAAGTTTTCACAATTAAAATGAGGATGATTTAAACGATTTAAACGAGTAAACGATTTGGAAGCGATTTGGAAACGATGTTAAACGATTTGGGAAAACGATTGGTTTTTGGCTAGTGTTTAGATAACAGGACGGGTGTAATGTGGTGAAAACATGGTAGATATGCCGCTGTTACTTCTTATATATATAAGTGTTTTCAACATATTACATACCGTGGTGTTATTTAGTTCACTTGGGTAAACAATATTGAAAGGATGTCACTCAACGATGTTTTTGAAATAATATACGAGTTTTATTAACGAGTTTATACGAGATGTTTTACAAGATGGTTTTCTAAAACAAAAAGCTTTTGGGTTAAGAATCGTGGCTACGAAATTTTATAAATTATAACCATCTTGATTTGAGTTGGTTAATCATGTTGCAATATTATACACTTTTAAAAAACAAGGTTTTCGAGGTATTGCAATATATGTAATCAAGCCATGATTCCGATACTCTTATAAAACCTATGTACTCACCAGCATTTCTTTCCTGACTTTGTTTTTACATATGTTTCAGGTGTTGTTGCTTGATTGACGTTCTAGGATGCATGCTTCACATAGGATCTGGACGAGGCCTTAGTGACATAAAACAATGATAGTCGATATAAAACTTGTTTGTTATGTGTTAAAACGATGTTAATGTTTAATATTATCAATAAGACGAAACACTTTTTGTATCCATGGTTATGAAATGATAATTCTGTTACAACACTCCCCAACGTTTCCGCCACGCTATGTTGTTTTACGTGGTCGGGGTGTGACAATTCATATTCCTCTTTCGTCTGGTGATGTCCTAGAGGTTCATGGCGAGAAACCATCTGGTGGACTGAAACTCATGTCGTGCACGAAAGCCCAAAGTTATTTACGAAAAGGATATGTTGCCTTCCTGGCACATGTCACCGAGGAGAAAGGCAAGAACAAGAGTATTCAGGATATTCCGATTGTTCGGGATTATCCAGAGGTGTTTCCTGATGAACTGCCTGGTTTGCCTCCAGTTCGTCAAGTCGAGTTTCATATTGATCTTGTACCCAATGCTAACCCGATTACGAAAGCACCTTATCGTCTTGCACCGTCTGAGATGCAAGAGTTATCGAAACAGCTTCAAGAGTTGTCTGATAAAGGATTCATCCGTCCGACTTATTCACCTTGGGGAGCTCCTGTCCTCTTTGTGAAAAAGAAAGATGGATCTTTTCGAATGTGTATCGATTATCGTGAGCTTAACAAGCTTACCATCAAGAATCGATATCCCCTTCCCCGAATTGATGATCTCTTTGATCAGCTGCAAGGTGCTACCTGTTTTTCTAAGATCGACCTGCGTTCTGGGTATCATCAGCTTCGTGTATTCGAAGAAGATATTCCCAAAACTGCATTCCGAACGAGATATGGGCATTACGAGTTCACTGTCATGCCTTTTGGTTTGACGAATGCTCCAGCTATCTTCATGGACTTAATGAATAGGGTCTGTAAACCTTATTTAGACAAGTTCATCATTGTGTTCATCGACGATATCCTCATTTATTCGAAGTCTCGAGCCGATCACGAGCAACACCTTCGTTTGACTCTGGAACTCCTGAAGAAGGAACAACTTTTTGCTAAATTCTCCAAGTGTGAATTTTGGCTTAAAGAAGTTCAGTTTTTGGGACAAATTGTCAATGAGCAGGGTATTCATGTGGATCCATCCAAGATTATTGCAATCAAGGATTGGAATACACCAACGACACCCACAGAGATTCGATCTTTTCTTAGTCTTGCTGGATATTATCGTCGATTTATTTCGAATTTCTCAAAGATTGCGGTTCCACTCACTGCTTTGACTCAGAAGAATAAGCCTTTTGAGTGGGGACCCAAACAAGAAGAAGCGTTCCAAACGCTGAAACAGAAGCTATGTGATGCTCCTGTTTTTATCTTTACCCAAGGGAAACGATGATTTCGTTGTCTACTGTGATGCATCCAACTTAGGCCTTGGTTGTGTTCTTATGCAACGAGGTAAAGTTATAGCATACGCGTCTAGACAATTGAAAGTTCACGAAAAGAACTATACAACTCATGATCTTGAGCTAGGAGCTGTGGTTTTCGCGCTTAAAATCTGGAGACACTACCTCTATGGCACGAAGTGTGTGGTTATCACAGACCACAAAAGTCTCCAGCATATTCTTAATCAGAAAGAGCTCAACATGAGGCAACATCGTTGGGTTGAACTCTTAAACGACTATGATTGCGAGATTCGCTACCATCCTGGTAAGGCGAATGTCGTAGCCGATGCGCTTAGTCGAAAGGAGCGAGTCAAGCTTCATTCTGTTCAAACTCTATCTGATCTCCAAACTCGTGTTTTTCAAGCTCAGCAATTTTGTGTTTCATAAAATTTGATGGGTAAGGAATTACCACGTCAACTTGAGCTTAAACTCGAAGCGAAGGACGATGGTCTGCTCTATTTCAAGGATCGTTTGTGGATTCTGAAACAAGACGATCTCTGCACTTTAGTGATGGACGAATCTCATAAGTCTCGATATTCTATCCATCCTAGTGCTGATAAAATGTACAAGGATCTTCGTACTCAGTGCTGGTGGCCTGGTATGAAAAAGGATGTTGCCTTGTATGTATCAAAATGCCTAACTTGTCTCAAAGTCAAGGCTGAACATCAACGACCATCTGGTTTGCTTGTATAACCAGAGATACCGGTTTGGAAGTGGGAGAACATTGTGATGGATCTCATCACTAAATTACCGCGTACATCTAAAGGTCATGATGCTATTTGGGTTGTCATCGATCGATTAACGAAGTCAGCTCATTTTATTCCAATTCACGAGGATCTATCTGCTGATAAACTTGCAAAGATTTATGTTGATGAGATTGTATCTCGACATGGTGTTCCTTTGGACATCATATCTGTTCGTGATGCTCGGTTTTCATCTCATTTTTGGAAGACCATGCAATCTGCCATGGGAACCCAACTAACTCTAAGCACCGCTTATCATCCCCAAACAGATGGACAATCTGAGAGAACGATTCAAACTTTGGAGGATATGCTTAGAGCATGCATGATTGACTTTGGTGGTAATTGGGATTCTCATATGCCATTGATCGAGTTCTCTTACAACAACAGTTATCATGCTAGCATTAATATGGCACCATTCGAGGCTCTCTACGGTCGAAAATGTCGTTCACCTGTCTGTTGGAATGAGATCAGTGAAGCTCAGCTTACTTGACCTGAGCTCATTCTGGAAACAACAGATAAAATCAAGAAAATCCGCGATAATCTTGTGACAGCTAGATGCCATCAAAAGAGTTATGCGGATGTGCGACGTAAACCCTTAGAATTTCAAGTCGAAGACCGTGTCCTACTCAAGGTGTCACCTTGGAAGGGAGTGGTGAGATTTGGAAAGAAAGGAAAACTTGCACCACGATATGTTGGACCATTTAAGATTGTTGAAAGGGTTGGAAAGGTTGCCTATCGACTAGAGCTACCTCCAGAGCTTGGAAATATTCATCCGACTTTTAACGTGTCCAATTTGCGAAAGTGTTTAACTGACGCTGATCTTCACATTCCTCTCGATGAGATTCAAATCGATGAAATGATGCATTTTGTCAAGAAACCGGTGGAGATAGTGGACCGTACATACAAACAGTTGAAGAACAAATGAATTCATTTGGTCAAGATTCGTTGGGAATCCAAACGTGGCCCAGAATTTACTTGGGAACGTGAGGACCAAATGAAGGCGAAATATCCTCAATTGTTCTCACAAGTTTCCTCTAGTTAAAATTTCGGGACGAAATTTCCTAAAGTAGGGGAGACTGTGACAACTGTGCTCTGTAATCAATGAACAATGTAAAACAATTTTAATTATCAATAAAACAATTTGTTTTGGTGTTTTTATATGTGTATTTGTGTTTTATGATTTTACGATTCGATTCCGATTTCAAGCTTTAAATCGCTTTCCGGAAAGTTATATGCAAACTGGTGCGTAAACGTAGCCAGTTTAACACGACAAACACTTCGGAATAGTGACATAGGCTTAACATACCTAAAATAACCTTCACATAACTTACAAATAAGTTTTGATGGTTTGGTGTGTTTAAAACAAGTATATTCGATCGCAGGGACTATTTGTGTCAAACTGCGAAACTATACTGATTCGTATGGTATCGAAGAGTCCGTAACTTGATCATAAGCTAAACATACCATAAAAAACCTAAACATAGCTTAGAAATAAGCTTTGAGGGGTTCGGTGCGCGAAAACATGCTTATTTGATCTTACAGGGACTAAAAGTGTCAAAAACGACGTAAGTTTGCATTTTCGCGCATATATTACGTTCTGACCACATCTGGACACCCAAAATTTTTGTACACACTAAAATATTTTTATTTTAGTGATCGGCATGCAAAAATTCCATTCGTTTCGCAATTTGGATCGTTTTCGCGTCCGTTACGACTTCCGTCGTAATTAACCGAACAACGTAACCGTACAGCCGAACAAACCGACATCCGTAACATTATTGAGCAAAATTCAAGTTAAACATACTTTAACTTCATTATGGAGCTTAAAATGGGCTTGACGGGTGTTAGAAGTGTCAAAACACGTCGAAACAAGCTCAGGGGCCAAAACTGTCATTAAGTGAAAGTTGCTGGTCAAATGCAGGGTCATTACGGACCGTAAGGGTCCCCTTGCGGACCGTAAAGCATGCCCAGCGACCAGAAAGTTAATTTCAGCTGCTGTTTGATAATTCAGGGACTGTTCTTGTAAGATCTTTGTGTAGTAGCCAAGTTATCACCTCTCCAAGGCTTTGAACCTGCTTACAAGAATTGTATGGCTAGGATTTGATGCTTGGGGACTACACAAACACTTGTTTTGATCCTATGAACTCCCCTCAAGTATAAATAGCAAGGTCCTTCACTTGTTTCTTTGCTCATTCTTCTCATTTCTCCTCTACATCCGACTTGGGAAGCTTTCTAATCTGATTGGAAACTTATTTTTGCTAGAAAAGATAGCTAGGACCCTTTGTAAGTCTTCTTTCATGCTTATTCTTTATGTTTAAGCAGAAAGTCAAACAATTTGGCCAACAGTTTGACTTTCGGTTTTGACCATCAATTGGTCAAGTCAAAGTTCAATTGAACTTTGCAACGTGATTGTAATCATGATGGTTATAATCCTTAGCGATTATACCTACTGATTACCACGTTAACTAGGCATAGTGACGAGTCAAAGTTTCGGTCAAAATGCGTTTTAGCACGAATTTTGCAACGGAACTATTTTCGGGTATCAAAACTCATTGTTTTGATAACAAATCAGTTTTATAAGTAGGTTAAACATGTTTTGACATGTTTAACTCGTCACTATTAGTTTATTGCTTGTTTAGGGTCGTAAGTTAAGCGGTCTAAACAACCGCTTAGACTTTCGAACCCGACCCGTTTGGTCAATCATTAGGATCCAACCAAGCTTGATTAGTGATCATAGTTGCATAGGGAATAACCACTGAGGTTATACCTTATGATCACATAGGATTGGTTAGTCATTTGTTAAGTAGCTTGTATGCCCATAAGAAATGACCAAAACGCCGTTTTGAAGCATAAATCCGTATTTTACATATGTGAACATGTTTTTGACATATAATCTGATTTAGTAACATGTTTAGGTATTATTGGGCATATAAGACTTGACATAGCACATAGTTAACCATCCGAACATAGTTTCACGCGAACGACGCATTAAAGTAGCATAAGCTACCTTAATGGGTCGTAATGGGTCAAAAGCACTTAGTTTAGGTTCTGATTTAGAATGTAGGCTTTGTTAAACCATATCACATGAGTTCCACACTCATTTGGTTTACAAGATCTCATTCTATCTGATCTTCCGATTTAGGTGTCGATTTATTTACTAGTGATCCGATTACTAGGTACTACTTGAATTTCCTTGGTTTGTCTGAGCTTCTCTAAGTTCTTTAGATCAAGGATACCCTTCCATTCAATGTGAGTACATAGTTCCCCTATTTTACTATTTTCAATTGTTTTGGGGTGATTCATATGTAAAAAATGATTTTCAAGGTTTAAACGATGGTTTTTCAAAAACAATGAAGATGGTTTATACTAAACTAATAACGATTTCAATAAAGTGAACAAACTTGTTGGTTGTAGTTACATAACAAATGACATTCATTATCATTGATCAAGCCGACCAGTATTAGGTTATGGTACCATAGGATCTAACAAGTCCCGTTATCAGACTACACCCATGGTTATGTGTGGGGGTTATGTAGGTAACGACCGAATCTGATGATTGTTAACTTACCCTTTGGTGGTTTGTTAATATGATAGGCGAGGTAGTTGAGTCACGAAGGTTTGAATGTTATTAGCGAGACGGCCATAAGTAGTTTCACAATTAAAACGAATACGATTTTGGGACAAGTTATAACGATTTGGAACGACTTAAACGAGATAAAACGATTTGAACGAACGATTGGTTTGGGTTGTGATTAAGTAATGGGATGGGTGTAACATGATAGAAGCATGGTAGATACGCCGCTGGTACATCTTATATACAAGTGCTTTTATCATATTACATTTCATGTCATTATTTAGTTCACTTGGGAAACGATTTGAAACGATGTCACACAACGAGGTTTTCAAAATGATATAAACCATACGAGTTTTATTAAACGATTTTTAACGAGATGTTTTACGAATTGATTTACTAAAACAAAAGTCTTTGAGTTAAGAATCATGGCTATGAGATTTTATAAATTATAACCATCTTGATTTAAGTTGGTTAATCATGTTGCAATACCATACACTTTTCAAAACAAGGTTTTCCAGGCATTGCAATATATGTAAACAAGCCATGATTCCGATACTCTTACAAAACATATGTGCTCGCCAGAATTTCTTTGCTGACTATGTTTTTTTTACATATGTTTCAGGTGATATTGCTTGATGTTGATTGCTAGGAAGCAAGTTCACTTAGGATCCGGATGTGGCTTTAGTGACTTAAAAACGATAGTAGACGATGTTTAATTTGTTTGTTTGGTTTAAGACAATGTACATTACTTAATGAATCAATAAAACGAAACTTTTAAATACCATGGTTGTGAAATGATGATTTTGTTACAACACTCCCCGACGTTTCCGCCACGGTTTTGTTGTTTTAACGTGGTCGGGGTGTGACATTTCTAAGATATGGCAATATTCTTTTAGATCTTTGTTGGACAAGTGGTGGTGCATGCCAAGTCCATTTCTTTTCTATATCTTTTATAATCTTTCACAAGATCACTCAACATCTTCACACTCCACTCAAGTCCCTCACTCTCTCTCTCCCCAAACTGTCCACCCTCTCTCTCTCCATATTCATACCTTCAACCTTGTTCTTGAAGATCAAGTCCTATTTCAAGCCAAATTCAAGTTAGGGTGAAGATGCAAAGGTGTTTCCAAGGTGCATTCAAGTGATTTCAAGCTTCCTATCATCAAAATCTCATCCCACAACCTACTTGAATCTTGAAGGTATAACATTTATGTTTAAATCATACTTTTGATTCTTGGTTGTTCTTGATGATTTGAAGTTTCTCTTGAATCTTGGGATTTTCACAAACTTGAAATCTAAAATGAAATGGGTCTTGATACAAATAAAAATGGTGATGTTTATGTGTGTGTGTGTGTGTATGACCGTACATATATATATATATATATATATATATATATATATATATATGTGTGTGTATGAGTTTTGAAGTTCGATTTTGATAAGTACATGTTTAGGTTGTTGCTTGTTCTTGAATACTAGTTAAAATGCAAGTGATTGATGATCTATGTATGATATGTTAAATGTTCAAGTACATCAGCAAATAACATGAATAAATCACATATTTGATGCATCTAAACTCATATGAAAAGTTGATGTTATGATAGTATGCTTTAGGCACTTGTACATGAAGATACATGTTGATTTAAAGCTCAAGAAATGGTGAAAAAGGGCTGTATGACAAAAATGTTTTTGAACAGGTTATAAACACTAAAAATAATATTATTTGATGTATTATAATGGCATGAAACTTTGACATAGGATTGATAGCTTTGAATGTTGTACATATAGCTTAAAAAGTGGTAAAATATGTGAAATTTGCATGATTTATGTGCTTTATTTAAGACCTGCACTATCATGAGTGTAACCATTATTTTATTCAGTAAATAATATGGGTTATGTTAAAATTTCAAGTCGTTTCGATTTGGGATGGTTCGGGTAACGTTTGATGCAAAACTATGCGGTAAAACGGTTAAAAAATCGCCTTTTCGGAGGATTTTTATCAAACTATTTTAGATCAGTAACCAAACTGATATTTTTGATATAAAAACAAGTATTTTAACTTATATTAAGTTTACTTGGTGTTTGGTTAGTCATACGTGACTTCCGACGCCCGAAAATGTCACTGAATCGCTAAAATAAGTGTTTTTCGACATACACTATAATGGGTTGTTCATGGGTAAATTTTAGGTGTTACAATGTGCTATGTGTTTTACAATATGTGTATGATGATGTGTTAGTGTTGACGATATTATGTGTATGACGATGTTACATTTGAGTATATATATACAAATACACCAATATAATCAAAAATAATAACTTTTTGAGAAAAATCTCAAAGTTATGTGAAAATTCTAAGTATCGGAGAAACTTATGTATTTTGTGGGTTTTGGTTATTAAATCATTCTTATTTAATTTAGGACAAATAGACAATTTGAGGGATTGTGTTAATGTTTAAAAACGCACCCAAAGGTGAGTATATAGATCCCCTCTTTTTACTGTTTTCGATTGTTTTGGGGTGATTCATATGTATCAAAACGATTTCAATATTCTATCGATGGTTTCAAAACGATTGAGATGGTTTATACAAAACTAATAACGATTTTGATAATGTGAACGAACTTGTTGGCGGTAGTTACATAACGAATGACATTCATTAGCATTGATCAAACCGACCGTATTAGGTTATGGTACCATAGGATCCGACAAATCCCGTTATCCGACTGCACCCATGGTTATGTGTGGGTTATGTGGGTAACGACTGAATCTAATGATTGTCAACTTACCCTTTGGTGGTTTGTTAATACGAGTTGAGCGAGTTGAACGATGAACGAGTCACAAAGGTTTGAATGTTATTAGCGAGACGACCAAAAGTAGTTTTCACAATTAAAACGAGAACGATTTGAATGAGTGAACGATTTGAAAGATTGAACGATTTTGAACGATTTAAACAAGTGAACGATGATCTATAATGAGAACGAGTTAAACGATGTTACACAACGAGGTTTACTAAACGATATAAACCATACGAGTTTTATTACGAGGACGATTTACGATTTAGTTTATGAAAACAAATGTTTTGGGTTAAGATTCATGGCATCAAGGTTTATAAATTATAACCAATCTGTTTGACTTGGTTATTCATTTTACAATACAAACATTTTACAAAACAAGGTTTTCTACTATCGAACAACGAAGTTGTACGAGTTATTTCAACATGTAAACGAGCCATGAATCTGACACTCACACAAAAACTATGTGCTCGCCAGCATTTCTTTGCTGAATTCGTTTTTACATATGTTTTAGGTGATGTTGCTTAATGTTGATTGCGAATAGGATGCATGCTCACTTAGGACTGGACGAGGCCTTAGTGATTTAATAACGATGATAGACTATGTTTGACTTGCTTGTTTAACTTTAAGACAATGTTTAATATTCAATAAAACGAAACTCTTTGTATCCATGGTTTGAAACAATAATTCTGTTACAACACTCCCCGACGTTTCCACCACGGTTTGTTGTTTTACGTGGTCGGGGTGTGACACAAAGAAGTTGGTATCAGAGCCAATGGTTATAGGGAATTAGGTTATTAGTAATGTTTTGACCTAGACTATAACTTTCTAGGACCCCAACGCAAGTTGATTTACGTTTAGATTTTTAAAAACAAAATCCGAATCTGCTTCGAAAATTAATCATCCATTCTAGGATGATTGATTACTAGGTTTTGAACCCTTTATTGTAAGGTTTTGAACCCTTCCAATTTAACTCATTTTTGGCTTAGTGCCTTCTGAGTTTTCAAAATCTCGTCAAAGTTTAGGTCTAAATTATGTGAACACGTGCAAACTGAAAGAGTGAATGCCTGTACCCTGAGTTTTCTGTCTAAGGCTAGAGTGTTCGTACAAATCCACATAATCGGACCAGTCACTCTTACCTGGGAACTCTTGGGGTGAGTGTTCACTTATAGGCGAGCATGTCTTCGCGATACATTATTTTGATTCATTACTTTGATTAGTCACTGCGTGTAGTTTGTTTGTTTGAGGTAACGAACAAATGATCGCCTTCCTTATATTTCGTCGATATTTTCAAATATCTCTTTTGTTTTTCCTAATTGTCGACCTCACTCGTTTCTCATATTTCCTTGTTAGATAATGCCTCCTAGACGTGATGCACAATCTTTTACTGCTGAAGAAGTCGCAGTCCTTGTCTCTCAGCAAATGGCTGCTGTGCTTCCAAGCGTTGTGACCCAAATCCACGAGCTATACAACAACAATAACAATAACAATAACAATGCACAATGTAATTTCAAGAATTTCAATTCCGCTAAGCCGTTGAAGTTTTCTGGGTCGCAAGCAGCAACTGCGCTCCTTCAATGGTTCGAAAGTATCGAAAGCACATTCAGACATGTGCAATGTCCGAATGGGCGTAAGGTTGAATTTGCATCAAGTGTGTTTGAGAAGCATGCTCTTACATGGTGGAACGGAGTGATGCGCGACAGGGGTGCCGAAGTGGCGTTGGCACAAACATGGGAAGAGCTTCGAGCTCTCATGATGAGAGAGTTCTGTCCCCGTCACGAAATTCGAGCCTTGGAATGAGAGTTTGACGATCTAAAACAAGATGGGGGAGAACACCGTGCGTATACGGATCGATTTGAGGAACTCAGTCTTTTGTGTCCTACTATGGTTACCCCGTTGGAGAAAGCGATAGAGAGGTATATCGATGGTTTACCCGATTCCATACAGGATATTGTGACTGGCGTTAATCCTACTACTGTTCGTCAAGCAATCGAGTTATCTGCTACCCTGACTGATTCGCAAGTTAGGAAGGGTAAACTTACCTACAAGGGTGATAAGAAGAAGTCGATCGAATCAGTCAAGGAAAAGGGTAAGGGTAAGAAAGGTGAGTCGTCGAAGAAATTGAGAAAGCGAAAGGGTGCTCAGAACTTTGCAGTTACTGCTCAGAACCCTCAGAACCCACCAGTTCAACAGCCTGAGAAGAAAGCATATGCTGGTACCGCACCTCATTGTGCTCTCTGCAACGGTCATCATGTTGCACAACAAGCTTGTAGGCAATGCACAACGTGTGGTAAGTTTGGGCATCTGGCCAACAACTGTCGTTTGGGTCAGAATCAGATTGTTCAGAATCAAGCTCCAGTTCAGGGGAATGCTGCTAGATTCCCACCGGGTTCATGTTTCAATTGTGGAGAGTTTGGTCACTTCCACAACAACTGTCCGAGGCTGGTGAATGCAAACGTGAATGCTAATGCGAACCCGAATGCGAATTTCAACGCAAATGTGAATCCCGCTCGTGGGCGAGCGTACAATATGAATGCTAATGAAGCGAGGGCTGACAACAAGGTGGTTAATGGTACGTTTCTTGTTAACAATCGACCTGCATCTATTCTTTTTGATTCTGGTGCCGATAGAAGTTTTGTTTCATTATCTTTCGAACCTTTGCTTGCGATACCTAGAACTAAACTGAGGAAACCCTTATCTGTCGAAGTTGCTACTGATAAAGCTCTTGTTCTCGATTCTGTTATTCGTGATTGTCAGTTAAACCTTGATAACCATCTTTTTCCCATTGACCTCACGCCGATGCAACTTGGGAGTTTCGATATTATCATGGGGATGGATTGGTTAACCAAACATCATGCTGAGGTGATTTATTTCGATAAGATTGTTCGTATTCCTCTTCAGTCTGGCGATATTCTGGAAGTTCGTGGCGAGAAGCCATCTGGTGATTTGAACCTTATGTCGTGTACAAAGGCCCAAAGATATTTGCGAAAAGGATATGTTGCTTTCCTGGCACATGTCACTGAGGAGAAAGGCAAGAGCAAGAGTATTCAGGATATTCCGATTGTTCGGGATTATCCAGAGGTGTTTCCCGATGAACTGCCTGGTTTGCCTCCAGTTCGTCAAGTCGAGTTCCATATTGACCTTGTACCCAATGCCAACCCGATTGCGAAGGCACATTATCGTCTTACACCGTCGGAGATGCAAGAGTTATCGAAACAGCTTCAAGAGTTGTCTGATAAAAGATTCATCCATCCAAGCTTTTCACCTTGGGGAGCTCCTGTCCTCTTTGTGAAAAAGAAAGATGGATCTTTTCGAATGTGTATCGATTATCGTGAGCTTAATAAGCTTACCATCAAGAATCAATATCCCCTACCTAGAATTGAAGATCTCTTCGACCAGCTGCAAGGTGCTTCATGTTTTTCCAAGATCGATCTGCGTTCTGGGTATCATCAACTTCGTGTTCTCGAAGAAGATATTCCCAAAACTGCATTCCGTACGAGATATGGGCACTACGAGTTCACTGTCATGCCTTTTGGTTTGACGAATGCCCCAGCTATCTTCAAGGACTTAATGAATAGGGTCTGTAAACCTTATTTAGATAAGTTCATTATTGTGTTCATCGACGATATTCTCATTTATTCGAAGTCTCGAGCAGACCACGAGCAACACCTTCGTTTGACCTTAGAACTTCTGAAGAAGGAACAACTTTTTGCTAAATTCTCCAAGTGTGAATTTTGGCTTAGAGAAGTTCAGTTTTTGGGTCATATAGTCAACGAGCAGGGTATCCATGTGGATCCTTGCAAAATAGCTGCTATTAAGGATTGGAATACACCGACGACACCTACAGAGATTCGATCATTTCATGGTCTTGCTGGTTATTATCGTCGATTCATTTCTAATTTCTCAAAGATCGCGGTTCCACTCACTGCTTTGACTCAGAAAAATAAGCCTTTTGAGTGGGGACCTAAGCTAGAAGAAGCGTTCCAAACGCTGAAATGGAAACTCTGTGATGCTCCTGTTTTAACTCTACCTGAGGGAAACGATGATTTTGTTGTCTATTGTGACACGTCGAATCTAGGACTTGGTTGCGTTCTTATGCAATGAGGTAAGGTCATAGCTTATGCGTCTAGACAGCTAAAAATTCACGAGAAGAACTATACGACTCATGATCTTGAATTAGGAGTTGTGGTTTTCGCACTTAAAATCTGGAGACACTACATGTATGGAACGAAGTGTGTGGTTTTTACAGACCACAAAAGTATCCAGCATATTCTCAATCAGAAGGAGCTGAACATGAGGCAACGACGTTGGGTTGAACTCTTAAACGATTATGATTGCGAGATCCGCTACCATCCTGGTAAGGCGAATGTCGTAGCCGATGCGCTTAGTCAAAAGGAATGAGTCAAGCTTCATTCTGTTTGAACTCTATCTGATATTCAATCTCGTGTCCTTCAAGCTCAACGATCGTGTGTGATCAAAGACTTATTGAAATATGAGCTACCACTTCAACTCGAACTTAAACTCGAAATGAAGGACGATGGGTTGCTATATTTCGAGGATTGTTTGTGGATTCCGAAACAAGACGATCTTCGCACCTTGGTAATGGATGAATCTCACAAGTCTCGATATTCTATCCATCCTGGTGCTGATAAAATGTACAAGGATCTTCGTACTCAGTTCTGGTGGCCTGGTATGAAGAAGGATGTTGCCTTGTATGTATCGAAATGCCTAACTTGTCTCAAAGTCAAGGCTGAACATCAACGACCTTCTGGTTTGCTTGTACAGCCAGAGATACCGGTTTGGAAGTGGGAGAACATTGCAATGGATCTCATCACTAAGTTACTGCGTACATCTAAAGGTCACGATGTTATTTGGGTTGTTATCGATCGATTAACGAAATCAGCTCATTTTATACCGATTCACGAGGATCTATCTGCTGATAAACTTGCAAAGATTTATGTTGATGAGATTGTATCACGACATGGTGTTCCTTTGGATATCATTTCCGATCATGATGCTCGGTTTTCATCTCATTTTTGGAAGACCATGCAATCTGCTTTGGGAACCCAACTAAATCTAAGCACTGCTTATCATCCCCAAACAGATGGTCAATCTGAGAGGACGATTCAAACATTGGAGGATATGCTTAGGGCATGCGTGATAGACTTTGGTGGTAATTGGGATTCTCATCTTCCATTGATCGAGTTCTTTTACAACAACAGTTATCATGCTAGTATTAATATGGCACCATTCGAAGCTCTCTACGGTCGAAAATGTCGTTCACCTGTATGTTGGAATGAGATCGGTGAAGCTCAGCTTACTGGACCTGAACTCATTTTGGAAACAACAGACAAAATCAAGAAAATCCGCGATAATCTTGTGACAGCTAGAAACCGTCAAAAGAGTTATGCAGATATGCGACGCAAGCCCTTAGAATTTCAAATCGGAGACCGTGTCCTACTCAAGGTGTCACCTTGGAAGGGAGTGGTGAGATTAGGAAAGAAAGGAAAACTTGCACCATGATATGTTGGTCCATTTAATATTGTTGAAAGAATTGGAAAGGTTGCCTATCGACTAGAGCTACCTCCAGAGCTTGGAAATATTCATCCGACAACTGTGTTCTGTAATCATCGTATAATGTAAAACAACGTTGGTTATCAATAAAACAATGTTATTTTGTGTTATTATATGTGCTTTGGTGTTATTATATGTGTTATTGTGTTTAATGATTTTACAATTTGATTCGATTCCGATTTCAAGCTTTAAGTCGCTTTCTGGAAGGTTATACGCAAACTGGTGCATAAACGCAATCAGTTTAATGCGACGTACACTCCGGAACTGTGACGTAAGCCAAACATACCCTAAATATCCTTTACATAACTTAGAAATAAGTTTCGAAGGATTCGGTATGGCAAAAACTTGTTTATTTGAACTAAAGAACTATTTACGACAAAACTGCGAAACGAACGTTGGTGACCGCCCGGATAATATTTAAATCCCAAAAATATTCTGTTATGATTAAAATTTTATTTTTAATCAGGTTCGTGTTGAAAAATAAATTAAAACGCTTAAAAACGTTATTTTTCAAAGTTTAAGCGCGTACCGCGTGTTTCTGCGCGACACAGTGCTTCTACTGCAAAACACGGACAACACAGCCAGTCTTGGCAACTGAAATTTATTTCAGTAATATTTTGGCGAGTTTATTTTTACAGGATAATAAAAATAATTTAGAACGCCATAAACCGGGATTTAAACGCTAGATAAAATACCCGGTATCCAGTTAAACACCTGTTTTTATCTAATTTACCAACAAAACTTACACTTTAACCCCCCCTCCTTCTCAACTTACGGTCACATGGGGTGGCCCCCACCTAAATATTTCTAAGATATGGCAATATTCTTTTAGATCTTTGTTGGACAAGTGGTGGTGCATGCCAAGTCCATTTCTTTTCTATATCTTTTATAATCTTTCACAAGATCACTCAACATCTTCACACTCCACTCAAGTCCCTCACTCTCTCTCTCCCCAAACCGTCCACCCTCTCTCTCTCTCTCCATATTCATACCTTCAACCTTGTTCTTGAAGATCAAGTCCTATTTCAAGCCAAATTCAAGTTAGGGTGAAGATGAAAAGGTGTTTCCAAGGTGCATTCAAGTGATTTCAAGCTTCCTATCATCAAAATCTCATCCCACAACCTACTTGAATCTTGAAGGTATAACATTTATGTTTAAATCATACTTTTGATTCTTGATTGTTCTTGATGATTTGAAGTTTCTCTTGAATCTTGGGATTTTCACAAACTTGAAATCTAAAATGAAATGGGTCTTGATACAAATAAAAATGGTGATGTTTATGTGTGTGTGTGTGTGTATGAGTTTTGAAGTTCGATTTTGATAAGTACATGTTTAGGTTGTTGCTTGTTCTTTAATACTAGTTAAAATGCAAGTGATTGATGATCTATGTATGATATGTTAAATGTTCAAGTACATAAGAAAATAACATGAATAAATCACATATTTGATGCATCTAAACTCATATGAAAAGTTGATGTTATGATAGTATGCTTTAGGCACTTGTACATGAAGATACATGTTGATTTAAAGCTCAAGAAATGGTGAAAAAGGGTTGTATGACAAAAATGTTTTTGAACAGGTTATAAACACTAAAAATAATATTATTTGATGTATTATAATGGCATGAAACTTTGACATAGGATTGTTAGCTTTGAATGTTGTACATATAGCTTAAAAAGTCATAAAATATGTGAAATTTGCATGATTTATGTGGTTTACTTAAGACCTGCACTATCATGAGTATAACCATTATTTTATTCAGTAAATAATATGGGTTATGTTAAAATTTCAAGTCGTTTCGATTTGGGATGGTTCGGGTAATGTTTGATGCAAAACTATGCGGTAAAACGGTTAAAAAATTGCCTTTTCGGAGGATTTTTATCAAACTATTTTAGATCAGTAACCAAACTGATATTTTTTATATAAAAACAAGTATTTTAACTTATATTAAGTTTACTTGGTGTTTGGTTAGTCATACGTGACTTCCGACGCCCAAAAATGTCACCGAATCGCTAAAATAAGTGTTTTTCGACATACACTATAATGGGTTGTTCATGGGTAAATTTTAGGTGTTACAATGTGCTATGTGTTTTACAATAAGTGTATGATGATGTGTTAGTGTTGACGAGATTATGTGTATGACGATGTTACATTTGAGTATATATATACAAATACACCAATATAATCAAAAATAATAACTTTTTGAGAAAATCTCAAAGTTATGTGAAAATTCTAAGTATCGGAGAAACTTATGTATTTTGTGGGTTTTGGTTATTAAATCATTCTTATTTAATTTAGGACGAATAAACAATTTGTGGGATTGTGTTAACATATAAAAACGCACCCAAAGGTGAGTACATAGATCCCCTCTTTTTACTGTTTTCGATTGTTTTGGGGTGATTCATATGTATCAAAACGATTTCAATATTCTAACGATGGTTTCAAAATGATTGAGATGGTTTATACAAAACTAATAACGATTTTGATAATGTGAAGGAACTTGTTGGTGGTAGTTACATAACGAATGACATTCATTAGCATTTATCAAGCCGACCAGTATTAGGTTATGGTACCATAGGATCCAACAAATCCCGTTATCCGACTGCACCCATGGTTATGTGTGGGTTATGTGGGTAACGACTGAATCTCATGATTGTTAACTTACCCTTTGGTGGTTTGTTAATACGAGTTGAGCGAGTTGAACGATGAACGAGTCACAAAGGTTTGAATGTTATTAGCGAGACGCCCAAAAGTAGTTTTCACAATTAAAACGAGAACGATTTGAACGAGTGAATGATTTGAACGATTTGGAACGATTTGAACAATTTAAACAAATGAACGATGTTCTATAACGAGAACGAGTTAAACGATATTACACAACGATGTTTACGAAACTATATAAACCATAAGAGTTTTATTACGAGAACGATTTATGATTTGGTTTACATAAACAAATGTTTTGGGTTAAGATTCATGGCATCGAGGTTTATAAGTTATAAGCAATCTGTTTTGACTTGGTTATTCATTTTACAATACAAACATTTTACAAAACAAGGTTTCGAATATCGATTAACGAAGTTGTACGAGATATTTCAACGAGCCATGAATCTGACACTCACACAAAAACTATGTGCTCGCCAGCATTTCTTTGCTGACTTTGTTTTTACATATGTTTTAGGTGATGTTGCTTAATGTTGATTGCAAATAGGATGCATGCTCACTTAGGACTGGACGAGGCCTTAGTGATTTAATAATGATGATAGACTATGTTTGACTTGCTTGTTTAACTTTAAGACAATGTTTAATATTCAATAAAACGAAACTCTTTGTATCCATGGTTTGAAACAATAATTCTGTTACAACACTCCCCGACGTTTCCGCCACGATTTGTTGTTTTTACGTGGTCGGGGTGTGACATTAAAGAGGATGGAAGATGATGTTGAAGATAACTCAAAGCTATTTGATGTCATGCAAGAAGAAATTTCTGATATGAATAAAAAGCTGCTCAAGATGAACGATATCAACCAGACATTGAATCAGATGATAAGCGACCTTCATGAAGCTTCAGCAAATGAAATGAAGACGATGAAGTTGGAGATGGAAGCGATGAAGGCAGAAAAAGTGATGAAAGATAATCAGCTCAACATGCTATATGATGTCATGGAAAGTCATCTTAAAATTGATGTTCATGCTGCATTTAATGAGATTGAAGTAAAAAGAGCTGAAGATCGTAGAGTTGAACGAGAAAGGCGACTGGCTGAAGAAGCAACACAAAAGAAGAAAAGTGTTATAGAAGAAACTCAAGAAGCTGGAGGTTCTTCAAGTCAAGTCGATATTGAAATGGTTGATGTTGAACAGGGTCAAGAATTCATACTTGTTGGTGAGTCTTCTGAATCCTTTGATCTTAATAATATCCTTCGCCAAGTTTGTGTTATTCAAAAGAAAAAGAAGGCGAAAGAAGTGCTGATGTTAAAATGGAAAGATGAGGAAGAAGTAGAGGAAGAGACACAGAAGTTTATTCTTATTGGTAAACCATCTTCAGTACCTTATAGTCTTAAGGAGATTGTTCGCAGAGTTAAAATTGATGAAAGACGAAGAGAGGCTAGGAAGGCTCGAGGAGAGATTGTTGAAAGTGATTCTGATATGGAAATCTTTGGTGATGAAGATGAAAATGATAAGTCTGACAAGAAAGATGATAAAGATGATAAGGGTAATGATGATGATGATCAGGGTACGTCTGGTTTGTTGATTGGGAATCCAAATGTTCAACAAAGAATTGAAGATTTTCTTAACGATGAAATCAATGAACAAGAGGATGATGATCATCAAGAAGCTTCTACATCAGGAAAGCAACACGCCGACTAGGTATTCCTCACAAATCCAACTGTGATTTATTTGAATGCTCAAAATGAGGGGGAGCTAGAAATACCAAGGTCAAGGGCGGAGATGTTGGAAGAACTGGGATTAGATGATGGGAAGTTCAAGTTCGACATTGAAGATGAAATTCCTCAATCACCAGAGAAAGAGTATGTGTTTGTGTATGCCCAGGAGGCAGATAAGTATGATCAGGTGATTGTTGAAGAAGCCTCTGACTCATCAGACGAGGAAACAGACTTTCACTATTCTGGCATTGATGAGACGTTTCCTTCGTTGGTCGAAATGTTCAAAGATAAAAACGAAGATGAGATCAGAAAAAAGATAGTGGAAAAGGTTTCAACTGAAGGTGTGCCAAGAACCATCCCTAGAGAAAATCTTGCTGAAGAAAGAAAGAAATGGTTTAAGGTGATGCTAAAAGAAAGAAAGTATATCAGGCCTCTTCAGTATTTCATGCACAATAAAGACATTTCATGGGGAGATATTCTTTCATGGAGTTATCTAGAAGATCTATAGGTGTATGCCATCCGACGGGAATAGGGGGTACAGTATTTTGAGTTTCTGTCAGACATAAAGACCCTCCCGTGGTGGGATGTTGATGAACTCGTCCAAACAAAAAACATCAAGCAGTTCTATTATGGTTTGGAAGTTAAGCAACATGATCAACATTTGTGGGAGTACGTGCAGCAGCAGGCTAAGAACAGATATCCTGATTGGAAGCCGCAACGTCTAAAACAGATTGTGACTATCTTGGAAAATGGAGAAAAAGATATAACTTTGGATGTTAAGCCTACAAGATGTCTAAAGAACATGCCTCTTAGAGCAATGGAGCAGGATTTTCATGAATTCTTCGAAGGTTGGCTGTACAATGAAACAACGGCTGAGGCAGTAATCTCATTGTTTGACAAGTCCACTGGAAAGTCACGATGAATCAGCATTCTAGATCCTATGTAGCTTGTCAACTGTTCAAAGAAAGACATCGACTGCTTGTTCTACAACAAGATAGTGTATGAGAAAAGAGATAAAGAACAAGCGTTGTAGTATCAAAAGATTGTAGACGTATGCTTTGCTCAAGACATCAACTCCGGCAGGTATTAGAAGTCTAAATGGAGAGACTTGGAGATTGATGAGTTTCTGAAGAAGTACAAACGAAAACAAAGATTTAAAGCGATTGCTGAGAAAGCTGCAAAGCTTGGAAAGTTCAAGATGGGAAGACCGCCGCCAACGGATCAAACGCCAAAAGAGAAAGAGGAAAACAAGATTCCCAAGTGGGACCGGAAGCGTGATGGTGATCCGGTATACAGGAAATGGTGGATTGAAGAGGGAAGGCATCTGAGACGAAAAATGTTAGAAGAGAAAGCTGAGAAAAGAAGACAGAGAGCAAAGGAAAGAAGGCGTAAGAGGAAGGAATGAAGACTATGCTGGAAGGAACTGCAACTACATCCGAGGGGGAGTCTGTTAGTTCATGCGTCTGTAGCTTCCATCAGCATTGAGTCGTATTTTGTCTGTTTATGTCCTTTGTGAACATTTTTGTTTATGTATGTATGTACGTAGAAAGACAGCTCAGGAAATGGATCCTGTATGTAAAAGTGTTGACCGAAGGTTGACATGAGTCACCCGATCGGATGGGCCATCCGATCGGACAGCACTGTCATCCGATCGGACAACACTTGCTAGCTTCCTGAGTTGCCTATAAATACCCGGTCAGGGTATGTCATTTAGAACTTTTTCTGCTTCTGTTGGGGAACTCTGTCAAGTCTGACTTCTACTGGCACTTGTGTACTTTCATATCATCTGAATAGAAAGATCGGACGGTGTTAAACATTGAATACTTTGTCGTACTTCTGTGACTTGATCCAATGGATTCCGCACATTGATCGAGGTCGATTCATCCACGTTCCTAACGAACAGATCCTGTACAAAAGGACCTAACAAGTACTAAAAAATGGTTAGTTTTAAGCCTTATTTGATGTAAATTATATGTTGCTTTTTACACATATCAAATACCCCCACACTTGAATCTTGGCTTGTCCTCAAGCAAAACTCTTTATAATGTGGCTTACACTCCCAAATGGAATGGGTAGAAGAGAAGTTTTGGGCTTGTCTTGAGTGTCGGGAATCCAAGATCTTTATTGGGTTTTATTTTTATGTTATTTACAATCCTATTCGTTATGATTTATTTAGAACATTTCATAAGAAAAATTACTTATTTGGGCATAACATGCCTCTTTAAAATTCCATTTATATACAAGTTCACATACCTCACGGGAGATCACTCAACAGTCGGCCGAAGATGTATTTTTGTGAAACACTCGAGATCGGCATGGAACTTACTTCTACCATATGCTTGCCAAGCAATCAATCCTCCTCCTTTTTAACTATACACCTTTGTAAATATCAAGAGGACTTGGGGAAGGGTTAGGCTTGGGTTAAAGGTAGGTGGTTTTGGGTTAGTGGTTAGTAAAAAGGGCGAAAAGCATAAAAAGCATCGGTCGTCGTAAAACATTTTGTTTTTGTGACTTTTATTCAAACGAAGCATTTTCAAATAAAGTTTCTTTAAGAACTTGATTGTTTATTGCTATACTTCAAAAAAAAATTGATAAGGAATGTCACATGAAGACCGAGCTTATTACTAAAATAAAGGGGTTTAAAAAATAAAAAGGGTTTCGGTGGGTAAAGGGTGTTTGTTTTGTGGGTTTAGAAATGAAAAGGTTTAGGCTCAAATGGGGTTAACTAGGGGGATTTTGAGTAGGCGAAAAAAAATGAAAAATAATGGTGTTGAAAAAAAAGGGTTAGTCCTAATGCCTCATCATTTACTTACTTGGGTTTAAGTTGGTAAGGACCAGGAATGTATTGTCATGGCAAGTTCTAGAGTCGTAAGAAACCAAGCGGCTATTCACACAAGAAATGAAAGATGAGCATTTAATTTAAAGATGTATGCTTTTATGCTCAATAAAGGCTCAAAAACTCACTTTTTGTGGGAATGGGTTTAGAATATGGGGGGTAGTGCACGCTCCTCCCAACCGCCGGAGTGATCCCACTCCGGGAGCCGCTACCCGACCAAGCTAGCTCCGCGGTGAATTCCGCTTGCAAAGTTCTTATCCTGGGCGACATATGCCACTCCCAAGACTCGAACCCGGTACCTCTGGGAAGAGGTGGGTGTCGGTGGCCAACTGGGCTACCCCAGTTGGTTATGGGTTTATAATGTGATCAAGTATATATAATCAAATTTTAACTAGATTTGTCATGCCGTTTCATAATGTTCTTATGTTGGTTCTTTTTATCACGACGCTATCGATTGTAAATTTGTAAAAACATAACCTTTTTAGAACTTGTTATTCCCAAATTAAAACAAGACAAGTAAAAAAAATGAAAAGTTTTTGAAAAAAAATTGGGGTGATTAGCGGTTCCAATAGAGTTTTGTGTAAGGCTTGTTATTAGGACTTGCAAAATTCAAGGTTTTAGCACCCCCCCCCCCACTTAAATTACACATTGTCCTCAATGTGTCCCAAAAATAAGTTTTTAGGTTGATTGAATGTGTAAAAAGGTGTTTAAAAACAGAATTTTATGTTACTGGGCGTCTGGACACGGGCCCGTGTTGGTCCGGGCACGGCCCCGTGTTCAGATTGCCAGTATCATAATTAACAGAAGGCTGGGCACGGGGAGCGTGTTCAGTGAACACGGCCCCGTGTCCAGTTACCTGGAGTGGGCATTTTCTACAGAACTTTGGGCACGGGGCGTGTGGCCTGAGCACGGCCCCGTGCTGAACTTCCTGTAATGAAGAAAGGTTGTCGGGAGGCTCTGTTTTCGTGCATGGGGTGTGGGTTCAAGTTTCCCTTAGTAACCTCCACCATTCCTGGCATGTTTTATCCATTACAACATCATCCAAACACCATATTTAAAAACCATCATTCATTAAAGAGTGAAATACATTAGTTCCTAGAAATTTAAAAGCATAAACTAAATCTAGATAAGTAGGTCACGAAACACAAGAAATCTAAAACCACAAAGAAGTCCTAGCCTAAAGTTTATTTTAAGAGCAAAATTTCCAAAAAAGATAATTTCCTTGGTTGAATGCGGCATAAAGAACTTCTTTTCCGGGAAAGGTCCCTCATACATCGTTAAGCCATTCTTCTATCTCCCGAGTGAGAAGGAAGGCGGGCTCATTGGCGTCCTCGTTTTTAGGGGGTGTGACTTCTACCGGAACTTCTTGTAAGTTGTTGAGAGGAGGTTCCGCGGGGATGTCATCCCACCCGGTGGGGTTAATGACTCCTTGAGCTAGGTTCCAATCTTCTTGGGGAAGGATTGGTTCCATGGGAGGTGTTACAAGAATGTTCAACCTTTGGTGCAAGAGGTTGATTTCTTGGAAACTGTTTTCTAGCCCCACCGAGAGATAATTAATACGGTCGATTAGGACTTCTTCTACGGATGTCATTTCGTCAAGAGCTTCTCGTAGAGCTATCACATAGCGCACAAGAGTTGCTTCGATTGAAGGCCTTCGTTCCCTGCGACTGTTCCTTGAATGCTCTGAAAAGGTTCCACTGTTCTGCCTCGACATTCTACGAAAAACAAGTCGAAAAAGTTCAATTTAATGAAACAGTACGTCGGTCACGGCCCCGCGCTCGCTGAGTACGGCCCCGCGCTCGCTGAGCACGGCCCCGTGGCCACCTCTCTGCAGATTCTTGAAACAAGGAGTCTTGGAGCTTTAAATTGTTTTTCTGATTTTTGAAGCATTTTTTAAGCAGAAATAACTTAAAACAGTGTTGTAAAACTTATTTTTGACAAGATTCCATGCATAAAGATCTAGCAAATATCACAATAAAGCTTGAAATTATGGAGATTTCAAACTTTAATGGAGATTTTGAGGAGAAGACGGAGAAGAAGGAAATGGACAAAAGTAGAAAAGACAAGATGGTTGTTGAGAACATTCTTTAGAATATACCTTGTATGGTATATGTGAATATCCCACCAGATCTTTGTCTTTGGAATGGGTCCAAGAGTGCAGGAATCTTGCTGCATTTATAGAAAACGACAGCACGCTGGACACGGCCCCATGTGCCGACATAATTCTGATACTTTTTGTCCGTATTCTGACCAAAAGTCAGACGAAAATCTTTGGGTGGACACGGGGGCGTGCTGACCTGGACACGGCCCCGTGGCTAGAAGTTTTTTTTTAATGAAGTTTCGTCTATTTTTTAAGGAGTTTATCTGGATCGGGTGGTTCCTTACTAGACGGAACAACACCGAAGTGCCTGAGATACCTAAGTTGCCCTAGTTTTAGACACGAACGCAAGAGGTTATCGGAAAGGGTGATTCCTAAGCTAAATACCGGTGGGCAAGACCAACCTTTATTTCCCTTATCCGGGCTCTCATTAAAGAAGGTATATGTTGAATCGCACGGGTCTATGTACGCATCGGCGGAAACCGATGGGGAGTCCTTCACGGCACAATCGACACAGGCACGACTATCGATCAAGTCCTCGCAAGAGTTAGAGGTGATTTCGGGAGCAACGATGTTCTTAGTATCCGAATGCGTTCTCAATAATTTTCCTTGATCGTCGTCTTGAGTTGAATTAGTTATGTCCATCTCAAATTCCCCTATCAATTGGAGAATTAATTCTTCCATTTGAAATAATTCTTCTAGAATCATATCACCTAGAAGAGATGATTGAGAGCATTCGAGAGAGATATAGGGATTGTTTTTACTTTTACCCCTCTTAAGGCTACAGGAAAATAATGGGTCTATATAGTGGGGATTGTAGTTTAAAAAATAACATTTTAAATCTTCATGAGGTCCGCCACATAATTGACACCATATACCATAAGAGGAGTGGAAGTAAAAATGATCAGTATCACTCATGTTTGTGTCAGAAATTACCAATCGTCGGGATCTTACGGTTCTGTTTTCAGTAACTGAAACTTGGGCACGGGGGCGTGTTCAGTGGGCACGGCCCCGTGTTCAGCTACTGTCTGACTTAAAACAGGATTGGCAATACCAAAGATTGGGCACGGGGGCGTGTTCAGCGGGCACGGCCCCGTGCTGAGCTCTGCAGAAGCTGAAAAATTAAGAAAAATCCTAAAAAAACAGAAAAATAAGAAAAAACGATTAGGCCGTTGATTCCTAACTTTCTTAAAATCCTTGTGTCCCCGGCAACGACGCCAAACACTTGATGAGCATAGTGTGTTATAAGTTTTTTTTTGTATATTTTAAGCCCTTTTTAACACTTTAGTCAAGTTTTAAATTTATAAAACACGATATTCTACTAACACTAAACACACATATGGGCAAGTGCACCCATCGTGAGCATAGTATAGCGTTGGTAAGATACCGAGGTCGTCCAAGGACACAAGAGGTTTTAGTACCGGTTTATCCTCAACGTCTAATCAAATCAAAATTTTTAGAAAAGGTTTTAAACATGAAAATAAAAACTAAAAATGCTGAAAAATAAAAATAAAATAAAACAGATAGACAAGATGAATCACTTGGATCCGACTCGCCTTTAGTGTAACCTTTGATGATTTCCGCACTTTTGCAATTTTTAAGAGATTATCTTAGTTATAGTAGTAGTCCCCTCTTTTGAAGGTGATGTTACCCTCAACCCATTAGTTTGAGTCAGCAAGGATACAATCCTAAAGGGTCGGAATATTGAAAGATAATTAATTAAGTTATTAATGCGTAATGTGGTAGGCCCTTCTTTTGAAGGTGACGTTACCATCGGCTAAGTGGTTTGAGTCTGCAGGGATACATTCCCAAGTAGCCGGGTTAGTGTATTAATAGTAGTTTACATATGAGGGGATCAAGCCATTCGCACCCCCGTCATCCAATACTAGTGGGTATTGAAGGAGGTCCTAGTAAGCTTGACCCAGGTCCTTGCAGGATCTATACACTGAACAAGGCAAGAACCTTACCAAACCATTCCCTTAACCCCCGACCAGGTAGCCAACATATCTCTATATAGACCGTAGAGATATGAATGGTGTAAATCTTTTATTTTATATAGACAGTAAAATAACGCCAAGACACCATAGACAAATGATAAGGAAGTTTCACCTTCAACATAAGAAACTAGTTATTAAAGTCATTAATACAAAACCAAATAAAAAGTGCGAAAAGATTAAAAATCAAAAGTATTACACTAAATGCTTGTCTTCACCAAGTGATGTAAGAGACTTAGGCAAACATGGCCTTTGATTGTCAAGAACTCTTACTATCAATCTTGGATCCCGAGACTACTACACACACTCTAGGTGGAAGATGGATGATGGTGGTGGATGTGGATGTTGTGATGGTGGTGGACTATGGGTGAAGTGTCAGAGAGGTGGTTTGCTAAGGGATGCCTTTGAGGTGAACCAAGCACCTCTATTTATGGCCTGCACAGAAGCCCGGACACGGCCCCGTGTCCATTGGGCACGACCCCATGTCCATCCACTTTCTCTTTCTTCATTAATTGCAATTTTTCTACATTAGCTCCACACGCCCCCGTGTCCGCTGGGCACGGCCCTGTGTGCATAAGCGTATCTGTACTATCAAGATTTGCTTGGATTCTGCGAATCTTAGCGTTGACCACGGCCCCGTGTTAAGCTGGGCACGCCCCCGTGTCGGGAATAGAAGCTTCTATAGTTTTGTCTTTTCTGCATACACCTGACCACACCCTCGTGTCCGCTGGGCACGGGTTCGTGGTCAGCCTTCTGTTTACTTATTTTTGCTTGGGAAGATGCTGTCGAGGGGTCGGGCTTGCCACGTTTGTTCCTTTTCTTGTATTCATGTTAGATTTTGCTGGATATTTGTTCCTTTTGTTCATTTAAGCTCATTTAGTCCTGAAAATACAAAAGGAAGACAAAAGCACACGTTTTCCAACATTAGTACTCAAAAAGGGTTAGTTTTAAGCCTTATTTGATGTAATTTATATGTTGCTTTTTACACGTATCAGCTGTCTTTGGCGATGAGGCTTTTGAAATCATGCTTCCCCTATAGTACAAATCCACATTCTGTTGATAATTTGTATCATTCACTTTGTTCAGCTTTTTAATTTCCAGCTTGTGCCCTTCCAGTTTCTTTATCAACCAATTGAGTGTAATATCCTTTATGGGCTTTGTGTCCTTTAGCACCAATGCAAAATAATGCCAATCGTGTTCATTTGGTAATGCTTCAAACAACTTATCAACAATCTCCTCTTGGTCTTTTGTAATACCGAATCTGTCCAGTTCGGCTTTCAAGTGGTAAAACATTTCTATCATCTGACGAACAGTTTCGTTTTTCATGCATGCAAACAGATCAAACTCCTTTTTCAACAATGACTTCTTGCTCTTAACTATCTATTCTCCTCCCGTACACTTTTTCTCCAACGCACTTCACAATTCTTTTGCATTCTCGTAATCGATTAGAGAAATAATATCATCTTGTACAGATTGGTGTAAGAGTGCTATGGCTTTTTGCTCAGCAACGAATTCTTTTTGCTCATCATCTTATAAATTCTCAAAATCAGTTCTTGTACTCTTGTGTCCATTTTTAACACACTTCCAACTGTCAAAGGCAAATGCTCTTAACCAATTATCGAATCGTTTAGCCCAGCGATTATAATCTTCAATAGCTATGAGCTTAGGTGGTTTATTATATGTCCCGTAAGCATTGTCCACACTAAGCGAGTCTGATATCGCTTTTGTTACCGTCTTTGGGTTGGCATTGGATGATGTTTCTCCAGTGATATTGTAAGCAAATATGTCACCGAATGGATAAAGAAATTCGTCACTCATGATTGCAAATTCCTGAAAAATATCAAACACGGTTAAACTTGATTGAATGAACACAAAAACAATTGTTCGAATGACCAATCGTTCGGATGGCTATCCGAATGAGATTGATCGAATGGACAAGTGACGGATGAGTAATCTATTGGATGGCTATCTGGTCGGATGGCTATCCGATCGGATGGACACCAACTAGCAAACAATCTCAAGCTTTAAACAACAAGAACACAATCCGGTCGGATGGCTATCCGATTGGATGAGCAATGACGTCAGCAACAGTCAAGAACTTGAAACAGTAACACACTATCCGGTCGGATGGGCTATCCGATCGGATGGGCGATGACGTCAGCACAGTTCATTCGAAAATCCATGGTTTTCACTGATTTTGATACGATTTTGTTTGAATTCAGTCCTGAAACTTTGTAGGATTGTTCTAAAATGTATCGCGCATAGTATGTGTGAATTTTAAGCCATTTTATCCGTGAAATCGTTGTTAATTTTGGATTTTAAGATGTTTCAGATGTGAAAAGTCAGAAATCAGAGAAATAGATGAGAAAAATGATGAAATCTCAGGTAGAAACGGTTGTAAATCTTTGAAATTGGTTGAATCTCTGGTCGATTTGCTGTAGATCTTCTCTGAATCCGACCTCCAAGCTCTGATACCACTTGTGAGGACCGGGATTTCGGTTTAGATTGAACGCGCTCAGGTTAGATTTGCAATCACCACGATTGTGCGGAATCCAATTGTGATGTAGGAGTAAGATCGACAAACTAGACACCGTTTAAAGCTTCCATTCTCAGTAAAGATGTGAAATCGTACAGAGATCTGGAGAGAATTTGCAAGAGCTTCGCCTTAGGAGTCAGAACTGTGTGTGTCAAATGAGAACCAAGACCTCCTATTTATAGGCGCGCTCCATCCGGGAGAAACCACATGCCATTCGGATGATCATCCGTCCGGATGAGTATCTCCATCCGATCGGATGGACTCCATCCGTCCGGATAGACTTTACAAAACAAGTTAACTTTCGTTTCATTCCGGATATAATATAAACATATACAAAACTATACAACGACCACAAACAGGTTTATATAGACTAAATACAGACGAAAGCTACAGACATTTGCATCTACATATATGCACTCAATTTTCAAACCCTTCTTTTAGTTTTTTCCCTCTTTGGCTCTTTCCCCCTTGAAAAGTTAAAACCCTTTTTCAAGTTTTTCCAAAAATTTCATTCCCCCTTGGGGCATTAGTTTTCCCTCTAACATCTTCCCTCCATAAACAATTTCTTATTCCAAAAATCACTTATAAACAATATCAATTTATCTCTACAGATTATGGAAGCTACACCTCGGGTATTGAACAATGATTTGTGATTTAGCTCACCATCAACCATCCCAACATTCGGCACACCGTCAATGTAGTCGTTCGCCACCGTTCATTACTCTTCTCCACTTTGTCCTCTCAACAACGACGCCGTTTCAACAGCAAAGGTTTGGTCTGTCCGGATTTTCGACTTGGTTTGCAGCAACCACACAGTCAAATATCAATGACTATTTTGGCCAGATGATTCATATTGCTCCGCTTCGTTCTCTCTAGCTGATCTAGATAGTTAACTATTTTCTTATCAGGATGTAAAAAAAAACCTTGGATCAGTCAAGACTAACGCCTCGACAATTTTTTTTTACTTGTTTTTACAAATGTGTTTAGAATGTTTTCCTCTACGTTTGTGCAAAAAAATTTTAGCCCAACTCGTGCGGGATCAAAAAGTTCTTACAACTTGTGGTCGTTCTCACAACTCGTGGTGGTTATCATTATATATATATAGGGAGAGGATAATGAGAAAACTACATCTAAATGAGAAAACTAGAAAACTAACTAAAAAGCCTAAAAAAGACTAAAAAATACCAAACTTTTTTTTTACAAATTTTTATAAAAAAGCCGCTAGTTTTTATATATAAAAAAATTCAAAAAAAAAATTTGTTGTACTGCACATGTGCATTTTATGTATACTACACATGTACATTATATCTGTAATAATGCACATGTGCAATACAACAACAAAAAATTAAGTTTTTTCCATTTATAAAAACTAGCGATTTTTTTATAAAAATTTGTAAAAAAAAATTGGTATGTTTTTTAGGCTTTTTTAGTTAGTTTTTTGGTTTTCTCATTTAAACTAATTTTCTCGTGATCCATCTCATATATATATATATATATATATATCCCCTATATATACACATATATATATACATATATATATATATATGATGGTTCAAATGAAAACCACTTTTAAAGCAAAAACTCGAAAACTAACTAAAAAACCTAAAAACACACACAAAAAAAAAATTTCAATTTTTTTTATTAAAAATCACTAGTTTTTGTATATAAAAATAACTTTTTTTCAAAAAAATAAAAAAATTTGTAGTACACACACATGTGTACTATTACACATGTGCACTACAAATTTTTTTTTTTTTTTGAAAAAAAGTTTTTTTTATATACCTAAAATAGCGAAAATTGGCATGCAAAAAAAATTGGTACTTTTTTAGGCTTTTTTAGTTAGTTTTCGCATTAACTAATGGTTTTGATTTGAACATTCCCATATATATATATATATATATATATATATATATATATATATATAGGATTAGGTTCAAGAGCGAACACTAGTGTAGTTTGCGAACTGAGCGAACTAATCCTGGCCATACATGTGTGTAGATCAATGGCCATGATTTGATGATGAAATACACTAGTTTATTTTACAATTTGATAATTAAATCCTATCCATCCACGTGTGTAAATTAATGGACAAGATTTGTTCACTCAATTCGCAAATACATTAGTGTTCACTCTAGAACCCCACCCTATATATATATAAAGTATATCGTACATTACGGCTTAACGTACTTCACGTACGACAACGTGCGTGATTTGTTCTACAACATGCGTGATTAATTGCTTCAATATGCGTGATTATTGTGTTTCAACATGCGTGATTTTGGATTTTTGAGTTATAACGTGCGTGATTTTTAAATGAACATGCGTAATTACCTGTCGTACGTGAAGTACGTTAAGCCGTAATGTACGTTAACCTTCCTCTATATATATATGGTGGGGTTCCAGAGTGAACACTAGTGTATTTGCGAACTGAGTTAACAAATCCAGGCCATTGATCTACACACGTGTATGGCCAGGATCTCATCATCAAATCGTAAAATGCACTAGTGTATTTCAACATCAAATCCTGGTCATTGATCTACACACTAGTGTAGTTCACTCAGTTCGCAAGCTACACTAGTGTTCACTCTTGAAACTAATCCTATATATATATATAGGAACGGGATCATGAGAAAATGACAAAAAGTGTGAGAACGCATCCTGGCCTAACACGTGGCGCGGGGCATGATCAGGGTCCGAGGGTTTTTTTTGTCTTTTAGTATTCTTCTCCTTTCACGATTTTCGCGTTTGACATGCTGCTTTATTTTTTGCGTGCAAGATAATTTTGGCGTTATCTAGAATTATTAATTATTTGGCGTTTTACTGTTTTTCTCAGATTTATTCTCGTTGAATTAATTCTTTCCGTGTCACATAGTTAATTTTTTGGCGTTATGGCTTTTTCCATGTAATTTTTGGCGTTTTGTATCTTTTTTGTTAATAATTGATTACCATAGATTAATATTTTATAAAACTACAATAACACGAAAATCAAAATAAACTAATAGTCTTCCGTAGGTGGGATTACATCAGAGATGTACCGATCGCTTTGTTCATCACTTTCTTCAGATTCTTCATCATCAAATTTCATTTTTGCGTGTAACGCCATTAGCTCGTCTCTTCTTTGTTGCAGCCTATTCTTGAATATCACTGCATACTTGGATTTTGGATCGTTTGAAGGTGCTAAATCACAGAGTTGTTCAATGATAGATAGCAACCCTGTCTTCAACATTTCTTTCATTGGCCTTGAATATTGCACCCCGTTATTATAAGTCACTTCAAGTGTTCCTTCTTCCTCATGCAATACCCAACTGCTAAGTTTTGGTATAGGAGTGTCGTCAATATCATCATCATCTTCATCATCTTCTGCCATAAAATTTCTCTTCAATCTTTTTATTACAGTTCTGGTTCTTTCACAATCGTTGTCCATTGGAACCCCAAGGGCCAGGATATCCTTCTGAACCTTTTCATTCATTCCAAGCATCGTTTTTATTGTCCTTACCTTTACCCTTCTCCTATCAGAGAACTTTATGATGAATCGTTTCTCTTTCCTTTCAAACCTCCATGCAATAACCTTAGACATTTTTAAATTTTTTGGGTTCTGATGGCCTTCTTTTATATTGACTTTTTTTTTCCCGCGTATGACAGGTAATTATGACGTTTTGAAAAAAGATAAATAAATATAATAAATGTTAGTAATTGTTAGTGCATACGTCTGTCGACTTCGTCTTGTATCGAGTCTTGTATTAGAACAGATAGATCAGGGCACGAAGTACGAGAAAAATGTCAAAAATGTGAGAAGTGGGTGTTTCGTACGAAATAGGAATAGGGCATTTCGCACGAAATCAGCTGGTGATTTCGTATGAAATAGCTATTTCGTATGAACTTGGTTTCGTGTGAGTTGGTTTCGCACGAAATACCACTGCCTATAAATACTAGGTATGCCTTGTCATTTGTAACTTTCCGGCTTGAGAGCCGAAGTGCTGCCGAAGTGTCTACTATCTGTAAATCGTTGTTAAATCAATCAAAAGACAGTTTATAGTGAATTACAAGCTGAATTAACTTGATACATTTGTTTACGGCTCTCGTATTGAGCAAAAACTCTTCTGAACGACTCGTTTGGTCGGTAAAACGATCCTACAAGTGGTATCAGAGAACAGGAGGAAGAGTTCTTACCAATTCAGCTGCAAAATCTGATTTCTACACCTTCTTTTTCAAAATTAACAAATTTTCACGGTTAAAATGGCTTGATTTTCTCACATTATATGCGAAACTATGTCTTAACAAAGCCTTGAAAGAATTGGACCTAAAATCGGACTACAACCTGTTCAATTTTGTCAAAAACAGCTCGAGATGATGACATTAGCAGTATTTCGCACGGAATAGCATTTGGTATTTCGCACGAAATCAGTCTATTTCGCACCAAGTTGGTATTTCGTTTGACCATTTCGCACGAGATCACCTATTTCGTTTGAAAGTGTGTTGTTTCGCACGAAAATAGTTATTTCGCATCAGATTGGGTATTTTGTTTGAATTGTTTTGTACGAAATCAGTATTTCGCTTGAGAGTGTATTTCGCACCAAAGTTCATTTCGCTTGAAGAGTGTATTTCGTTTGAAAGTCAAAGTTTGTGAAATTGTGATACCGAATCATGGAAGAGGAATTTTACAACGCCTTTGCTACTCCGATTAGTATTGCACAAAACACAATGTTGGAAAACGAAACGGGCACCATGAAAAAACCGCCTAAGCTCATGAATATCAAGGAGTATAAAGGATGGGAGGAACGATTTGAGAATTGGGTTCAAGCAAATTACTTGGATGCCTGGGAATGTGTTGAAACAAAATATGTTAGACCGATGAATGATGATGAGGAGATTATTGCTATTAAAGATCTTAGTGCAGAAGATAAAAAGAAATACAAAGATGAAAAGATGATGACGAGTTTATTGCATCAAGTTGTGAAAGAAGATATCTTGCTTTTATTGCAACACAATGGAACTGTATACTCTATCTGGAAAGCATTAAAATCAAAGTTTGTTGGAAGTAAAGAAATGATTAAGAACAAAAAGTCACTTTTGAAAAAAGAGTTTGATTTATTTCGTGGTTTGAGAACTGAGAGTACCAAGCAGATCATCGAAAGATATTGCAATCTGTTAGTTAACATGAAGAGAGTGAGCATTACAAAAGATAATGAAGAGTTAATTGAAAAATTGGCTGATGCGTTGCCACATGAAACTTGGGGTACATATCTCATGATGTTGAGGAATAAAAAGGATTTTGGAAACTTAACACTGAGTAAGTTCATTGAAAAACTTGAAGCTCAAGAGATGGAACAAAGGAAGATCTCTACAATGAAGGATTTTGATGGTGAACAAGATATCGGTCTTTATTACAAAGGAGGTATCAGTGATAAGACCAACATGTCACCAAAGATCGAAACTGCATTCAATGCATAAAGTTCATCTGGAGGATCATCTAAAGGATCAAACAGTAAAACATGATTTTCTTCATATCCATCATTTGATCCAAACTTGTCAACAACAAAGAATGGCAAAGTTATTCAATGCAACATTGCATTAAATCTTGAAAATGATCAGAATTATTCAGAAGAAGTTGCAAAAAGTCACATGTCTTTGTTGGTAACTGTATTAGAGTCATATGGGAGTTTAGTAGCAGGAAAGATAGGGAATCCAATGTTGACAAAAGAGGATTACGATCAGATTGATGTTGAGGAAATGGACTTGATGGATATAAAGTGGTGTTTGGCAAGTGTTTTGAGAAGAGCTGAAAAGTTCAAACAAATTACAGGAAGAGATGATTTCCGTGATGCAAATGTTTCTACTTTAGGATTTGATAAATCTAAAGTCACTTGTTTTCGTTGCAGGGAAAAAGGACACTTCAAGAGAGAGTGTATAAATCGCGAAGCAAGTGGAGCTCAAAATCCGTTCAACAACAATTACTACTATCGGAAAGCGATCTATCATCAAGTTACTCAACAGTCACATCAACAAGAACCACAAACTACACATGCTAAGAAGGCTATCGAAGAGTCATCAAAGAGAGCTCTTTATGGTATAATAGATCAAGATGATGAAAAATTACCAGAAGTCTTTAGCTGGGATAATTACTGTCCAGATAAAGAGATTTTAAAAGCCAAAGCTTTTGTTGCTCGAGTTGCTGAAGACAGTGATAATGATGATGATTATTATGCAAAAAGAATGGAAGAGCATTTAAGACTAATGGAGGAGAGTGATAGTGATGATGAAAAAATTCGAAAGAAAACGAAGAAAGTTAAGAAACAAGTTAGCAGTGATGATGAAGAAGTCTGTGTGGTTAAGAAAAAGGTAAAAGAAGTTCCAGCTTTCAAAGTTGAAGTAGAAGCTGATGCACGAAAGATTCCTGTGAAATGTGAAAATTGTGAAGCAGTGAAGAAGCAAAACAGTACTTTGATTCACAACATAAACAGATTAAAAGAATCTTATGATGTCATCAACAAAGCAATGAATCAGTACAATCAATCAAGCAGTGAACAAGCAACAGCCATGAAGACACTTCAAGGAGCTTTCATAACAAAGCAGAAAGTGGTGAATAATTACATTGAGAAATGTGCTGTTCTGGAACAAAAACTGGAAACTCAAAGAATTGAAACAGAAAGGGTTAATAGATTGTTAAAAAGTTACTCATGTACTTCTTATGTCATTGACAGGATTTATCCAACTGTTGAAGGCATGAAGGTGTTTGATGAAGAGGAAACATCTGAAGAGAAGACTTATGAAAAGAAAAAGAAAACTGAAGTGAATGATTCTGGTAAGAAAAAAGGTTTCAGTTACAACAAATGTCCACCTCCGCTTGAAAATGGATATTCTTCATGAAATCCAAATTCAGAAAGAGTCAAAAAGGCAACCAACTTACAGTGGGAGTCTGAACCATCAGATAATTTGCCAGACAACATTGATGTTACTTTCACTTCATCTGATATTGATCATGAGTCCGAGTTAATAAAGAAAGTGGTCGATCAGGTGTTGGATAAAGATGAAACCTAGGAGTCAAAGTCGGAGTCAAACTCAGAGTCAAAGTCTGAAACGTCAAGTCCAACAGTCAAAAAGGACAAACGGGTTTACAATAAAGAATTCTTGTTATCAAAATCTAATTTGAATGACGAACCAATCAAAGTGGCTTATACTTTGAATGATTCTGAAAAATTATATTCTGATGAAGAATTTCCAATAAGAGGTGTTAAAATTGAAATGATTAAAAAGGTTTTCAAATTAACAAAAATTAATATTTCTGAAATAAAAGATGTAAATCTTTCTGAAAAACCAAAACCTTACACCTCAAGAGTTCAACAAAGAGAAAACAAGAAAAAGGGTTACAGTTCTGGTTCTGTTTTCCAAAAGAAACCAAACCATAACAGTAATTTCAAAAGAAAGGGTTTAGGTTTTATTCTACCGAAAAATCATAAAAATGAGAAAACTTATAAAACAAAAACTGTGTTTGTTTCAGGAACATCATCTGAAGAAGAAAAGGAGAAATTGTTCAGAAAGCAGACAAACAAAGAATTCCTTGCAAAGAAGCAAGAGGAAATGAAGAAGGAAGTTGTTCAGAGAAAGGAAACGAGAACCTGTTTTCAATGCAAAACATTTGGTCATATTGCCAGGAATTGTCCAAAGGCAATCCAAATAAAACAGGGAGTATCTGATAAACTAAAAAAATGGTTGAAAATGAACCACCAACCAAACCTTTTATAGTGTTCAAAAACTCAAAATTTGAGGTTGGTGAGTCTTCAAAAAGATTTTATAAAAGAAAAGCAAATCTTGACAACCAAAAGTGGGTTGTTAAGAAATCTGATGATAGTTCTAGCAATGATTCTGATTCGTCAAAATCAGAGGAGCTATTTTCTGGCTATGAATCTGATTCCACAAAATCAAAGGAGCCACAAAT
Source organism: Helianthus tuberosus (assembly GCA_030545235.1). NCBI lineage: Eukaryota > Viridiplantae > Streptophyta > Magnoliopsida > Asterales > Asteraceae > Helianthus > Helianthus tuberosus. The sequence continues at coordinate 75,875,245 of CM060449.1, read as the reverse complement.
TGAGTTAAACTTGAAAACTTCAGTTTCGCCAATGGATGATGTAAATTTTCCACCACTGCGGGCTGAGAATTTTAAACAAAAAATTGGTAAAATTGAGATTTCGAATCAATTCTTTTCTGAAAAGAAAGAATTTGATATTGAAAAAGCTTTTAACCCCAAAGTAAAACATATTTTTGGAAAAATGGTTGACAAGAAAGTCAAAGGGGTAAAGGAGTTTTATGAGAAGAATATGAAAGGTAAGAAACCGAGTGTTGATAACTCGGAATCTCCCAAGGTCTGTCAGGCTTGGGAGAACCTCTTTAACTGAAAAACCTGACTTGCCGGAGCTTCCAGGTTGGTAAGTGTGGAGCAGGAATTGGCATCTTTCTTGAGAAATTCACGAAAGTAATTTCGATCTTACAAGTGGTAAATCAGGGACATTAAGTTGTACTTGATTTTCTACAAGTGGTATTTGTTGTTAGATTTTAAACTGTCATATTTTTCAAAAAGTTGAAAATGAAAAACAATGTGATGAGTTTATCCCCTAACCTACAAATGGTTTATGAAATCAACAAAACTTATTTTCCGGAAAAACCATTTGGTTAAAACAAACTTAAGTGTTTTGAAATCATAATGGGAAATAGTTTGTTGTAAGGGGGAGTTCTGATTGTTTATGCTAAGTGGATGGCGTTTTGAAGAAATTCACAACAGTTGTCACTTTATTTGAACAGTTTGTTTTCAAATTTCTTTTAAATGGTTTTGAATTTTAGGGGGGTAAGAATTTTCGAAAATCCAAAAACATTAGAAAATTTGAAAAAGTCAAAAACATGATAAAATCAAAAATTGAGTTTTGTTGTATAAAAGAGGAAATGATAGTACATCAGTAGACTATCACAACACGCTAAAGAATTGGAAAGTCAAAATGTGATAAACGGTCTCACAGATGATGTGCCAGTAGGTTTTTACACATTTAGTAGATTGTGTCGAGATATAAACCTAAATTTCAAACTTACTTATATCGTGGGGAACATCTCTCGGATATATGGGTAACCCCCGAAATCTTGTTTGAAAGGTCCCTCTTTCTGAGATACTAGGTCTTTATGCTTAGTGATATCTGGGGCATTATCCAGGGACTTCTGATTTTGCGGAAGCAATGGCCTAGGCCCCGTATAATACTTTTCGCATGCTTGAAATATAGCACCCCCCCTCAGCATAAAAAATGATGCAACATTGCAAAATGCTAATCATGTGCTGTTGAAGAAAAGATTCTCTAAAGGGAACACACCAAAAGTCGAAGCCATCATCTCTCTGATTTTGCGGAAGCAATAGCCTGAGCTCTCATGGCCCTCGCATTTAACCCTTTACAGATATCATCTAGGTATACTCACCTGTAAGACTGAATATTGGGATCTGGATACGGGAGTATATTCTGAGGTGGGACACATGAATAAGTTTAAGTGCTTAAAACATTAATCTCGTATCTCGAAACAGTTGAACTTTGTTTGAAAATTTAAGTGGATCAGTATACTGACAATCTAAGTGAATCGTTTAGAACTTAATATGTTTAAAGCTTAACGGTGTTGGTGATTTGTCTCATAAACTGATATGATCCTCTTACACAAACTCACAAAAATATTGTATGTAAATATTTCTTTACTGTATTTTCTTTCAAATTCAAAATCCAAAAAGATTTTAAGTGTGTTTTAGCATAAATTTTGAAAAATCCAAAAAGATTTTAGACAACGGATGTTGAAGAGCTGATTTTTAAAATTCCGAGTGCTAAATATTATGGAAAACCAGTGAGGGGAGTCTGTTTGAAATAAGAAAAGGATTTGAAAAGAAAAATGTTTTTCTTACAAGTGGTTCATCAGAGATTAACATTGTAAAATCATTTATTGATTGGTTAATACCTGCAAGTGATATATAAATTTGTCAAATTTTAAATTTGTGAAACTTATTGTTAGGTAGAGATTTGTGCAGGAAACAGTAGTGTGTAAGAGCCAGCCACAGATCTTGAGATTAAAGATGATAAAGAATTGTAAAGTTCAAAGAGCCAGGTTTCGATCCTGAGCTGAAGATTGTAGAGCCAAGTTCAGATCCTGATGTTCAAGCAAACTGATGATGCTGATGAACTTAAGGAATCAAGAGATCTGATCAAGAGAATTAGATTGAGGTAAGAGCCAGATCGAGATTCTGGAGATGAAAAGAGAGAGAATTGAGGATGCTTTACATTGTTAGATACTTTGGAAGAGTTCGAGAAGGCTGATAAAGACTGAAGATTGAAGACTCGACACTGAAGACTTCGTCAACATCCGAGGGGGAGTCTGTTAGTGCATACGTCTGTCGACTTCGTCTTGTATCGAGTCTTGTATTAGAACAGATAGATCAGGGCACGAAGTACGAGAAAAATGTCAAAAATGTGAGAAGTGGGTGTTTCGTACGAAATAGGAATAGGGCATTTCGCACGAAATCAGCTGGTGATTTTGTACGAAATAGCTATTTCGTATGAACTTGGTTTCGTGTGAGTTGGTTTCGCACGAAATACCACTGCCTATAAATACTAGGTGTGCCTTGTCATTTGTAACTTTCCGGTTTGAGAGCCGAAGTGCTGCCGAAGTGTCTACTCGCTGTAAATCGTTGTTAAATCAATCAAAAGACAGTTTATAGTGAATTACAAGCTGAATTAACTTGATACGTTTGTTTCCGCCTCTCGTATTGAGCAAAAACTCTTCTGAACGACTCGTTTGGTCGGTAAAACGATCCTATAGTAATTATGTTTTCCGTCGTTTCATTTTACTGTTTTTTTGCAGTTTATCGTGTTTTGTTTTCACACTCAACTGTTTTTATGGTGTAACACGTCAAATCTTGACAGCTGTAATTATGGCGTTTTGTTTTCTAATGGCGGTTAGATAACGATTGGACTTCTTTTTTTATATTCTTTTCACATTGTTTCACTCTTTTTTTTATATAATATTAGTTGTTCAAAGTAATTTTATTATAGTTTGATAGTTTTGGGGGGCGTTTTTATGGCATTATGGCGTTTTACAAGCATTTGCTCATTTTGGCGTTTTATTATATTTTTCATTATATCATTAATATTCTTTTTGTTGTTTATTAACTGAAATTACAAAACAACAACAGATAAACAAAATTAAAAAAAAAATTGGAAGCAATTTATGATTTTAAATATTCAGTGTCATCAGTCTCTTTTTTCTTTTGAAACTACAAGAAATGTGACAAATAAATGGCGTTTTGGGTTTGGCGTTGTTTATTTTCTTTGTTCATGTGTTGAAGTGTCTTTGTGGATGTTGGAGACATAGATCGACCCCGTGTGGGTGGATGCTATCTGCCTGTCATCTTCATTATAATCATCGAGGCCAAAGTAACATTTACACTGGTATAGGTCTCTTCTTATCATCCAAACCTTCTTTAGGAACAAAGATGACAGTATGACATGTGGGTGTCATCAGTCCCTTTTTTTCAATTTTGTCTATCTCATGCAGCAAAATCTTACTACACTCACGTAACAAATCATTCAATGAAGTTTCATGTAGAACATTACTGAGTATCAAAGAAAAGATGTTTGCCGTCGTTGTATTTTTTGGCATTTTACATTGAGTTGTAATTTTTTTAGCAACCACTGTGTGTTTTTTTGGTATGATAAACGGAAGGTGGTGAGACGTTTCTATTTATAGAATTTTTTTTGGCGCGTAGTTTAGGCGGGATGCTATTTTTATAACAAAAATGTAATTAACATTTATCCGGATGTAAGCTTTGGCGTTATATATAATGGCGTTTCATATTTTGTGGTGTTTTTTGTAGCCAGAGAGCTTAATTAAAAACACAGAAAAAAGTACGGAGTGATAAAATTGGAGTTTGTATTTATTTGGCGTTTTATTTTGCAATAGCGTCTTATGTGAGAAATGGTGTTTTACTTTTTTACCCTTAATGAAGCGCGTCCACGTAATAAATTGGTGTTATTTACGAAAATGCCACCGCGCCAATCTAGTCCATAGATTGTTTTGATCGCACGATCAATAAGCGTTCTCACCGTTCTCACACTTTCTACCGTTTTCTCTAAATCCTGACCCTATACACACACATATACATATACATATAAACATACATATACATATACATATATATATATATACATACAGGGAGAGGATCATGAGAAAACTAGATATAAATGACAAAACTAGAAAACTAACTAAAAACCACTAAAAAGGAGGGGGGGAGACTTTTAATGAAGGAGGGGGGACTTTTAATGAAGGAGGGGTAAAATTGGAAAAAAAAATATATAACTTTTCAAACATTTCTCATTTCTCCATACGTTGTCATTTTAAAACAAAAATGGCACCATAAGATCACAAATTTTTGTATCTTTCATTCAAGTATATTCGAGCATATTTTTTATGCCATAAAAAAAGATTTATGGTGTCGTCTTGTTTTCAATACTATTATTATAGTAGTGTACATGTGCAATATAACATGTACTACAATTGCATTACATGCTTAAAATTAGTTTTTTGAGTCTTGTTTAGCTTTTACAGTTAGTTTTTTTTTAGGTTTAGGATTAGGATTAGGTTTTTGGGTGTGGGGGGGTTTAGGTTTTTGGGGGGTGGGGGATTTAGGTTTTTTTCGGGTTTATGTTTAGGGTTTAGTTTTAGGTTTTCGGGAGGGTGGGGGGGTTTAGGTTTTTGGGGGGGGGGGGGGGGGGGTGGGGGTTAGGCTTTTGGTGGAAGGGTGAATTTAGGTTTTTGGGGGGTGGGGTGGGGGTGGGTTAAGTGGTTTAAGCTTTATGTATTAGTGCACATGTGTAGTACAACCAAAAAAATTTTTTTTTTTTTTTGAAAATTTTTTTCCATACATAAAAAGTAGCGATTTTTCTATAAAAAATTGTAAAAAAAAAAATTTGGTATGTTTTTAGGTTTTTTTTAGGCTTTTTTGGTTAGTTTTTTGGTTTTCTCATTTAAACTAGTTTTCTCATGATCCATCCCCTATATATATATATATATTCTGAAACCCTTAAATCTGTGATTCTTTTATCATTATTACCTATAACGTTATTTTTAATTCCGAAATACAAGCAAACAAATATACAAAAAGAATTACAAGATCTAATAAAAAAAAAATTTCTAGTACTCATATTCTAATAAAAACTTATAATATATAAACTTGGTTTGTATTGTTTGCATCGTTATACTAAACAAACCGGTTTATTTCAAAGAATTGTTATTGTTTGCAACCGGTGTAAATTGTTAGGTTTTATATAACGGCGTTTTCGAAAGGGTTTTAAAAGATGTATTAAAATATACGATTTAATTGGCATAGCTCTTTTAATCGCTTAAATAAAACGGTTTACATAGAATTCCTAGTCAAGTATTATATATAGTGGTGTTTAAGTGTTCTTTGTTCCAGTGTTATATTGAACCGCTATAATTACAATTAGCTTTATAATTAATTTATTTTGTAATAGTGTTGTCTTGTATGTATTAGGTTTTAAGTATACCCATCAAACTTGCTTTTTTTGCAATCCTTAGACAATTAGTAGTGGAAGAGCATGTGAAATACCTTTTTTCGTCACGTGTCGTTCACATCATCTTAGCCATTTTACATGGTGTAGAACACATAGTTTAGAACTAAAAAAAATAATGCCTAAACATTCAGCAGCCATTGGCTAGTTTTTTTATTTCCTTGGTTTTGACAAACTTCATCTCGTGGCGTAAAGAGCGTGAGCCGGCCAAAATTGCAACAAAACAAGAGAAGGGGGCGGTGGTGGTTTGGTGGTGGGCTTGTGGTTGGCTCAACCACGGTCACTATGCATGGCCTTACTTTGGATGACGATAACACCAGCAAAAAACAAAAGAAAACCTTCTTGTAGTTGGTTTCTTTGTAATAAAAATAAAAAGAAATTGTTCTTGTTTTCCACGTGGATTGTACCAAAAACTTTCTTGTGGTTGATTTCTTTGTAATAAAAATAAGAGTAAATTGTCATTTTAGTCCCTGAGTTTTGTCCAAATTTGCCATTTTAGTCCAAATAGTTTTTTTTTTCGCCTATGGGTCCCTGACTTTTCCATTTTGTTGCCATTTTGATCTTTTTCTCTAACTCCATCCAACTCCATCCAATTTTGTCTAACTCCATCCAAAAACCCAGTTTGTACATAATAACTAATATTTTCAGTTGCCATTTTGATCCAATTCCAAAAAATCAAAAAAATTCCAAAAAATCTAAAAATCAAAAAAATTCAAAAAAATCATAAAAATTCTAAAAAATTCAAAAAAATCTAAAAATCAAAAAAATTCTAAAAAATCATAAAAATTCTAAAAAATCCAAAAAATCATTAAATGTTTCGGCACGGACCGTTTCGAACCGTACCGTTTCGAACCGAACCGTTTCGACCCGTACCGTATCGAACGGAACCGTTTCGACCCGTACCGTTTCGACGCCGTACCGTATCGACGCGAACCGTTTCGAACCGTTACGACCCGTACCGTATCGAACCGAACCGTTTCGACCCGTATCGAACCGAACCGTTTCGACCCGTACCGTACCGTATCGAACCGAACCGTTTCGACCCGTACCGTATCGAACCGAACCGTTTCGACGCGAACCGTTTCGAACCGAACCGTTTCGACCCGTACCATTTCGAACCGTACCGTTTCGACGCGAGCCGTTTCGAACCGAACCGTTTGACGCGAACCGTTTCGACCCGTACCGTATCGAACCGAACCGTTTCGACCCGTACCGTATCGAACCGTACCGTTTCGACCCGTACCGTATCGAACCGAACCGTTTCGACCCGTACCGTTTCGACGCCGTACCGTATCGAACCGAACCGTTTCGAAACGTACCGTACGGGTCGAAACGGTACGGGTCGAAACGGTTCGGTTCGATACGGTACGGGTCGAAACGGTACGGTTCGATACGGTACGGGTCGAAACGGTTCGGTTCGATACGGTACGGTTCGATACGGTACGGGTCGATACGGTACGGTTCGATACGGTACGGGTCGAAACGGTTCGCGTCAAACGGTTCGGTTCGAAACGGTTCGCGTCGAAACGGTACGGTTCGAAATGGTACGGGTCGAAACGGTTCGGTTCGAAACGGTTCGCGTCGAAACGGTTCGGTTCGATACGGTACGGGTCGAAACGGTTCGGTTCGATACGGTACGGTACGGGTCGAAACGGTACGGGTCGAAACGGTTCCGTTCGATACGGTACGGGTCGAAACGGTTCGGTTCGAAACGGTACGGTTCGAAACGGTTCGTGCCGAAACATTTAATGATTTTTTGGATTTTTTGGATTTTTTAGAATTTTTATGATTTTTTAGAATTTTTTTTATTTTTAGATTTTTTTGAATTTTTTAGAATTTTTATGATTTTTTTGAATTTTTTTGATTTTTAGATTTTTTGGAATTTTTTTGATTTTTTGGAATTTGATCAAAATGGCAACTGAAAACATTAGTTATTATGTACAAACTGGGTTTTTGGATGGAGTTAGACAAAATTGGATGGAGTTGGATGGAGTTAGACAAAATGATCAAAATGGCAATAAAATGGAAAAGTCAGAGACCCGCAGGCGAAAAAAAACTATTTGGACTAAAATGGCAAATTTGGACAAAACTCACGGACTAAAATGGCAATTTACTCTAAAAGTAAAGAGTAAACTTCCATTTTGCTCCATGTGGTTTGGTCACTTTAACGGTTTTGCCCCAAACCTTTAAAAATAGCCATTTTACTCCCTGTTGTTTTGGTTTTGTTGCCAGTTTGCTCCCTGCGGGGAGCAAAATGGAAAAACAAACAATTTGGATGGAGTTAGAGGCGGGGAGCAAACTGGCAAAAAAAACGAAACATGAGGGAGCATAATGGCTATTTTTAAAGGTTTGGAGCAAAACCGTTAAAGTGACCAAAACACAGGGAGCAAAACGGAAGTTTACTCAAAAATAAAAGAAACTAGGTTTATCACCCTAGCCGCGTTGCGGCGAATTGTTTTATTATTTAGTCTGTGTTTACATGTGTTTTGAAATCACTAAGAGCGCGTTGCACGCGAAACCACTAACAAGAATAAAAACAAAATGTAAAAAACAGTACAAAATAGTCGAAAGAAAATCAATCAAAAAAGTTTTATGTTAATGATGTTCGTATGAAACACGTGGTCAAAGATGAGCAAATGATACTAGGTACCGGTACCGAATTTCCCAAACCGAATGATCCTAAGTACCAATTCGGTACCGACTTTTGGCGATCCTAGTACCGGTTTGCTACCGATTTTTACCTTCATATGTCTGTATCGTAACTGGTATTTTCGGTATCGGTTGCCACCGAGCTCATCCCTACCCCTGAAACTAAAAAAAAAAAGAAATCATTAAATGTTGAAGAAAATCAACAAGAAAGTTGTACGATACCGTTGTTGTTTGTACGTGATCAGGGATGAGCAAATGGTACCGTGTAGCAATTCGAATTTCCCAAACTAAAAGATTTTCAAACTCAATCCGGTACCGACTTTTGGCGTTTTCTGCATCAGGCTGGTGTCGATTTTTACCTTCATGTACCGATAATGAACCGGACTGTACCTGTATTTTCGATACCAGTATTGATTGATACCAAGCTTATCCAACTTAGAAAGTAAAAAAAATAATAATTATTATTATGATTTGTTATAATATAATAAAGTCACTATTCATTTCAATTATAAAATTAACAAATTAACAAATAGTAATAGTAATATAGTAATAGTAATTGTTGTTCTTGTTTTACACGTGGATTGTACTAAAAGTCCACTTTAGTGGGCAATAAACAAGGAAAAAAATAAAAAATTACAAGAAAAAAAAAAGTGAAAATTTACTTTTTGAGGTTTTCTGTTTTATAAGTTTTAACTACTTGAGTCTAAATCAAAATGTTTAATGACCTGAGTTCTTACAACTACTTTTCTTAATCATTTGAGTCCAATTTTTTAACACCATTAGATTAATCTGTTAGTTTTTAATGAAAAAACTAAAATGTCATTTCTTTAGAAAAGAATAATAATAAATAAATAATATACACATCTTATCTCTCTCTCATATACACACACTCAACCTCCCTTTTCTCTCTCCCTCTCTTCTTCCTCTCTCTCTAAAGACTACCATAACAGAACATCGTAAACTTAATCTCAAACCCAAATTAAATCACTTCAATCAGAACCATAATTCACAAAACCAGATTAAAACCCACCAATATATTTTAAAATATCTTAATATGTCTTAAAATACACCTCATACGAGAAAACGGACCCCGAATACCTTAAATATTATTAAATTTAATTAAAATTCTGATTTTTGGATTGAGGCGGGCCGCGTAAACCCCACCCCAATCCTTACGCTGGCCTCGAGAGGCCTAAGAGGTGGCGCAGCCCGGTGTGGCCACGTGGCCCAACACCCGGCAAGTCTAGTTGATGACCCAGCCAAGCTACGCGTTGACCAGGGTTTGACGCGGCCCGCGTAGACCCTTGTCTACATTTACGCGGGCCGCGTAAAAGTTGAAGTGAGGCCCTATATAAGCAGGAATCGGGTCTTCAGCCGAAATCATTCAAAATTGTCTTTCTTTCTCTCAAATCTACGTAGTATACATTATACACGGGTATTATACCCCCTAAATAGCGAAGTTCTCCTCCGTTGTAAGTATTATAACCCCTGGATACGTATTAGATACGCTGCCCGATTGATCTAGGGTTCCGTAACGGCTTTCGTGGTTCTGCCTAACGTAGTCGTTGGAATGCCATCTCGGGGAGGGTATTACTAATGTTAAAATGGGTTATTATACTAACACGTGTGCTTTTGTGTAAATTATAGATAATTCTCAGGAAACCCTTACAGAAAATCTAAGACAGCAATGTGAGTTGATCCGCTTTTTGTAAACCTTTTGTTAACTACTTTTACAAAACCTCATACAATTAAATGCATATTAAGCAGTTATTGAGTATTTGTAAGAATACAATTATCATGAGTATGTTGGGGTTTTGTATACAAAATGTGTTACCACCTGGTCAAGGAGTAACATTTCCACAAGTCGGGTCTGACAGTACCATGGATGTTAATTGGTATAACTTGGAAACAAATATAATTGTGAGATCGCCCTCAATACTGTACAATGAGTTTTATTTAAACTTGATTAAAATGGGATTCACTCACCAGTATTTTCCACTGACAAATGTTTTTAAAACGCGTTTCAGGTAACAAATTGTGAAAGCCAAATAGAAGCCAGCTGGACAGCACTGAAGGCTTGGAAAAGTGGCAATAAAGTTACCTAAAATAAAATAGATGTTTTTATTAAATAAAATATGATTTATTCCTATGAAAATGTGTGTATTGCAAACTTGGGTTTTATCCCATGTGTTTAATATTATGAAAATGTGGTATTTTACTCTAATCTAATATTTCCTAACTACGGTCCTGATGAAAAATTCCGCAGCCAAATTAGACAATACGCGATACCACCGAAACTGGCTCGCGGCCGCCTGTAACCCGGGGATTTGGGATCGGGGGTTGCGACAGAATGTGGTATCAGAGCTAAGCCACTGATTCAGCCACAGAAGTGTTCTGCTGACATCAAAATTCAATCTGTTAGGAAATAAATTACGGGAATACGTGCATAATTGTATTTTATTGTTATGTGTTATTTGACTATTTGTTAGTTTACAGTATGAGCGACCAAGGACCATCTGACGCGTATCGTCATGTGGATCCCATAAAGATCGAGGCGATTACTAAATGGAAAACCCCTGAGTCACCAACCGAGGTTAGAAGTTTCTTAGGATTGGAAGGATATTATAGGAGATTTATTCAAGATTTTTCTAGAATAGCCATTCCTTTAACTAAGTTAACCTGTAAATCCATTAAGTTTGAATGGGGACCCAAACAAGAAGAAGCATTTATAATTCTTAAGCAAATATTAACCCATGCACCCATACTAGTGTTACCAGAAGGAACTGAAGGCTTTATAGTCTATTGTGACGCTTCCAAACTAGGTTATGGATGTGTATTAATGCAACGCCAAAAGGTCATAGCATATACGTCTAGACAACTTAAGAATCATGAAGAGAATTATTCAACCCATGATCTAGAATTAGGAGCTATAATTTTTTCCCTTAAGATTTGGAGACATTACCTTTATGGTAGTAAGTTTACCATATTCACTGATCATAAGAGTTTAAGGTATGTTTTCGGGCAAAAGAAATTGAATATGAGACAAAGACGCTGGATGGAGATGCTTAGTGATTATGATTATGATATCCAGTATCATGAAGGAAAAGCAAATGTAGTGGCAGATGCTTTAAGCCAAAAATATCACGAAAAGCCAAAAAGGGTATGTTCTCTTAAATTAAATTTGCAAGTAGATTTAAATAATCAGATAAGAGAAGCACAAGAGTCAGTAATCAAGGAAGATACTGAAAAGTTAAAGGGTATGCTACAGGAATTAGAACAAGGAACAAATGGAATTGGGAGATTCCATAAAAACAGAATATGGATACCTAAATTAGGAAACCTACGTCATCGTATATTAGAAGAAGCCCATAAGTCTAAGTATACGATGCATCCAGGAAATGATAAAATGTACCAGGATTTAAGAAATAATTTCTAGTGGATATGAATGAAAAAGGACATAGCAGCCTATGTTTCTAAATGTTTAACTTGTTCACAAGTTAAAGCTGAACACCAAAAACCCTCAGGTTTATTACAGCAGCTAGAAATGCCAGTGTGGAAATGGGAATTGATAACTATGGATTTTGTTACTAAATTACCCAAAACAAAGAAAGGTAATGATACAATCTGGGTGATTGTAGATAGACTAACCAAGTCAGTTCATTTCCTATCAATGAAATAAACTTTCAGTATGGAACAGTTAGCTAAATTGTATGTAAATGAAATTGTTTCATTACATGGAATACCATTATCAATTGTTTTTTATAGGGATAGCCGATTTACCTCTCATTTTTGGTCAAGTTTCCAAAAAGCAATGGGAACCAAGTTAAATCTAAGCACAACTTATCATCCTCAAACGGACGGACAAAGAGAAAGGACAATCCAGACAATGGAAGACATGTTTAGAGCTTGTGTAATTGATTTCGGAGGTAATTGGGATGATCACTTACATTTAATAGAATTTTCTTATAATAATAGTTATCACACAAGTATCAATGCTGCACCATTCGAAGCACTTTATGGACAAAAGTGCCGAACCCCAGTCTGTTGGGCAGAAATTATGGAAAAGCAACTATCTGGACCTGAGATAGTGCAAGAAACAACCGACAAGATTATTCAAGTCAAGGAACGACTGAAAACAACACGTGATCGACAAAAGAGCTATGCTGATAACCGACGCAAACCCTTGGAATTTCAAGTAGGAGATAAAGTATTGTTAAAGGTCTCTCATTGGAAAGGAATAGTAAGATTCATCAAATGGGGAAAACTAAGTCCCAGGTATGTTGGACCTTTTAAGATTATTAGAAGAATAGGACCTGTAGCCAATCAGCTACAACTGCCAGAGGAAATGGCAGGAATACATGATGTATTTCATGTATCAAATCTCAAGAAATGCTTAGCCGATGAATCACTGATAGTACCTCTTAAGGATATAGAGGTAAATGAACAACTCAAGTTTGTAGAAAGATCTCTACAAATTGAAGATAGGAAAGTCAAGAACCTCAAGCATAAAAGATTGGTTCTGGTCAAAGTGAAGTGGGACTCCAATAGAGGACCTGAGTACACATGGGAGCTTGAATCAGAAATGCAAAGGAAATATCCACACCTATTCCAGTAGATCTCGATGACGACCTCTAAAACAAGGTGGGGAGGATATAACAACCCTAAAGAAAACTGACACCCTTGCATAATTTCCGACACCCTAATATATTTTAAAATATTCCAATATGTCTTAAAATACACCCCATACGAGAAAACGGACCCCGAATACCATAAATATTATTAAATTTAATTAAAATTCTGATTTTTGGATTGAGGCGGGCCGCGTAAACCCCACCCCAATCCTTACGCTGGCCGCGAGAGGCCCAAGAGGTGGCGCAGCCCGGTGTGGCCACGTGGCCCAACACCCAGCAAGTCTAGTCGATGACCCAGCCAAGCTACGCGTTGACCAGGGTTTAGCGCGGGCCGCGTAAAAGTTGAAGTGAGGCCCTATATAAGCAGGCATCGAGTCTTCAGTCGAAATCGTTCAAAATTGTCTTTCTTTCTCTCAAATCTATGTAGTATACATTATACACGGGTATTATACCCCCTTAATAGCGAAGTTCTGCTCCGTTGTAAGTATTATAACCCCTGGATACGTATTAGATACGCTGCCCGATTGATCTAGGGTTCGGTAACGGCTATCGTGGTTCTGCCCGACGTAGTCGTTGGAATGCCATCTCGGGGAGGGTATTACTAATGTTAAAATGGGTTATTATACTAACACGTGTGCTTTTGTGTAAATTATAGATAATTATCAGGAAACCCTTACAGAAAATCTAAGACATCAATGTGAGTTGATCTGCTTTTTGTAAACCTTTTGTTAACTACTTTTACAAAACCTCACACAATTAAATGCATATTAAGCAGTTATTGAGTATTTGTAAGAATATAATTATCATGAGTATGTTAGGGTTTTGTATACAAAATTTGTTACCACCTGGTCAAGGAGTAACATTTCCACAAGTCGGGTCTGACAGTACCATGGATGTTAATTGGTATAACTTGGAAACAAATATAATTGCGAGATCGCCCTCAATACTGTACAATGAGTTTTATTTAAACTTGATTAAACTGGGATTCACTCACCAGTATTTTCCACTAACAAATGTTTTTAAAACGCGTTTCAGGTAACAAATTGTGAAAGCCAAATAGAAGCCAGCTGGACGGCACTGAAGGCTTGGAAAAGTGGCAATAAAGTTACCTAAAATAAAATAGATGTTTTTATTAAATAAAATAGGATTTATTCCTATGAAAATGTGTGTATTGTAAACTTGGGTTTTTTCCCACGTGTTTAATATTATGAAAATGTGGTATTTTACTCTGATCCAATATTTCCTAACTACGGTCCTGATGAAAAATTCCGCTGCCAAATTAGACAATACGCGATACCACCGAAACTGGCTCGCGGCCGCCCGTTCCCGGGGATTTGGGATCGGGGGTTGCGACATAACAACATGAAGAAAAAGATAAAGAAACAAGGGATTTGTTTAATTAGCTACATACTTCACCCTCCCTTGAACCACACACTATCACCACCGTCCTAACCACCAATAGCCGCCACCATTGTCACCCCGACCACCACAATCACTGTACCAACCATCACCCCACCATTGTAACCACCACCACCCCACCATTGTAACCACCTCCACCACCCCAACCCACCACCATTCCCTATCGTCGTCCAAATGGGTTCGCACAAGAACCCTAGCCGTCCCACCACAACAATCACTTCAAACCCGAACCAAACCCCAACCTACAAATCAACGTAAACCAACCCACCGTCACCGCACACTTCGCAGAATGCATGATCGTCTTCATCCACTAAGACGAATCAGTGGCCGTTAATGTCTTTTGTGCCAATCAGGGAACAGGCTCATATCTCTCTCGCCACCTTTATAACAACCCTCCTGAAATTTTTCTGACACCCTAATATAATTTAAAATACCCCTATATGTCTTAAAATACACCCCGTATGTAAAAACCGAGCGCAAAATATAAAATATCATTAAAAATAAATAAAAAACAAGAAAAATGGGGTTTAGGCGGGCCGCGTAAGCCACCCTTTAAGCCTACGAGGGCCGCGACAGCTAAAGGGTCACGCGAGCCCCGGTGCTGACATGTGTCGGACGTGTGTTGAACCTACTATGTGACCCGGATCACCTAAGCTGTAGACCCCCTATGACGAGGGTCGCGTAGCCCGCGTAGCCCAAAACAGGCCCTATAAGTAGCAGGCATCGGATCTTTAGTCTGATCGTTCAATTCTTTTCTAAATCTCGAATTTCTGAAGTAATAGGCATAATCTTCGAGTATAATACCCCCTAATTAACGAAGTTCTGCTCCGTTGTAAGTATCATAACCCATGGATACGTATTAGATACTCTGCCCAATTGATCTAGGGTTCCGTAACGGCTGTCGTGGTTCTACCCGACGTAGTCGTTGGAATGCCGTCTCGGGGAGGGTATTACTAATGTTAAAATGGTTTATTATACTAACACGTGTGCATTTGTGTAAATTATAGATTGTCACCAGGAAACCCTACAGGATAATCTAAGACAGCAATGTGAGTAATCCTTCTTTTGTGTAAACCTTTTTGTGAGTAATCTCCTTTTTGTAAATTGTTTTTACAAAACCTCACTTAATTAATTATATATTAAACAGTGATTGAGTATTTGTAAGGATACAATTATCTTCGGTATGTTGGGGTTTTGTATACAAAATTATTTACTGCCTTGCGAGGAGTAACTTTTCCACAAGTCAGGTTTAACAGTACCGTGGGTGGTAATTGGTATGACTTGGAAACAAATGTAATTGCGAGACCGCCCTCAATACTGTACAATGGTTTTTTTTTAAACTTGATTAAACTGGGATTCACTCACTAGTATTTCCCACTGACAAAATATTTTTAAACGCGATTCAGGTAACAAAATGTGAAAGCCAAATAGAAGCCAGCTGGACAGCACTGAAGGCTTGGAAAAGTGGCAATAAAGTTACCTAAAAATAAATAGATGTTTTTATTATATAAAATAGGGTTTATCCCTATGAAAATGTGTGTACTTAAACTTGGGATTTTTCCCATATGTTTAATATATTAAAAGTGTGGTTTTTTTACTCTGATAAAATATTTCTAACTACGGTCCTGATGTAAATTCCGCTGCCAAAATTGACTAAACACGCGATACCACCGAAACTGGCTCGTGGCCGCCCCTTCCCGAGGAAATAGGGATCGAGGGTTGCGACAGAAGGTGGTATCAGAGCTAAGCCACTGATTCAGCCACAGAAGTGTTCTGCTGACACCAAAATTCAATCTGTTAGGAAATAAATTACGGAAATACGTGTATAATTGTATTTTATTGTTGTGTATTATTTGACTATTTGTTAGTTTACAGTATGAGCGACCAAGGACCATCTGACGCATACCGTCAATTGTCTGGTTCGCCTAGAAGCGAAGGTGCCTCTTCTCAGCCTACCCTCTCAGTGTACTCTGCTGATACTAAAGAAGGAATATTGGTGTTTAAGGCTCAGTCTAAAGAGCCATTTCCTAAGAAAAAGAGGGGATGGTTCAGTAGGGAGCACATGAGCGTAGAAAACGTATGAAAAAGTTACAAGACCAGAGAGCACTAGCAGCAGCCAAAAGAGAGACAGATGCCCATGCCCATGACATGATTAATAGGGGTTTAGCTAATTTCCATATCCTAGCAAACACTGCAGCTGACCCTAATCTGGAGCAAATAATAGCACCCCAATCACAACCACCATTTCCTGACCAACCAATGAAAATAGAGAACTCTGAAAATCAAGTAGAAATGCATGATTTCAACCCGGAGGAAATACCTAGGGTACCAGCACCAAATCCCTTAGACCCAAATTACGACCCCTGGTAGGACGACAATAGGGACTATGTGCAACGCTACCCGATACATGAAGACATGCCCATGCCGAACTTAGGAGCCTACCGAGGTTTGGACCCTCTAGATCCCTATTACAATAACGATGTATACATTAGGGAGATTCTAGAAAATCCTTACCCATACCAGGCCCCTATACCTCCATACCAGGAACCCGCACCCCAGATTCCGAACCCAGTCCTAGAACCTGCACCCCCAATGAGTGTAGAAAATGTACAAGAACTTAGGACATTTGGTGAGGTAATTTTAGAGAATAGTGAAAGGATGAGACTGGTGGGAGAGCGACTCGTCTGGAAGTACGACGAGCGCAATATGGATTTCTGGATGAATCCATATCCTTGAATGTGATGATAAAGATGGTAGTAATAATAGTAACAATAATAATATAATAATAATATATGTGTGTATGAAAAAAAAAACTACGGATGCCTACTACTAGTAGTGCACTTTTAAATTTCAGTTGGTATTGTAATTTTAATTTCCAGTATTGGTTTGTAGTTGATGCATTTTATAAAAAAAATAGAGTAAAGTTGCAATGATCGACGCTTTTGACCAAAATGCGTGTCATGTGATTGGCTATATTAAATACTATTTTGTGATATTAATATGTGGTAACTGTTTAAAATTCAGATGGCCGACGAAGGGAATCAGGAAAATCTGAATAACGATAACCAAAGTAACATTAACTTGGTTAATGAGAATCCGAATAACAACAATAATAATGGAAACCAAGTGGATAATAGTGCCATCCAACACATAGTGGCACAAGGAATTATAGATGCAATGCCATATATTCTTCAAATTGTTAAGGATGTTAATAATAAAAGTAGACATGATAGCAAGCGACCCTCTGAACCTGCAAACAGCGTGAACAATGGACCCGTACTTCAAGTGCCCATTCCCAAAAGAAGAAGAACCGTGTCTTACGGTTGTTCTTACAAAGAATTCTGGTCCTGTAAACCGATAGAATTTTTAGGCAATGAAGAACCCATTGCAGCTCTACGCTGGATAGAAGAAACTGAGGCAGTCTTAAAAATAAGCAAATGTGCGAAAGAGGACAAGATAATGTTTGCTTCCAATCTATTTAAGATTTCAGCCTTAGAATGGTGGAACACTATCCTCCGGTCTAGAGGAAGTGATAGGGTTTATAATATGGAATGAGAGGAATTTAAAAATATGGTAGAAAGTAAATTCTGCCCTCCTAATGAAAAAGAACATATAGCAAACAAATTCCTAAACCTTAGGATGAATGGAGTGGATAGTAAGGGGTACACAAAGTTATTCTTTGAATATCCTAGAATAGAACCAACCCTTGCATCACCAAAGCCGGTATTAATCTCTCGTTACATCTGGGGATTAATTGGAGAGATTAGGCGTGCAGTCAAGGCAGCTAGACCTCAAACCATAGAAGAAGCTGTAGAATTAACAAACACCTTGACTGATGAATTAGTACGTACACGAGAAGAAGACCAGAGGAGAAACCTAGCACAAAGGCTTACCCAGGAATTCCGCTATGGTAATTCCAACCGTAGGAATATAGGTTCTACCTCTGCACCTTACTGTAAGGCTTGCAAGAAGAAGCATTCGGGAAAATGCTCCACTCACTGCAATTTCTGTAAGTTACCAGGACATAAGGAAGAAAATTGCAGGAGGAAGTCTAGCAATGGACTATGTTTCAATTGTGGAGAAAAAGGTCATATCAAGCCAAATTGTCCAAAATTGGCTCCAGCTCCAAACAACAAGAACACTAAAAATGCTAGAGCATTCGTTCTGACAGCAGATGAAGCCAAAATGATTCCGGATGTGATAGCCGGTACGTTTTTAGTTAATGATATTTTTGCTAAAGTATTATTTGACTCTGGTGCAAACCAAAGTTTTATTAATACTTCGTTTTGCAAACTTCTTAATCAATCATTAACTAAACTTCCACAAGAATGTCTAGTAGAGACAGCTAATGGAGAAAATGTTAAGATTTCGGAAATCTTGCAGGGAACAAGACTACAATTTCTAAACCAAAAATTTATTGCAAATCTTTACCCAATGAATCTGGCAGGATTCGATGTCGTTTTAGGAATGGATTGGTTAATAGCCAATAAAGCCAGTATTTTATGTGATCAAAAGTCAATTCAAGTAAATTCACCAAAGGGTGAAAAGATCACAATTAAAGGAGATAAACCATCTAGATCCACAAAATTCATCTCTGTGATGAAAACTGCAAGCTATATAAGAAAAGGATCATTAGTGTATTTGATTTCCATAATCACTAACACTAAAGGAAAAGAACTAAAAGACATTCCAGTAGTGTCTCAGTTTTCAGATATATATTCCCAGAAGAATTACCAGGACTACCGCCGGATAGAGAAGTTGAATTCAGAATTCACCTTCTACCAGGAACGACACCGATTGCCAAAGCACCATATCGTTTGGCACCTGCATAAATGCAGGAACTAAAGAAACAATTAGAAGAATTGCTGGAAAAAGGATTCATACAACCAAGCTCATCGCCATGGGGAGCGCCGATTTTATCCGTTAAAAAGAAAGACGGATCAATGCGAATGCGCATTGATTATCGTGAATTGAACAAAGTCACGATTAAGAATCGGTATCCATTACCAAGAATTGATGATCTGTTCGATCAATTGCATGGAGCTCGATTTTTCTCAAAAATCGATTTAAGGTCAGGATATCATCAATTAAAGGTACAGGAAGAGGACATTCCTAAAACCGCCTTCAGAATGAGGTATGGCCATTATGAATTTACTGTCATGCCCTTTGGTTTAACCAATGCCCCAGCTGCATTCATGGGCATGATGAACCGAATATGTAAGCCATATTTGGATAAATTCATAATTGTCTTTATAGATGATATTCTCATTTACTCTAAGAGTAAAGAGGAACATGCAAAGCATTTGCACGCACTTTTAAGTTTACTAAGAAAGGAAAAGTTTTATGCTAAGTTTTCAAAATGCGAGTTTTGGTTAGAACAGGTACAGTTTCTTGGACACTTGGTTAATCATGAAGGAATTCATGTGGATCCCACAAAAATCGAGGCAATTACCAAATGGAAGACCCTTGAATCACCAACCGAGGTTAGAAGTTTCTTAGGATTGCCCGGTTATTATAGAAGATTTATTCAAGATTTTTCTAGAATAGTCATTCCTTTAACTAAGTTAACCTGTAAATCCATTAAGTTTGAATGGGGACCAAAGCAAGAAGAAGCCTTTAGAATTCTTAAGCAAAGATTAACCCATGCACCCATATTAGCGTTACCAGAAGGAACTGAAGATTTTGTAATTTATTGTGACGCTTCTAAATTAGGTTATGGATGTGTGTTAATGCAACGTCAAAAGGTTATAGCTTACGCCTCTAGACAACTTAAGAATCATGAAGAGAATTATTCAACTCTTGATCTTGAATTAGGAGCAATAATTTTTGCTTTGAAAATTTGGAGACATTACCTTTATGGTAGTAAGTTTACTATTTTCACTGATCATAAGCGTTTAATGTATGTTTTTGGACAAAAAGAGTTGAATATGAGACAAAGACGTTGGATGGAAATGCTTAGTGATTATGATTGTGATATCCAGTATCATGTAGGAAAAACAAATGTAGTGGCAGATGCTTTAAGCCGAAAATATCACGAAAAGCCAAAAAGGGTACGTTCTCTTAATTTAAATCTAAAAGTAGATTTAAATGAACAAATAAAAAAGGCACAAGAATCAGTAATCAAGGATGATATTGAAAAGCTAAACGGTATGATTAAGGAATTACAACAAGGAACAGATGGAATTTGGAGATTCCATGAAAAGAGAATGTGGATACCTAAATTAGGAAACCTATGTCATCGTATATTAGAAGAAGCCCATAAGTCTAAGTATACGATGCATCCAGGAAGTGATAAGATGTATCAGGATTTAAGAAAGAATTTCTGGTGGATAGGAATGAAAAAGACATAGCAACCTATGTTTCTAAATGTTTAACTTGCTCACAAGTTAAAGTTGAACATTAGAAACCCTCAGGTTTGTTACAATAGTTAGAAATGTCAGTGTGGAAATGGGAATTGATAACATTGGATTTTGTTACTAAATTACCCAAAACAAAGAAAGGTAATGATACAATCTGGGTGATTGTAGATAGGCTAACTAAGTCAGCACACTTCCTACCAATGAAGGAAACTTTCAGTATGGAACAGCTAGCTAAATTGTATGTAAATGAAATTGTTTCTTTACATGGAATACAGCTTGTGTAATTGATTTCGGAGGTAATTGGGACGATCATTTACCGTTAATAGAATTTTCTTATAATAATAGTTATCACACAAGTATCAATGTTGCACCATTCGAAACACTTTATGGACGAAAGTGCCAAACCCCAGTCTGTTGGGCAGAAATTGGGGAAAAGCAACTATCTGGACCTGAGATAGTGCAGGAGACAACCGACAAGATCATTCAAGTCAAGTAACGACTGAAAACAGCACGTGATCGACAAAAGAGTTATGCTGATAACAGACGCAAACCATTGGAATTTCAAGTAGGAGATAAGGTATTATTAAAAGTCTCTCCTTGGAAAGGAGTGGTAAGATTCATCAAAAGGGGAAAGCTAAGTCCCAGGTATGTTGGACCTTTTAAGATTATTAGAAGAATAGGACCTGTAGTCTATCAGCTACAACTGCCAGAGGAAATGGCAGGAATACATGATGTATTTCATGTATCTAATCTCAAGAAATGCTTAGCCGATGAATCACTTGTAGTACCTCTTAAGGATATAGAGGTAAATGAACAACTCAAGTTTGTAGAGAGGCCTCTACAGATTGAAGACAGGAAAGTCAAAAACCTCAAGCACAAGAGATTAGTTCTGGTCAAAGTGAAATGGGACTCCAAAAGAAGACCAGAGTATACATGGGAACTTGAATCAGAAATGTAAAGGAAATATCTACACTTCCAGTAGATCTCGAGGACGAGCTCTAAAACAAGGTGGGGAGGATATAACAACCCTCCTGAAATTTTTCTAACACCCTAATATATTTTAAAATACCCATATATGTCTTAAAATACACCCAGTATGTAAAAACTGAGCCCAAAATATAAAATATCATTAAAAATAAATAAAAAACAAGAAAAATGGGGTTTAGGCGGGCCGCGTAAGCCACCCCTTAAGCCTACGCTGGCCGCGACAGCTAAAGGGTCACGTGAGCCCCGGTGCTGACACGTGTCCGACGCGTGTTGAACCTACTATGTGACCCGGATCACCTAAGCCGTAGACCCCCTATAACGTGGGCCGCGTAGCCAGTTGTCTTACCTTACGCGGGCCGCGTAAAAGCCCAAAACAGGACCTATAAGTAGCATGCATCGGATCTTCAGTCTGCTCGTTCAATTCTTTTCTAAATCTCAAATTTCTGAAGTAATAGGCATAATCTTCGAGTATAATACCCCCTAATTAACGAAGTTCTGCTCCGTTGTAAGTATCATAACCCCTGGATACGTATTAGATACTCTGCTCGATTGATCTAGGGTTCCGTAACGGCTGTCGTGGTTCTGCCCGACGTAGTCATTGGAATGTCGTCTCATGGAGGGTATTACTAATGTTAAAATGAGTTATTATACTAACACGTGTGCATTTTTGTAAATTATAGATTGTCACCAGGAAACCCTACAGGATAATCTAAGACAGCAATGTGAGTAATCCTTCTTTTGTGTAAACCTTTTTGTGAGTAATCTCCTTTTTGTAAATTGTTTTTACAAAACCCCACTTAATTAATTATATATTAAACAGTGATTGAGTATTTGTAAGGATACAATTATCATCGGTATGTTGGGGTTTTGTATACAAAATTAGTTACTGCCTTGCGAGGAGTAACTTTTCCACAAGTCAGGTTTGACAGTACCGTGAGTGGTAATTGGTATGACTTGGAAACAAATGTAATTGCGAGACCGCCCTCAATATTGTACAATGGTTTTTATTTAAACTTGATTAAACTGGGATTCACTCACCAGTATTTCCAACTGACAAAATATTTTTAAACGCGTTTCAGGTAACAAAATGTGAAAGTCAAATAGAAGCCAGCTGGACAGCACTGAAGGCTTGGAAAAGTGGCAATAAAGTTACCTAAAAATAAATAGATGTTTTTATTAAATAAAATAGGGTTTATCCCTATGAAAATGTGTGTACTTAAACTTGGGATTTTTCCCATATGTTTAATATATTAAAAGTGTGGTATTTTACTCTGATAAAATATTTCTAACTACGGTCCTGATGTAAATTCCGCTGCTAAAATTGACTAAACACGCGATACCACCAAAACTGGCTCGCGGCCGCCCGCTCCCGAGGAAATAGGGATTGGGGGTTGCGACAACCTTCATCTCTTGCCACCAAGATCCAACTAAGTGTTTTAAATCCCTAATCCCTAATATTAGATCCACATTACTGTTTCGACGGTCGGAATGTTACAGATCTTGTTATAATGATTTAGAGAGAGAGTTTAAGGAAGAGAGTGAGAGAGAAAGATGGCGGCTAATGGTGGTTATGGTGCTCACTGGGTGGAGGTGGAGAAAGAAAAAGAGAGAGACGGGAGGAAGATATAGAAGGGAAGGTGGGGGTGGGATGGGGTGTGTATATATTGATATTATATATTTATAAATTATACTTTGTGCAATAAAAATTTGTACCTTATACTTTTGTGCATTAAAGATTTGTACCATATTTATAATTAACTAAAATACCCTTAGAGTTAATGGACTTGGTGGACGGAGTTAAAAAATTCAACTCAAAGGGTTATAAAAAACGTATGGGGACTCAGGGCGTTAAACATTTTGATTTTGAATTCAAGTAGTTAAAACCCCTAAAACACAGGAACTCAAAAAGTATTTTTTTCAAAAAAAAAACATTATTTCTCAATAACCAAGCCTCAAGATTTTAAATTCAATTAAATCAAATAATAAAGTGATTTGGTCATCTCGTCCAAACAGCGGCAGTGGAAGAGGCCAACACCAATGGTCAGAGCATTCACATCCCATCCATCAAATTCTGAGAGCGGGATTTTTATATTATAAAAAATGGTTGTAAGTGGAGGAGAGAGAAAATATTACTATTCGTATGTATATTTGAGGGGACATGGTTCCCCCTCTATAATTTTTTAATATATTTTGAGAGTGGTTGTGAGTAGAGGCGAAAGAAAATGTAATAATAAAGATATAAAAAAATTAATTAGAAGGAGAGAGAAAATATAGTTGTTTTAGTGTAATTATAGGATATAAAATAGTGCATAAGATCTTAATGTTCTTAGGGTTTCTTTATTACTCATGTATACATAATAATGTGAATTTAGTTTAATTTAGGTTGAAAAATACTGGAATGGATGTGAATGCTCTTAGAACATTCGTATCCATTCCACCATTTTTTTTTACCATAAATTACATTAAAATACACTAAATTTTTTCTCTGATTTTTAATTAAATAATATATTTTTATACTTTTATCTTTATTTTTCTCTCTCCTTCACTCACAACCACTTTTAAAATATATTAAAAAATTATAGGGGGGTGAACAGTGTCCCTTCAAATGTACAGATAAACAGTAACATTTTCCCTCTTCTCTACTCACAACCACTTTTTATACTCTTCATATTATAAAAACTCCACTTACACAATTTGATGGAATGGATGTGAATGCTCGTACATTGCAAACCCTATATTATACAAATGGGGAAAGATCCACTAAAAAGTGGATTTTGCCTAAGTAGCCAAAGAAGGATTGTGAGGATGACATGTGTCACTTTTAATAAGCAGGAATGAAGTGCATTTTGGTCCTTATAAATAGGAGTAAAAATGACATGTGACACCCTTTTTGTTTTCTAAAAATACAACAAAAAAATCTAGTATAATAATATCCAGTACAAAAAATAATAGCATAAAAAATGTAGTACAAAAAAATATAGCACGAAAAAATTCAGCAAAAAAATGTAGTACAAAAAAATCCAGCACAAAAAATTAAGAAAAAAAATTTAAGACACAAAAAATTAAGCACAAAAATATAATACAAAAATCCAGCACAAAAAATGTTATAAAACATAGAAATACAACACATTTTAGTGGATTTTTTTAGTCTTCATATTTTATATGACAATATGGTACTCAAATTAAAGATAAAAAAACACTAAATTTTACGATAAAATTTTTATGAAAAAATAATGTCGTATAAAAAAGTCATGAACGTTTAAAAAATTAGGGTGAAATTTGCATGTGGAGAAAGAAAGTAAATAAATAGGATTTTCCCAAGATACCCTTGCACTCTTCCTTTCTCCTACACTTTCATTTAACCATTGATTTGAAAAATGAATGGTTAAGATTCTTTTTTATCCTACTTAGGCAAAATAAACTTTTTATTTGATATTGCTATAAAATCACTATAGGTTTATTACTATTATCTAATACCTATGATTAGAAATTACGTCACTTTTTATTCTTTTTCATGCATAAAGATATATATTTTAGTATACGAATAGGTTACATGTCTTGCTCTAATGCAGTGGCGGAACTAGACCTTCAACTCAGGGATTTCCCAAAATTTTTTAGGGGTGTCCTCGTACTTGTTCAGGGGTGTCCTGTGTATAAAAATCGGGAATTTTTTTTTATACTACTGGTAAAAACTTGAGCCGTAGCCCGGGCTACGCCCGGTTACACATTAGGTCCGCCCCTGCTCTAATATAATATTTATTATTAGTTTTCTTGTATCCGAGTGAAAGCTCAATCCAACTTATTACAAAATGAATAATGAACACGTTAAACTCTAAGTTATCATATTTCGTGCATAACATCATAGCTTCAAATGTAAAAAAGTGAATAAATTCGATACGGTTTGATGTTCTGTGTAACATGCTATCGAGGTAGAGGTGTCATCCAATGTATACAAAGTAGAAAAGAAGGTGGGCACAGGCTCACCGTAGGCCCGACAAAAATGGTTGACAGGTAGAGTAAATCAACGTAAGCATTGGGTGAATGGCAATGAATATTATATAGTTTAATTTGATTTTAAAGAACAAAGTTAGACCATTTGCATGCAGTGGGAGGGAAGATAATGTTCTAACCCTTGAACGTTTTGTGTCATGTGGTAGTTTAGTTAGCATGTGAGTGTTATGGGGCATTATTTTAAAAAGGGCGCGAATTCGCACGCACTCGTAACCGACTCTTGCTCGACCACCTTATCGGTCAAGTAACACTCATCCGCTAAAAACTCTTTGTAAAAAAAATTTGCAACGGATGAAGAGGACGTGGGGGAATCCATTTTTTATAGAAATGGTTTGTGGTTTGAGGTTGTATGTGTAGGTATTTAGTTTTGGTTTGTATAAAATGGAGTGAAAGGTAAGTATATGTATAAAAGTGAAATATACAATCCATCCGTTACTTTTAACCGTTGGCAACGGTCTTATTGGCCAAAAAATCAAGTGCATGCGTTTAAAATAGGACGCCCCACCCATTTAAAAAAAAAGCCTTTGTGAGCAGTCTCAAGTAGGGCTGTAAACGAATCGAACGTTCAGCGAACAGTTCATTAACCATTCGGCGGGAAGTTCGTCTATGTTCGTTCGTTTAATAAACGAACGAACATGAACAAGAAATTTCGTTCGATTAGTTAAATGAACGAACATGAACAGAGGTCTCGTTCGTGCGATTGTGTTCGTGAACGTTCGGTAAGGTGTTCGTGAACGTGTTCGTGAGCATTTGTTGATTTGCGTTCGTTTATGTTCGTATGTTTGTGTTTTAATTGAAGATCTTTGTACTTTCTTATATTTTATTTGTACTTTTTATATTATTAAACTTTTATTTATTTTATTACCTAACAATTAAACTAGGAAACCCACTTTCACCTTGTTTGTGCATTATTTCCCTTTCATTTCTCACTATTTACATCGTCAAATACGATCGACCTCCGTTCCAAAATGAGGGATTCAAGTTCGAGTGCTACTCTCTGGGCCATCTATCTTTATCTTTCGTCACGTTCGCCAAATTTATTTGTGTTCGTTTGTGTTCGTGAACCGTTCGCGAACACACTCATTTCCTTAATGAACGAACACGAACATAAAATCTCGTTCGGTTAGTGTTCATGAACCGTTCGTGAACACATTTATTTCCTTAACGAACGAACACGAACAAGGCCTTGTTCGTGTTCGTTCAGTTCGTTTACAGCCCTAGTCTCAAGGCGTGTTTGGGCGTTTTTAAGAGAAAAAAGGCTAAAAAAAATCCTCCACTACGAATGGTCTTAGTTATTAGCCTTCTACTACTGAATTATTTTATTTACCATCTTTAACTGGTGATTTATTTCAATTTGTGTTTGATCTTTTGTAATTATCATTCAACTTTTTTAGTTTACTGTTTTGTGCTTCATTTAGTTGTTAATGTTTAGTTTTATTTATTTATATGTTTATTAAGTAAGTTAAAATAGTTATTAAATTATTGAAATAATTTATTCATTTAGCTTAATTAGTTATCTAAATTAGGGAAAACACTAATAAAGTTACTAGCCTCTATTAATGTTACACTTTTCATCCTTTATGTTTTTATCGAACGGTAATCGATAACCTTTAATTTCAATAAATATAGACACGATCCTTTATTTGTAAAACTCGTTATACTCTACGCACTTTGGCTTTAACCTGATTAAAATATTCAGTTAAGTCTAATCAGTTAAGGGTAGTTTAGTCATTTTACCAACTTAATTAAAGAAAAAATTAAAACATAATTTTAAAAACTCACTTCATTAGTTCATCTCTTTCTTTTTTACATTCTTTTCTTTCCCTGTCTTCTTTCACCATCACCATCACTACCGCCAACTATAACCACCACAACCCTCTCTCTCTACCTCTCTCTCAGCCAACCCCCACCCCTATCACCACCAAATCTGCCGCCGCCACCACACCACAACCTCCATCTAGCTCATGACCTAACCACCACACCACCGTCTCCATCTAGCTGACAACCATCACAGAACCCTCACCGCCATGTGACCAACAAAGTAACACCACAGACCATCAGCACTGCTCAACCGCTCCTTGTCAACTTTAACATATTTCCATTATCCTTGAATGCATGATAATTATAATTATAATTTGTGATGATGTTCTTGAAATATGTTAAAGGGTGAAGCACAACACCAGGATACTCTGTATCCATTGCGATATAAGGATTCTCATCAACAATTTTTGTAATACCCGAAATTTTAAAAACCCTAAAATAATAAATATGATTTAGTTATGTATGTTTTAAATGAATTTACTACATCATAAATCGAGTAACGGATTATCTTAACAATTGATAGCTTTACTTCACAATTTTATGTTTTGACATAGATAACTAAATTTTAAATTAAATATATGTATTACCAGCACAAAAACTAAAATATCTAGATAACAAAATTAGATTTTATATTTATTTTATATTATGTGGTATCTGATAAAGTATTTTTTTTTCATTATAATATACACTAATGGCATGAACTCAACCTTACGTAGAGATTTATAATGAAAATAAATACAACATCACAATTGTAATTTTTTTTGAATTCAAGATTTATACGTATGTATGATTAGCAAAATAATATATATATAGATATATTGACAGCTTGCATTTTGAGATGGAAACTAATTACGATAAATGGTAAGTAAACAATTAGAAACAAATCAGTATTATTAACGGTTGCATCTCTCAATATCGCCTACGTACAAAGAAAAGAACCAAAACCTAACTCTGAAAACACAACGACTGTCCAGGTTGCCGCAACCGCAACGGCACCCCAATCGTCCTTGCCGCCGTTGCCGGGATTGCGAAACCGCCTGATACTTTTGGCATTCGCCTTGATCTTTAGAAACCTCGCAAACTTCAGTCGCCTTCTAAATCAAATTCCACTTTTCGTTTTCATCGGAGCTCGCCGCTGCACTAGCCACTGTCGTTTATACCCAATGTTGGGTTAATCGGTTCAGTTTACGGGTCAAACGGGGTGCGTTATCGGGTCAGCCGGTTACATGTCAAAAGAGCAAATATATCAGTTACTCAATGAGTTGGTTTTCTCAATCTTGGTCAACTGAGTTAGCCGCAATCTTCTCGTACACGTGATTGAGAATGGACGTTGAGGGGTTGCTAAATAAATGGAATTACGTTGAACTCTTCTATTTTGCATGTGCAATAATATTATATAAATAGGAGTAGTATTTGTTATTTTATAATGTACCCTTTTCATTTTTATCGAATACACAGAGCTTTTCTTTGCAAATATTGTGTTTCCTTCTTCTGCATATTTCACATACGTGAGTGTTAGTGTGTGTGGAGTGGGCCTGATCCAACATTTGGTATCAGAGCCTAGGGCTCGAGAAGCGGGTTTGAAGATCGGAGAAAGCCTCCGCCGCCGGCGGGTCTGTCGGTCGGTCGGTCGGTGGAGGGCAGTCGTAAAAGAAGGTGTTGTTTCGGGGTTGATTAACAGCAGAAGACGGAGGCGTTATGGTGTTTTCGGTAGGCCGTTGTTGTGGTAGACGTACCGGTTAAGACGACGGGGGTGACCGGTGATAAACACTTGTGTTCCGTGGCTGTTAGTGGTGATGAAAGGAGGAAGAACGTGGCTGTTTTGGTTGATGGTTGCGGGTTTGCGCAGCGGGTGTACAACCAGTGATAACAGCGGTAGTGTTATGATGGTGCCTTGATCGTGTTGTTTCGTGATAAGAGGAGACCGGTGTGTTGCGTGAAAAATGGGCGTAAGGGATCCGTCAAAGCAGGTGGCTTTGGATTCGGTTCGTTTAGCAGTTGAAAGAAAACGTTATAAGCGGGTGGCTTTGTTTTCTTGGTCGGTGGAGAGGCCTCTTGGAACAAGTTTGATCGGGAAAAGGTACGGGTGTCATGATAATGGCGTTGGAGTTCAAATCGGGTGACTCGGATGTGACCGGGTAGAGGTCGTTGATCCGTGATGAGTCAAGGTGTTAGTGAACGTTTCCAACGTGAAGCCATGTGAGATATTAAAAGTGTACTGATTTTTTCGGGTTGAACCGAGAAGGCTTTGGGCGTGACCGTGGTTGAGGTCGGGTGTCCGGTAGAAGTCGAGATGGTTCGGGGAGAAAAAAAAAACGGTGATTCAGGTGTCGTAAACGAGTGGCGTAAACAACCGATTAAGGGGGTGAATGTTGGGTTAATCGGTTCAGTTTACGGGTCAAACGGGGTGCGTTATCGGGTCAGCCGGTTACATGTCAAAAGAGCAAATATATCAGTTACTCAATGAGTTGGTTTTCTCAATCTTGGTCAACTGAGTTAGCCGCAATCTTCTCGTACACGTGATTGAGAATGGACGTTGAGGGGTTGCTAAATAAATGGAATTACGTTGAACTCTTCTATTTTGCATGTGCAATAATATTATATAAATAGGAGTAGTATTTGTTATTTTATAATGTACCCTTTTCATTTTTATCGAATACACAGAGCTTTTCTTTGCAAATATTGTGTTTCCTTCTTCTGCATATTTCACATACGTGAGTGTTAGTGTGTGTGGAGTGGGCCTGATCCAACATTTGGTATCAGAGCCTAGGGCTCGAGAAGCGGGTTTGAAGATCGGAGAAAGCCTCCGCCGCCGGCGGGTCTGTCGGTCGGTCGGTCGGTGGAGGGCAGTCGTAAAAGAAGGTGTTGTTTCGGGGTTGATTAACAGCAGAAGACGGAGGCGTTATGGTGTTTTCGGTAGGCCGTTGTTGTGGTAGACGTACCGGTTAAGACGACGGGGGTGACCGGTGATAAACACTTGTGTTCCGTGGCTGTTAGTGGTGATGAAAGGAGGAAGAACGTGGCTGTTTTGGTTGATGGTTACGGGTTTGCGCAGCGGGTGTACAACCAGTGATAACAGCGGTAGTGTTATGATGGTGCCTTGATCGTGTTGTTTCGTGATAAGAGGAGACCGGCGTGTTGCGTGAAAAACGGGCGTAAGGGATCCGTCAAAGCAGGTGGCTTTGGATTCGGTTCGTTTAGCAGTTGAAAGAAAACGTTATAAGCGGGTGGCTTTGTTTTCTTGGTCGGTGGAGAGGCCTCTTGGAACAAGTTTGATCGAGAAAAGGTACGGGTGTCATGATAATGGCGTTGGAGTTCAAATCGGGTGACTCGGATGTGACCGGGTAGAGGTCGTTGATCCGTGATGAGTCAAGGTGTTAGTGAACGTTTCCAACGTGAAGCCATGTGAGATATTAAAAGTGTACTGATTTTTTCGGGTTGAACCGAGATGGCTTTGGGCGTGACCGTGGTTGAGGTCGGGTGTCCGGTAGAAGTCGAGATGGTTCGGGGAGAAAAAAAACGGTGATTCAGGTGTCGTAAACGAGTGGCGTAAACAACCGATTAAGGGGGTGAATGTTGGGTTAATCGGTTCAGTTTACGGGTCAAACGGGGTGCGTTATCGGGTCAGCCGGTTACATGTCAAAAGAGCAAATATATCAGTTACTCAATGAGTTGGTTTTCTCAATCTTGGTCAACTGAGTTAGCCGCAATCTTCTCGTAGACGTGATTGAGAATGGACGTTGAGGAGTTGCTAAATAAATGGAATTACGTTGAACTCTTCTATTTTGCATATGCAATAATATTATATAAATAGGAGTAGTATTTGTTATTTTATAATGTACCCTTTTCATTTTTATCGAATACACAGAGCTTTTCTTTGCAAATATTGTGTTTCCTTCTTCTGCATATTTCACATACGTGAGTGTTAGTGTGTGTGGAGTGGGCCTGATCCAACATTTGGTATCAGAGCCTAGGGCTCGAGAAGCGGGTTTGAAGATCGGAGAAAGCCTCCGCCGCCGGCGGGTCTGTCGGTCGGTCGGTCGGTCGGTGGAGGGCAGTCGTAAAAGAAGGTGTTGTTTCGGGGTTGATTAACAGCAGAAGACGGAGGCGTTATGGTGTTTTCGGTAGGCCGTTGTTGTGGTAGACGTACCGGTTAAGACGACGGGGGTGACCAGTGATAAACACTTGTGTTCCGTGGCTGTTAGTGGTGATGAAAGGAGGAAGAACGTGGCTGTTTTGGTTGATGGTTGTGGGTTTGCGCAGCGGGTGTACAACCAGTGATAACAGCGGTAGTGTTATGATGGTGCCTTGATCGTGTTGTTTCGTGATAAGAGGAGACCGCTGTGAAAGGAAGGAACCAGCGAGCCTCTCGTTTTGGCTCGCTTTGTTTCTGATCAGAAGATATAGGTGAGTTGTTAATGCGTTTTATGTCCCGGCGATGTAACGTGGGATGGGATTGTCTTTCGATTCCCGACGACACGATGCATGGGTTCCGTTGTGCATATGTTTACCGTGTGTATGTATATTATGTATGATATAGGTGTGCTTGTGAGTTGAGTTAACTATTGTTTCATGCATGAGTTTTGTTTAATCTATGTCATGTTGTGTTATGTGAATCTGTGATGCGTGTGTGTTGGTTTGGTTTGTGTAAATGTGTAGTCGGTGCATGTGTTTGTGTGCTTGCTTAATATTATTATTTATTATCATTATTATTTATTATTATTATTATTATTATTACTATTATCATTTTTCTTTTACGTGTGCACATGGTGTGTTTTTGTTTGATTTGAAAGTTGTCATTGTTGTCTTGTACGCGTCAGATTATAATTCTGATTGGATTATGTTCAGTATCTGTTTGAAATATCTGATATGTTTGTACGCATCTGGTCATGTTTCTGATCATGTATCGAGTTAATCATGCTTCTGATTATGTTCAGTATCCGATTATGTTCTGTATTAGTTATGTCTGCTTTGCCTCAGTGTCTCTGTATCAGTTTCGTCTCAGTATTAGTCTCAATTTGGATTTCGATTCCGTGTTATACATATAGTTTGTATATGTCAGTACTTGGATTCAGTATTTGATTCAATTTTTGTTCTATACTTGTCGTTGAATATGTCTTTGTTTCGTGTCGACTCTCTTGATCGGTTTAATAGGTTTCGTAAGGATTAAATTGTTCTAGTTTTAAAATCTGGTTATCCATATTATTTTGGTTGTTAAATGTAAATCTCCAAAGCTATAAAATAATTATTTTTGATTAAATAATAAGTTATGGAGTATGAACAATTGATATATATACACACACACTGATTTTCATCCAAACATTTATTTAAAGATAACAACTTCAACAATTCTTTTCTTTTAAAGGTTAGGGAACATTTTTATGGTATTTATAATGTTTCGGTTTATGTATTTGCTTTGTTTCTGTATCAGATTCCCATGTCGGTTTACGAAATTGTCATAAGTACTTCGTTCTGAAATCCAAGTTGAATTATTCTATTTCTTATATATAACTTTTCATCTTTAGAAAATTAATTATTTTTTATCTAATAATGGTTGCTATTAAAAATGATAAACTATTTTATTTTGATAAGATTCAAACATTCATTATAAGAAAATAGTTTTGCCAAGTATCTTGTTTTAAAAACAATAGCATTATTAGACGTTGTTCAAAATATCTGATAGTTATTAGTTTTTGATTTATTTAAACGTTCCATTGACAAATGATTGGTCAGAAAATTTTCTTGTTATACGAATACTGGATTTTTTAAAGGATGTTTCAAAATAAGTTCGTTAATACAAGATAAAATGCTTTAATCATCATGGTCAACGCCGTATCAGTCTCTACATCGGCTTTGTATTGGGGTCGGTATCAGTTATGTATATTATTGACTTTGGTTTCCATATCAGTTTACGTTAAAGTTTCAGATCGGTTTGTGTATCAGTTTCTGTGTCTGCATCTGTTTTTAGTACTCGTGTCTGTGACCGTTTCAGTTCAGTCTCAGTTATGTTGTGTTTTTCTTCCACTGATATGACTTTACTTGTACTGTTGATTTCTCCGTTACTGAGCAATTTTTTACTCAACCGTATTTTTCTCTTTGTCTTTTTTTTTCTATTTGTTTTACAGGTGATATGGGATGATCTGGGATTTCAGTGTGGAGCGTTAGGAAGTCACCGGTCAAGATTCTTTATTTCAGTAATGTAATAAATGTAATTAGGATTTTTTTAATTTAATGCTATGGATTGGTTTTTAGTTTTGATATCTGTAAAAGTGACACGTCAGCCCTAGCGGGGTTGGGGTGTTACAATTTCCCTAATTATTGCAAATTCTTGTTCAAGATTATCACTACATACCTGATTATTACATATCTTAGGGTCTGTTTGGTATGGGGTAATGGAATGGACGAGTGAATGGAATGGACGTGGTAATGGAATGGATGAGGTAATGAAATTGATTATTACCATTCCATGTCTTGTTTGGTTACCATGTGAGAAAGGAATGAACCATTACATTTTGTTGTTTGGTAGCGAGAAAAGACGAAGGAATAAAATCGGTTGGCGGTGGTCAATGATGGGCGGCGATGGTGGGTGGTGATAGGTGGCAGTGGTAGTGGCGGCGGTGGTGGTGGGTGGAGACGGCGGCGAGTGGAGACGGCGACGGGTGGTGACAACGGTGGTGGTGGTGGGTGACGGTGAATGTGGGTGGCGGCGGTGGTCAGAGGTGGTAGCGGTGGTGGCAGGTGGTAGCGGTGGTGGCGGTGGGTGGTGGTGGTTGATAGCGATGACGGAGGTGGGTGGCGACGGCGGCGGTGATCGGAGGTGGTAGCGGCGATGGTGGCAGCGATGATCGAAGGTAGGTGGTGGCGGTGATCAGAGGTGGCAACGTCGATGGTGGATGGCGGCGGTGGCGGGGATGGATGTGGGTGGCGGCAACGGCGGTGGCGGGTGACGGCGGTGGCGGGTGGCGGCGGTGGCTGGTGCCGGGTGCGGGGAAGGCGGGTGGCGGGGAAGGCGGGTGGTGGTGGTTGATAGCGATGACGGAGGTGGGTGGCGACGGCGGCGGTGATTGGAGGTGGTAGCGGCGATGATCGAAGGTGGGTGGTGGCTGTGATCAAAGGTGGCAACGGCGATGGTGGATGGCGGCGGTGGCGGGGATGGATGTGGGTGGCGGCAACGGCGGTGGCGGGTGGCGGCGGGTGGCGGGTGGCGGGGAAGGCGGGTGACGACAGCTGATGACAATGGTGGTGGGTGGTGGCAACGATTATAGTGAGTTGTGGTGTTGTTAATGAAGGGTGAAGAGGGAATGGAATGGAAAAAAAACAGGGGGGAGGGATGGAATGATTTTGAGGGAATGAAATGCATTTTGGAATGGGCGATTCCATTCCATCGACCAACCAAACACTCTTTTCTTCATTCTCTCTCAATGGTCCATTCCATTTCACCTCTCATTCCTTCGTACCAAACGCTACCTTAAAGATTAAAAGGGGGAAATTGAATGGTTGTTTTTCAAGATCATACCCAAGAACAAATCTTTGAAGATGTGAATTAGTTGAATTGCTTATGATTTTTTTTTGGAATTTTGGAAGTATTAGATGAGAATTTGGGATTTAGGGGTGTTTGGGATTATATAGGGAAAGAGATGGTGTTTAGAGAGAGAATGGGGATTTTATATGTTTATTATTATTATTATTATTATTATTATTATTTAGTTTATGTTATATTTTTAATTTACCTTTTTAAATATATTAATAAAATGACTAAATTACCCTCATGGGCAAAACATACATCATACTTAACTGATAATTTAAACTAGGTTAGGGCCAAAAGATATAGACTGTAATGAGTTTTATAAATAAAGGATTATGACTGTAATTATTAAAATTAAAGGTTATCCATTGCAATCCAATACAAACATAAAAGACGAAAAGTGTAATTTACCCTAGTTTTTTATTTATTTTATTTTGAAAAGATACACTAACAATAAAAACTTTACAACATAAGTTTAATACTCTTCTTTTCAATCTTTAAACATATAATAATAGGATAGCCATTGTCACTTCTTAGTTCAACAAGGTTTCACGGTAAGTGTTACTATTAAGAAATAACATAGATGGAGGTTAGGGGAGGATGTAGCCTTATGGCAGGGTTACCTCTGCTACCCCTCCACTTTTCCGATGAAGTGCAATTTTTTTTTTATTTCCAACATTTTATCTACTACGCTACTCTTGAAAATATATTATGCTACCCCTTAATCAGAGGCGGAAGCACAAAAGGGCCAGGGTAAAAGATAATGCAATTTGAACTTTTTTCGGCTTGCAGCCGGCGAGTCTGTATCTTGGTTGAGAAGAGAAGTTTTCTGAAAGGCTCAATCTATTTGGACACCCGGTCAAGCTATTTGGACACCTTTGGTGCCCTGGAAGCCTCGTCTAGGCCTATACGGGACGTCTAGGCACTGAAATCAAGGGGCTCTGAGTGGGATGTCAGGCACAAAGTTTAAGGGGTCTAGACGCCCCGTCTAGGCCTAGATGAGGCGTCTAGAAGGTGGGTGTTTTTTTAGTTGAAAAATAGGTGTTTTGGTGGGGTAATTTGATGGTTTTTGGAGGGTGATGTTTTTTTTAGTGAAAAAATGTGTGTTTTTAAAGAAAAGTTTTATTTTTTGTATAAAAATATTTTACCGTTTTCTAAGATCAGCACTTTAAATATATTCGATCATTTAAATATTACATTGTTTTTAACATTTTATTTTTCAAATATTACCCTACCATTAAAATATTATATTGTTTAAATGTGATACTATTTTCAACATTTTAATAACCGAATTCAAATATTATATCGTTTAAATATTATTTAACATTTTGAAAATTATATTGTTTTCGTAATATATTACAATGTCAAGGTTTTATCATTTATTACGAAATATCAATTTAATACAAACAATCATTAAGTAACCGAATAACTAAAAACAAACTTAAATATGAAATATAAAAGATAAGTTTTTACATCCATAACAAAATATAAACTACAACTGAACACTAAATACCAAAATATGTACATGCAGCTGGTCTATGACGGTCACATACGCGCAGCCATACAAAAATCCGTGCTCCTGCCGGTGATGGGCGGAGGCGAAGTACTGGGCTAGACCGTGTGCAAGTGTGCAAGGACTCCATTACAACAAACAATAAAAGAAAAAGAGGTCGGTGCTCGTACACCACTCACGGATGTGGCCGCGAGCTGTAATAGAAGTAGAGAATCCTATGTAGATACCTACAGATAGTGTTAGCGAAATACAGAAATTAATAAACAATAATAATAATAATCACAATAATTACTGTAATAAACGTGCGTACCTTTACAATGGATCATCAACATGTGAAATCATTTCATTCGCCTTGTCGTGCTCCCAAGTATCTGCCCCCGCAACCACCTACCAAAACCCTAAAAGAGTGGGTCTATCAACCACCATTATCTCCTGCGTATAAATGTCCATAGTGATCTCCTCCTGCAAGTATAAACCGCTATGAACCGCAAACTCTGCTAGCGTCATCGAACACCAAACACCGGCAAGCCTGAAAGAAACCTTAGGCGGAGGGGGGGGGGGGGGAGCTTGTGACTGTGCAGGCGGCTGGTCGGCCCAGGGAGGGTGAAATGTAAATGTTGATAAAAACTCGACCAGCAGCTCCCTGTAGCTCAGCTTGTGCGTTAACTCAAGAAGACAACGCCACGGCGAATCCACAGGAATGAAATAATGGAGTCTAGGCATCTCACCAATAGCCTCCAGTGCATCCCAGTCGGTTGCGGCATGCGGTCCAATATGAATCCTCCTAAGCTTCCCGCAAAAACGGGCGACGTCGGTGTCGGGAACAAACTCCGAGTAAGGATGACCGTGCAGCGGATCCACCGGCGGTGGCGTAGCCCACCGCGGACCCTACGGATGCGGAGCCTCTTGGATCTGATCCTCAACCTCGTCCATAATCAATCTGTAAAAAAATACCGTATATATAAAATAATACTAAAAATAATAATATTTATTAGAGTAAATTACAAGTTTTGTCCTTTATGTTTGTACCAACTTGCAGGCGGTGTCCTTTACCTTTAAATTTGACGAGTTTTGTCCTTAACGTTTCAAAATCCTGCACGTTATGTCCTTTAGGCTAAACCCAGTTAGACTTTTTGGTTAAGTATGGTCATGTGCCTTGCACATTAGGGTATTTTTTTTCATTTTACCTCCCAATGGGATATTATGTAAAGAACTCTTATTCAGAGGCTATTTTGTACAAAACTAAAAAAAAATAAAAACTCTTTTATCATCTCTCTCTCACACACAAACACACTCCCAGCCACAACCTCACTCACCACACAGCCACCATCCACCCCACCTGCCACCACCACTATTCACCATCTCCGCCACCATTCAACAAAAAAGAGCACCGAGGAATCTCCGATAGTTTCCCTACCGGAATGTCACTCTCCGGCCACCAATCACCGTCCATTTCACTATAAGGTACTGATCTCACTGTCTTTATAGTTTCTCGCTCTAAACCACTTTCTCTCCCTACTTTTTGTACATTTTGAAGCTCTGTTTGGTTTTATTTTTCTCTCTGATCCTGTGTCGCTTTTCGAAGATGAAAATAGCATCAGATTCTCTTGATTTACTTCTGTAATTGCAACTTTTTTCGTAAATGATCTTATGGTTGATTATGAATTTAAAGTGAATTGAAATTAGGGCTTTTTTTGTTTTGCTTTTGTTTCAATTGATTGTATAATGATGTTAACTTAAAAGAGTGGAGGGATTTTGTTTTGTCTGTTTGGCTGTCTGAATTATTATAATTTATGTTAGTGCATGCGTCTGTCGACTTCGTCTTGTATCGAGTCTTGCATTATCCATGGCACGAAGATCGAGAAAACAAATCAAAGGGCTTATTCCGCTTGAAGAGGGCATGGCAGTTTTAAGCGAAATAGCTGATTTCGCTTGAACTAGTGTCGCTTGAACTATGTTATTTCGCTTGAACGGTATTCCGCTTGAGCATGTTCAAGCGGAATTACCTGGTCTATAAATAGTAGAGACCTGATTTCGTTTGAGTAACTTTGTGTATGTGTGTTTCCGACGGCGAAGCTCTGTCGAAGTGTCGTGTTGCTGTAAAAACGTTCCAGATCAATATAAACGACAGATTAAGTGATATCTAGCTGAATTCAACTCATTATGTCTGTTTTCGCCTTTCATTTTGAGTAGAACGCCTCTGATCGACTCATTTCGGGTCCGCAAACGATCCTACAATTGGTATCAGAGCTCAGGAGGAGGAGTTCTGCAGTTTTCAGCTTGATTTCATCTCGTTTTCTTATTTCTACATCTTCTTTTATCAATTGGACAACTTTTCACGGTGAAAATGGCCTGAATTTTTCACAACTTAATCGGAATTGTATTTTAACAAACCCTTGAGAAAATCAGATCAAAATTCAGCTTAAAAGTGACAAAAATGGACTAAAGTTCTTATTCCGCTTGAACGTAATATTTGTTTTCGCTTGAAAATTTGAAGTTGTCTCAAGCGAAATAAGAGATTTCGCTTGAAAGTCATATGATTTCGCTTGTGAAGGAGATTCCGCTTGGAAATCATTTTGATTTCGCTTGAAAGTGAAAATCTGATTTCGCTTCAATCAGTTATTTCGCTTGAGTTGACATTTTGTTTGAAAATTTTAATTTCGCTTGAAGTTGTTGTGCAGGTATTTCGCTTGAAATTGTTTGGTCTGAGAAAAAGTTTACGGAATCATGAGTGAAGAATTTTATAACGCATTTGCAACATCCCCGACTACTCCAGCTACCATTGCTCAAAACATGAACTTGGAAAATGAGACTGGAACTACGCAAAAACCCCCGAAGCTAATGAGCATTGAGGAGTATTACGGTTGGAAAGATTGGTTTGAAAACTGGGTTCAAGCAAATCATTTGAGATCTTGGGAGTGTATTTTGAAGAAGTATGTTCTACCACGTACTGATCTGCAAGTTGAGAAAGAAATCTCTGAATTTAATGACAAAGAACGAGACATGTACAGAGCTGAAAAGATGATGATTAGTCTACTTCAGCAAGCTATTAAAGAAGACATCTTTGTATTGCTCCAACATGACAAAACTTCAAAATCAATTTTGGATGCTCTTAAAATCAAGTTTGAGGGTAGTGAGAAGATGATTAAGAGTAAAAAGGCACTGCTTAAGAAAGAATTTGATCTATTCAAAAGTTTGCCAGGGGAAGACACAAAGAAATTGATTGAACGATATTGCCACTTAGTGCGTTCCATGTCGTTGTTAAGCATAACCAAAGATCGAGAAGAATGGGTCGACAAATTAGGTGATGCTTTACCTCAGAAAGAGTGGGGTACATTTTTGATGATCTTAAAGAACATCGGAGTTTATGATGATTTGACGATTTCTCAGTTCATTGAGAAGATTGAGGGTCAAGATCTTGAACAACAAAAGATTGCAAGGATGAATAATCCGAGTAATCAACAAGATGTGAAAATGTATTACAAAGGAAATGTTCAAGAGGTTGAAAAGAGTCCGAAAATTCAAACTACTTTTAGTGCTGGAAACTCATCAGAAAATGTTGAACAAAGTCCAAACAGCAGCAGTGGATTTTCTTCATATCCAAGTGTTAATCCGAAGAGTTCAAATTCAAGTTTTTATTCTCAAAGTTCTAAAGTGGAAAGGGTTGTGTGATACAGTGCAACATTGTATTGAATCTTCCAGATGGTCAAAGTTTTTCTGAAGAAATTGCAAAAGATCACATGGCGTTACTTGCAACTGTGCTACAATCATATGAAGGTTTGGTTGCAGGAAGGATTGGAAGTCCTATGCTGACAAAAGAGGATTACGATCAGATAGACGCTGAAGAGATGGAGCTAATGGACATAAAATGGTGTCTAGCAAGTGTCTTGAGGAGAGCAGAAAAGTTTAAAATGATCACAGGGAGAAATGATTTTTTGGATGCACATGTGTCTACTTTAGGTTTTGATAAATCTAAAGTTACTTGTT
This sequence comes from Helianthus tuberosus, assembly GCA_030545235.1. Taxonomy (NCBI): domain Eukaryota; kingdom Viridiplantae; phylum Streptophyta; class Magnoliopsida; order Asterales; family Asteraceae; genus Helianthus; species Helianthus tuberosus. The sequence goes on along the minus strand of CM060449.1, from coordinate 75,834,828 downwards.
TTTGATGCAGGGAGAAAGGTCATTTTAAAAGAGAATGCAAAAATCAAGAGGCTAGTGGAGCAAAGAATCCTTTTGGAAAAGATGACTACTATCGGAAAGTCATATATCAACAAGTTGCTCATCAACCATATCAACAAAAGGAAACACAAACTGCTCATGGGAAGATGATTGAAGATACAAATAGGAAAGCTTATTCTGGCATTATTAATCAAAACGATGAGAAAATGGCTCCAGGTTTCAGTTGGGAAAAATTCATATTATCTGATAGTAAAGCATGTTTAATAAACCAAGATGATGAAAAGTTACCTGAAGGGTTCAGCTGGGATAGGTTTGCAGATGAACATGGGAATTTTAAAGCTTTCATTGCCAAAATAGTTCAAGAACCTGAATTGTTTACTGAATGGATGAAATCGATTGGTGTTCATGTGAAGAATCAAGAAGAAGAATCTGTTTCATCCGATGAAAGTTCAGAAGAAGAAACTGTTGTTGATCAAACATCATCTGATTATGGTTCTTCAGATGATAGTTCTGAAAAGACAGTACATTTTGATCAAACATCATCTGATTCTGGTTCTTCAGATGATAGTTCTAAAAAAGCGATAGATTTTGATCAATCACCAACTGATGATAGTGCCGATGATGAGGAAAAAAGACATATTAATATTGCTAAAACTCATCTATCTCCTGAAAGCTTTCAATTCTATTTTGCAGATCGCTTGGAAAAGCTGAAGGAGAGACGTGCAGCAAAAGAACAAAAGAAAATGAAGAGTGAAAGTGTTGATAAAAAAGAAGAGATTGTTCAAAATGAAGAAGTCAAAGCTGAGAAGGTGACTGAAGCTGAAACAGTGATTGAGGTTGAGAAAGTCATCAAAGTTGAAAAGATTGTGGAAGTCATCAAGCCTTGCTTAAAGTGTTCAGAATCTTGCAAGAAATGTGCAGAAAAAGATGAGAAATTGAGCGAGCTTGAAAAGATGAAAGAACAATTATTGTTCAATCTCAATTACGTGAAAGAATCTTACGATGTGCTAAATAGAACAGTAACTGGTATTCAAAAGACAAATTCTGAAAGAGAAGACGCATTGACTATGATGAATTCTGTGATGATGACAAAGCAGAAGGCGATTAATCATTATATTGAGGAATGTGCCAAGTTGCAGAAGGAGTTGGAGACAGAAAAGATTGAAAATGAGAGAATTAGACGTTTATTACAGAGTTATTCTAGTTCTGATTATCTCATTGATCGAATTTATCCAACTGTTGCAGGTTTTGAAGCATTTAAAGATGATGAGAAGCCACAGAAGAAAGATACTGGTAAGAAACAGAGTGTTAGTTATAACAAGTGTCCGCCTCCAATTTGGGAAGGGTATTCGCCTAGAAAACCGAATGAAGAGCAAGTCGAAAAAGCAGTCAATATAAAGTTAAAGTCTGACATAACCGATGAATTACCAGAAAACATTGATGTTTTGTTTACATCATCTGACACTAATCATGAGTCCAAGTTAATAAAAAAGGTGGTCGATCAGGTGTTGGATACAGATGAGGAGTCGGAGTTAAAGTCTGAGTCAAAATTCGAGTCTGGGTGTTCAAGTTCATCCGTCAAAAGTTCGAGTTCGTCGATCAACAGTCAAAAGACGTCGGCTAAACGAGTTTACAATAAAGAATTCCTGTTATCAAAACTAATTTGAATGACGAAGCAATCAAAGTGGCATATACATTGATTGATTCAGACAAATTATATTCTGATAAGGAATTTCCAATAAGAAGTGTTAATTTTGAAAAGATCAAAAAGGTTTTCAAACTTACAGAAATCAATATTTCTGATATAAAAGATGTAAATCTTACTGAAAAACCTAAAAAATACACTTCAAGAATTCAACAACGGTTAAACAAGAAAAAAGGTTACGGTTCTGGTTTTCATAAGAAACCAAACCATAACGGTAATTTCAAAAAGAAAGGACTTGGTTTTATTCCACCAGAAAATTATAAAAATGAAAAATATGTCCGAGATTTTAAATCAAAAATGACATTTGTTTCAAGGACAAGCTCGGAAGAAGAAGCAAAAAGCCCATTCTGGAAACAATCAAACAGAGAATTCCTTGCCAAGAAGCAAGAGAATATGAAGAATGGAGTTAATCAAAGAAAGGAGACAAGAACCCGTTACAAATGCAATGAAGCTGGTCACATTGCATGGAATTGTTCTCAAGCATCAAAGACAAAACAGGAAGTCTCTAAGAAACTCAAAGGAAAAGTTGTTGAGAAAAATGAGCCACCAACGGAAAAATTTAAGATTTTTGAAAATTCAACATATGAAGTTGATGAATGCTCAAAGACTCATTTTTATCAAAAGAGAGCTAAACATGACAACCAAGTGTGGGTTGTTAAGAAGTTTTATGAGAAATTTGGCGATGAATCTAACTCCACAAAGTTAGACGAGCCACAGGTTGATATAAAAGGTGAAAATTCAGTACCTCCAATGGAGGATGTTCACTTTCCACCATTGAGGGCTGAGAATTTTAAATCAAAATTTGGGAAGGTTGAGATCTCAGATCAATTCTATTCTGAAAAGAAAGAATTTGATGTTGAGAAAGCGTTTAATGGAAATGTGAAAAAGATTTTTGGAAAAATGGTTGAGGGTAAAGTGAAAGGGGTAAAAGACTTTTATGAAATGAAGAAAGCTACTTTTTACCCAAATGCAGGTGATGAGGAAACATCCAAGTTTGGTGAAGCTTGGATGTCTGTTTTTCACAAGTAAACATCCGGACTTGCCGGAGCTCCCAAGTTTGTAATCGCGGAGCAGGAATCGGCATCATTCTTGATTAAAATTGTTCTTTTTTTTTGTGAAAAATCTTAAAATGGTTAAATTTTACAGGTTGTGACTTGTCGGAGCTTCCAGGTTGGTAAGTGTGAAGCAGGAATTGGCATCTTTATTGGTAAAATGAATTTGTGTAGATGTGTTATTCTTACAACTGGTAAAGAGGTTTCACTGACGAGTGGTAAATCAGAGACATTAGGTTGTACTTGATTTATCTTTCTTATAAGTGGTTAAAGAATATATGGGGTTCATTATATTGAAAAGAGAAAAGAAACAAAGTGATGATCTAACCCTTAATCTACTAGTGATAACCCCAACAAAACTTATTTTCCAGAAAAATCATTTTGGTTAAAACAAACTTAAGTGTTTTGAAATCATAATGAGAAAATAGTTTGTTGAAAGGGGGAGTTCTGATTGTTTATGCCAAGAGGATGGCGAATTGAAGCAATTTGATATCAGTTGTCACGTTTATTGTACAGTTTGTTTTCAAATTTCCTTTAAATGTGTTTGTATTTTAGGGGGAGTAGAAATTTCAGAAAATTCAAAAACATTAGAAAATTTGAAAAAGACAAAAACATGATAAAATTCAAAATGAGTTTTGGTGTCAAGAAGAGGAAATGATAGTACATCAGTAGACAGTCACAGTATGCTAAAGAAATGTATGATTAAATAGCATTAAACAGTCTCACTGATGATATGCCGATAGGTTTTTTACACATTTAGTAAGCTTTTTCGGGATATAAACTTAAATTCAAACTTGCTTATTTCGTGGGGAACACTACTTGGATATATAGGTAACCCCTGAAATCTCGTTTGAAAGGTCCCTTTTTTCTGAGATACTAGGTCTTTATGCTCAGTGATATCTGGGGTATTATCCCGAGACTTCTGATTTTGCGAAAGCAATGGCCAAGTCCTCGGAGAATACTTTCTGTTTGCTTGAAAAATAGCGCCACCCTCAGCATAAAATGATGAGACAATAAAATTGCTAATCAATGTTGTTGTAAAAAAGATCATCTAAAGGGGACCCACCAAAAGTCGAGCCGTCATCTCTCTGCTGAACGGAAGTTCTGACCTGAGCTCTCACGGTTTCGCATCTAACCCCTTACAGATATCATCTGTGGTATACTCACCTGTAAGACTGAATATTGGGATCTGGATACGGGAATATATTCAAGAGGTGGGACACATGAATGAATTTAAGTCCTTAAAACACCTAACTCATATCCTGAATCAATTGAAATTTGTGTGAGAATTTAAGTGGATCAGTATATCGGCAATCTAAGTGAATTGTTTAATTCTTAATGTGTAACTAAGCTCAACGGTACTTGTGACTTGTCAAAATCTGATATGATTCTCTTACACAAACTCACAAAAATATATTGTTTGTAAATATTTCTTTACTGCTTTTCATTTCATTTAAAAATCCAAAAAGATTTTCGACGACTGATGTTGAAGAGCTGATTTTCAAAATTCCAAATGCTAAACATGATGAGCATGTGGTAAGGGGGAGTGTGAGTTTAAATGAGAAAAGGTTTTAAATATTTTTAGTACAAGTGGTCATCTGAGGTTTCTATCATTGATAAATCATTTTGGGTTAATTTGAGAGGGAGTTTGTACATATAAATTTGTTAATTGTTAAATTTGTGAAATTTACTGTTGGGTAGAGAATGTACAGGTGTAGCCAGGTTTCGATCCTGAACCTGAAGAAAGAGCACAAAGCCAGGTTCCGATACCTGAGGACTATGTGATTTCAACAAGCCAGACTGCGATCCCAGCATATCGAAAGGGGGAGTCTGAAGACACCTGTGGAAAGAGCTAAGAGCTAGGTTGCGATTCTGGATGGAAGAAAGAGATTAAGTTTGAGGATGCTTACACGTTCAGACTGATAAAGACTGAAGACATTGAAGACTCGACACTTAAGACTCGTCAACATCCCAGGGGGAGTCTGTTAGTGCATGCGTCTGTCGACTTCGTCTTGTATCGAGTCTTGCATTATCCATGGCACGAAGATCGAGAAAACAAATCAAAGAGCTTATTCCGCTTGAAGAGGGCATGGCATTTTTAAGCGAAATAGCTGATTTCGCTTGAACTAGTGTCGCTTGAACTATGTTATTTCGCTTGAACGGTATTCCGCTTGAGCATGTTCAAGCGGAATCACCAGGTCTATAAATAGTAGAGACCTGATTTCGCTTGAGTAACTTTGTGTATGTGTGTTTCCGACGGCGAAGCTCTGTCGAAGTGTCGTCTTGCTGTAAAAACGTTCCAGATCAATATAAACGACATATTAAGTGATATCTAGCTGAATTCAACTCATTATGTCTGTTTTCGCCTTTCATTTTGAGTAGAACGCCTCTGATCGACTCATTTCGGGTCCACAAACGATCCTACAATTTATTTTGATTTTTATGATTTTTTTGTTATTGTTGAATGGTGGTGGAGATGGTGAATAGTGGTGGTGGCAAGTGGGGTGGATGGTGGCTGTGCGAGGAGTGAGGTTGTGGTTGGGAGTGTGTTTGTGAGAGAGAGATGATAAAAGAATTTTTACTTTTTAGCTTTGTACAAAATAGCCCCTGAATAAGAGTTCTTTACAAAATAGCCCATAAAGAGGTAAAATGACAAGAATACCCTCATGTGCAAGACACTTGACCATACTTAACCAAAAAATCTAACTGGGTTTAGCCTAAATGACATAACGTGTAGGATTTTGAAACGTTAAGGACAAAACTTGTCAAATTTAAAGGTAAAGGACACCACCTGCAATTTTGTACAAACATAAAGCACAAAACTTCTAATTTACTCTATTTATTATTATTATAAAATTATAATAATAATAATAATACAAATTTTAATAATAATACCAATTAATAATAATAAGAATACTAATAACAATTAATAATAATAATAATAACAATACTAATAACAATTTTGATAATAATAATAACTATAATAATAACAATAATAATAAGAATTTAAAAAAAAAATAATTGCCTCGTGTATGCCTCATCTAGAGGTAGACGGGGCGTCCTTTTTCTTCCCTAAAGTCATCTTCAACATTCAAAACCCACCCCAAACCCTCAAAATTCAAAATTTCAACCAATCCTACAGTTCTAATGTGTTACTAATTGAAGAATACGAAAATATAGGGTTAAATACGTACCAGAGAAGTTTCAAATAAAAAAAATACGGTCTAGATACGCTCCTTTCTACGTTTTTCTGTATGTATGTGTGTGTATGTTTGGGGGGATATGTAGAGGTCGTCTAGGTTGTCCCGTGATATACAAGGCATGGACGCCTCATCAAGATCTAGACGACCCGTCTATAGGACTTGATTAATTACCATTTTACCCCTGAAATGCCCCTTGTATAGGCTTAATTCAGGGGTAAAATGGTAATTAACCATTTCAGCAGAATCTTACACAATACTATATGATACGATACGATACTACATCCGTAGGCCTATATGAGGTCTATTCGAGACTTATAGGCTTATACGAGGTCAATACGTGACCTATACTACACCTATACGACACGATATGATATTAATCGTATAAAAATGATTAATGTTGTTTAAAAAAGTTTGTAAGAACATTTACTTTTTTATTTATTTAAAATAAAAAAAACTTTTTTTATAAAAATTTACTAAAACGATTAATATTGTATAAATGTTTCTAAAAAAACCACCACACGTCCTTTACAACTAACTAGGTTAATTTTTAACATTAAGTCAGATCATGTGAGGACATTTATGTCCATTTACCCCCTTATTCCTTCCCACCTTCACACTTTATAAAACTGTGACACCCGACTATTTAGGCTGTACCGTACAAATGTAACACTTTTCATGAATGAATAAAAGGTTGTATTTGACTGATATTAATGTTTATGTGTGATATTTGATGTGTTGGTAAATCCAACCTTTGATAAAAGTTATGTTGGCAACAATAAGATAAATGATTATCGAGTAACGAACAAAATAAGAAACGAACGTCGGTGACCGCCCGATCAATGTTAAATCCTAAAAATAACCTGTTATGATTAGAATAGTAATTTTAATCATCTCCAGAAGGAAAAATAAATTAAAACACTAAGAAACTCTATTTTTCGAGTTTAAGCGCATACCGCGTGATACTGCGCGTATCTGACAAAATAGTGTCAACGCAGCCAGTCGAGGCAACTGATAATTATTTCAGTAATAATTTGACGAGTTTATTTTTATAGAGCGTTAAAAATAATTTAAAACATCATAAAACGGGATTAAAACGCTAGATAAAATACCCGGTATCCAGTAAAATACCAGTTTATCTATATATGCGTGTAGTATGTATGTGTAAGGATAGGTGGCGGCTAGGGAGGTGTGTTCTCTCTCTCTCCTCTATGTGTAGGCTTTAGAAGATGTGCATGATGATTACAACTTTACAAATCCTTCTAAGATCTTGTCAAATCCAAGATATATCACCAAGAAACTCAATCACTCTCTCTCTCTAACAATCTCGGCCAAACACCCCTCTATCACCATCCATTTTCAAATTTCAAACCATTTCTTGAATATCCAAGCTCATTCCAAAGTGTTTTCAAGTCCATTTGAAGGTCTAAAGGTTAATACAAGGTGTTTCAAGCAACAATCAAGCTCCATATCATCAATCTTTACTAAAAATCATTCAAAATCTTGAAGATATAAAACTCACTTTAAAAACCTTGTTCTTGATTCTTGATGATCTTGATGATGATGGAAGTTTCTCTTGTTCTTGAATCTAAACATAAACTTGAAAACTAAAACAAGTGGGTTTTTGAATAAAATAAAAATGGATGCATGTGTGTGGGTATGCTTGGGCCGTACATATGTATGTGTGTTAGAATGTGAGTTTTGATTTTTGGTTTGATCTTGTTTGATAAGATGTTGAAAAGTGATGTGCATGTGATCTTGGAAAGTTCTAAAAGGAGTTTTAATCATGTGAATGGACATGTAAAAGTAAAATTTTGGATTCATATGTGTGTATGTATTTGTGAGCCATATATGTATGTGTGTAGATGCATGCATGAACATTTTTGATATTGATAATTTTAGATGTGTAAGAATATATATATATATATATGTATATATATATGTCTTGCATTTATGATGAAATGATTAGATGATGATGTTCTTGAATGTGAGTTAAATGCATGTTAGATATAATTTAGTTCATGCATGATGATGATGTGAATTGAATGCATTAGATGCTTGTACTTAAGCATGCATATGGATGTATGGTCATGAAATGATGAATAATGTATGGTATGATGAAGATGGTTTTTAATCAGGACCTAAACACTAAAAATAATAATATTTGAATTGTTAAAATAGTATAAAACTTTGTCATAAAGTTTACTAGCTTTACATGTTGTACTTGGTGCTTTAAGTGTTGTAAAATGCGTGAAATCACATGATTTATGTGACTTACATGAAAACTGCACTAATCCGATTATAACCATCATTTTAATGAGTAAATAACATGTATTATGTTAAAATATCAAGTCGTTACGAGTTGGGATGGTTATGGTAACATTTAACGCAAAACTATGTGGTAAAACGGTTAAAAATCGGCTTTTCGAAGGATTTTTATAAAACTGTTTTAGATCATATAAGACCCTTAGTCCATTTTATACGATTATCATATAAATTCCGACTATAATAGTGTAGTTGCGGTTAAACATACACTTAAAATACGAGTTTGTTAAAACATTTTAAACTTTTAAAACATTTTAACATAACATGTATAAATTCGTCGTTTAAAAGTGATGACGAAACACTTCGCAGAAGCTTGATTCTTGATCGTGTTTGGTTCCTCGTTGAGCTTGATCGTCCTTTGGTACTTTACATAATATCGACATTTCATAAAACATGAAACGTTTTAGTTATATGACGTTTAAAACGAGTTTGCTGCTGAAATAAACACCCAGCAACATCATTGCTGGCATTTTTGTTCGTCGCGGGGCGCGACAAAGGAGAGCCTCTGCTCTCGTGGGCTGCGAGCATTGTCGTGTTGCGCAACATGCTTTATCAATTGCCGTCACGTGGCGCAACACTCTGGTTTCGACAGAAAGTTTGTTATCAGTTGCTGCATATTCCCAGCCAACCAATAATTTACGCAAACGAGCATAACTTGCTCATTTTTTATCCGATTTGACTCACGTTTCTTCCTACGTGATCGTAAAATTATTCTCCATCACATGGAGTTAACATCCGACATCCGGATTAACAAATTTTTTAGACTTTTAAGCCTTCGGCTTAAAATGTAGTTACTAACTTTTGACCCGTTTATGTATTAATCAAACAAACATGTTTGTTCGATCCAAATTACTCATGAACCTTATATTTTCGATATTGTCTAATATATTAGGTTCAAATCACGGGTTTCATAAGTATTTTAAACCTTTTTTTTGCTCATATGCTTGTTTTGACCCATTAAGGGTATTTAAGTATATTTTAAGCACGAATCGCTTTCATTCGTTTCTAGCGTCACATTTCCACATTTCTTATCAAATGATCTTCCACCACAATTATATGTGTGGTGGTTTCATAGTGGAAATCTATTTATTCCGAGTTTTACCCCTCGGATTCTCTTTTTACGGCAACGACTCATATAGAGTTACTTGACCATAAATTTACATCTTTCGCTTTTGATACTTATTCGAAGTATTTGTTTTATCATAAAACTCATTTCCAAATAACCTTTAAGGGTCGTTCGCTCGATTTAGCTTACAAGGGCGTTTTGGTCCATTTTAGCCTTTCATTTACGATGAAAGACTTTTGAAAGCATGTTTGACCCAAAATCCCTCTTTTTAGCTATGATTTTGTTTGAAAAGTCATTATGTTTTCTAATCACAATGACCATCACTTGAATCATTCGGTTTACTTATTAAAGTAACCAAATATCTATTTTGACGTCATTTAACTCTCAATGAACCTTTCGTTCCAATTGAGTAGTTAACCGATTATACATACCTGGCTCGGATCAATATATTGACCCGTTATATTACCTTGCTTTAATAATCGCTACTTTATAGCGATGCAAGTTATCTTTCCCCTATTCACTCCTGTGAACATAAGACTCAACAATATTCATTAGTCGATATTTTTCAAATGGTGATATTTTCACCATTTGACCTGTTTGGTGTAAGTGACCGTTTATCCTTACGAGATGATATTTATTACCATCTTATCTACATGACTCGCTTTGGTTTACACCGTACGGTCATTTTACTTATACCCCATTTCTTGATTCTTTTGACCCCTTTATGTCTTACGCCATAAAGTGTCTTTCAAAACTAACGGTTATCGTCAACTAGTGACCGAATTACCGTTTTACCCTTATTATTTGTATTGATTTACCTTATAAGGTAATCATTCAAAACTCGTTATTTATTAGTCATTGCATGACTAAATAATCGTATTAGCTCTTATTAACCATTAAACATGGTTTATCATTATTGTCTTTTGTTCTGAACCGCACATGTCGTGTCGAAACATCATAAGTCAACTATGACTTTTTATTATTCATAACCTATAAAACCAATAGGTATTAAATAAATAAAGTGTAAGCTTTACTTACCTAGCATCCAGATTATGCTTCTCCGTCATTCTTGATTCGTTTGACCCGCTTTCTTCCCAAGTTTTCACCTAGCTTGTCAAGCGTCAAACTATCATTGCAATTTGTAAGATGGTTAGATTAGTTATAATCATTTACGACTATTCCATCCTATGATTCTTATGTCGAATTTATCATTCGATCATATAAAAGGTCATTTTGACTTTAAAAAGTCAAACTGCCTATTGACAAAAGTAATTACACGATGTAGCTTAACTATTCGTTTTATTACTTTGCCACTATACGATAAGCATCCATATTATGCTACCATTTTAATCACTTATTTAACAAATTCTTGTAACCATAAGTTACCGAATTAATAATTGATGATATTAAACATCATTTAACATGAACTTATCATCAATTTTTATCATATCATACCAAACTCATTTCCTAGCAAGTATGATCATATACTCAAACACTCAATTTGTTCAAGTATTTCTTGATTATTATCAGATATGTTGATTCTGTTTATAATTATATCATCAAATTCATCCTATGATTAATACCCACTTATCCTAGTGTGGTAAATCATCAAATCATTCAAATTATAGCATCATATGTATAATTTTCACTTAGGGTTTGGTTCCTAAGCAAGTATACATCACTAATTCAATCATAACTTCAATAATTCATTCATAATTCGCGATTATGATGATTATTAAAATTTCACAACTTCACAAATCATCAAAATTTTACATACCTTATGATCCCCTAGCTTGGGTGATCGTTAATTCACGTTCAATTGTGAATTTAGACTTCGTTTGAGCCTTCAATTTGATGATTCTTATGAAACTAGGGTTTTGAAGCTCCTGGGAGCTTCCTGGTCGACGAACAGAACACACAGATGTATGTGTTTTGTTTTAAAATTCTTTTTATTAAATAAACTTTCAAGTTTATCCACTTTGGCCCCTCATGTTTGGTTAGTTTATTAAGTATGCCATAACCCACTTAATTTCAGTAACATTCCCTCTAATTAACTAGGTTAAACATTCATAGTTAATTTAGTGAGTTCGCGGAGATTTATGACTAAGTTTATTTTAAGTCCCGTTAACTTGGGCTTCTATAAACTTTATTTTCTCAAAAGCTTTCTTTCAGCTTTTATTTAATATTAGGCTTATTTATTTAAGAATCCTAATATTCACCGGGTTACTTTTACTATTACGGTAATTTACCCGTATTTTTGTATTAATATGGTTTGATTACCAAACCCGTTTTTGGGGTGTTACAGATCAGCAAATAAACTGATATTTTTAGTATAAATATAAGTAGTTTAACTTATATTAAGTTTACTTGGTGTTTGGTTAGTCATACGTGACTTCCGACGCCCGAAAACGTTACCGAATCACTAAAATACACGTTTTACAATGTGCACTAGCATGGGTTATTTATGGTGAACCTTATGTGTTAAAATGTGTTATGTGATTTAGATATGTATATATGATAATATGTTAAGTGTTGACATGATAGCGAGAATTTAGACTATGCATGTACACTTGAGCGCTTAAAACGGTAAAATCGGTAAAAATCGCGTTAAATGTGTAACTTGTTTGTCGAGCATGAAACTTGATACATATGTTAACTTGATAAGTTATCTCATGTAAACGTGCTTTAAAAATGATAAAATAAATAAGTTAATGATATTTCGTGTGTTATGATATTAAGTTTATGTGTACGTTTATGTATATATATTACGACGCGCAAATCGTAGACATATTACGTATAAACGAGAGTGTTAACGGATTTACATGATAAGGGTCACCAATAAAATCGTTCAAGTCGCAAAATCTTAAAAAAATATAAATATGAACTCATATATATATTAACGTGCCAACATAATAAAAAATAATGACTTTTAGAGAAAATCTCAAAATTATGTGAAAATTCTAAGATATGGAGAAACTTAGGAATTTTGTGATATATATTGATTGATAAATTGTTCCTACGTATATTAGGATGTGTAGAAATCAATTTGGGGGATTGCGCTATTTATAATACGCACTTAAAGGTGAATGTCACTATACCCCCTCTTTTTACTGTTTTGGATATGTTTTGGGGGAAGAACACGCCTTAAAAAGGGTTTAATAATGTTTTTGAATAAAACATACCTTTGATATATAAAAATGTATATTTTCATAGAAAATATACGGACTTGTAAAATATATATATGTTTCGGGGAGAAACGGCTTTTGTGAATAAATATGTTTCGGGGAGAAACGAGGAATAGTACGGTGTTTCAGAGAAAACGACCGCGTAGATATAAAATTGCTTAAATCTATAGTTGGGACGAAATTTGCTTGATCTCAAGAGAGTAAGTATCGGTCATAGGCTTACATTTCGGTGGGGACTTCGGGGAATTCGTATAACATCATATATCAAATTTATCATTATTAGTAGGATATATATATTGTTCATGAGGTAGGCATTATAGATGGCCTCGATATGGGCCATGCGCAAGTAATGTCATTTAATCATTTAAGTATTGCACGCGAGGAATTGTTGATAGATCTATCGGGTTAACAACCCCGTCGTGACCGGTCGCCTCGTGTCAAGTCAAACGACGAATTGATATTTCGTTTTTAGTGTAGCATTGATTATACCTTCATTGTTAATATATAGTTCGTAATGTCTTGCTAACTTACGAGTCCGAACATTTGATTCTATCAATTTAATATGTAAATTCCGGAAGATGTCTATGGTCGGAAGGTTCTACGGAAATGCTTGCGATGGCTGACCATTGAATTTTTATAAGGAAATGGAATAAATTTCTTAAAAATTATATGGATGTTTTAATAAGAAACACATAATTAGAAAGTTTTTCCTTGGATCAAATTATTTAAATTTAAATATGTGAACTCACCCTCCTTTGTGTTGACACTTGATTTTAACGTGTTCTTCAGGTACTTGAGTTCAGCTTCGGGAATTATGGCGTATCTTGTGGTTGTTGATGCATGTTTGGTTTGATAATGTGTTGGACAAACTTTTAAAACAATTTGGGACCTATGTAATAAGATCCATAAGGATCAAAACAACTAAAGTATGATGCGGTTGTGACGTACTTTAATACTTTTGTTTTAAAATCTATGTTTTAATTAAGTTAAAATGTCCAACATTGCGATGCATTGTTCAACAAGATATTAATGGGCACCAACTTCCGTCACCACTATGTTTATATTCCGCTGCGACGTTTTTGGGGTGTGACAGAAGTTGGTATCAGAGCCAATGGTTGTTAGCGAACTAGGTGTTTTCTGGGAAAAGTCTAGACTTCAACCAAAGAATTTTGAGATTAAAGTCCAAAATTTGCGAAGCCAAATTTTTTTAAATAAACATGGAATTTTTATCATGTATGAAAACCATTGCGTGTTTATGTGCGTACGTGATTATCTGTTTATTTGGGCCTTATGTGTTATTGTTCATTTGAACACACACTTACTTTGTACGGTTATATATGTCACAGATGTCGCACGAGCACGAGGTCATCGAGATTCATGACTCAGGTAGTGATGTGCTAAAAGTAGTTTAATAAAAACAATTAAAATTAACCCAAATCTAGACTCAAAGTAATACTCTAGACTCTCTAAACTCGACTAAACTACTAACCGACAAGTGAACTGATCGACTATAGTAAAGCTAAGTAAGTCCGGATATCGAACCCACGAGACTCGATTAAATTACGCTAAGACTCTATCTAGACTAAGACTAACATGACTTAACTAATTGTTTATTTGATTGGGGGGGGGGGGTTACTAAAAATCCTAAATTTGCAATTAAAATTAAACTAAATTAACTAGACACGAATTTGGACGAAGACTTAACTCAGTGATGATGAAGACTACCTAGGCTAGACTCATGTTCAACTAGGAATGGATTTCTATTCGAAATTAACATGGTATGGAACCGGGATCTTTTAATGGTAAACCCTAAGAAATCCCTACTAAGACCTCCCGACCCTTCTCAAGAAGAAACTTGTGAGACTCTACAGAGCTGTTATGACTATCGGTTATTAGATTTCCTCTCAGTCCTCTAACTTCTTGAAAAGTGCCCTAATATGACAATCTACCTCTCAGCGCGAAAGTCTATGGCAACTATGGATTTTAACTTGGTTTAATAGACACGAGTAAGATTAGGGAACTAAGACCGATTTCTCTCAAAACCTAATCCTAGCTATATACCAAACCGAGACCTATTAACAACCTCGAGCCTCTCAGCGACAAGATTAGTAGAATATCAAGTTTCAAGAATCTTTCAATTACCGTTTCTAAGGCTATTGGCCAATTCACCCAAAAATTACCCAAACCCGTGAAGATTAGATAATTAACACGAACCTATTCTATGAAAGACATTCATCAAGATTCATGTGAAACGAGCAATTAATCGAAAATCAACACAAGATACGCATATACACCAAATCAAAGGTTCCAAAGTTCTTTACTTTCCAAGAAAACCCATAACCAACGTTAATAACGAATAAAAATCCAATCTTTGTTAACCAATCATCATAACATAGGTAGTTAAAGGTGTTTAGCCGATAATCATTGTGACAAACATCATAACAATCATAAACAAAACAGAATTCATCAAGAAACAAGCTGAAATCAAACGAAACAAGAAAGAGAGGGGAAGATTATACCCTAATGCTTCACTCCGAATGCTCCCGAACTCGTACCCGATGATTCCCAGACTTCACGAGCTTCAAACAACCTCTGATCAACCTCCGAGATGTCCAATTTTCGTCTAAAAGCTTGCTGACTTCGTAAGTTCTTGACAATGAATGATTGAGATGTTTTTATAATGTTTAAACCCTAAAATTCCTTGCTTTTCATGTAATAATCTACCGCCACAAGCCTGTGGCGGCCCGCGGAGAACAACAGGCAACCCGTCGCGGGTAGCGGCGCCCCTTAAAATATTATTTTCCTTTTTACTCCATGGCGGCCCGCGACAAACCCCTTTAAAACCCTCGCGGGTAGCGACAAATATCCAGAACTGCAAGTTTTCACCGTTTCAGCTTCCAAGCTTTCGTTCCTTGATCTGACACTTTATCTTGTCACATTTTAACTCGTTTCTGCACTTTTCAGCTACAAAGACCTGGAAAACACAAATCTATCAAAAGTATATACAATCTACATGAAAACGAACTAAAACTATCCATAATCGACTAAACCAAACACGAATAAAAGATGTATTTTACAATACATCAAATATCCCCACACTTATCATTTTTTTGTCCTCGAAAAAGAATTATGCAAAACGAAATCATAGTCTGAATAATCATTCGGGACAAAAGCTTACATTACTTATTAAAATCGAAACTTGTGTTAGCCGTGATTGCAAGTATACTTGTCCTCATAAATCCAAACCCGTTTCCAAGCGCTTATCATGCAATTTAGGTTCAAGTACAGTCAATCTACCTAGGGTCTCACGCTAAAAATCGCAGGTCCACCTAGTCCCACCTCAAGCTTATAGAACAAAAGGAACAACCACTGGGTTATTTCCTAACCATTTTATACCTAGATCAAGAGAATTTAAAATCAAATCTTTTCTCATTTTTTTCTTTCTTTTGACCTTAGACGTTGCTTTACCTAACCCAGAGGCATTCCCAATCAAAGTCACTATCCCCAAGAGAGATTACAATAGGCGTCGGTAATTTTTTTGCAATTTGATTTCACACATTCCAGAGGCATTCCGGGTCAGAGTCACTATCCCCAACCAAGATTACATAGGCATGCGCTACTTTTCTTAGTTTCTAGCTCATTTATTTTATTTTTTCCTTTTCTTTTACATGATTAAAAATTCTAATGATTTTAGCTTATAACGGCATCCCTTATGCTTATTATTGGCAGTTTCAGTTTCCCCACTTTCCCTAGATGAGAACCCACTAGTAAACCGACAATTTAAGGTGTATTAAGATCAAAGGAACCTAGAACCGAATTGAACCTACCCGCACATCCCAAACTAGACACAAGCTCAATTATATTAATCTCATATTATCATTATTTGAACCCGAACAAAAACCCGACTTTTCTATCATTTTCCGTTTTTATTTTGCAAACTTCTTATTTCAAAAGACATTTTTTAATTTTTCAATTTTTTTGGATTTTTTTAAAGTTTTTTAATTTTTTTGTATTTTCCGACTTTTTATGACTCAACTAACTATACTAACGACCAAAACCCGAGTGTACCATCCCAACACTTAAAATTTTGCATTGTCCCTAATGCAAGGATGAAAACACGACCCCTAACTAACTAACTAACTAAAAACCAATGAAATAACGACGAAAAATAAAAACTATACAAAATATACAAGTGGAACGACTTAGCTGAATATATGTGAGACTACCAGTGTGCCAGTCGATTCCAAATATGCCCTCCTCTCCAAACGCGCTCAGCAAACAGTTCCTAAACTCGGACACGCGAACGGACGCAACATCAAACATCGACCTATCAATCACTCATAACCAAGCAACCCATAACATAATATATATCATAATAACGTTAGTTCAAACATCCATCCAACAGAGTATCAACCAACCCAAAAACCCGACCAACCTGTTTAAGTATATAAGTACAGACCAAAAGACTGAGGATCAAAACAGCATAAAAATAAAAACAAAAGATATAATATCAGCTCCTGCTGCATCCTCGCACTAGTACTCGTCATCCGACTCCCCTTCATTCCACTGCTCTTCATCACTTCCCCACATATCACTTGGTCCTGCCTGAATCTGCCAAGATGGCGGTGGCTATAGATTAAGCCTCTCCATAATAGCCCGCATGCCATCCTCTAGTCTCCTATGTCCCACCTCTCGACTACGGCGGTCATCCTCCACCATCTGCCTCACACTATCAATATATCCATGCAACTGAACAAACCCCGTCTCCACGCGGTCGTATAACGAATCAAGTGTCAACGGAACAGGCCGAGGCTGAGCCAATGGATATTGTCTACCGGGTAACTCGGCCCTATGTGCTGGCCTCTGATAACGGTTCGGAATACCCGCCTGCAATGCTGTTGCTGCCTTAGTATCTGGTGGCGGCTGGACCAGTGGACCCTGCTTAATCGGCTCCCACTCGACTGGCTCTGTCAGTGTAACTATACCGGACCCCTGTAATTCCTTTAACCCTATCCAAGTCGAGGTCGGCCCCTTACGCATCACCCCAGCTGGATACCTCGTAAATACCCCCAAACTCTCAGCTATCTTCGTCACATACGGGCCACAGTAAATACCAGCCCCAGTACCTCCTCTCCATGTCCTCTTCATAGACCACGCCAACACACTTGCCATGTTCACCGGCCTATTCTCAATCATGCACATCATACAAAACAACTCCACATGATTCACCTTATTTTAACTAGTACCCCGACCCACCAGTGTAGCCGAAAGACTCTTATGCAAGAACATGTGGATCGGGTCAAAAATATCGGAAGATACCAATGTTGCAGAGAATGGTACGTGAGAAATCGTGCTCCAGAATCTCGCTAACTCATTCTTCATCAAACTGTGCTGAAACTCCATGAAAACTAGTAGTGGGCCCGTCCGGTGGACGGGAATTTTAAGGTCATTACGACAAGTATTTTTTTCTTTGCATTTTATGGTCATTATATCATATTCTGACTAACCTATAGAGCACTGCTGAGCGTCACTGAGCCATTCACGGAAGCAATATTCACTGCCATAATGAGCGCCAACAGATGGATGATCAACTAACATGGTTGTATGCCGTGATGATATTGACATCTGAGAGGAACCCACGCCATCAGACCCAAACTTTACCCATGTAAAAGCATTGTCAGTGACACAAATCAAGCTGGTAACAAAGTTCTATACCCGTCCGATGGACGGGTATATTAATGGTATAATGATATAAGTTAATTCTAGAATTCCGTTCACAAAAAAGGATTAGCTATGAAATATTACTCTCATCTACAATCAAAAGTAGCTATTAAGTTTTACTTTCATCTACAATCAATCGTTTAACACAAGTAGAGAATATTAGAGGTCATATATGCTTTAGAGTCCTGATCTCCTCACTAAACAAAAGAAATTTGACTAATACTAATTTTTTTAAAAGAAAAATATTTTGAAAATATTTTTTTCTTAAAGATAAAGATAAGAGCTACAAAGGAAGCCGACCTGTGTCATATTTATTAAATTGAAAACTCTTTATGTTGTTTTCACAAAAATATAAAACACAATCAAAATTGTTAGTACTCATATTAAAAATACTATTTTAGTTATGATTCTAATAACTTACTGTTACTATTTGACATAATATGACCACCAACCGAGAGCAATAGAATGTGAACTCTTTTTGATCTTGATAAATATACCTCTCATCTGAAGTACTTATGATCTCATATATAATGCTCAACAAAACAATTCCTTCATAACATTTCAAGACCGAAAAGATTTTTTTAAGGGCAACAAACAAACCATTTAATTACCTATCCAACCAAACCATACAAAAGGAAAACAAAAAGAACACAGCAGCTAACAAACTGTTAGCTCCCAACACAGATAGCCCCAAACGAAAAACCCCAACAGAAAACCCACACCAGTACATCAAGTACCCATACAAGTTACATCAAAATCACGCCACCGATCCCACGTAAGGTCATGCGACCTAGACCAGTTCCTAAGCCAAAGATAACCCAGGACCTCTATTTCTTCCATCATGATTCCAATGCTAACTTGCTTTCTGCTGAAAACCATGTTGTTTCGGCTTTTCCAGATACACCATAAGGCCATTTGGACAACCAAATGCACCACTTTTTTCCATTTCAGAGACCCTCTAACATGACGATGTGTCAACACCAGCTCCTTTGCCTCAAAGGCATAGAGAGAGGAGACTCTACACCACCATGAAATAGTGTCCCAGATATTTTGGGCCAAACCACATGCCAAAAACAAATGATCTTCTGTTTCTTCATATTCACCGAAAAATACACACCGAGTAGAGCTAAGATGGAAATTTCTCCTAGCCAAAACCATCGGGGTGGGAAACTGGGAATCTGATCCTGACCCACTCGCCAATCCAAAAAATTCACCTTAATAGGCGTCTAACTGTTCCAATCAAAACTAATCCCATTCCCCGAATATCTAGCCTGTCTAAAATGTAGTTTAAGACTTTTTACTGAGAGCACACCTGATGTATCCAGAGACCACTTCCATCCATCCATTCTAGTCCTTAGCCCAACTAACCCGAGCACCTTCGACAAGTCCTGGAGCTCCCTTAATTCTACATCAGATTGAAGTTGTCTAGACCATTGAAACTGTAAAACAACTGCCCCATCAACCAACCTGACCCGCTCTGCTACAGCCACTCTGTAAACGAGTCGAGCCGAGTCGAGCCAGGGGTGGGGTCGAGCTCAAGCTCGAAATTAATTCGGGATGCTAAACTCGGCGTGAGCTTTACTTCGGAGTTAAACGAGCCTAAGAATGAGCCAACGAGCCGAGCCATGGGCCGAGCCGAGAATATCTCGAGCTGGGCTCGGTTACAAAATGAGCAAACTTGGTTCACGTCATCTCAAATTGAGTTTTTTAGCTAGTTTTTCTCGAGCTTCTTTCGAGCGAGCTACGAGCCAAGCTGCGAGCCGCGAGCTTTATGAATAGCCCTGAGCCACATTCTTCAACCTTTCCTGTAGGATCGTTTTCACGACCAGACGAGTCGATCAGAAGAGTTCTCGATCAATTCAAAAGGCGGAAACAGATGAATTGACTTGAAAGCAGCTTGAAATACTTCTAATTGTCTTGTATTATTGATATAACAGGTTTACAGATCAATCGACACGCCGGCAGCACTTCGGTACCGGAAACAAGAACCTTACAAATGAAATCAGCACTAGGGTATTTATAGTGGAGGTGATTTCGCTTGAACCACTCCACACGAAATCACTTTCAAGCGAAATCGGTGATTTCGTTTGATGATTTCGTGCGGAATTAAAACTTGTAATTTTGTGCGAAATTATCTCTAACCCATATTTAACAGTTTTCTCGAACTACGTTCCCTGATCTAATAATTCTAGTATAAGACTCGATACAAGACGAAGTCGAAAGACGTATGCACCAACACACTCCCCCTCGAATGTTGACGAGTCTTCAGTGTCGAGTCTTCACACTCTTCAATCTTTATCAGTCTTTGGGCTCTTTCAAAATAATCTGACAGAGTAAGCATCCCCTATCTTCTTTTCTTCTTCTTTCTCTCTTTTACCAAGATCTGAAACTGGCTCTTACAATTTCTTGATCAAATTTAGGATCAAACACTGGCTCTAGCCATGGTTGTAAAAATCCCGACTAGTCTCTGATTAGTCGCCGATTAATCACTAATCGGTGGTTCACCGATTAATGGCCGATTAATAGCTAGGCAGTCAATGACGGTCCTATTTTGGCCAAATTTTGGCAAGATGCCAGCCAAATTTTGACCAAACCATATAAATTCCTTCCAATTACTTAAAAAATAGGTTAATGAGGGATTAAAACATGTCTACTTTAAAAAACTACATATAAAAATGTGTGTGTGTATATGTAACTAAAAATTACATATAAAAATCTCAATCCGATTAATTCCGATTAATCCCGATTAATCCCGATTAATCCCTAGGCGGTACCCCACCGCCCGACTAGCGCCTAGCGATTCTTACAACACTGGCTCTAGCAACTTTAACTTTTCTCCCCCTCGGATGTTGATCTACTAGCAGACTCCCCCTCAAATTGTTCCGGGATTGTAGTCTGGCTTTCACAGGTTCTAGAATCGCAACCTGGCTCTCTCATAGCCATAACCTGCACATCCTCTACCTCAAAATAAATTCACAATTTAACAATTTGACAAATTTTATTCTTTGCTTTCCACTTGTAGAAACCAGTTTAAAACGTCAATTATTGATATAACAATTTTAATTTCTGATGACCACTTGTATAACAAAACATTTTTCTCACAACACTCTCCCAAATCAGTTCATCATGTCTAGCACTCAGAATTTTGAAAATCAGCTCTTCAACATCAGTTGTCGAAAATCTTTTTGAATTTTTCAAAATTTATGCTAAAACACACTTAAACTCTTTTTGGATTTTTTTTATAAAGAAATGCAGTAAAGAAATATTTACATACAATATTTTTGTGAACTTGTGTAAGAGGATCATATCAGTTTATGAGACAAATCACCAACACCGTTAAGCTTTAAATATTTTAAGTTCTAAACAATTCACTTAGATTGTCAGTATACTGATCCACTTAAATTCTCACACAAAGTTCAACTGTTTCGAGATACGAGATTAATGTCTTAAGCAGTTAAACTTATTAGCGTGTCCCATCTCAGAATATACTCCCGTATCCAGATCCCAATATTCAGTCTTACAGGTGAATATACCACAGATGATATCTGTAAAGGGTTAAATGTGAGGGCTGTGAGAGCTCAGGCTATTGCTTCCGCAAAATCAGTGAGATGACGGCTTCGACTTTTGGTGTGTTCCCTTTAGAGAATGTTTTCTTTAACAGCACATGATTATCATTTTTCAATGTTTCATCATTTTTTGTACTGAGGGTGGTGCTATATTTCAAGCAAGCGTAAAATATTATACGGGGACTAGGCCATTGCTTCCGCAAAATCAGAAGTCCCAGGATAATACCCCAGATATCACTGAGTATAAAAACCTAGTATCTCAGAAAGAGGGACCTTTCAAACACGATTTCGGGGGTTACCCATATATCCGAGAGATGTTCCCCACGATATAAGCAAGTTTGAAATTTAGGTTTATATCTCGTCACAATCTACTAAATGTGTAAAACCTACTGGCATATCATCAGTGAGACCGTTTATCACATTTTTTTAATTCTCAATTCTTTAGCGTGCTGTGATAGTCCACTGATGTACTATCATTTCCTCTTTTCACAACAAAACACTTTTTCATTTTATCATGTTTTTGTTGTTTTTCAAATTTTCCAATGTTTTTGGATTTTCTGAAAATTCTTACTCCCCCTAAAATACAAAATCATTTAAAGAAAATTTGAAAACAAACTATACAAGGTAAAGTGACAACTGATTTTCAAGCTTCAATTCGCCATCCAGTTGGCATAAACAATCAGAACTCCCCCTTACAACAAACTATTTTCCCATTATGATTTCAAAACAATTAAGTTTGTTTTAATCAAATGGTTTTTCTGGAAAATAAATTTTGTTGATTTTACCACTTGTAGGATAGGGTTAGATCATCACTTTGTTCATTCCACATAAAGTGAATTAATCCCCTTTATTTAATCACTTTGAAAAATATAACAATTTTAAGTTCAATCACCAAATACCACTTGTAGAAAATCAAGTACAACTTAATGTCCCTGATTTACCACTTGTAAGTTGAAATCACTTTCATGAATTTTTCAAGAAAGATGCCGATACCTGCTTCACACTTACCAACCTGGAAGCTCCGGCAAGTCAGAATTTTAGTTTAAAAATGCAGTCACCCAAGCCTGACCAGCCTTGGGTGATTCTGATTCAACACTATCCCAACCTCCTTTTGATCTGTAAAAATCTTTTGCACTTTTTACCTTCCCATCTACCATCTTCCCAAAAATATGTTTAACTTTCCCATTGAAAGCTTTATCAGCATCAAATTCTTCTTTACCAGAGAAGAATTGACCTGAAATCTCAAACCTACCTTTTGATTTCAAATTTTTTGCTCGCAATGGTGGAAAATTTTCATCGTTCAACTCTGGAACGGTATTCTCATTCTTTTTCTCAACAAATGACTCCTCTGATTTTATGGAATCAGATTTATTGTCAGAACTACTCTCAGATTTTACAACCTATCTTTGTTTGTTCAAATCGACTTTTCTTTTGTAAAAACGTTTTGAAACATTACCAGTTTCAAAAATCGAATTTTCAAACATTTTAGATTTCTCAGTTGGTTGTTTCTTTTCATTAACACATTTTTCTTTCAATTTTGAGTTAACAGAAACTCCCTGTTGTGTTTTGTTGTATTGTTAACAGTTCCAAGCAATGTGTCCAACCTTGTGACATTTGAAACACATTCTTCTATCAACTATTTGCTCAGTTCTCATCATCATATTCTTTTTCTTCTCAGCAAGAAACTCTTGATTTGACTGTCTCCAGAATGGTTTCTTCTGCTCTTCTTCAGAACTTCCTCCTGCAACAAATTTTGTTTTTGATTTATAATTTTTCTCATTTTTATAATTTTATGAAGAATTAAAACCAAGACCTTTCTTTTTGAAATTACCGTTATGGTTTGGTTTCTTTTGAAAACCTGAACCAAAACTGTAACCCTTTTTCTTGTTCAATCTCTGTTGAATTCTTGAAGTGTACTTTTTTGGTTTTTCAGCAAGATTTACATCTTTTATTTCAGAAATATTAATTTCTGTCAATTTGAAAACCTGTTTAATCATTTCAGTTTTGACACTTCTTATTGGAAATTCTTCATCAGAATATAATTTGTCTGAATCACTCAAAGTATATGCCACTTTGATTGATCTATCATTCAAATTAGATTTTGATAACAGGAATTCTTTATTGTAAACCAGTTTGACTGACGAACTCGGACTCTTTTCTGATGAACTTGAACTTTCAGACTTAGACTCCGACTTTGACTCTTCATCCATATCCAACACCTGATCGACCACTTTCTTTAACAACTCAGACTCATGATCAGTGTAAGACGCTGTGAATGTGACATCAATATTGTCTGGTAACTCATCAATGATTTCAGACTTTAACTTGATGTTGAGAGCCTTATTTAAACGTTCATCTTTTGGTTTTCTTGGAGAATAACTATTCCAAATCGGGGGAGGACACTTGTTATACTTGACACTTTGTTTCTTACCAGTATCCATATCTTCTGTTTTTTTATCTTGAAATGCTTCAAGACCTGCAACAGTAGGATAAACTCTATCAATCAAATAATCACATGTTGTATAACTCAACAACAATCTTTTAATTCTTTCACTTTCTATCTTTTCGAGTTCCAATTCCTGCTTCAATTTTGCACAGTCTTCAATATACTCATTGATGACTTTCTGCTTTGTCATTAAAGTAGAACTCATCATTGTCATAGCAGCATCAACTTCTTTGTTTGTCTTGTTCAGACCATCAACTGTTCTGTTCAACACATCGTATGACTCTTTCACATACTTCACATCAGACAACAAATTTTCTTTCATCTTTTCTAATTCAACTATCTTCTTATCCTTCTCATCACAATCTTTTCAAGATTCTAAACATTTATGACAAGGTTTAATGACCTCAACAATCTTTTCAACTTCGACTATTTTCTCTACTTCAACAATTTTCTCAACTATCTTTTCCACTTCAACAATCTTTTCAACTACCTTTTCTTCATCAACTTCTATTTTTACCTCACATTCTTCATCTTCGATTTTTTCTGTTAAATTTTCTTCAGCTTTTGCTTTTTCAGCTTCCAGCTTTGCCTTTTCTTCAGCAATCCTTCTTTTCTCTAACTCTCTTTTCAATCTAGCAGCCTTCTTCTCATTTAACATCTCGATTTTATCTGCAAAAAACAAATTAAAACTAAATGAGTCTAAACTTTTTCTTGCATTATTAATGTACTCTTCCTCGTCATCAGTATCATCATCACTTTCTGATGATTTAAAGATCTTTGTTCTTTTGACTTCTTGTTCTTCTAAGATTCTAGCAACAAGTCCTGAACCCAGTGGAATGTATTTATCCTAGCTAAATCCCTCTGCAACCTTTTCATCATCTTGGTCAATTATACCATAACAAGCTCTTTTCTCTTCAATGGTACGTGCATGTGCTGTTTGTGGTTGTTGAGCAATCTGATGGAAAATTGATTTTTGATAATAATTATTTTTTCCAGACTGATCTTGTCTTCCATTTGCTTCTTTATTTTTGCACTCACGCTTAAAATGACCTTTTTCTTTGCAACGAAAACAAGTAACCTTTGATTTGTCAAACCCTATTAGAGATGCACTCATTTCTCGAAAATCATCTCTTCCGGTGACTTGTTGAAATTTTTCTGCTCTTCTAACTGCACTAGCTAGACACCACTTGATGTCCATCAACTCAAGTTTCTCCGCATCAATTTGATCATAATCCTCTTTGGTAAGCATCGGATTTCCAATTCTGCCAGCAATCAAACTTTCATATGATTCTAACATAGCAACGAGTGATGCCATGTGTTGCTTAGCTATTTCCGGAGAAAGATTTTGACCATTTTGAATGTTCAAGGTAACATTGCACTGCAAATTTGTAGAATTCTTTTGTTGAGGACTTGGTTTTGTAAAATTTGGATCAAAGCTTGAACACGAAGACGAAGATCCACCATTTTGAGTCACAGTACTTCCCTTGGTTCCAGAAGAACTATCAGCACTAAAACCAGTTTGTATCTTTGGACTTGTAGTAACTTCAAATTTGTTTTCTCTGTAATATAAACTCATATCTTGTTGAGCATTTGGATTAGACATAATAGCAGTTTTCTGGATATCCAACTCATGCTCTTCAATCTTCTGAATAAACTGTGCCAGATTCATATTTTCAGATTTTCTCATGTGTTTTAGGATCAACAAATAAGTTCCCCATTTCTGCTGTGGTAATGCATCGACTAGTTTATCAACCCATTCATCATCGTCTTTCTTTATTTCCAATCTTCCCATTTCCGAAACCAAATGACAATATCTATCAATGGTCTTTTTTGTTGTTTCTCCTTCTAATGCTACAAACATATCAAATGATTTCTTCAGTAAAGCCCTTTTGTTCTTGATCATATCTGCACTTCCTTTAAACTTTTGAATCAATGCAGTCCAAATTGATCTAGCAGTACCCTCATGTTGAAGCAAAACAAAGATATCTTCTTTAATCGCTTGTTGAAGAATACTAATCATCATTTTTTCACTTGTATATTTCAATTTATCACTCTCTGAAAAGTCACAAAAAGCTTTCTCAAGTCCACGCTCATTTTTCGGTTTCTCGTAATCTTTCTCTAATGAACACCACGCGTCAAACTTATAAGCTTGCACCCAGTTTTCAAATCGATTCTGCCATCCTTTAAAATCTTCAATGTATATAAGCTTTGGTGGTTTCTGGTAAGTTCCTGTCTCATTCTCATTGTACAATGTTTCAGCAGCTGTAACTGGTGCAACTGGAGTAGCAAAAGCATTGTAGAATTCCTCTTCCATGATTATGCAAAATGTTTCTCAAACACAAGTTTCACACGAAATACAAGTTTAAACGGAATCAATTCTCAAACGAAATCACTTTTGAAGCGAAATACCCATTAGATGCGAAATAACACTTTTGGTGCGAAATATGATTTCGTGTAAAATAGCACACTTTCAAACGGAATACCAATTTGAAGCGAAATTAGCTAGTTCGAGCAAAATCAGGTAATTTCGTGTGAAACCAAGCAGGTAATTCCGTACGAAATAGTGCTGACGTCATCATGTTCGGTCTGTTTTTCAAGCAAAATTATGAATTTTACCAATTTTAGATCAAATTCAAGTCCAATTCTCTCAAGGATTCATTTAAACACTGTTTCGCATGACATATGTGAAATTCAAGTCATTTTGACCGTAAAAACTTGTTAAATTTGAAAAAGAAGGTGTAGAAGTCAGAAAATATAGTTGTTTTGGTAAGAACTCTTCCTCCTGAGCTCTGATACCACTTGTAGGATCGTTTTCACGACCAAACGAGTTGATCAGAAGAGTTCTCGATCAATTCAAAAGGCGGAAACATATGAATTGACTTGAAAACAGCTTGAAATACTTCTAATTGTCTTGTATTATTGATATAACCGGTTTACAGGTCAATCGACACGTCGGCAGCACTTTGGTACCGAAAACAAGAACCTTACAAATGAAATCAGCACTAGGGTATTTATAGTGGAGGTGATTTCGCTTGAACCAGTCCACACGAAATCACTTTCAAGCGAAATCAGTGATTTTGTTTGAAATGACTTGATGATTTCGTTTGATGATTTCGTGCGGAATTACAACTTGTAATTTCGTGCGAAATTACCTCTAACCCATATTTGACAGTTTTCTCGAACTACGTGCCCTGATCTAACAATTCTAGTGTAAGACTCGATACAAGACGAAGTCGACAGACGTATGCACCAACATTTCCAGTACGAACAGAATAGGGAATCTGACCTGGAGAGGAACTTCCGAAACCCAGCACTCTCTCAAGAACTGTATGTTGGCGCCATTACATGGAATACCCTTGAACAAACTTGCAAGACCGAAATATTTGCTATTAAGTAAATCACTTATAAGGTTAATTAAGGAATTTCTCTCACAAAAACCAATTAGCTATGAACTTTATCTTAAAAAGCGATAGGCGCACAAAAGCGAAGAGGTCTAAAATTGAGGCGCGAAGCGCAAAAGCGGTGGGCTTTTCTCTGAGCAAGTAATGTTGAGCACTTGTATAGAGGGTGTACAATTTCTGGAATGCTTAGCACTGCATGATATGGAATGTAGCGAAGTTAGAAATTAATATAAGAAAACAAAACACAAGCACTATGGGTGGATTAAAAAGTTAGTTTTCCTTCTCACACCTTAAAGTCAGGTTCATGCTTTCTGCAGCAGATAAACAAATCCATCTCAGTCTGAAAGCTGATGATTAAATGCTTACAGATCCCTTTTGCGATAACTGATGATTTTTGAAAACCTTACAGTATGTGCAGGTGACAAGAATGAATAGATATATGCATCAATAATTAGACTCATTTATTGCTTAAATAAAACAACAATTTATTTATTCCCTAAAGTGATGATTTTGAAAACCTAAGGCATTCTATTTACAAACAGAAATAGTATAATCCAAACCGATCATATTCACACACTATCAAATTCAAATCATCAAACCAAACACACCGTAAATAACTTTGCAAGCTGGTACCTTTGGGATTTAAGAACTGGATGAGTGTTTCATCCTTAAAAATGTTAACCTAATAATGTTGAGTTTACTCCTATTCTCTTCAAAGTGAACTAAAGCCTTTTATGCACGACCTCATTTCTGCAAAGAGAACAAACCACAAACAAAGACTGACCTTTGGGTTATGTGCACTAATATTCATCGTTTTCCAGATCTCTAAATCAATGCATTCAATTAAATTTAACTATTAAAAGTGTTGAATCAATTAAATTGCTAATAAATATGATGATACCTTGAATAATTGTAAGAAAAAGAGAAAATAACCTCTGCTTTGAATATTCCATAGCGTGAGGGAGGACAAAATTGACTGTATAAGGGAAACTCATAGTTTTTCAACTTCACATATCAAATTGAGAGGGAAACTCATAGAAGAATATCACCAAGTACCGAATAGTTTTCCAACTGACGGCAACTGTTGAGAAAAGCACATCTAGGCTCTCGGCATCACCAGGTGACTTCACTTCCCTGATTGTAAATCATTCAAAATTCACTATCATATACAAAACGAAAAAGAAAAGACAACAATGGTGTGAAGAAATTAGCGTTAATTACCTTGTTGAATTGAGATAGAGGAGGATAGTAGCAAAAATAGCGTCTGGAAGCAATAGTCGTACAAACTCACATGAACCCTAATTTTTCCAAATTGGGTGTAAATCAAATGGATGATTCTATGCCTTCACAATTGGAAGAACAAAGATGAATGTTCAAACGAAATCGGAAGGTTCCTCTGCATGCTGTTTTGTGGGGTTCTCATCGAGAATTTACAAATTA
The DNA here is from genome assembly GCA_030545235.1 of Helianthus tuberosus. NCBI lineage: Eukaryota > Viridiplantae > Streptophyta > Magnoliopsida > Asterales > Asteraceae > Helianthus > Helianthus tuberosus. The sequence goes on along the minus strand of CM060449.1, from coordinate 75,805,703 downwards.
AGTAGGGGAAGAAGGAGTTGATTTGTAGAACGTGGGAAGAAGCATTGTAGAACGTGGGTGCGATTGAAGCTGTAACTGCCCTAAAAGAGGAGAGAGAACCCTCAACCTCCATGAACCGCCTGTCTTACAGTTTTTTTATCTGAGTTTATGTGGCTGGGATTGAATCTTACAAAGATCCAACGGTGATTATTCTATTTTATAGCAGTTACAACATCCGCTGTCTATAATATATATAACTTACCTGAAACTCCATGAAAACTTACCTGAAACTCCATTTTCTCGTTGATTCTTGCTCCTAGAAGGTGATGAATTCCTGTAAAACACAAAATGACACAAAAACACAAAACAAAAACTACAAAAAACAACTATTAGTGACCCAAAAACTACGAAACGACTAACGACGCTTAAAATACAAACTTCACACTTGAGTTTTCACTCAAGAATCTAAGAGGTGGTAGTAGGCGGGTCCGCAAGAGGAATTTCTTCCTCTTCGGTGGTGTCGATGGGGCCTCCCAAGTAATGTTTCAAACGATGTCCATTAACTTTCCACGATCCCCCCCCCCCCACTTTGTCAAACAACTCCACGGTACCGTATGGGAACACCTCCTTCACAACATACAGTCCGGACCATCTAGACTTCAACTTTCTGGCAATCAACTTCAACCTCGAATTGAACAAAAGCACTTTAACGCCCACTCGAAACTCCTTCAACTTACGCAACTTCCTATCGTGCAATGCCTATGATTTTTCTTTGATACTCCATGAACGTTCGTATGCGGCATCCCGAAGAGCTTTCAATTCGTGGATTTGAAAGAACCTATTTCTAGCAGCCTCGGTGAGATACAAATTCACTGTTTTAAGTGCCCAAAGAGCCCGATGCTCTAATTCCACCGGTAAATGGCACGCTTTTCCATACACTATCATAAAAGGAGTCGTTCCTAACGGTGTCTTGTAGGTGGTACGAAACACCCACAATGCATCATCTAGCTTATCCGACCAATCCGTACAGCTCTTCCCCACCGTCTTTTCCAAGATCCTCTTCACTCCTCGATTCGCGTTCTCAACTTGACCGCTTGTTTGTGGATGATATGCGGTGGACAAATGGTGCTTAACTCCATATCTCTCCAATGCCTTCTCCATTACTGCATTACAAAAGTGCATCTCACGATCATTAATATTTGCCTTAGGGGTACCGAAACGCGTAAACAACTTCTTCAAGAATCTCACCACCACTCGCGATCATTAATATTTGCCTTGAGCTTCCACCCACTTTGAAACGTAGTCAATAGCCACGAGGATGTACCTATTCCTACTCGAAGATGGGAATGGCCTCATGAAGTCGATGCCCCACACATCGAAGATTTCTAAAACTTGAATAAGGTTTTGGGGCATCTCGTCCTTGGATGAGATGTTGCCGGTTCGTTGGCAACGATCGCAAGTCCTCACAAACTCTATCACGTCTTTAACTACAGACGGCAAATAAAACCCACAATCGAAGACTTTCTGAGCGGTCACATGTGGACCGTGATGACCCCCTGTCAAGCCCTCATGAACATGCCGAATAATATCTAAACCACATACTCTACTCACACATCTTCTCAAAATCCGATCACCTCCTATCTTTAACAAGTAGGGATCATCCCATATGTATCTCCGTGCGTCGCTCAAGAGCATCTTCCTCTGCTGGCGACTCATCCCGTCAATCACATACCGTTCTGCAAGGTAGTTAGCTAAATCACTAAACCATGGTAAACCCTCATTCCCTGCCATAATATAATCAATGAATTCGTGAGGGAATCTGTCTCCTATCGCCTCCTCACGAATCTCCTCCCTACTCGGATCCTCCAAATGCAAAAGATGGTCCGCCGTGACGTTCTCCGCTCCTTTCTTATCCTTAATTTCTATGTCAAACTCGGAAAGGAGTAAAAATCCATCGTATAAGACGTGTCTTAGCGTCCTTCTTCTGAAAAAGGTAACGCAGAGCCGAGTGGTAGGTGAACACTATGGTCTTCGAAAGAAAAAGGTAAGAACGAAACTTGTCAAATGCAAACACGATGGCTAACAGTTCCTTCTCAGTAGTGGTGTAATTTTCTTGGGTGTCATTCAATGTTTTACTCGCGTAATAGATCGGGTGAAAGTGGTTCTTCCGTCTCTGCCCTAATACCGCACCGACTGCGTAATCACTAGCGTCGCACATGAGGTTGAATGGCAAGCTCTAGTCGGGTGATACAAGAATAGGCGCACTCACGAGTTTCTCTTTAAGGAATTCGAACGCTTGAAGGCACTCCTTGTCAAATACAAAAGGAACATCCTTCTCTAAGAGTCGGGTCATGGGGCGAGTGATTTTAGAAAAGTCTCTAATGAAGCGCCTATAAAGCCCTCATGACCGAGAAAACTACGAATCGACTTAACACTAGTCGGCGGAGGAAGCCGACTAATCGTATCTATCTTTGCTCTATCAACTTCTATACCAGCTCTCGAAATCTTATGACCTAAGACAATCCCCTCAGTCACCATGAAGTAATACTTTTCCCAATTCAACATCAGCTTCGTTTCGACACACCTCCTCTCAAGATTAACTAAGCAATGATCGAAAGAATTATCGTACACCGAGAAATCGTCCATAAACACCTCCATCGAACTCTCTACCATATCCTGAAAGATCGCAATCATACATCGCTGGAATGTAGCTGAAGCGTTACATAATCCAAATGGCATGCGTCGGTACGCATACGTGCCGTATGGACATGTAAAGGTTGTCTTCTCTTGATCCTTCGGTGCGATGGGGATCTGGAAGTAACCCGAAAACCCGTCGAGAAAGCAATAGAATTGCTGACCCGCGAGCCACTCAAGCATCTGATCAATGAATGGGAGCGGAAAATGATCCTTACGGGTGGCGTCATTTAACTTTCGAAAGTCAACGCACACCCACCAACCCATGACCATACGTGAAGGTATGAGCTCATTCTTCTCATTAAAAACGATTGTCATCCCCCTTTCTTCGGGACGACCTGAGTTGGGCTCACCCAAGCTGAATCGGAAATTGGGTATATCAACCCGGACTCTAGCAACTTCATAACTTCCTTCTTAACTACCTCCTGCATATTCGGGTTGAGACGTCGCTGCGGTTGCACCACCGGCTTGTAAATCTCCTCCATCAGAATACGGTGCGTGCAAAAAGTGGGACTAATCCCCCTTAATACCAGACAACCTCCATGCAATCGCTTCTTTGTGTTTTCTCAACACCTCAATCAGTCTCATCTTCTCCTCCTCCGTCAACTTCGATGAGATGATGACGGGTATGTTCAGCTTCTCTCCTAAAAATGAGTACTTAAGATGTGATGGAAGAACCTTAAGTTCTAAAGGTGGTGGAATATCTAAAGGAGTACTCTCATCACTAATCTCATTGAGTTCCAACGTCTCTGGAACCCATAACTCATCGCTCTCATCTAATGGCTCCTCCTCAACCTCTTCATCATCAATCTCGTCAACAACTCCCTCACCTACTAGATCGGCCCCGTTAATGTACTCGAGACACGTGTCGACACAAGATATGAAAGAATTTAGAAAGTAAATGGAATGACACGGTCCGCTATCCTCGTCTCTACCCCCAGGGTGCTGCATGGCTCTATCGATCTCAAATGTGACAATCTCATCACTCGCACGAAGGGAAATCTTACCGGCAAAGACATCAATGATTGCCATTGCGGTTCGAAGGAATGGACGGCCCAAAATAATAGGAACTCTCTCATCGGCCTCCATGTCAAGAACGACGAAGTCTACAGGAACTACGAACTTATCCACTTTAACCAACAGATTCTCTACGATCCCACGAGGATACTTGACCGAACGATCGCCCAAGGACAACGACATACGCATGGGTGTAAGCTCTCCTAATCCTAGCCTCTCATACAAAGAAAATGGCATCAGATTGATGCTCGCGCCTAAATCAGCTAGAGCATGAGCAGGGGTAACGGCTCCCCCAAAAAGGCATGGAATGGTGAATGTGCCCGGGTCGGTTAATTTCTCTAGAAGCTTATTTAAGACCACCACGGAACAACCTCCGGTCAAAGGAATGTTCAAAAGCTCACCTGTCCTATCGTTACGCTTCAGAAGGTCCTTAAGGAATTTAGCATACTTGGGCATGGACTGAAGGGCCTCTATGAATAGAAGATTGATTTTCAACTGCTTAAACATCTCAAGAAATTGCCCATATTCCCTAGCATATTTCTGATGCTTAAGGTGGGCGGGGTATGGGATGTGAGAATGATTAACTAATGGTGACAGTCTAACCCTTATCGGTTGTTTCTCTACACTCTTCTCTACTTGAGGCTCCTTGTGTCACACCCCTTTCTGTGGCGGAAGCACGAGGTGTGATCATGAAAGGTTCTCATTGCATACGAATGGTAAACATACTACATGCTCATGAAAATAACTTCAAATACCATAATTTGAAAACATAAGATTGCATTTAGATCGCGAGATAGCATAAAACATTGTCTTAAAAAGTTTACAACTTTATTTAAAGATAAACATAAGCGACATCCACCAGCATAGGTAAGACCGCGCGCACATCCACTTCTAGTTACCTGAAATACATGTGAGTTTTTGGAAAAACGTCAACATAATGTTGGTGTGAATTCATGCAGTTTTTGGATTTCACGTTTGTATACTTTGTATGAAAACATAGTTTGTGTCATGTATAAATCAAGTTTTCATATATAAATCAAGTTTTCATGTGTACCCCACGTACTCATGTATAATTCAAGTTTACTTGAGTACCCCACGTACTCAAGTTTAATTCAAGTTTACTTGTGTACCCCACGTACTCAAGTATAAATCAAGTTTTAGTATGGTATGAATTTTTAAGTAAATAAAGTATTCCTATAAGTATCAGGATTGTTAATGGGTTGCAAAGCCATTAACATGTGACACGACATAGGAAGCCACCAAACCTTAGGCATTTTCTAGTTGGCATATTCTGAGACACAAAAGCACTACTCGATTCTCGCCCTCACCGAGAGTGTGGCTGCCCGGCACCCGTTAGATCTAACCTTTTGTTCTGCGGTCTAGGTATATTGTTGATTAATGGTGCTTATGGTACCCTATTCGTGACACGATTCCTCGTATCATTTCTCACATCACATTATACTTGGTTCTCGTCCTCACCAAGTGTGTTTCTTGTTATCATACCATTTATAAACATTGTAACATTTGTACATGTATTTCACCCCCGAAGTTATAAAACTGAAAACAGTTAAAGAAAAGGGGGAGCATGAACTCACAACTTTGCGTTCCTTGCGTCGTAAACTTCACCGGATTTGCTTAATTAACGTCGTGACCTATACGCGTTTTCTTAACGTTAGTCACTAGACTTGCGTCGCACAAGTACAGTCACTCTCTTTTGTATTTGTATGGTTGTGTTAAAAATATTTTATATTTTTAACTAAGTATCTTACTTATATTATTTTCTCAAAAATTAATATAAGTATCTCGTGTTTTGCACTTTGCACCCGAATTATGTATCTTGTATGTTGTATGTGTATTTTTGTGTTTATACTTCTCATGAGTATTTAGTGTATTTTTAAGTTCTAATACACTAGCACGTATAACACATACTATATACACTTAGCACAACAGCCGGTGATCAAATAATATATATATTTTTCTCAAAAATATATACATACTTAATATCCATTTTTATTCTTGAAGAAATCCTCATTTCTTATCACCAAAAATTAGGGAAACCTTGGTAATATTTTTAAATACATTTTTAGGGAATAAGTTTCTCAAAAACTTATATTTTTCTAAGTGTCAAAATTTTATAAAAATTTTGACAGAGTTTCCCCTAAAAATGGAGGTTTCCCATGTTTTCAAAACATGTGTTTATTTTCTTTTTAAATCCACAACAATCTCAACAACACAATCTTTATTTATCAAACTTGTCAAAACAAGCATATACCACAACTTATGAACTTGAAAGTTTGTAAAAATATGTAGTAAATTACTAATATATTTAGTAGGTCTTGTTATCTTTAAAAATAAGTTTAGTTTCTTAAAAACTTTATTTTTAAAGAATATGTATTTTCACAACTTCAAGTCATGAATTTCAAAATATTTCTTTGTGGAATTTTCTTTCTACACAAGTGTTTATACACTTGTTTACTTTCTAAAAATGATTTTAGTTTATACAAGATCCGGGTTTTTAACAATCTAGTATTTTCCACTTGGTTCTTCCGAAAAACCACTTGTAGATCTTTAGATCTACAAGTTTACAACTTCATTTTACAAGAAAAATTATTTTTATTCAAGTTTCAAGTTCATGGTGGATGGTTTCATCATCTTTCACATTTCTAACACTAACATACTACTAGTTCATGTTCTTGAACATGATCTAGTATGTCTAGATGATGATCCATCCCAATTTTAGTAACAAACAACATCAAATAATCACAACTATACAAGATTCACATGATTTACACACATATCTACTCTTTATCCATCATTAATCACTTATGTTCAAGACTTTATGCTATGTTCTTTAGTGTTCATAATTTTTAACCATTAAATCACCTATTAACCAACATAAACCAGATCAAGATGATGTTTTAGAGCACTTACTACTAGCACAAGGCTAGGGGAGTTCAAGAGGGTAAATGAAGTGGATAAAAGCAAATGAAGGAGGTCCTTCAAGATCCGCTTGCACCGAGCTTCGTTAGTGACCTTCTTACACCTCAAGATAACCTTGGAATGCTTGAATGATGATTGAAAATGGTGATGGTGTGGTGGTGGCTTGAAGCCTTAGCCAAGGGAGAGAGGGAGAAGAAAGTTGTTGTCTGTTGTGTGAATGATAAGGATGAAAGAAGGTCTTATGGTTTTATATAAAATCCTCCAACATTGTATTATCCTCTAGTCAAAGTGTCTTCAAGATATCAAACATGATCTTATTTTTTATTCATAGAAAATCAAGTGGGGGATCCCACTTCACAACCGGTTTGGGGGGGGGGGGTTGGTTTAGTTAGGATGTAATGGTAGGTTAAACTAATTGGTTGGATGTTAAGTGGAATAATTAGTGGTTTAAGTGTGTCATGTAATATATAGTGTGTTAGGGTGTTTGGGGACCCTAACTAGCTTAGAAAAATAAAAACAATGCTTCTAGCATTATTTTGGTGTTCCAGGTATTATTCGGTTGTTCGGTTAGATACCGATTCGTTAAAGTGCTAAATTACACTTTTTAGTGTTTTTAAGTATTCTTTTGTAGTACTTTTGATTCCCGACACTTAGGGAAGTATTCTGGATGATAAAACGAAATTTCTGCATAATATTTCGGTGCCATAATGCTGATTATAGCTGAATTATATAAAATTATGCACTTAAAGTGCGTTTCGGGTGCTTTTTAGTGCTTATTTTTGCTTCCGGTGAGTATATATATTAAACCCTTGTATGTAGTCTCGGGTTTTATTGTATTCTTGTCGTTGGACCTACACCGAAGCTCCAATTTTATTGTCTGACTGCTTTCTGCAGTTTTGTCGACACAGTGTGTCTTACCGGTGAGTTTACTAGTATTTCTGACGCAACGCTCTCGTTTATGCATAAAGCAATATTTTGTAGTATACAACGTGCATGAATTCACTTGTTTAGTATGTGTTCAGCCATTGCTGACAATTAAGCACATAATTGCAGTCATTAAATAATAATTAAAGTGTACGGAAATTACCGGTTTGGTGCCAGTTGTCACAGTCTCCCCCCGTTAAAAGAATTTCGTCCCAAAATTCAGGCTGAGCTAACTCTCGCAGGAGTCTTCTTGAACAGGTGGGGATACTTTTCTTTGAATTGGTCTTCACGTTCCCATGTGTACTCGGGTCCGTGCTTAGAGCTCCAACGTACTTTGACAAGTTTAACAGTGCTCCTCCTGGTCTTGTTGACTTTCCAGTCGGCAACCTCAACGGGTTGTCCTGTAAATCGGAAGGCGTCATCAATATGCACTTCATCCACCGGGATGATCACGTCTTCTTGTGTTAGACTCTTCTTGAGGTTGGATACATGGAACGTATCATGTACTCCATTGAGTTCTTCCGTTAATTCCAACTTGTATGCCACGGTACCAATCCTTTCCAAGATTTTGAATGGTCCGATGTATCGTGGATTCAGCTTTCCACGTTTTCCAAATCTTACTACGGCCTTCCAAGGTGAGACCTTTAACAACACTTTGTCTCCCACCTTGAATTCTACTGGTTTTCTTTTCAGATCAGCGTAGCTTTTTTGTCGATCTCGAGCCGCCTTAATGCGCTCTCGGATCTGCGCAATCTTGTCGGTTGTCTCTTGTACAAGTCCAGGACCAACCATACGTTTATCTCCAGCGTCTGCCCAACATAAGGGCGATCGGCACTTGCGGCCATACAGAGCTTCGAACGGCGCAACCTTCATGTTTGTATGATAACTGTCATTGTAGGAAAACTCAACTAAAGGTAGATGAGTACCCCAGCTGCCGCCCAGATCCATGACACATGCGCGAAGCATATCTTCTAACGTTTGTATAGTCCGTTCGCTCTGGCCGTCTGTTTGTGGATGGAATGCCGTGCTTAGATCTAACTGAGATCCAAAGGCTTCCTGAAATGATTGCCAGATTCTTGAGACAAAGCGTCCATCTCTGTCTGAAATAATTGAGATTGGCACTCCATGTCGTGCCACAATTTCTCTTAAGTATATCTCGGCAAGCTTCCCAGTGCTGTCTTTTTCTCGGATCGGTAGGAAGTGCGCAGACTTTGTTAACCGATCAATTATTACCCATATCATATTGTGCCCTCTAGGGGTCTTGGGTAATTTCGTTATGAAGTCCATTGAGATTTGCTCCCACTTCCACATGGGTATCTCTGGTTGTTGTAGTAGGCCGGACGGCTTCTGATATTCTGCCTTAACCTTGGCACAGGTTAGGCATTTTCCAACATAAACAGCAACGTCGCTCTTGAGTCTCGGCCACCAATAGTATTCTTTCAAATCTTGATACATTTTATCTGATCCTGGATGGATCGATTATCTCGATTTGTGTGCTTCGTCAAGAATGACTTCTCGTATGCCACCATAGAGCGGAACCCAAATACGCTTCTTAAAGTATAGGGCTCCCTCTTCATTTGGCGCCATATATTTCAACATACCCCGGAGGTATTCAGCTTTAGGGTTTTCTCCCTTAAGAGCTTCTTGTTGCGCATCACGAATGCGTGTAGTGAGGTTCGTTCGAATCGTCATTTCCAGTGCTCGAACCCTTAGGGTCTTAACCCTTTCCTTTCGGCTTAATGCGTCTGCTACAACATTTGCCTTTCCAGGATGGTACTTAATCTCACAGTCATAATCGTTCAGCAGCTCGACCCAACGTCACTGACGCATGTTTAATTCTTTCTGATCGAATATGTGTTGTAGGCTTTTGTGATCTGTGAAGATTGTACATCGAGTACCATATAGATAGTGTCGCAAGATCTTCAAGGCGAATACCACTGCGCCCAGCTCCAGGTCGTGAGTGGTATAGTTTCTTTCATGAACCTTCAATTGTCTTGAAGCATAAGCGATGACTTTTTGGCGTTGCATGAGCACGCAACCCAAGCCTTGTCGTGAGGCGTCGCAGTATACCACGAAGTCTCCAGTGCCTTCGGGTAATGATAGTATTGGTGCATCGCATAGCTTGTTTTTAAGTAACTGGAAGGCTTCTTCTTGTTTGTAACCCCATTCGTATTTCTTGTCTTTCTGAGTAAGGGTCGTTAGCGGTTGAGCTATCTTTGAGAAATTCTCAATGAATCGCCGATAATAGCCCGCTAAGCCCAAAAATTGACGAACTTCAGTTGGGGTCTTGGGAGCTTCCCAATTCTTTATTGCTTCAATCTTGGATGGGTCTACATGAATGCCCATCTTATTCACAACGTGACTAAGAAATTGTACTTCGCGAATCTAGAATTCGCACTTTGAGAACTTCGCGTAAAGTTTCTCTTTCTTCAGTAGTTCTAGAATAGTTCTGAGGTGTTGCTCGTGTTCTTCTTTCGTTCGCGAGTAAATCAGGATATCATCAATAAATACAATCACGAATTTATCGAGATATGGTTTGCATACACGGTTCATCAGATCCATAAAGACCGCTGGTGCATTCGTCAGCCCAAATGGCATCACAAGGAATTCGTAATGCCCATATCGTGTTCTGAAAGCAGTCTTTGGCACGCTTTCTTCTTGGATTCTTAGCTGATGGTATCCAGATCGAAGGTCGATCTTGGAATAGTAGCTGGATCCTTGCAATTGATAAAATAAGTCGTCAATCCTCGGTAGTGGATACCGATTCTTGATCGTGAGCTTGTTCAGTTCTCTGTAATCGATACACATCCGCAGTGTTCCATCCTTCTTCTTCACGAACAATACAGGAGCTCCCCAGGGCGAGAAGCTTGGCCTTATGAATCCTTTATCCAACAACTCCTGGAGTTGTGTAGATAATTCTTGCATTTCGGATGGCACAAGTCGATAGGGAGCCTTGGCCACAGGAGCGGCTCCTGGAACCAAGTCTATATGAAATTCGACTTGTCGTTGCAGAGGTAGTCCTGGCAGATCTTCGGGAAAAACATCAGGGAATTCCTTCACCACAGGAATGTCCTCGAGTTTCGGCTCTACAACCTTCTTGTCTACAACGTGCGTTAGGAAAGCAACACATCCTTTCCTTAAGCACTTTTGTGCCTTCATACGACTGATGATTCGTAGAGGCGCGTTTCGTCTTTCTCCATGTACGATGAGAGTTTCATCATTTGCCAAAGGGATGCGAATGATTTTCTCATGACAAATAACCTCAGCTTTGTTCTTGGACAACCAGTCCATTCCGACTACTACATCGAAGCTACCCAATTGAATAGGTAAGAGGTCGATGCTAAATCTTCGTTCACCAAGTTCTAATGTGCAGCCTCTAACAACTTCGCCCGATTCAACGAGTTTACCATTGGCTAGCTCAATAGAATAAGGAATTTCTAATCTACTAGATTCTATTCCCAGTAGGCGTTTAAATTCCACAGACATGAAGCTATAATCGGCGCCAGTGTCAAATAATATGGACGCAAAGTGATTGTTAATGAGAAACGTACCGGTGACCACATTGGGGTCCTCGCGCGCGTCCTTTGCTTCAATCACAAATGCTCGAGCCTGAGCATTGTTTCCCTTTGGGCAGTCCTTCATGAAATGATCATTGCTTCCACAAATGAAGCATCCTTGGTTCCGCCCTTTCCCGTTACTATTCTTGTTTCCAGCACCATTTCCATTCCGGTTCTTTCCTTTTCCCCAACAGTCTTCTGCTTGATGACCCAACCTTCCACATTTGTCGCACCTTGGAATGCGACAAGCTCCTTCATGATGAAACTTACATTTTTGGCATTTAGGCATGGTGCCTTGGTATCCTTTGGTTGCAAGGGTTTTCGTCTCGTGAGGCGGGTTAGTGTCGCGCTTCTTGCTGAAACCTTTGTTGTTGCGAGTTGCTTGGTTCAGGTTTGCATGTTTCCTTTTCTTGTCACCGGACGACTCAGCATGTGTCTCGGTCTTCTCTGTTGGATTCAATGATAACTTCTTCATACGAACACAATCTTCAGTAAGGCTGACAGCCAGAGTTACAGCCTTGGTGATTGTTTGTGGTTTGGCCGACGTCACCATGCCACGAAACTCTGGGGCCAGTCCCCAAATGTAGCGTTCAATGCGCTTGAATTCGGGAGTCACCATGTAGGGAAGCACTCTAGACAGATCGTGGAACCTTCGAGTGTAGCCATTAATGTCAGCACCTTCCATGGTCAAGTGCCAGAACTCCGTTTCCAGTCTTTGGAGTTCAGCACGAGAGCAGTACTTCTCTCTCATTCTTTCTTTTAGTTCATTCCAAGTTAGGCCATAAGCGGCATCATCACCCAAAGTTTGGGTTTGCAAGTTCCACCAAGTCAGAGCTTCATCGATAAACAATCTGGTAGCAAAAGTGACTTGCTGATCCGCAGTACACTTGCTCATGCGGATAGTAGCTTCAGTCTTCTCCGTCCAACGTACAAATGCTACTACACCTCCTGTGCCGTCATAGTTCATCGGCTTGCAGTCGAGGAACTGTTTGAAAGTGCAGCCTGGAATTGATTTAACCAATTCACATGTGAGCAATCGAAGAAATAATGAAACAAAGACCGTTCATAAATTTCTCCATGCTTAGCAAATCGTCTTAAGGTTACCTTGAGCTGCGTTGCCTCCAGATGAATCTCCATGCCCGTTACGTCTAGCATTGCTTGGTCCTCCACTGTCTTCAGTACGGTTCGCCTCGTACTGGGCGATAGCAGCGGAGATCCTTTCTTCCAGTAGAGCATTCAGCTCTTCAGCAGTTCTTGGCAGTGGGGGAGGAGGAGGTTGATCATCATTGCGAGCATTCACAGTTTTCCTGGGTGCCATGTTCTGACAAAACATAACACAACGGGGTTAATCGTTTGTTTGATATCGTCGTACTAGACAGTAGTAGCATATATATTCACAGGTATATACCACATAAGTGATATCAAACAATTATTACTCTAGCAGAGTACTTATAGGCTAGCACTAAGGGAATCTATACGTGACGAGACTTGCTGTGGTTTCTGTGCACTGAATTCCATAATTATGTATGCATCCATAATTACGTAACTCCTTGCACAGTCCGCACAGTTCGTTTCATCCGCGTATTTCTTCCTTCAGATAGGCCATTGCTTTCAGGTAAAGTCACGTATACTTGTGACATTCCACTTCTAGTGTATGCTAATTATCACACATAATTGCAAGTAATTTCTCAGTTAAAGACAAGTGCTACTTCGGTGCATCCTAAGTCTCGTAGGGTCCTTTCTAGACTCTTTCTAAACAGTTTCAGGTAGTGGATGTCGCGGGACGTTTTATGCAATGAAAACTCTTTGAAAAAAATTTTTCGAGAAAGGATCCTAGAGATTGTAGACTAGACTCGAGAAGGAATCCTGGTTCACTACAATCGTAGCTCTGATTCCAATCTGTCACACCCCTTTCTGCGGCGGAAGCACGAGGTGTGATCATGAAAGGTTCTCATTGCATACGAATGGTAAACATACTACATGCTCATGAAAATAACTTCAAATACCATAATTTGAAAACATAAGATAGCGTTTACATCGCGAGATAGCATAAAACATTGTCTTAAAAAGTTTACAACTTTATTTAAAGATAAACATAAGCGACATCCACCAGCATGGGTAAGACCGCGTGCACATCCACTTCTAGTTACCTGAAATACATGTGAGTTTTTGGAAAAACGTCAACATAATGTTGGTGTGAATTCATGCAGTTTTTGGATTTCACGTTTGTATACTTTGTATGAAAACATAGTTTGTGTCATGTATAAATCAAGTTTTCATATATAAATCAAGTTTTCATGTGTACCCCACGTACTCATGTATAATTCAAGTTTACTTGAGTACCCCACGTACTCAAGTTTAATTCAAGTTTACTTGTGTACCCCACGTACTCAAGTATAAATCAAGTTTTAGTATGGTATGAATTTTTAAGTAAATAAAGTATTCCTATAAGTATCAGGATTGTTAATGGGTTGCAAAGCCATTAACATGTGACACAACATAGGAAGCCACCAAACCTTAGGCATTTTTCTAGTTGGCATATTCTGAGACACAAAAGCACTACTCGATTCTCGCCCTCACCGAGAGTGTGGCTGCCCGGCACCCGTTAGATCTAACCTTTTGTTCTGCGGTCTAGGTATATTGTTGATTAATGGTGCTTATGGTACCCTATTCGTGACACGATTCCTCGTATCATTTCTCACATCACATTATACTTGGTTCTCGTCCTCACCAAGTGTGTTTCTTGTTATCATACCATTTATAAACATTGTAACATTTGTACATGTATTTCACCCCCGAAGTTATAAAACTGAAAACAGTTAAAGAAAAGGGGGAGCATGAACTCACAACTTTGCGTTCCTTGCGTCGTAAACTTCACCGGATTTGCTTAATTAACGTCGTGACCTATACGCGTTTTCTTAACGTTAGTCACTAGACTTGCGTCGCACAAGTACAGTCACTCTCTTTTGTATTTGTATGGTTGTGTTAAAAATATTTTATATTTTTAACTAAGTATCTTACTTATATTATTTTCTCAAAAATTAATATAAGTATCTCGTGTTTTGCACTTTGCACCCGAATTATGTATCTTGTATGTTGTATGTGTATTTTTGTGTTTATACTTCTCATGAGTATTTAGTGTATTTTTAAGTTCTAATACACTAGCACGTATAACACATACTATATACACTTAGCACAACAGTCGGTGATCAAATAATATATATATTTTTCTCGAAAATATATACATACTTAATATCCATTTTTATTCTTGAAGAAATCCTCATTTCTTATCACCAAAAATTAGGGAAACCTTGGTAATATTTTTAAATACATTTTTAGGGAATAAGTTTCTCAAAAACTTATATTTTTCTAAGTGTCAAAATTTTATAAAAATTTTGACAGAGTTTCCCCTAAAAATGGAGGTTTCCCATGTTTTCAAAACATGTGTTTATTTTCTTTTTAAATCCACAACAATCTCAACAACACAATCTTTATTTATCAAACTTGTCAAAACAAGCATATACCACAACTTATGAACTTGAAAGTTTGTAAAAATATGTAGTAAATTACTAATATATTTAGTAGGTCTTGTTATCTTTAAAAATAAGTTTAGTTTCTTAAAAACTTTATTTTTAAAGAATATGTATTTTCACAACTTCAAGTCATGAATTTCAAAATATTTCTTTGTGGAATTTTCTTTCTACACAAGTGTTTATACACTTGTTTACTTTCTAAAAATGATTTTAGTTTATACAAGATCCGGGTTTTTAACAATCTAGTATTTTCCACTTGGTTCTTCCGAAAAACCACTTGTAGATCTTTAGATCTACAAGTTTACAACTTCATTTTACAAGAAAAAATATTTTTATTCAAGTTTCAAGTTCATGGTGGATGGTTTCATCATCTTTCACATTTCTAACACTAACATACTACTAGTTCATGTTCTTGAACATGATCTAGTATGTCTAGATGATGATCCATCCCAATTTTAGTAACAAACAACATCAAATAATCACAACTATACAAGATTCACATGATTTACACACATATCTACTCTTTATCCATCATTAATCATTTATGTTCAAGACTTTATGCTATGTTCTTTAGTGTTCATAATTTTTAACCATTAAATCACCTATTAACCAACATAAACCAGATCAAGATGATGTTTTAGAGCACTTACTACTAGCACAAGGCTAGGGGAGTTCAAGAGGGTAAATGAAGTGGATAAAAGCAAATGAAGGAGGTCCTTCAAGATCCGCTTGCACCGAGCTTCGTTAGTGACCTTCTTACACCTCAAGATAACCTTGGAATGCTTGAATGATGATTGAAAATGGTGATGGTGTGGTGGTGGCTTGAAGCCTTAGCCAAGGGAGAGAGGGAGAAGAAAGTTGTTGTTTGTTGTGTGAATGATAAGGATGAAAGAAGGTCTTATGGTTTTATATAAAATCCTCCAACATTGTATTATCCTCTAGTCAAAGTGTCTTCAAGATATCAAACATGATCTTATTTTTTATTCATAGAAAATCAAGTGGGGGATCCCACTTCACAACCGGTTTGGGGGGGGGGGGGGGTTGGTTTAGTTAGGATGTAATGGTTGGTTAAACTAATTGGTTGGAAGTTAAGTGGAATAATTAGTGGTTTAAGTGTGTCATGTAATATATAGTGTGTTAGGGTGTTTGGGGACCCTAACTAGCTTAGAAAAATAAAAACAATGCTTCTAGCATTATTTTGGTGTTTCGGGTATTATTCGGTTGTTCGGTTAGATACCGATTCGTTAAGGTGCTAAATTACACTTTTTAATGTGTTTTAAGTATTCTTTTGTAGCACTTTTGATTCCCGACACTTAGGGAAGTATTCTGGATGATAAAACGAAATTTTTGCATAATATTTCGGTGCCATAATGTTGATTATAGCTGAATTATATAAAATTCTGCACTTAAAGTGCGTTTCGGGTGCTTTTTAGTGCTTATTTTTGCTTCCGGTGAGTATATATATTAAACCCTTGTATGTAGTCTCGGGTTTTAATGTATTCTTGTCGTTGGACCTACACCGAGGCTCCAATTTTATTGTCTGACTGCTTTCTGCAGTTCTGTCGACACAGTGTGTCTTACCGGTGAGTTTACTAGTATTTCTGACGCAACGCTCTCGTTTATGCATAAAGCAATATTTTGTAGTATACAACGTGCATGAATTCACTTGTTTAGTATGTGTTCAGCCATTGCTGACAATTAAGCACATAATTGCAGTCATTAAATAATAATTAAAGTGTACGGAAATTACCGGTTTGGTGCCAGTTGTCACACCTTGGTGTGTGCGGTACTTGCTAGGTATAGCCTATGTTGCACCTTACCGGGAGCTTCCATCTCTATCTCCTCGTCTAACTCTTCCTCATCCTCTACCTCAACACTTTCTCTAACTACCTCCCCTAAACTCTTTCCACTATGGGTAGTAATAGCCTTAGCTGAATGGTTAGCCGGGTTCGGGTAGGTATTTCCTGAAAATTGACCAGGTGGGTGCTCTTGTAACTGTTCGTCTATACCCCCTACTTGTCACTGAAGATCTAAGAGTGCGGATTGTTGATTTTTATTGTGAAGCTCTTGATTTTTATTTATTTGTTCTTGATTTTTAGTGAAGTTACCAAATTCGGTTAAAGTTTTCTGAGTAACCTGATCTCTCACCATTAACTGAGCAAATAACTCCTCAATCCTACTCAGACTACCCTCTGAACCTTTACCACTAACCTGACCCTCTTGATTTGACCCCCCCACTAGCAAATTGACCCCCTGAACCACTAAACTGACCTCCCTCTCCTGAACCTCCACTAGTGTATAGACCGGGCCCCCTATTTTGATACTAACCAGATGGAAAACCAGGAGGATTACCAGAAGAGTGAAAACTACTATTATTGCCACTACCACGCCAGTTGGAGTTATAATTAAAATTATTATTATTAAACGGGCCACTAGATTGACCGGCTATAAACTCTACCTGCTCGAGTGTAAGTGTGGAACAATCTATCATATCGTGGCCTCCCCTACAAACCTCACATCTATCGACCTTTTTCTTAATCTCATTCAGCTCCTGTTTAAAAGATTTCTCCATCCTTTCTAGAGCAACAGCTACCGATGAATCCAAGCCAACTTGGTTTACCCCTCGAGCGGCCGAGGGGGTAGTCACAAGAAAGGAAGTCCATGTCAGAATGGGCGAAACTCTCAAATAAATCATTGCACTCATTAACTGTCTTTTTACCCATGAGTTGCCCTCCAGCAGAAGTATCAAACCGGGCTTTGATCTCGGGCATGAGACCATTGTAGAACTTTTCCACGAGTGCCAAATCCGACAAACCATGCTGAGAACAACGAGAAATCAAAGTTTGGAAACGCTCCCAGGCCAGGTGGTAAGGCTCATCAGGCTCCATCCGGAACGAATGGATCTGATCGCGTAGACGAGATGCTTTGGCAGGTGGGAAATATTTAGCTAAGAAAGCATCTCGTAAACCTGCCCAGGTGGTGAAAGTCCCTGCTGGTTACGAATCGAACCAGACGGCTGCACGGCCAGCGAGAGAAAATGGGAAAACCTTACCTGGCATCTAGATTAACACCCTCAATAGAGAAGGTGCTACAAAGGCAGGTGATTCGGTTAATGTGGGCGGGTGCATCCTCATCATCACGACCGTGGAATTGGCACGAATTAGTGATGGCCGTCATGATGTAGGACGGGATCTGCCAGAACCTATCATTAGCAATGTTGGGAAGAGTGATGGGTGAATTAGCACCGGTGAAACCAGTGGTGGCTTGCTCGTAAACGGTTCGATTGGACATTTGGTTATTGGGTGTAGGACTAGGTGGACGGGTGGGTGGTGGAGAATTGTGTGGTGACGGCTTCAGTGTGAAGTCGAAGGCTGGTGGTTTAGAGTGGATAGTAGAGTCAAAAGGGGCGAATTGTGAATAAATCGTTCCTACGTATATTAGGACGTATAGAAATCAATTTGTGGTATTGCGCTATTTATAATATGCACCCAAAGGTGAGTGTCTCTACAACCCCTCTTTTTACTGTTTTGAATATGTTTTGGGGGAAGAACAAGCCTTAAAAAGGGTTTAATAATGTTTTTGAATAAAACATACCTTTGATATATAAAAATGTATATTTTCATAGAAAATATACGGATTTGTAAAATATATATATGTTTCGGGGAGAAACGGGGAATAGTACAGTGTTTCAGAGAAAATGACCGCGTAGATTTAAAATTGTTTAAATCTATAGTTGGGACGAATTTGCTTGATCTCAAGAGAGTAAGTATCGGTCATAGGCTTACATTTCGGTGGGGACTTCGGGGAATTCGTATAACATCATATATTATTTATCATTATTAGTAGGATATATATATTGTTCATGAGGCAGGCATTATAGATGGCCTCGATATGGGCCATGCGCAAGTAATGTCGTTTAATCATTTAAGTATTGCACGCGAGGAATTATTGGTAGATCTATCAGGTTGACAACCCCGTCGTGACCGGTCGCCCCGTGTCAAGTCAAACGACGAATTGATATTTCGTTTTTAGTCTAGCATTGATTATACCTTCATTGTTAATATATAGTTCGTAATGTCTTGCTAACTTACGAGTCCGAACATTTGATTCTATCAATTTAATATGTAAATTCCGGAAGATGTCTATGGTCTGAAGGTTCTACGGAAATGCTTGCGACGGCTGACCCTTGAATTTTTATAAGGAAATGAAATAACTTTCTTAAAAATTATATGGATGTTTTAATAATAAACACATAATTAGAAATTTTTTTCCTTGGATCAAATTATTTAAATTTGAATATGTGAACTCACCCTCCTTTGTGTTGACACTTGATTTTAACGTGTTCTTCAGGTACTTGAGTTCGGCTTTGGGAATTATGGCGTATCTTGTGGTTGTTGATGCATGTTTGGTTTGATAATGTATTGGACAAACTTTTAAAACAATTTGGATGCATCGTTCAGCAAGATATTAATGGGCACCAACTTCCGTCACCACTATAATTAATATTCCGCTGCGATGTTTTTGGGGTGTGACAGAAGTTGGTATCAGAGCCAATGGTTGTTAGCGAACTAGGTGTTTTCTGGGAAAACTCTAGACTTCAACCAAAGAATTTTGAGATTAAAGTCCAAAATTTGCGAAGCCAAAAATTTTTAAATAAACATGGAATTTTTATCATGTATGAAAACCATTGCGTGTTTATGTGCGTACATGATTATCTGTTTATTTGGGCCTTATGTGTTATTGTTCATTTGAACACACACTTACTTTATACGGTTATGTATGTCACAGATGTCGCACGAGCACGAGGTCATCGAGATTCATGACTCAGGTAGTGATGTGCTAAAAGTAGTTTGATAAAAACAATTAAAATTAACATAAATCTAGACTCAAAGTAATACTCTAGACTCTCTAAACTCGACTAAACTACTAACCGGCAAGTGAACCGATCGACTATAGTAAAGCTAAGTAAGTCCGGATATCGAACCCACGAGACTCGATTAAATTATGCTAAGACTCTATCTAGACTAAGACTAAAACGACTTAACTAATTGTTTATTTGATTGGGGGGGGTTACTAAAACCTAAATTTGCAATTAAAATTAAACTAAATTAACTAGACACGAATTTGGACGAAGACTTAACTCAGTGATGATGAAGACTACCTAGGCTAGACTCATGTTCAACTAGGAATGGATTTCTATTCGAAATTAACGTGGTATGGAACCGGGATCTTTCAATGCTAAACCCTAAGAAATCCCTACTAAGACCTCCCGAACCTTCTCAGGAAGAAACTTGTGAGAATCTACAGAGCTGTTATGACTACCGGCTGATAGATTTCCTCTCAGCCCTCTAACTTCTTGAAAAGTGCCCTAATATGACAATCTACCCCTCAGCGCGAAAGTCTAAGGCAACTATGGATTTTAACTTGGTTTAATAGACACGAGTATGATTAGGGAACTAAGACCGATTTCTCTCAAAACCTAATCCTAGCTATATACCAAACCGAGACCTATTAACAACCCCGAGCCTCTCAGTGAGAAGATTAGTAGAATATCAAGTTTCAAGAATCTTTCAATTACCGTTTCTAAGGCTATTGGCCAATTCACCGAAAAATTACCCAAACCTGTGAATATTAGATAATTAACACGAACCTATTCTATGAAAGACATTCATCAAGATTCATGTGAAACGAGCAATTAATCGAAAATCAACACAAGATACGCATATACACCAAATCAAAGGTTCCAAAGTTCTTTACTTTCCAAGAAAACCCATAACCAACGTTAATAACGAATAAAAATCCAATCTTTGTTAAACAATCATCATAACCTAGGTAGTTAAAGGTGTTTAGCAGATAATCATTGTGACAAACATCATAAAAATCATAAACAAAATAGAATTCATCAAGAAACAAGCTGAAATCAAAGGAAACAAGAAAGAGAAGGGAAGATTAAACCCGAATTCTTCACTCCGAATGCTCCGGAACTCGTACCCAATGATTCCCAGACTTCACAAGCTTCAAAGGACCTCTGATCAGCCTCCGAGATGTCCAATTTTCGTCTAAAAGCTTGCTGACTTCGTAAGTTCTCAACAATGAATGATTGATATGTTTTTATAATGTTTAAACCCTAAAATTCCTTGCTTTTCACGTAATAATCTGCCACCACAAGCCTGTGGTGGCCCGCGAAGAACAACAGGCAACCCGTCGCGGGTAGCGGCGCCCCTAAAAATAATATTTTCCTTTTTACTCCATGGTGGCCCGCGACAAACCCCTTTAAAACCCTCGCGGGTAGCGACAAACATCCAGAGCTGCAATTTTTCACCGTTTCAGCTTCCAATCTTTCGTTCCTTGATCCGACACTTTATCTTGTCACATTTTAACTCGTTTCTACACTTTTCAGCTACAAAGACCTGGAAAACACAAATCTATCAAAAGTATATACAATCTACATGAAAATGAACTAAAACTATCCATAATCGACTAAACCAAACACGAATAAAAGATGTATTTTACAATACATCAGGTAGCGAGCCAGAATTCGAGACTTCACCCAGATCCATTCTACCAGAGATACCCCTCATGACTCCACAGATGGTTGGTATGGCCGAATTCGCTTCGTCATTTCATGTCGATCCTGCTGCTTTCGCCAGCCAGGTAGACCCCCGTTATGCTTTCACAGGCAACAGATGGATAGACGACGATGATGATGTTCCTCCCTTGATTCATGAGACGGGTCAATCATCAGGAACTGTACCAGTTATCGATGACATGGATAGAGGTGTCCCTATGATTGGAGGATCTTTCAGTATCGCACCAGTGGTGGACGCCACTATCGTCACGGCTCAACAATTGGAGCCATCAGCCGTCCCACCTACTGCTGTTGCTAAGCCCACTACTGAGATCCCTCCACCTGTTATTACTGAGTCATCCTTACCATTAATCGAGTCACACGCTCCTACTACACCTCTCTTGGTTTATTATCGACGTAGGAAGAGGACTAGACCTGTAGGAGAGATCACATCGACGTCACGCGCAGAGACATCATCTGCTTCCAAGAAGCAGAAAGGAGTATGGGTTGATCGATGTTGCCATTGCGACCGACAGTTCGCCAATCTGCGTGGAGACCTAGACTCAGCTAGGAATCAGATACAGGATTTAGGGGGACAGATGGACTGGTACGATGAGCTGAAGGATTTAGACGACAGTGCAGTGGATCAGATGCACTAGAGAATAGTGGAGCTGGAGGAGCTTGTTAGGAGGATGTTGGACTTCTTGGGTCTGAAGCGTTAGTTGTTTGTTGTTTTTTGTTGGTTGTTCTGTATGTCTCTTTTGATAAACTCAGTTTATGGCTTGCATGCCAGATTTTTTTTTATATTTAGTAGGAAATTTTATATGAACTTGTTGTGGGTGTTGACGTAGACATGCCAAAATTTGGTTAGTCGTGTAATAAAAACAAGTTTTATAATTTCTGTAATGAATATCGGATGGGTCACTTTTGGTTTAAAAATTGTTCTCATTATTATGTCGATATTATACATGCGCAATGTTTGGTCCACTAGTATTTAATGATTGAATTATTTTTGGATATCGTCTTATGTTGTTATTATTGTTGTAATAATAGAAACGACGAAATGCCACCAAAAGCGAGACAAGGTCCTGGACTACCTACCACCTCAGAAGAGTTGGCACAACTCATTGCCCAACATGTTAATACTGCCATGGAATAGCGCGATGCTAACCAGAATAATGGCCAAGGACGTGGACGTGGTATTCATGGGCATGGTTTTGGTGGAGCACAGATCGGAAACCCTCAAGGTAATATAATGATCGGAAAGTTTTAGTAGTTCATGTGTTATGATATAATCGGAGCGTAATCCTGATTTTCATTAACCTTGTGAACAATGCATGGTTGTACGTATGAAACATTCCAGGGATGCAACCCACGATCATTTACCGGTGCCGAAGGACCCTAGATATCACCAGATGGATTGAGAAGATGGAATTTGTCATGGCAATCAGTGGTTGTGCTGCTGATCAACAGGTTAGGTATGCTTCTTGTTCTTTTCTTGATGAAGTGTTATCCTGGTGGAACGCACAAGTTCAAATAATGGGTGAAGACGCTGCCTATGGTCTAACATGGAATGAATTTTAAGAGATGCTTCTAAAGGAATACTGTCCGCGTAGTAAGATACAGAAGATTGAGACCGACTTCTGGAATTTGACCATGGAAGGCCTGAACGTCAGAGCTTACACATCTCGGTTCAACGATTTGGCAAGGTTGGTTCCACGGATGGTCACTCCTGAGTATGTTAAGATAGAGATGTACATTTGGCGGCTATCGCCACAAATTCGCAGCATGGTCACATCAGCGAAACCCACTACCTATCTAGAAGCTACTACTCTGGCGAAATCATTAGCGGATGACGCTGCTCGCAAAGGTAGCCATAACAAGAAGGAGGAAACCGGGAAGTGGTCGGGCAAGGCCAATGCAGACTTGAAATTTGAGCGGTCGGAGCGATCTGAGCCTAGATTTGGAGATTCGGGGAAGCGTAAGTCCGAGAGCTCGAAAAAGGATACCGATGAGAAGCGTGATAGGAAACGCAGTTCGAGGAAGGCATATGTAGCAAACTCTAGTGACTCTAGAAGGGATAATGCCAAGGATGGCAAGAGTAGTTCTGAGAAAAAGACTCATGGAGATGAGTAGAGAAAGTGCGCCAGGTGTGGTTAAACTGGGCATGTTACCCGCGAGTGCTATGCCAAGAGTACTTCAGAGGGACTTAAGCTAGAGGGATACTTCGAGTGCGGTGAACAAGGACATTTTAAGAGAGATTGTCCGAAAGTGAAGGGTCGGAATGCTAGGGCAGAGCATTCGAGCTGAATGTTGGAAAGGCACGTGATGATCCTGCTGTTGTTACCGGTACGTTCTTGATCAATAACCATTCTGCGTTCGTACTCTTTGATATTGGGGCTGACTTGAGTTTTGTTTCAAAAAACATTGAACCATTTCTGTGTTCTCCAACAATTAAGCTAAGTAAAAAGTACTCGATAGAACTAGCAAATGGTAAATTGATAGAGACTAGTGAAGTCATTCGTGGTTGTAGTATTCAGTTAGACGATCATAGTTTTAGTATCGATTTATTACCAGTGGAGTTGGGTAGTTTTGATGTAGTTGTTGGGATGGATTTGCTATCCAAGAATAAAGCTGAGATTATTTGTTTGGAGAAACAAGTGAGGATACCTCATCCTGGTGGTGGTGAAGCCATAGTTGTTCACGGAGACCGATCGAGTCGAGTGTCGAGTGTTGTTAGTGTTATGAAGATGCTTAAGATGTTGCGTAAGGGTTATCCTACGTTCTTAGTTAACGTAGTGGATACAAAGGCTGAAGGTAGGAAGATCGAAGAGATTCCTATAGTTCGTAATTATGTGGAAGTTTTCCCTGAAGACTTACCTGGATTGCCCCCTGCGAGATAAATCGAGTTTAAAATTGATCTGGTATCCGGTACTGCACTTATTGCAAAATCTCCTTATAGATTGGCACCGTCAGAGATGAAAGAATTGTCGAATCAGCTTCAAGAGCTACTTGACAAAGGTTTCATTCGACCAAGCTTTTCGCCTTGGGGTGCACCTATTTTGTTTGTGAAGAAGAAGGATGGTTCCTTCAGGATGTGCATTGACTACTGAGAGCTGAACAAGTTGACTATCAAGAATCGGTACCCTCTACCGAGAATTGACGATTTGTTTGATCAGCTACAGGGATCCAGCTACTACTCGAAGATCGACCTGCGTTCAGGATATCATTAGTTGAAGGTTGCTGCCGAAGATGTCCCAAAGACTGCTTTTCGAACACGATATGGCCATTACGAGTTTTTAGTCATGCCTTTTGGCTTAACTAATGCGCCAGCTGTGTTCATGGATCTCATGAACAGGGCATGCAAACCCTATTTGGATAAATCCGTGATAGTATTCATCAACGATATACTTATCTATTCGCGAACTAAAGAAAAACAAGAGAAACATCTGAAGTTGATTCTGGAGCTTCTGAAGGAAGAGAAGTTGTATGCCAAGTTCTCTAAATGTGAATTCTGGATTCGAGAAGTTCATTTTCTCGGACACATCATAAATGAGAAATGTATACACTTGGATCCATCAAAGATAGAAGCGATTAAGAATTGGGAAGCGCCAAAGACTCCGTCAAAAGTGCGACAATTCTTAGGACTTACTAGGTATTATCGGAGATTCATAGAGAATTTCTCCAGATTAGCGCAGCCTTTGACGCTATTGACCCAGAAGGAGAAGAAGTTCGATTGAATTGAAAAGTAGGAGGAAGCTTTTCGGATGTTGAAGGAGAAGTTGTGTAGTGCACCTATTCTTTCCCTTCCTGAGGGAAATGATGACTTCATTGTATATTGTGATGCGTCACGTTTGAGCCTAGGATGTGTGCTTATGCAGAATGACAAAGTGATAGCCTATGCATCCAGACAATTGAAAGTGCACGAGAAGAATTACACGACACATGATTTGGAGTTAGGAGCTGTTGTGTTTGCCTTGAAGATCTGGAGACATTATTTGTATGGCACAAAATGTACGATTTACACAGACCATAAAAGCCTCCAGCATATCTTTGATTAGAAGGAGCTCAACATGCGACAGCGGCATTGGGTAGAGTTACTCAACGATTACGAGTGTGATATTCGTTATCACCCTGGTAAAGCAAATGTTGTTGTTGATGCACTCAGTAGGAAGGAGCGGGAGAAGCCTCTACGTGTGCGTGCTTTGGGCTTGACCATACAGACGAATTTGACCGATCGAATTCGTAATGCACAACGAGAAGCTTTAAAGGATGAGAACCTGAGAAGAGAAGGTTTGGAGGTTTAGAATGTGAACTGATACTAAAAGCAGATGAAGTGATGTACTTCATGAACCAGATTTGGGTTCCGCTTAGAGGTAACCTACGTGAACTGGTTATGAATGAAGCTCATAAATCCAGATATTCTATTCACCCAGGTTCTACCAAGATGTATCAGGATATTAAGGAGTTATACTGATGGCCAAATATGAAGAAAGATATTGCGGTGTATGTGAGTAAATGTCTGACATGCTCGAAAGTTAAGGCTGAACATCAGAAGCCGTCTAGGCTCCTGCAGCAACCAGAGATTCCTAAGTGGAAATGGGAACATCTTACGATGGACTTTATCACCATGTTACCCCGTATGTCACGTGGACATGATACGATATGGGTAATCATGGATCGATTGACAAAGTCTGCTCATTTCCTAGCGCTTAAGGAAACAGACAATACAAAGAAGATATCGCAGTTGTACCTTAATAAGATTGTAGCCTATCACGGAGTACTAGTGTCTATTATCTAAGATAGAGACGGACGGTTTGACTCTCGGTTTTGGTGATCTCTTCAGGAATCGCTAGGTTCTCGTTTGGACATGAGTACTACATATCATCCTCAAACGGATGGTCAAAGCGAGAGAACCATTCAGACGTTAGAGGATATGTTGAGAGCGTGTGCAATCGATTTCAGTGGAAGTTGGGATACTCATTTGCCTCTGGCTGAGTTTTCCTACAACAATAGTTACCACGCTAGTATCAAGGCCACTCCGTTTGAAGCCTTCTATGGAAGGAAGTGTCGATCACCACTTGGTCCACTTTGTTGGGTTGAAGTCAGCGAGAGGCAATTGACTAGACCCGAGCTTATCCAGGAAACCACCGACAAGGTTGTCCAGATCAAGGGAAGGTTGAAAGCTGCCGAAGATCGACAGAAGATTTATGCAGATAACTGGAGGAAACCGTTGGAGTTTCAGATTGGCGATCGAGTGATGTTGAAGGTGTCGCCTTGGAAAGGCGTTGTGAGATTTGGGAAAGGGGGAAAGCTGAGCCCGCGGTATATAGGTCCTTTCGAAATCGCATCTCGAGCTTGATCAGTCGCATATAGGCTCAAGCTGCCACAGGAGTTGAGTGGAGTTCATGACGTGTTTCATGTCTCCAATTTGAAAAAGTGTCTGTCGGATGAGACACTGATTATACCCCCTGGAGAGGTTCATTTAGACGATAAACTGAGATTTATCGAAGAACCAGTAGAGGTTCTGGATTGGAAAATTCAGAAACTTAGGAGGAGTAGGATTAAGTTGGTCAAGGTTCGCTGGGATTCTAAACGTGGACCCGAGTTCACCTGGGAACAACAGGACTAGATGCAACGGAAATATCCACATCTCTTCCCACCTAGTGTGAAAACAAAACCTGTAGAGTAGAATTTTTAGGACGAAATTTCCTAAACATGGGGAGACTGTGACACCCGGCTATTTAGGCTGTACCGTACAAATGTAACACGTGTCATGATGAATAAAAGGTTGTATTTGACTGATATTAATGTTTACGTGTGACATTTGATGTGTTGGTAAACCAAAACTTTGATAAAAATTATGTTGGCAACAATAAGATAAACGCTTATCGCGTAACGAACAAAATGCGAAACGAACATCGGTGACCACCCGATCAATGTTAAAATCCTAAAAATAATCTGTTATGATTAGAATGGTGGAAGGAAACATAAACTAAAACGCTAAGAAATTATATTTTTCGAGTTTAAGCGCATACCGCGTGATACTGCGCGTATCTGACAAAATTCTGTCAACGCAGCCAGTCAAGTCAACTGATAATTATTTCAGTAATAATTTGATGAGTTTATTTTTATAGAGCGTTAAAAATAATTTAAAACTTCATAAAACGGGATTAAAACGCTAGATAAAATACCCGGTATCCAGTAAAATACCAGTTTTGATCTATATATGTATATATATAGTGTATGTATGCGTGTAGTATGTATGTGTAAGGACAGATGGCGGCTAGGGAGGTGTGTTCTCTATCTCTCTCCAGCATGTGTAGGCTTTAGAAGATGTGCATGATGATTACAACTTTACAAATCCTTCTAAGATCTTGTCAAATCCAAGAAATATCACCAACAAACTCAATCACTCTCTCTCTCTCTTTCTCTCTAACAATCTCGGCCGAACACCCCTCTATTACCATCCATTTTCAAATTTCAAACCATTTCTTGAAGATCCAAGCTCTTCCAAAGTGTTTTCAAGTCCATTTGAAGGTCTAAAGGTGATTACAGGGTGTTTCAAGCAACAATCAAGCTCCATATCATCAATCTTTACTAAAAATCATTCAAAATCTTGAAGGTATAAAACTCACTTTAAAAACCCTGTTCTTGATTCTTCATGATCTTGATGATGATGAGAGTTTCTCTTGTTCTTGAATCTAAACATAAACTTGAAAACTAAAACAAATGGGTTTTTGAATAAAATATAAATGGATGCATGTGTGTGGGTATGCTCGGGCCGTACATATGTATGTTGTTAGAATGTGAGTTTTGATTTTTGGTTTGATCTTGATTGATAAGATGTTGAAAAGTGATGTGCATGTGATCTTGGAAAGTTCTAAAAGGAGTTTTAATCATGTGAATGGACATGTAAAAGTAAAATTTTGGATTCATATGTGTGTATGTATATGTGAGCCGTATATGTATGTGTGTATATGCATGCATGAACAATTTTGATATTGATAATTTTAGATGTGTAAGAATATATATATATATATATATATGTCTTGCATTTATGATGAAATGATTAGATGATGATCATATGAAGATGATGATGTTCTTGAATGTTTGAACATGAGTTAAATGCATGTTAGATATAATTTAGTTCATGCAAAATGATGATGTGAATTGAATGCATTAGATGCTTGTACTTAAGCATGCATATGGATGTATGGTCATGAAATGATGAATAATGTATGGTATGATGAAGATGGTTTTTAATCAGGCCCTAAACACTAGAAATAATAATATTTGAAGTGTTAACATAATATAAAACTTTGTCATAAAATTTACTAGCTTTGCATGTTGTACTTGGTGCTTTAAGTGTTGTAAAATACGTGAAATCGCATGATTTATGTGACTTATATAAAAACTGCACTAATCTGATTATAACCATCATTTTAATCAGTAAATAATATGTATTATGTTAAAATATCAAGTCGTTACGAGTTGGGATGGTTATGGTAACATTTAACGCAAAACTATGCGGTAAAACGGTTAAAAATCGGCTTTTCGAAGAATTTTTATAAAATTGTTTTAGATCAGTAAGTAAACTGATATTTTTAGTATAAATATAAGTATTTTAATTATATTAAGTTTACTTGGTGTTTGGTTAGTCATACGTGAGTTCCGACGCCCGAAAACGTTATCGAATCACTAAAATACGCGTTTTACAATGTGCACTAGCATGGGTTATTTATGGGTGAACCTTATGTGTTAAAATGTGTTATGTGATTTATATATGTATATATGAAAATATGTTAAGTGTTGACATGATAGCGGGAATTTAGACTATGCATGTACACTTGAGCGCTTAAAGCAGTAGAATCGGTAAAAATCGCGTTAAATGTGTAACTTGTTTGTCGAGCATGAAACTTGATACATATATTAACTTGATAAGTTATCTCATGTATATGTGCTTTAAAAATGATGAAATAAAAAAGTTAATGAAATTTCGCGTGTTATGATATTAAGTTTATGTGTACGTTTATGTATATATATTATGATGTGCAAATCGTAGATATATTACGTATAAACGGGAGTGTTAAAGGATTTACATGATAAGGGTCACCAATAAAATTGTTCAAGTCGCAAAATCTTAATTTTATATATATATATATATATAGTGGAGAGTTCAAATGAGAAGAATTTTTTTGTAAGAAGAAAAAAAAGAAGTTTCAACCAATAAGAATGCTTCATTTTACTTCATTTAATATTTGTATTTAATTTTAATATAAGGGTATATTGGTAAAATTACATAAATCATTAATTTGTATTCTTCCCCTTTAATAACTAGCTAAATTAAATTTGTAACTCCTTTTCAAAATATATAATTTTTCCAAATTAAAAAAAAACAACTTAATTTAAAGTGTAGAATAAATTACTAGTTGTGTAGGATATATTTCGAGGTGTGTAGGATAAATTTCGACTGTGTAGGATAAAATTCTATAATGTGTAGGGTATATGTAGGAAAATTTTGATATGTGTAGGTTTTGTAGATTATATATAGGATAATTAATTATTAGTTGACTAATTAATTAAAGAGAGAAAAAATTAATGATATGAGTTATAAATGAAATAACATTTTACTAATATGCCATTTCTTCTTTTTCTTCTCACATTAAATTTCTTCTCAAATGAACATTCCCATATATATATATATATATATATATATATGAACTCATATATATATATTAACGTGCCAACATAATAAAAAATAATGACTTTTTGAGAAAATCTGAAAGTTATGTAAAAATTCTAAGATATGGAGAAACTTAGGAATTTTGTGTTATATATTGATTGATAAATCGTTCCTACGTATATTAGGACGTGTAGAAATCAATTTGTGGGATTACGCTATTTATAATACGCACCCAAAGGTGAGTGTCACTAAACCCCCTTTTTTTACTGTTTTGTATATGTTTTGGGGAAGAACACGCCTTAAAAAGGGTTTAATAATGTTTTTGAATAAAACATACCTTTGATATATAAAAATGTGTATTTTCATAGAAAATATACGGATTTGTAAAATATATATATGTTTCGGGGAGAAACGGTTTTTGTGAATAAATATGTTTTGGGGAGAAACGGGGAATAGTACGGTGTTTCAGAGAAAACAACCGCGTAGATTTAAAATTGCTTAAATCTATAGTTGGGACGAATTTGCTTGATCTCAAGAGAGTAATTATCGGTCATAGGCTTACATTTCGGTGGGGACTTCGGGGAATTCGTATAACATCATATATCAAATTTATCATTATTAGTAGGATATGTATATTGTTCATGAGGCAGGCATTATAGATGGCCTCGATATGGGCCATGCGCAAGTAATGTCGTTTAATCATTTAAGTATTGCACGCGAGGAATTGTTGGTAGATCTATCGGGTTGACAACCCCGTTGTGACCGGTCGCCCCGTGTCAAGTCAAACGACGAATTGATATTTTGTTTATAGTCTAGCATTGATTATACCTTCATTGTTAATATATAGTTCGTAATGTCTTGCTAACTTACGAGTCCGAACATTTGATTCTATCAATTTAATATGTAAATTCGGGAAGATGTCTATGGTCGGAAGGTTCTACGGAAATGCTTGCGACGGCTGACCCTTGAATTTTTATAAGGAAATGAAATAACTTTCTTAAAAAATATATGGATGTATTAATAATAAACACATAATTAGAAAGTTTTTCCTTGGATCAAATTATTTAAATTTGAATATGTGAACTCACACTCTTTTGTGTTGACACTTGATTTTAACGTGTTCTTCAGGTACTTGAGTTCGGCTTCAGGAATTATGGCATATGATCGAAGTGTCGCGCTCTGGTCAAAGATAATATTTATTAACCCTAATTACCCTTAACAAATAGTTAGTGGTAGTAAGGGGTCGAACCACGAAGAGTATGTGGTTTGCGAATGGACTTGATTGAATTTAAACAAATGTCACAACTTATGAAGCTTGCTAGAATATTTTTGTATTTTTTTGTTTGGTTGAAAAGATGTGAATTAAACTACTGAAATTGAATAAATTACTAATGATTAACAAATTGCAAGAAAGGTAATTGATTGTTTAAGCAAGATAAAGAAAAAGGGTTCACATCCGGTTTCGGTAATTGTAAACCTAGGTTCCTACAAGAATGCACTTTGTAATCAACACAAGTAAATCCTAACCAAGATAACGCATAAGTGCACAAATTCATTTCACAAAGTCATAACTTTATCATCGTTCGACAATTTGCGAATCCAATTCAAATACACGACAATTATCAAAGGTGTTCAAAATCAAAACACAATTTGTCACACAAGTCAAACTAAACACAAATCGAAACCCTAGATAATACAACTACCTACACCAGGGTGAAACCAAGGTAATTAGCCGCTCATGGTTGAAGGAACTTGATCACCGGATGCTTGGAACTCGAATTGAATCATCTTGAATCTTGTGAAATGGTTGATTGTTGAGGATTAGGGTTTTGGTGGATAATGATGGCGAAAGGAATGATGGATGAATGAACTAGTGTTTGTGGATTGGTGGTGAAGGTGAATTGAGTGGTGATTCGGTTGATTCGGGTGATGCTTGGTGTTAGAGATAGATTGGAAGTGGAAGAGATGATGTGTATTGGCTCCAAGATGATTATTCAAACTCTAGAGAAGTGTAACTCTCGTCTTGATGGCCTAAGAGCCAATGAAAATCGTTCTAAACACAAAAAATCTCAAAATTCGCGTTTGCAGAAAACACTGCCCGCCGCCGACGCCAGGGGGCCTGTCGGCAACGGCCTGCCCTGATTTCATTTCCATCCAACGGGTTATTTGTCTGGTTACGCAAGTTCTGGCTGACGGGATAAACAAGCGTCCAACTCCGGTTCTCCATTTTTTCCATTTTGCACTCCCGGTTGACCCGTTTGATGTCCCGGTGGTCCGTTTTTCACTCCGGTGACCCGTTAAGCTCCCGAAAAGCTCCTTAAACTTCATTACACCTGCAAAACACAAATATATTTAAAAGTAGGCTATTCAAGATTAAAAGCCAAGTAAAAACCTAAACGTAAACATATACAAGCACCGTTATTCGACCACGTATCACATCCCCACACTTGTCTTTTGCTTGCCCTCAAGCAAATCTGTTTTTCACTTTCACGTGGGTCGAACAAAGAATACACTCCCCATTCCCGAGACGAAGGTTAAGGTCAATTGTCATACAAAAGTTCAAACTCTTAACAATTTTCAACATATTTAACGGTAAAGTGAATAATCACATATAAAATGGTTATCCAAGACTAACCCGCCCGTGAAACCGACAACTCATGCATATCCCTCACAATGTTCTCTCCACTCAGTTTAAAATTGGCTAATAGTTGATGCATTAGCACTTTTGAGATAATCACTCAAACCGATTAGAACATGTACCCGCATAGGCTTGCAACTCAATCATTCTCCACCACTGAACACGAACGCTAAGCTCAAGTCATAAGGTCTTTGCAAGGGTTGTAACGGGGCTAGGCTAAGGGTAGGAAATCAAGATATTTTAAAGTGGCTAAGGTGATGAAAATTCGATTTTTATTACAAAACAACTATTTTATGCACATTTAACTACCAATATCAAACTAGAAGGCAACAATTTTTTTCGCCTTTTATTTTTCAAACTAAGAACATATATATATATATATATATATATATATAGGGAGAAGATAATGCGAGAACCACCTCTTATTGCGAGAACCGCGAGAACCAATGTGAACACAACCAAAAATGCCTAAAAATAGCTAAAAATCACACAAATTTTTTTTTTAATAATTTTATATAAAAATCGCTACTTTTCGAAGCCAAAAAAAAAATTTTTTTTTGCCAATAAAAGTAGCGATTTGAGCATAAAAAATATTAAAAAAAATTTAGATTTTTTTTTCATTTTTTTAGGTTTTTTGGGGGTTTAGTTTTTAGCATTTTAGCTTGGGGGTGGGGGGGTTTAGGTTTTTGGGGGGTGGGGGTGGGGGAGGGGGGTTTAGGTTTTTGGGGGGGAGGGGTTAGGTTTTTTTAGGTTTTTTGGGGGTTTTAGTTTTTAGCATTTAGCTTGGGGGGAGGGTGGGGGGTTTAGGTTTTTTTAGCTATTTTAGGTTGTGTTCACATTGGTTCTCGCGGTTCTCGCAATAAGGGTGGTTCTCGCATGAACTCCTCCCTATATATATATATATTGTTCTTTTCTCAACAATTTTCTATTCTTTTTCGCAACATTTTCTGATTTTTCTCTTTCTATATATATATATATATATATATATATATATATATATATATATATATATGCAAACAAACAATTCACAACTATACAAACTTGACTCCTATAATCGAATTTCCATCACACGGGTTTAAAAGAAAAAGGTTTAAGGTTATGGGCTATAGGCTATAGGGTGGCCAAACGAAAGGATTAGGCTCAAAATTGGCTACTAAGGGATAAATTATTGGGTAAGGATATATAAATGGTGTAAAAAGGAAAAAGGTTTACCTAATTCCTTAATCATTCTTGTGCTTGTATTCTATCTATGGTCTCAAACATATCAAGAGTTGCAAGTTCTACAATACATGACTAATGATCCACTCAAACAAAGAAACACAAATATGTAATTCTATGATGTAAAAGTGGCTCAAAACCTCACATATAAAGGGTATGGTATGTGACATGCATGATGTGCTAGTTTCTTAGGCGGATTATTCTCAAATAAACACCCACTAAATACTTGTCATGCTAATTACCTTGAACTTGACCATGACAAAAGACCAAATGGGTTGTGTCATCCCTCGTTAACTTAGTTACTTGTGCTTTTTAGATCGCTTCAAACAAAGACATTTTGAAAAAATTTTGAAATTTTCCCCCATCCCCACACTTGAGGTAAACATTGTCCTCAATGTGTAGTGTTTAAATGAACGGGTCAAAAATCGAAAACTTTTACTCCCCCATCCCCACACTTTAGGTAAACATTGTCCTCAATGTGTAAGAACTAGAGTTTTTAAAACGCATAAGAGATGTGACACGGCTAACCTCCCCAAAATTTCACCCCGGAAAATAAAATACAATTTACAATCCACTTATTTGCTAACTAAAAATCAAAAGTAAAAAGAAACGTATGCACCTGATTTTTGAGCTCATTCCTCGTGTGCTCTTCTTCTCTTCAAGAAAGCTGTCGTCTCACGAACATAATGTACCTATAAATCTTAACCCTTGTGTAGAACCATGCTTCTCACAACCATTAAAATTTATTAGCTACCTAGTTCTACCACTTTTATGAAAATATTAACAAGTCATACGTTAATTCACTTTGATTTATATGGAAAAATAATTTACAATAACAACAAACCTACCTCACTTTCGTAGGAATCACGGTTGCATTTAGCTTATGCAACAAGCCCTTTTAAACCACCCGATAGCTCGGGAGGACGAGTAGGTCTCGTGAGGGTTATATAGGGAAGACACCCACAACGTTCATTTATCTAGGAAAAAATAAATACTAACGAATTAAAAATAAAGAAAACCAAAATATACAATAACAACAACAACAAAATACATACCTCGCCCTCACCGCTGATATCTCTCATTCGGGTCGATTGGCGGGTTCGACTGGTATGGGTAACCAGTGAGGGCCTCGAACATCTCCCGGTAATTGTCGAGGGGACCCGGCTCTCCTTGTACTGGCGGTTGGTATGGTATCGGAATGAAACTGGACCCAACTGCCTCGGGCCAATGAGGGGATGGATCAGATGGGCCTCGTGTAACACGGAGGTTGGAGTAGTCGGTCCACCCCGCGTGTTCTACATAGGGAAGGCCTGCTTCATAATCTCTTCGGTGTCGCTCCTGATCATGGAGGACCTTGGCGTTGTTAATAGCCATTTCATTAGAGACATATAAAGCATTCCAGCGGTGATCTTGCAATGTGTTTTGCTCGTTTCGCTGTTTCTCTTCCCTTTCCTCCCATGCCCGTCTTTGGGCTGTCTCTTCCTCTTGCATTTGTATCAAACACTCCATGGGATCGATGGAGCGCTTGTTGCATCTGCTGCTCTTCCATGTGTTTTCCCATCCTCTCACGATAGGCCGCTTGGAAGGCCCACTGTTCCTGCATCTGGGCTCCATGTGTTTCCTCCTAGTTCTGCCTTCTCCTATCATACTCTCGACCCTCTCCTATACCCGCAGAGATGTTATCAAACACCGCCTGTTGACCCCGATTGAAGTCTCGGTACGAGGGTACCCACCTAAAGTTCACAAAACTTGCCACCTCTGCATTCAATTCCCGGTGTGGCCTCATATACCTCTGCTTTGGTCCCTGTGGACCAGCAGGCTCTGTTTCATCCTCCTCATCAACCATCTCCACATCTTCCTCAGCCCCTTGGTGTGCATCTGGGTCAACGAACTCATACTTGTGACCCAATGCGTCGGTCACCAAATACTTGCTTCCCGAAAGCTTCACATGTATCTTCCAATTTTTCTTTATCGTTGCTAAGCTGAAGTCTTTCAAAGGCTTAGATACCCAAAGCGATTCTGGGGGAAGACAGTTTTGTTGGAGAATCATGGCACTGATGAGGCGCACATATGGAATCATACGCCTGTGAAACGACTCCCGAGTGAACCATGTGTTCATCATGATAATATGCCTCCATGACAATGTCGGTGTCCCATACAACAACGAATGAAGAACTCTACAATCACTCGCTCTCACTCTTCCCCTGTCACCAAATCTAACCATAACATTTTCTAGGGAAATTCCTTGAAGAATCTTCCCTTCCACCATCATGTGGCTCCTTGCGGCCGCTCCCCCATCGTTATATGGTAATATAGCCTCGGTCATACCATCCAAATCATGGTTGTTTGCATGGTTATCCAAGAAGTGTTCGATGGTTGGATAATCATACGCTTGCACCCCCAAGGAATCGAATCGTGCAATGCAGTTGATTGTTTCAAATGACATTGTCATCTCCCCTCGGCTCGTAGTACCAACCAATCTCCATTGGTCCGGGGTACCATCCCTGTTTCTAAACCTCAACGACGCTAGCCACTCGCACACCTCCGCTAAATAAGCCCGAGAAGTGTTGTCTTCGCACCAATCAAGAACTCTTTCCCAGCCTTGACGCTCAAACATTTGAACAAACCCAATTTTCCTAAACTCCTCAACATTGACCACCCTTTCACACACAACCCTATCCGGCACTGCAGTAGTCACATTATTGACCATTTTCCACTTCCACAATTTAGCTTTCAACTTCTTATCTTGGAATGTCGAGAGAGCTTTATTTTTTTCTTCATCCCAGACCCTAGCGCTTCGACTATCTTTGTATTTCGCCCATGCCCAATCCTGCCTATATAACCTTGCATCACCCTCTTCTATTGAGCTTAATTGTTCCCACTTCTTCGGTATCAATCCAGAAGAAGATCCCACTCCGGATGATGATCCTTGCCCCGTAGTTTTTGCCTTCTTCCTACTTCTGGCCATAACTACAATCACAAAACAAAATAACCATCAATATAAACCCAAGACCTTCACAAATCTCAAACTTTGAACATAATGTATGATGTTGAATTTTCAGTTAACAAGTAAATGCAAAATCTCCTTTTTAAACTTCCAAAGTCGCCTATTTTGTCATCTACATATCAATTTTTCTTGTTTATTCACAATTTCTTATGATTTCAACAAAGGTTCAACATCATATTCATGTTCAATCATGCAAATAACAAGTGTAATCACTTCACAATGGCTATTACATGCTCAAATCCAAACCAAATCAAGAGTTTACATGTAATTTTCAACTATAACATCCTACATTATGTCAAACAACCTACTCTTCAAACAAAAGTTCAAAAATTTTGGAAGATTTCAACATACCATAGGAGAATAAAGCTAAAAATTCAGTAAAGTTCATACCTTTGTGATGTGTGCAAAATGCAACATATAAATTACATCAATTGTGGCATAAAACTAACCCTTTTTTAGTACTAATGTTGGAAAAAGTGTGCTTTTGTCTTCCTTTTGTATTTTCAGGATTAAATGAGCTCAAATTAACAAAAGAAGCAAAAAGACAGCTAAATCTAACATAAATACATGAAAAGGAACAAACGTGACATGCCCGACCCCACGACAGCATCTTCCCAAGCAAAACAAGAAAACAGAAGGCTGAACACGCCCCGTGCTCAGTGAACACGGGGGCGTGCCCAAATCCCAACAGAAAAGACAAAGCTGTAGAAGCTTCTATCGCCCACCACGGGGCCGTGCTCAGCGGACACGGGGTCGTGGTCAACTATAAGATTCGCAGAATCCAGGCAAATCTTGATAGTACAGATATGTTTCTACACACGGGGGCAAGCCCAGCGGACACGGGGGCGTGGTCAACTAATGTAGACAAACTGCAATTAATGAAGAAAGAGAAGCGGATGGACACGGGGCCGTGCCCGAGCTTCTGTTCAGCCTATAAATAGGAGTGCTTGGCTCAAGTGCAAATCATCCCTTGGCACACCACCTCTCTCACACTTCACCCACCACCCACCACCACCATAACACCATCATCCACCACCATCATCCATTGTCCATCATAGAGTGTGTGACTCGTCTCGGGATCCAAGATTGATCGTAAGAGTTCTTGACAATCAAGGCCATGTTTGCCTAAGTCTCTTACATCACTTGGTGAACACAAAGTGTCTAGTGTAATACTTTTTATTTTTAATCTTTTCGCACGTTTTACTTGGTTATGTATTAATGACTTTAATAACTAGTTTCTTATGTTGAAGGTGATTTTTCCTTATCGTTTGTCCATGGTGTCTTGGCATTATTTTACTGTCTATATAAAATAAAAGATTTTCACCATTCATATCTCCACGGTCTATATGGATGTATGTTGCCTACCTGGTCGGGGGTTAAGGGAACGGTTTGGTAAGAGTCTTGCCTTGTTCAGTGTATAGATCCTGCAAGGACCTGGGTCAAATTTAGTAGGACCTCCTTCAATACTTAACGGTATTGAATGGCGGGGGTCCAAACTCTTTCACCCCCTCATATGTAAGCTACTATTAATACTTTAACCCGGCTACTTAGGACTGTATCCCTGCTGAATCAGACTACTTAGCCGAGGGTAACGTCACCTTCAAAAGAGGGGCCTACCATAATATGCATTAATAACTTAATTAATTATCTTTCAATAATCCGACCCTTTAGGATTGTATCCTTGCTGACTCAAACTACTGGGTTGAGGGTAACGTCACCTTCAAAAGAGGGGCCTACTACAATAACTAAGATAATCTCTTAAAAAGTGCAAAAGTGCGGAAATAATCAAAGGTTACACTATACACGAGTCGGAGCCAAGTGATTCATCTTGTCTATCTGTTTTTTTATTTTATTTTCAGCATTTTAGTTAGTTTTTATTTTTCTAGTTTAAAAACATTTTTTCTAATTTTTTATTTGATTAGACGTTAAGGATAAACCGGTACTAAAAGCTCTTGTGTCCTTGGATGACCTCGGTATCTTACCAACACTATACTACGCTCACGATGGGTGCACTTACCCATATGTGTGTTTAGTGTTAGTAAATATCGTGTTTTATAAATTTAAAACTTGGCTAAAAAAAGTGTAAAAAGGGCTTAAAATATACTTAAACTTATATACACACTTCACACGCATCAAGTTTTTGGCGCCGTTGCCGGGGACACAAGGATTTTAAGAAAGCTTAAAATCGATGGCCTAATCAGTTTTTCAAAACCTTTTTAAAACGCGCGCACATTTTTCTGCATTTTAGTTTAGTTTTGCATTTACAGTAGGTTGAACACGGGCCGTGTTCACTGAACACGGGGCCGTGCTGCATAGTTTTCATAAAACACCCAGATACAGTAGCTTGAACATGGGCCGTGCTCACTGAACATGCCCCCGTGCTCAACGAAATCAGTAACTTTAATTAAAACAACCAGATACAGATTCTGTACACGGGGCCGTGTCCAGCCTCTGTTTCTGTTTTTATTTTTGTTTTCTGGTCTCGAGACTTGGTTGTGGTCTGCTGAGTGATTCTTATGGATCAATACTCAGGAGGTTACAGCTACACCTATGAGGAGGATGATTGTAGGAATAATTATTGCACTAATTGTGGTGACCCGCACTCGGTTCAGTATTGTGACTTATATCAACCATCCACTTCATACACCTACTATGAGGAGCCCAGGTACGAGCCATCAACTTCATACACATCCTATGAAGACCAAAGGTATGAACCTCCTCCCTCATACTCATATTTTGATGAACCAATGTATGACCCTTCTTACTCATACTTTGAGGAACCAATATATGAGCCACCACTTTCATATGCTTGTTATGAGGAACCATGGCATGAACAACCCACCTCATATGAGTACTATGAAGAACAAAATTACGACCCTTATCCATCATATGCTTACAATGAAGAACAATGGTGTGAACCATCTACTTCATATGGGTATTATGAGGAACAAAGGATCGAACAACCGGATTCAAGCTTTGAAAATCCTGATCCTTTTTCTATAACTGAAGTAACCGATAGGATATTAGAACACCTTAGAGTTATCGATCGCTATATAAAAGAATCTCGCGCAAGGGAAGAGGAGTCCCGCGCAAGAGAAGAATTAAATAAAGAAGAGATAACTGAAAGTGTAAAAATGGAAGAACAAATAAGTGAAAAACCGACACATGAGTTAAACAACGAAAAAGGTAAGTCCGTTAACGTTAAAATTCAAGAAGAGTCTAATTTTGAAGAAATTAATCTCTTGTCACCTTCTTTTGAAAATCATTGTTTAGTTCCCACTCATGCTAAGTTTTTAAAAGAGTTGAACACTAACACTAAAATTGACAAAATGGTAAGTGTTAAGTTAACTAATGATCAAACCTAGCTAATAAAAGAAGACCCATTTGAAATTAACATTACACCGGTTCCATGTTTCTTTCAAAATTCGTTTATTAGTAATGTCACAATTGATAAAGATCTTTGTGTTAACATAATGCCCAACTACATTTTCGAAAAATTAAGTATTAGTGATTTTTCTCCACTTCAAATA
The DNA here is from genome assembly GCA_030545235.1 of Helianthus tuberosus. Taxonomy (NCBI): domain Eukaryota; kingdom Viridiplantae; phylum Streptophyta; class Magnoliopsida; order Asterales; family Asteraceae; genus Helianthus; species Helianthus tuberosus. Next base: position 75,765,412 of record CM060449.1, on the reverse strand, counting down.
CCCATTTTTTATCTAATCGGAAGGTAATAAAATCAATCGGTATAGTTGAGGATATCTTGGTTCAAACAAATCAAATGGTAATCCCAACCGACTTTGTCATCCTCGATGACGCTCCTCTAGTGTTGGGACGACCATTTGTAAAAACACACGAAGCTTTGAAAAACCGGAAGTACAACAATCTACCTCTTCAATTAGGGCCATTTAAAAAAAGTGTCGATCTTGAGCGGTCAATGAAATATCCATTCGGCAATAATGACCCCCTAATCGAAGATGAAGATGAACCACCCGTTACAAGTGAAAAGATTGACCACTTTGTTGAAGAAGAGGTCGCCAAAGAACAAACTTTTAAAGTTCTTGATCAAAATGAGCAACCAAATAAGGAGTCTCCTAAAGACCCACCTCTTGAACTCAAAGAACTTCCAAAAGGTTTGGAATATGCTTTTCTAGACAAAGATGGTAAATTACATGTAATTATTTCGTCTAAATTAGATAGCTTAGAAAAAGAAAAATTAATTAGTCTTTTGAAAAAACACAAAAATGCGATCGCTTGGAAGCTTGTAGATATTAAAGGAATAAGTCATTCCATGTGCACGCACAAAATTTTAATGAATGATGACTACAAATCGGTAATACAACCACAACGTCGAGTAAATCCAAATGTTCAAGAAGTGGTTAAAAACGAAGTCATCAAATTACTTGATGCCGGACTTATCTATCCTATCTTCGATAATCCTTGGGTAAGTCCCATCCAAGTAGTTCCAAAGAAAGGAGGAATGACGGTAATAATTAACGAAAAGAATGAATTAATACCAACAAGAACCGTCACAGGATGGAGAGTATGTATAGATTATAGACGATTAAATGAAGCAACAAGGAAAGATCACTTTCTTTTGCCCTTCATTGATCAAATGTTAGAAAGATTATCCGGTCATAAATTTTACTGTTTCTTGGATGGTTTTTCAGGTTACTTTCAAATCCCAATAGCACCCGAAGACCAAGAAAAGACAACCTTCACATGCCCCTATGGAACTTTTGCTTATCGACGCATGCCGTTTAGTCTATGTAATGCCCCTGCAACATTCCAACGTTACATGGTAGCCATCTTCCATGACATGAAAGAAAAGATGATGGAAGTCTTCATGGACGACTTTTCTATCTTTGGGGATTCATACGACCAATGCCTCGATAACCTTGAATGAATGCTATCCCGATGTGAGGAAACTAACCTCGCCCTTAACTGGGAAAAATGTCATTTCATGGTAACGGAAGGAATAGTACTCGGTCACAAAATCTCAAGCGAAGGAATGGAGGTGGATCAAGCCAAAATAGACACCATTTCTCGACTACCACCCCCATCCTCCGTTAGAGCTATCAGAAGTTTCCTAGGGAATGCCGGATTTTATAGGCGGTTTATCAAAGACTTTTCTAAAATTTCAAGGCCTCTAACAAAATTACTTGAAAAAGATGCCCATTTCATCTTTGACAAGGATTGCAATCAAGCATTTCTAACCCTAAAGGAAATGTTAGTCAATGCACCTATCATGATAGCACCTGATTGGAAATTTCCTTTCGAAATCATGTGTGATGCAAGTGACTTTGCAGTTGGAGCTGTCTTGGGACAAAGAAAAGAAAAGCATTTCCACCCAATTTATTATGCTAGTAAAACACTTAACGATGCACAAGAAAATTACACCACAACTGAAAAAGAATTGCTAGCTGTGGTATTTGATTTTGATAAATTTTGTTCTTATCTTGTTCTTTCTAAAACTATAGTCTATACAGATCATGCAGCCATTCGATAGCTCTTCAAAAAGCAGGACGCAAAACCACGTTTGATTCGGTGGATTTTACTCCTCCAAGAATTTGATATTGAAATCAAAGACAAAAGAGGAGCAGAAAATACCGCGGCAGATCATCTTTTGCGCTTAGAAGACCCAGCTTTGGAGGCAACCAGGGACGAGCAAATCAACGAAAAATTCCCAACGGAGTCCCTAGAAATGGTGGAATACAAAGAAGAGCCATGGTACGCCGACTATGCTAACTACCTAGCTAGCGGTATAGTTGCAAAAGGTTGGCCACATCATCAAAGAAAAAATTTCTTTGCTAATGTGAAACATTATTTTTGGGAAGATCCATATCTTTTTAAAATGTGTGCCGACCAACTCATCCGACGATGCGTACATGGTAGCGAAGCACGAAGAATTCTCCGCCATTGTCATGAAGGTCCATACGGAGGACATCATGGTGCCGCTAGTACCGCACGAAAGGTATTTGATTCAGGATTTTATTGGCCGACCATTTACAAAGACGCCCAAAGTCTTGTCAAGACATGTGATGCTTGCCAAAGAACAGGTAATATTTCTTCCAAAAACGAAATGCCACAAAATGGCATTCTTGTTTGTGAAATTTTTGATGTGTGGGGACTCGACTTTATGGGACCTTTCCCACCATCAAACGAAACAAATATATACTTGTGGCAGTAGATTACTTGTCTAAATAGGCCGAGGCACTTCCAACAAATGATGGAAGAGTCATGGTAAGATTTCTGAAAAAAAATATTCTCTCGTTTTGGAACACCTAAAGCATTAATAAGTGATAGAGGTACCCATTTTTGCAACCATCAACTTGAAAAAATCTTAACAAGATATGGAGTCTATCACCGGGTCTCAACAGCATATCACCCTCAAACAAACGGACAAGCCGAAGTGACTAATAGAGGTTTAAAACGAATACTCGAAAAAACCATAGGGTTAAATAAAAAGGAATGGGCAGATAAATTAGATGATGCTTTATGGGCTTTTCGAACTGCTTATAAAACAACAATAGGTACAACCCCATATAAGCTCGTCTATGGAAAAAGTTGTCACTTGCCAGTAGAAATTGCACACAAAGCCTACTGGGCAATTAAAATGTAAACTTAGATTTAGAATTTGCTGGTAAAAATCGATTTTGTCAATTAAATGAATTAGACGAACTTAGGAATTATGCATACTCAAACTACGAAATTTACAAGGAAAGAATGAAAAACTTGCACGACAAACATATTAAACCTAATGAATTTCGAGTAGGAGATCAAGTTCTTTTGTTTAATTCACGACTTTGATTGTTTCCTGGTAAATTAAAGTCTAGGTGGTCAGGACCTTTCTCCATCACCCATATTTTCCCACACTGTGCAGTAGAAATTAAATCTCGGAATGGAATTCCATTCAAAGTCAATGGCCAACGGCTGAAACTCTATCAAGGATTCATTGAGGATGAAGAGGAGGAGATCTCACTTCAAACGGTCGAAGAATAAAAACATCAACATCATACCTGGTAAGTTACGAACCAACAGGAATGACATCCTAATCGGTAAGTCTTCTAACCAAGTTTTGGGAAAACAAGGGCACTCACACGAGCACTTAAAATATATATATATATATATATATATATATATATATATATATATATATATATATATATCTTGCTCGGCACGAGGCCGTGTCCGCTGGACACGGGGCCATGTCCGCGCAACTGTCGGGATAAATCCCCTTTCTCATAACAGTTACACCATTCCACATGCCCCGTTTCCCCAAAAACGCTCTGGTTCAAGGCGATTTTCCACAGATTTTCGACGTCTCCTCTACTTCTAACAACACCAAGATGTCGAGGAAATTCACAAGGTTTAACGCAAATGAGCTCGATGCTAGGGCAAGATATGAAGAACTTCAAACAAGACCGGAAGAATACCCGAGACAAGTATGCACGGATCTGTTAGCCATGGTGAACCAACTTGACCGGTTTAACAACCTTGTTGCCGGCCCGCTAAGAGTAGCCTTAACCACTCGACTTCGTTCCATCCACGAGTGCACTATGGAGTTCTACAGCACCTTCACGTTCAATTCAAGGTACGACCCTTTCGACAGTGATGGGGTGGCATTCCGATGTGCTGGAACTAGGTACTCGATTTCGATGGCACAATTTGGGTCGATAGTTGGGCTATATTCAGAAGAAGATGTGGGTAACGAGGAGAATACCGGAGGAATGCGAGAGATAGATGAGAACGATCGCCAAGCCGCGTGGACTCAGATTGGTGAAGGGCACTACAATCTGAGCAACACTAAGAGCACTAAGTCGAGGGACCCGCTCTACCGATACATCCATAGGCTCCTCGGCTACTCTCTTAGCCAAAGGAATGATAGCGGTGGCGTTGTTGGGTTGAGAGATTTGGTTGTCCTCCACTGCATCCATAACCGCAGACACCTCGATGTTCCATTCCTCCTACTCCGAAACATGCATTTGAACAAGCTTGCTACTTCACCAACCCCTATCTTCTTTGAAGGATGGGTATACCGTCTCTTCAAGCACTTCACCAACATACCTAGGTCATTCGAAAGGAGCCCATGGTCGGGAAGAGTGGACATACACATTTGCTGCTCAATGAACCTAATTTATGAGGCTGAAGACGGGACGGTTAGCTTCCAAAGGATGCAGGGGCATGCATGGAACCCGCAAGCGGCACTTGTCCTTCAAGCTCCACAGTTTCAACACCCTCCTCAGCACCAGTACCAGCCCCACGGTGATCCGGGCCAGTCCTCCTCACAAGGAGGTGGTTTTCCTAACTTCCAAAGTTTACATGATTTATTGCAGGAAAACCTCATGTGCACCAGGAACACCTATAACATGGCGAGCAACACGTATGCCCGGGTTGGAGCAATCGAGAGAAACATATCCGATATCCAAGATGATATTGGGAATATCCGGGAGTACATTGCAGGGCATGGTGGAGGAGATGATGATGAGGAGGAGGAGGAGGACGAGGATATGGACTAGGCGGGAGGAGCGGAGGCAGAAGCGGTAGGTTGGTAATCCCACAGGTTAACCCCCTTTTATCTTAAACAATTTCCGGCCTGCGTGCCGTGTATTGAACAATTTACTTTCCTTTAACTCTTTTTACTTTATGCATTTGTTTTTCTTTTTAACTTTATGATGTGGATATTAAACTTGGTAATTTAGGATGTTTGCTATGGTTTGGTGTAGTGGTTATTGATAAAACAGGTACATACGAGGCTTAGAGCACTAAACATTAGTGCTACTAAAGCCGGGACAGGAAAAACCGGAGCCAGAAACCTGTTTTTCAACTTTGCAGATTGTCTACACGGGGTCGTGTCCAGCCGACACGCCCCCGTGCCCACTTCCCCAAACCTGTTGTTTGTTTAAATCTGCAGACTTTTGCCAGACACGGGGTCGTGCCCACTGGACACGCCCCCGTGCCCACCTTCTGTAAGTTTTCGTTACTGGCACCTGAACACGGGGTCGTGTCTATCGGACACGGGGCCGTGTCCAGACGCCCAGTAGCACAATTTTTTGCTTTTTCACACCCTTTTACACATTCAATCAACCTAAAAACTTATTTTTGGGACACATTGAGGACAATGTGTAATTTAAGTGTTGGGGGATGCTAAAACCTTGAATCTTGCAAGTCCTAACTACAAGCCTTACACAAAACTCTATTGGAACCGCTAATCACCCCAAATTTTTTTCAAAAAAAAATTCATTTTTCTTACTTGTCTATGTTTAACTTGGGAATTTCAAGTTCTAAAAAGGTTATATTTTTATAAATTTACAACCGATAGCGTCGTGATAAAAAGAACCAACATACGAAAATTATGAAACGGCATGACAAGCTTAGTTAAAATTTGATTATATATACTTGATCACATAAAAACCCATTCCCACAAAAGTGAGTTCTGAGCCTTTATTGAGCATACAAATATATATCTTTAAACTAAATGCTCATTTTTCGTTTCTTGTGTGAATAGCCGCTTGGTTCTTACGACTCTAGAACTTGCCACGACGATACATTCCCAGTCCTTACCAACTTAAACCCGAGTAAGTAAATGATAGAGGCATTAGGACTAACCCTTTTTATTTCTACACCATTATTTTTCTTTTTTTTAACCACCTACCCAAAATCCCCCTAGTTAGCCCCTTTGAGCCTAAACCTTTTCATTTCATAACCCAAACCAAACACCCTTTCACCCACCAAAACCCTTTTTATTTTTAACCTTTTGTTTTAGTAACAAGCTCGGTTTTTCGTATGATTTTTCAAAAAAAAAATTGTTGATGATGAAGCAAAAGAGAAATAAACAAACAAGTTTATCAAAAATAACTTTGTTTGAATAAAAGCTTCATCAAAATAAAAGTTGCAAAAATCAAAAGTCTTACGAAAACCGACGCTTGTTACGCTTTTCGCCCTTTCACTAACCACTAACCCAACCACCTACCTTTAACCCAAGCCTAACCCTTCACCCCAAAAGTCCTCTTGATATTTACAAAGGTATATAGTTAAAAAGGAGGAGGATTGATTGCTTGGCAAGCCTATGGTAGGAGTAAGTTCCATGCCGCTCTCGAGTGATTCACTAAAATACATTTTCGGTCGAGTGTTGAGTGATCTCCGTGAGGTATGTGAACTTGTATATAAATGGAATTTTAAAAAGGCATGTTATGCCCTAATAAGTAATTTATCTTATGAAAAGTTTTAAATAAATCATGACGAATAGGATTGTAAATAAATAAAAAATAAAACTTAATAAAGAATCTTGGAAATCCCGACACTCTATGACAAGCCCAAAAACCTTCTCTTCTACCCATTCCATTTGGGAGTGTAAAGCCACATTATAAAGAGTTTTGCTTGAGGACAAGCAAAGATTCAAGTGTGTGGGTATTTGATGTGTGCAAAATGCAACATATAAATTACATCAATTGTGGCATAAAACTAACCCTTTTTTAGTACTAATGTTGGAAAAAGTGTGCTTTTGTCTTCCTTTTGTATTTTCAGGATTAAATGAGCTCAAATTAACAAAAGAAGCAAAAAGACAGCTAAATCTAACATAAATACAAGAAAAGGAATAAACGTGACATGCCCGACCCCACGACAGCATCTTCCCAAGCAAAACAAGAAAATAGAAGGCTGAACACGCCCCGTGCTCAGTGAACACGGGGGCGTGCCCAAATCCCAGCAGAAAAGACAAAGTTGTAGAAGCTTCTATCGCCCACCACGGGGCCGTGCTCAGCGGACACGGGGCCATGGTCAACTATAAGATTCGCAGAATCCAGGCAAATCTTGATAGTACAGATATGCTTCTGCACACGGGGGCGTGCCCAGCGGACACGGGGGTGTGGTCAACTAATGTAGACAAACTGCAATTAATGAAGACAGAGAAGAGGATGGACACGGGGCCGTGCCTGAGCTTATGTTCAGCCTATAAATAGGAGTGCTTGGCTCAAGTGCAAATCATCCCTTGGCACACCACCTCTCTCACACTTCACCCACCACCCACCACCACCATAACACCATCATCCACCACCATCATCCATTGTCCATCATAGAGTGTGTGAGTCGTCTCGGGATCCAAGATTGATCGTAAGAGTTCTTGACAATCAAGGCCGTGTTTGCCTAAGTCTCTTACATCACTTGGTGAAGACAAAGTGTCTAGTGTAATACTTTTTATTTTTAATCTTTTCGCACTTTTTACTTGGTTATGTATTAATGACTTTAATAACTAGTTTCTTATGTTTTAGGAAATTTGTGAGTTCGTTTTTGGGTACACAATTCTTTCAAGTACTTAGCATAAGACGGTACTTGCTTGATTGCATCCAATAGAGGTAAATTAATTTTTACTTGTTTGAAAACTTCCCATAACTCTTCTTGTTGTGGACCTCTTTTGTTTACAACCTTCTTCACATGTCCCTTCAATGCTTCGGGATACGGGGCAGTGTTAGCCTCCACACCCGTTTCCTTAGCCTTAGGGACGGGAATGGTCACAACTGGTGTGTTATTTTTAATTTTTAAATTATTTTTGTTTTGACCCGTTTGACCATCCTCACATTCTTCATCACTAGCATCCTCCACCACCCCTTCAATAAACTGGGGTGATGGTGTTTTGACACCATTATCTATGACTCAACCACTACGTAAAGTTATCTTATCAGTTGGTACCTCACGTGTGTTCTTCGAGCTTGACCCTTGATGCTTAGGGTTCAACGTGGTGTCACTTGGAAGCTTTCCCATGCTCCCTCTTATTTGTGCCATCTCCTCCGCAAGTTGGCCCACTTGCTTTGCCAATGCCTCATGTGCTTTGTCCCGAATCTCATTTGTCTTCTTCATCTCCTTGATGTCACTGTTAGATTCCTTAACCACATTCAACAAAGCATCCATTTTAGCACTCAAATCATCACCACCGGTTTGATTATTCGACCCGCTTCCATTACCACCTTGATTATTGTAATTCCTTTGGTACCCACCTTGTTAATTATTGTCCTGACCTTGGTACCCTTGATTGTAATTACGTTGGTAACCCCCTTGATTACCACCTTGGCGATTTTGATATGACGACCCGCTTTGGTTACTCGGTTGAAAGTTCGGGTTCATTTGATTTGCGGCATTCCCATATCGGAAGTTGGGATGATTTCTCAATCCGGGATGATAAGTATTTGAATTCATATCATTGTTCTTTCTATCACCGAACACTTGATTTACCTCTTCAGTGTAGTCACCCGGTCCCGTTTGACATTGATCGGTCCGATGACCAATCTCCCCACAATCTTCACAAACCGCAAACTGTACTGCATTTACTTCCTTCCTCTTCATACGAGCCAACTCCCGTTCTAAAGTAGAAATCCGATCTTTAGAGTCAAGATCGGGAAGTGACCGGGAAACTGGTTGTTTCTTAGCTCTATCGGTTGATTCCTTTGACTTTGACCGCTTGCTCATCCGCTCAAGGAAATCCCAATCATCATCTTCATGGTTACTCAACAATGTTCCATTGCTTGTTGACTCGAGATGATTCCATGTTTCGTCACCCAAGCTTCTCACAAAGCATTTAACCAACTCCCACTTTTCGATTTGATGACGTGGGCACTTTCGAATCAATTCCTTGTACCGTGTTAAAGCTTCATGCAATGGTTCACTTGAGAGTTGGCGGAACGACCTAATTTCATCTCTAGCATCATCGGTCTTTGCCATCGAGTAATACTCGTCAAGGAAGACTTGTTGCATCTCGCCCCATGTCCGAATACTATTTGCCGGAAGTGTAAGAAACCATTGTTTCGCCTTATCTTTTAGTGAAAACTGAAATAACCGAAGCTTGACCTCTTCCAATGCAAAATATTGCCCCCCAATAGTGCTGCATATGGCCGAAAACTCCGCCAAATGAGTGTATGGTTCATCATTAGACCTCCCATTGAAGTGGGGAAGTATGTTGATGTAGTGGGGCTTGCAATCGAACATCCTTCTTTCACAAACTATCGGAGAGTCATTGTCGGTGACCACCGGCCTAAAACGGTCATTTACTCCCCGTGAAGGTTGTTGACGACGATGTGGACCGTTAACTTCTTGATCAACCGGCCTTCGATTCTCCCTTCGTTCACCTCCTCTATTACCTCCTCGATTTCCACCTTGGTTACCTCCTCCCACGAAACGAGGAATCCGATTAGGGTTCCCATTGTTGTTATTGTTGTTGTTGTAGAACCCATCATTCCGTTTCCTTTGATTATTGTTTCGTGGTTGGCGGTTGTTCCTGTAACCGTCATTTCTCACATTCCCATACCCATAATTTTCGTTCCCCACAAAATTGGCATTTTGGTAGCCAAATTCCTCATCATCAAACCCTCGAGCATTGTAAACATTACCCTGGTTCACATACCCCCAATCTTCATCATCGACCCGATCATCATAGTTACCCCCATCTTCCGAGTATTCCGAGTGAATACTCACATGCTCCAGCGATTGGTAACCGGGAACAATAAATGGCTCATCATCGGGGATAGCATTTCTCAAATCATCTATGTTAAAGAACGGGTCTTCATTCGCGGGATTGCCACGATCTCGGTTGCCTCTACGGTCGGAATTAACATTCCGGTCATCAAGGTTATTGGGTAAGGAGTTATGTCGGTGAAGGTTTTGTTGTTGGGGTGTTCTTTGGGTGTTGTTGGGATTTTGGTTTCGAAAAGGTGGTGTGGGTAGGCTAGAGTTGTTATTACCACCCGATTGCTCTTGAGGTATAGGTTGGACATTTTGGGCGGGGTTGAAGTTTCCTCGGGTTTAGAATTGGTTTTGATGGAGGTTTGGGTAATTGAGATTTTGGTTGGAGGTTTGGTTTGCCATTGAATCGGTTTCAATGGATGGTGTAAATTGTGGTGTTTGGGTGGCTTGGTTAGAAACAAGGGTTGCTTCTAACCGGCTTGATAGATTCCTTCTTGCGACTCTTTCAATTTCCTGTTCGTAGACTAGTGGTGAAGTCCTCCCGGAATTCCTTGTATGCATGCACTACTTGTAATCTGCACAAGTAACACAACCCGCGTAACAAGGAAAAAGACAAAGTACAAGAAAAGAAACTATGCAAATTAAACAGTTAATCACGAAATTCAAACAATAATCCAAACACAAAGCGCATGCACTCCCCGGCAACGGCACCAAAATTTGATCGGAGTGTCGCGCTCCGGTCAAAGATAATATTTATTAACCCTAATTACCCTTAACAAATAGTTAGTGGTAGTAAGGGGACGAACCACGAAGAGTATGTGGTTTGCGAATGGACTTGATTGAATTTAAACAAATGTCACAACTTATGAAGCTTGCTAGAATATTTTTGTATTTTTTTGTTTGGTTGAAAAGATGTGAATTAAACTACTGAAATTGATTAAATTACTAATGATTAACAAATTGCAAGAAAGGTAATTGATTGTTTAAGCAAGATAAAGAAAAAGGGTTCACACCCGGTTTCGGTAATTGCAAACCTAGGTTTCTACAAGTTTTAGAATTGACCTAATTGGATAAATGATTAACGGATTTAGTGTACTGTGACTTAGCTGTCAATAACTATCAACATTCCTAAGAATGGACAAGAATGCACTTTGTAATCAACACAAGTAAATCCTAACCAAGATAACGTATAAGTGCACAAATTCATTTCACAAAGTCATAACTTTATCATCGTTCGACAATTTGCAAATCCAATTCAAATACACGACAATTATCAAAGGTGTTCAAAATCAAAACACAATTTGTCACAAAAGTCAAACTAAACACAAATAGAAACCCTAGATAATACAACTACCTACACCGGGGTGAAACCAAGGTGATTAGCCTCTCATGGTTGAAGGAACTTGATCACCGGATGCTTGGAACTCGAATTGAATCATCTTGAATCTTGTGAAATGGTTGAATGTTGAGGATTAGGGTTTTGGTGGATGATGATGGTGAAAGGAATGATGGATGAATGAACTAGGGTTTGTGGATTGGTGGTGAAGGTGAATTGAGTGGTGATTCGGGTGATGCTTGGTGTTAGAGATAGATTAGAAGTGGAAGAGATGATGTGTATTGGCTCCAAGATGATTATTCAAACTCTAGAGAAGTGTAACTCCCGTCTTGATGGCCTAAGAGCCAATGAAAATCGTTCTTAACACCAAAAATCCCAAAATTCGCGTTTGCAGAAAAACACTGCCCGCCGCCGACGCCAAGGGGCCCGTTGGCGACGGCCTGCCCTGATTTCATTTCCATCCGACGGGTTATTTGTCTTGTTACGCAAGTTTTGGCCGAAGGGATAAACAAGCACGCGTCGCCGACGGCCCTAGGGGCATCGGCGACAACCTCTCCAACTCCGGTTCTTCATTTTTTCCATTTTGCACTCCCGGTTGACCCGTTTGATGTCCCGGTGGTCCGTTTGATGTCCGGTGACCCATAAAGCTCCCGAAAAGCTCCTTAAACTTCATGAAACCTGCAAAACACAAATCTAATTAAAAGTAGGCTATTCAAGATTAAAAGTCAAGTAAAAACCTAAAATTAAACATATACAAGCACCGTTATTCGACCACGTATCAGCGTATCTTGTGGTTGTTGATGCATGTTTGGTTTGATAATGTGTTGGACAAACTTTTAAAATAATTTGGGACCTATGTAATAAGATCCATAAGGATGAAAACAACTAAACTATGATGTGGTTGTGACGTACTTTAAGACTTATGTTTTAAAATCTATGTTTTAATTAAGTTAAAATGTCTAACATTTCGATGCATCGTTTAGCAACATATTAATGGTCACCAACTTCCATCATCACTACGTTTATATTCCGCTACGACGTTTTTGGGGTGTGACAAAACCCCCCTTTCAACTTAGTTCCAAATAAAGGTTCTTACCTGCAAGTGTGAGTTTCAATAAAAAAATTAGGGCTTCACTCACTCTCACATTCATAACAGCTTCCATGAAGGAATGCTCTTTCTAGGTGAATATGAAGGCAGAGTATGACCAAAAAGCACCCGACCGAACATCAACTAACTTAAAACAATTTCACCCACATTAAACAACATAATCAATCCAAGAATCCACGCATCAACAAAATCACAGTATTTTATTGCTAGATGGCAAGTGTCAAAATAACAAAGAAATGGCTGCAATGGTCATCATAATAATCAGAAGTTGGAATCGATGTGTTGGAATGTTTCTGAAAGCGCAAATATATGAAGAAACATACAAGCATATTATGTTTCAAAAAGCGCAAATTTGTGTGCTGGAATCCATGCTTGTGACGTCTTATTCTTCGTCATTGAATATGTTACTGATAGCGCAAACCAGTGTACTAGAATCGATGCATGTGGCATCTTGTTCTTCGTCTTTTAATTTAAGATCCGGAAACCCTAGGTATGTGATTTGGGGATGATTATGTCTGTATTTATATGGTATTTTGTTTCTATTTTTTTTGGTTTTAGTTGTTATTATTTATGTTTATTTATTTGGGTAAATAAGGGGATTGACCAAAATACCCTCACATAGGGTCCACATGATTCCATTCAACGTTAAAAATTAACCTTCTTAGTGCTAAAGGGCGTATAGTGTAATGAGTTATACAAATAAAGCATTGTGACTGTAATTAATGAAGTTAAAGGGCATCCATTGCAATCCGATACAAACATAAACGACGAAAAATGTAATTTACCCTTAAATAAATACATATTTTAGTAAACCCCAATCCCCTACCTGAACTCTCGATAACACAAATCACAAATGTATACCAAAATTATGAGTAAAAAATGTAAATTTGAAACAAACGATTACTTTTGAACTTAAAAACTCATAAATCTCTAACAAACGATTAAATTTAACTTTTTGTCTGGGAATGGATCAGATGATGCAGTCCCATAGGAGAACCGCACCTTTTAGTTTTAGGAGTGCCCAAACTCAATAATATGAGGTGTTGGTTGGATCAAATGATACGATCCCTTAGGAGAACCGCGCCTTTACTTTTTCCTAGCCGCATATTTTGCTCTCTTGTGTAATAGGTAGGGAAGAGCAAATGGTATCGGTGACCGAACCGGTACCGAATTTACCGAACCGGGTACATTTTCGGTACCGATTCGTTACCGGTATTTACCGGTTTTTACACTAAAATACCGGTACCCACTTTTGAAGATTTTCGGTACCGGTACCGAACGGGTACCATGCCCATTCCTAATACTAGGTTTTTTAGCTTTAGTAACTTTTGCTCTCCTAGTCGCATCTAAAAAAGAAAATATTAATCGTTTCGTATTAGCATATATTTGTAACTTTTAATTACTAATGAAACGATTAATATTTTCTTTTTAGTTTCTTAAGTAAAAAGTAGATAAGGGTGTAAACATGAGTTTTTTTATTAACTTACATGAAAATGATGTACAATATATATCGCTATATTACATTTAACATCTTTATTATTTTTCATAAAAAAGATAATGATGTTTGCATTACGTAGATCCATTATATCTTATTTAAAAAAGTTACGTTTGTTAACTTATCTATAACTTTATATATGTATATAGGGGAATGATAAAATGAACACCCATTTGAGTTAAAAAAAAAAACTGAAAAAACCCTTATAAAACCTCTTGTAATATTTTTATTTTCTTCTAAAAAAAATATGAAATGTAACATACATATATTTGAACATTTTTATAAAAGAAAAACAAAAAAGCGCAGAGTAGTTTATTTTTTAAAAAATGTTAAAAATTTTATGTTATATAATATATATGTCCAAAAAAATGTAACATACAAATTTCGAACATTTTAAAAAAAAAACAAGTATGCGCTTTTTACATTTATTTATAAAAAATTTCAAGTACATTTATGTTACATTCCCTGTTTTTTTAGAAAAAAATAAAAATGTTACATAGGGTTTTCGTTTAATCTTTCACATACACACATACATACACACATACATACATACATACATACATAGGGCAAGGATCATTTCAGAACTATAAATATTTACAGAACTCGCAGAACTCCTAATAAACAATCTTTTTATTTATATATTTTTATGTTTAGGATAATTTTATCATTTATTATGTGTATTTTTATGATTACATACATGTTAAGAGTAATTTTATTATTTTTTATTTGTAAATTTATAATTACACATATGTAAACTAGTTTTTTTACATATATGTAATTAGTTATTACACATTTATATAAGACAAAATTGCAGAAAACAACCTTTATGTATGCCCCAAACTGCACTTTATACCTTTCACTATGAAATCCGCCAAAACCAACCTTTACGTTCATGTTTTGTTACACATCACAACCTTTACACCAAACCTAGTTAAAAAAGTTAGTTAACTTACCTCACATGCTTTGCATGTGAGGGTATTTTAGTCTTTTTCCACTTTGTCTTCCCCAACTCATCCCCTCAATCACATACACTTGATCAAACCCAGATTTTAATATTTATGTTTGAAATAATGCAAAACAGTTTATGTATATGATAGAAAAACGGCATCATCATCACCATCGTCAAATAAAACACCAGTTTGCTCTGATCGTTTCACAGATGACGCCTTCGTCAAACTCACCGGAATCTTCATCATCATCCTCATCAATGACGCCAGTCGCCTCCGGCAATCTTCAACTGAATACCATTTTTACACATCTATCAATCATTAATCTTGAATGACCACCCCCAAACTGGGTATCCAAGAAATCATCTAAAAATCACATAAAAACAAGAAAAATCCAAACTAATCCAAGAAACAAAGTGGCACTGATATGAATTGGTTTGAGATTGATATTGGTTATTTTAATCACCCCTTTTACACTTATATTCATTAATCAAATTTGGGGAGTTTATGGTTGGAAAGAAGGTTGAAACAGAGTACCCTTTCAGTCTTTCACCACCATATCTCCGCCTCGCAACCCTATACGGCTATACCCTCCGCCTTTCACCACCGTATCTCCGACCCTTAATCTAGCCCAATCTTCTTTGATTCCTCCTATACCCCACCCTCATGTTCTTCACCAGACCAGTGATGCCGGAGACACCTGGAAAAATCAAGAATATATTGGGCAAAATGACCAAAGAAAACTTGAACTAAACTGAAAGAAACTAAACTAAAAGAAAACACACCTGGAAAAATCAAGATCTTGACACACAACAGCAAGGGAATCAACTTCCAGATTCTTTCGAACCCGGAGTTTCTCGCTGTGGGAACCGCAATCGAACTTGGTTTACATCTGCGAGTGTAACGGTGGCTGAATTTGGTGGTGACGGTGGCTGAATTTCCAGATGTCGGATTCGTCGAGCTCGAAGATGGAGTCGGTTATGATAGGAGTTGTTTGATCGCCGAAAAGGTACCGGTGATTTGATCTCCGGTAGTAGGGTTTTGGTGAAGCCATTGAAACTATTCTTTCTACTCTGTGTTTTGGGGTGGTTGATGATGAATTTAGTCTGGTTAATATATAAGGTTTTGAAATGGGTTAAGTGGATAAGGTTTTATTTCTCATTTATTTAATCTTTATTAAAGTATATAAATGTAGATGTAGATATAGATATAAATATATTAGTTTTTAAAATCTGATTTAATTATTTATTTAAATATATTATTCAAAGGAAAAGACTAAAATACCCTCACATGCAAAGCATGTGAGGTAAGTTAACTGACTTTTTTAACTAGGTTTAGTGTAAAGGTTGTGATGTGTAACAAAACATGAACGTAAAGGTTGGTTTTGGCGGATTTCATAGTGAAAGGTATAAAGTGCAGTTTGGGGCATACATAAAGGTTGTTTTCTGCAATTTTGTCTTTATATAATTTGGCTATTAAACATATGTAAACTACTTTTAACATGTATGTAATCATAAAAATACATATAATAGATTATAAAAAGATCCTAAATACAAAAAAAAATATATATATATATATATATAAAATGATTGTTTATTAAGAGTTCTGAAAGTTCTGCAATTATTTAGAGTTCTGAAATGAAACCAACCCTATATATATGGGCAAGGATTATTTCAGAACCATAAATATTTACAGAACTCGCAGAACTCCTAATAAACAATTTTTTTATTTATATATTTTTATGTTTAAGATAATTTTATCATTTATTATGTGTATTTTTATGATTACATACATGTTAAGAGTAATTTTATTATTTTTTATTTGTAAATTTATAATTACACATATGTGAACTAGTTTTTTACATATATGTAATTAGTTATTACATGTTTATATAATTTGGCTATTAAACATATGTAAACTACTTTTAACATGTATATAATCATAAAAATACATATAATAGATGATAAAAAGATCCTAAATACAAAATATATATATATATATATATATATAATGATTGTTTATTAGGAGTTCTGAAAGTACATATAATAGATGATAAAAACATATGTAAACTACTTTTAACATTTAGAGTTAATTACCCGGATAGTCCCTGTGGTTTCATGTTTTTTCATGTTTAGTCCCCACCTTTTAGAAATAGCAGGTATGCTCTCTATGGTTTGTTATTTTGTTACTCGGATAGTCCCCTGAGTAAATGTCAGTTAGTTTGGTCAGTTAAGTTAGTGTGAAATTACTAAATTATCCTCCTCCTTCTCCACACCACCACCACCACCCACTAAGCCTCATCCTCCACCCAACCCACACCTGCAAACACTTCATATTCCTCACCTGCAAACACCTTCTTCTCCGCTGATATGCCCAGCCGAACCCGGTTAACCAGATCACTCGACCCGATCGAAGACACGACCGTTACATGACGGTTTAACTCCATTTTAATCCCATTCTTTTCGTATGTTCGGCGATTCAAGAACGGTACCACTGAATCGTTCCGATCAACATTTGTAACTCAATCAATTAATTCGGAACAAGAACCCATGCGTAACTGAAACTTGATGTGTGTAATCAAATGTTTTAACCAACGAATTTTTTATAAATGGATGCTCATAACTAACAATCAGACCTTTCTCCCATAACCGCACCCTCAATTTTACTCTCCGCACTCCTGTAATGCTCGCCGGAAACACTATTGAATGCGGAACTCTCCGAACACCTTCTGGTATGAGTAATACATGTTTTTCATTCGGTTCATTTTTCTAAATCAAAGCCCCTAATTTTATTCATAAGGGCAGTAGCTTTACATGTTCAATTTGATCGAATAGTAGTTAAGGTTCATCTACTTCCTTTGATTTGAGGATAGGGTTTTTATGCCGTTAACTTTTTAAGCAAAACAAAATGAAGTGTTTGCAGGTGTGGGTTGGGTGGAGAATGAGGCTTAGTGGGTGGTGGTGGTGGTGTGGAGAATGAGGAGAACAATTTAGTAATTTCACATCAACTTAACTGACTAAACTAACTGACATTTACTCAGGGGACTATCCGAGCAACAAAATAACAAACCATAGGGAGCATACCTGCTATTTCCAAAAGGTGGGGACTAAACGTGAAAAAACGTGAAACCACAGGGACTATCCGGGCAATTAACTCTAACATTTATATATATAACCTTTAGATCAAGATCAAGAGAAAACCACTTCGAGTTGTGAGAATTTTGAGAACTCGGTCTTCCTATGCGAGTTTTGCCCCCATTTTTTTCATACATCTAGATTAAAATGTTTCGAAAGACTATCGTAAAAAGAGTTAAAAAAATTGAAGTGGTTTTTTTCGACCCTTACAGCAGTTGTAAAAAGTTTATGATATAAGCATGACATCATTTTTTACAGCATTTACGGTTGCCGTAAATGAAAAAAAAAACAGTTTTTTTTAAATTTTTTTGGGAAAAAGTTGATATTTTTAAGATTTTTGGTAAAGGCTTTGTTTAAAAAAAACTTTCGTAAGACCAACTTCTCTAAATTTTCACAACCCGTATAAATTTTAATTTTACCGTAACCCTACCACTCTTTTGTATTGTAGAATGGCAATAATGTAGTGCATAAAATATAGGAGATATTATGAAGTGCTAGCGCACAGCAATAATGTCAGAATGACAAATAAATCACATGATACATGTGAGTTTCCATGCATATCAAGATTTAAAAAAACTTAAAAAAAATCGTATCCAGATTTTTATTTGGTAGGTTTAATAATAATAAACAGAAGCATCTTATATAACTATAAATAGAACCAATGTTATCCTATCCTGTATCCATACACCAAAAGCTCTAAAGACATTTGTACTTGAGAGATGGAGTCATCACTTGCTTTCTTGCTTCTCCTTTCACTTATTATGGTAAGGGTGCTACAAATTATTAAATATACCTCATCCTCTCACAATATATGCCTCTTCTCAACATCACACACACACATATATATATATATATATATATATAAGATAAGAGTTGGCTACAAAGTCCATTTTTTCTATAAAGTGCAAAAATCATAAAACACCATAACGACAACCATAAAACACACTTAAAATCCAAAAATAACAAAGTGAAGATTACTAAAACGTCATATTTGTGGGTTTTGTGTTGTGTTTTAGATGATAAGGTTTTGACACTAATATTAGTGTGTTTTATGTTGATTATCATGTTTTGTTTTATATTCATAATTCTACGATTGTGTGTTTGAAGTTTTTATAGACTGTTAGGGTTTGGATTTTGTGTTTTAGTGATCTTCACTCTGTTATTTGTAGATTTTGAATGTGTTTTATGACTTTGTACACTTTTTAAGAAAAATAGACTTTATAGCTGAACTCCACCATATATATATATATATATTGTAAAGATAAAATGGAAAACCCTAAGTTAGGGTGAAAACCCTATGTATCTTTTTTTTTAAACTTTAGGAAACGTAATATACATTGTTTAAGGTTTTGAACCAAAATAATCAAAAAAACGTTGAAGAGTTTTCTTTTTCATTATTAAACAAGTTTTCTGTGCAACAAGGTGTAACACGCTGTTACATATGTTATACAAAATTGGAAAAAAAAAAACTAACTGTTGTCGCTTTTTTATTTTGTTGGCTAAAAATGATTGAAACATGTGTGTTACATGCCCTAAAACATTCATAAAAAAATAAGCTTGTTACATGGGGTTTTCTAGAGTTTTATCTCTAACTTAATTGGATTTCCTATGTAATCTCACCCTATATATATATATATATATATATGACAAAGATCCGTTAGGAACCACCTCTTATTACGAGAACCGCGAGAACCAATGTGAACACAACCAAAAATGCTTAAAAATAGCTAAAAATCACAACAACAAAAAATTTAATATTTTTTATAAAAAAATCGCTACTTTTCGAAGCAAAAAAAAAATTTAATTTTTTTTTTTTGGCTTTTAACATAAAAAATATTAAAAAAAAATTAGATTTTTTTTTTGATTTTTTTTAGATTTTTTTAGGTTTTTTGGGGGTTTAGTTTTTAGCATTTTAGCTTGGGGGGTTAGGTTTTTTTTTTGGGGGGGTGGGGGTTAGGTTTTTTTAGCTATTTTAGGTTGTGTTTACATTGGTTCTCGCGGTTCTCGCAATAAGGGTGGTTCTCGCATGAACCTTACCCTATATATATAAAGGTAAAGATCAAATACAAATGAGCTTAACATACTAAACGCGATAAATGATGTAAGATTTTTTTATCTACTCAAACATGATGTTTAGTTGAAAAAACAAGCCGATTTGTGTAGACTGATTACATAATTACACAAGTTAAATATACGATTATTTTTTAGATTATGAGACCAAAATACGTTCTTGACAAGATGAGAAATATCAAAAGAAACATCTCTCCTTCACTTCTCACGTTTAGCAAGTTAAAATGGGTTTTAACATACTAAATATGAGAAGCAAGGAATGATTCTTTTTATCTACGTGTGCGTGTGTGTGAGAGAAGGGGGGAGGGGGGATTGAGATAGTTGAATATTTTTATTTATGACTAAATTTAATGTATTAGTATATGTGGCAATTAGTAATTAGAGGTGGTAGCTAATGAGCTATAGCTTAGTTGGTTTTAGAGGGGAAGTGGAGATTTGTGTTTGAGGTCAGAGGTCTTAAGTTTGAATTCCATACCAACTGGGTTTAATCGTAGTGGACATTCGGGCGGCAAGTTTTCTCCGGAACTAGTGATGACGGGCTTGGGCTACCCAACGCTGTTTGTGGTTGCGGGCGTATGAGGTCGCATTTTGCCATTGGGTTACCCTGGGTAATTAGGCTTGCATTTTGTTGGCCGTTAAAAAAGTTATTAGAGGTGGTAATCATACAATGGCGGGTATGCAAAGTAATGAATTCAAATAAGAACAATATTCACTTGAAGTCTTCCAACTCTTTAAAATTGTATAGCATAAAGTATAAACCACGTTAACTCATTTAATTAAATGGGTTGATGCCTGTTAATATGTGGCAATTAATTGTAAATGAGTCATAAACATGTTTGTTGTGAAAATCCCAACTGTTTTTGTGTTGTGTGCTGCTCTCACCCTAGGAAATATATGCTATATTTGTTATATTATTATTATTGGAACATTAACTATCATTTCAACTTATTATTTTCATACGTTGTTTAACAGGGTGCTACCAACATTGATGCTAGACCACATCCTCAAGATTATTGGCAGGACTCATTTGTTCAAAAGGGTTCCTCGGTGTCATCTCAACCCATAGAGAAAAGCCATTGCCACACGTTATCAAAGGCAAGAAACCACATATCGCCAGTCCAAAATGAATTTGAATCAAGACCTAATGCTTCAGGTTATGTCGATGATCATATGAATCCAAATGACGACAACAACGATTTTGAACCAAGACCAAACCTCTCAGTTTATGATAATGATACAGATTTAAAAGGTAAAAAGAACGTTGATGAAGAAGAGTTTGAGCCAAGGCCAAACATTTCGGTTTACGATACGGATACAAATCTAAAAGGACAAAAGAACGTTGATGAAGAGTTTGAGCCAAGGCCAAACTTATCTGTTTATGATAATGATATAAGCCTAAAAGGAAAAATGACACTCAATAAAGAATTTGAACCGAGGCCAAACATCGCAGTTAATGACAAAGAGTTTGAACCAAGGCCAAATATTTCAGTTTATGAGGGTTAACTACGGTTTCATCGTCAAAATTAAGTTCATCATCAACGTTTAATAATGTGTTATAGAAAGTGTGTGTGTTTTATTTGAAGCAAAAATAAGTGGCTTAAATGTCTTGGAATCTCGCATTTGAGTATGGTGATGGAGGGTTGTTTTATAAAAGTTGCTTTGATTCTGTTAGCTTCTTTTGTTTGTATGAAATGCATGGTTCATGTTTTTAATCATGGTTTTTATTTTTATATTTATTTTTTTACTTTAATATTTGTGTCCACACGTTAAAGGAAATTATAAAAAGTTGAATGATCTATTATTATGTTCCTGTGGTCATTTTAACGTGTTTAGTTTAACCAAACCTTCAACTTATTGAGTTAATATGGTTTCAATTTCTAACCATTTTTGTCTTTTAATACCAACTTTATTATACATTTTTTGTTATATATTTTTTTGTTACGTTGTTGTGAATTGACTAAAATATCCTTAATTGTTTAAATACGAATATATATATATATATATATATAGAGAGAGAGAAAGGATGTATAGAAAACCCACTTTAATTTAGAAAACCCGGGAAACTCAAAGCTCCCGATGTTTTTTTTTTATTTATACATGTTATATACACGTTTTTAAGGGTTTTGGGCAAAAAAAAAATCAAAAAAGCGCCGAGTAGATATTTTTAAAACAAATAAACAAGTTTTGGTGTAACACGTGTTACATTCATCTGACATATTTGTAACACGTGTTACACCAAAACTTGTTTATTTTTTTAAAAAATATCTACTCGGCGCTTTTTTGATTTTTATTTTTTTTTGCTCAAAACCTTTAAAAACATGTATATAACATGTATAGTTTTTTTCAAAAAAAAAAAACATCGGGAGCTTTGAGTTTCCCGGGTTTTCTAAATTAAAGTGGGTTTTCTATAGATACATTATATATATATATATATGGGGTTCTAGAGTGAACACTAATGTATTTGAGAACTGAGTGAACAAATCTTAGACATTGATTTACACACGTGGATGGCTAGGATTTCATCATCAAATCGTAAATTACACTAGTGTATTTCATCATCAAATCCTGGCCATTGATCTACACACATGTATGGCCAGGATTAGTTCACTTAGTTCGCAAACTACACTAGTGTTCACTCTTGAACCCAATCCTATATATATATATATATATATATATATATATATATATATATATATATATATATATATATATATATATATATATATATATATATATATATAGGGAGCCGATAAAATGAAAATCATCCCCAGTTGTAAGAACCGCGAGAACCACTATCCACCAATCAGAATAAGGCTTAATTTGGTCATTTGATCCAAATGTTTTGTCCATCTTTTTTGTGTATGTATTTGTTCAATGAATTCAGAATCTCTCTCTTCTCTCCTCTTTCATTTACTTTACCCCCAATCATACTCATCTTCCTCAAATACATTTCAACAACAAAAGCCAAATGTAACACCCTAGTTTCTATTTAACGTTTAAGTGTAAATACCAACAATTAAATGTGTAGTTAAGACTACACATACCATAAAAATACGGGTTTATTAAAACTTTTACAATTCATAAGTCATTCTACATCACATGATCGAATTCGTTGTTTAAATTTTAACAGCGTAGCAAAGTGCGGAAGCGTGTGTCTTTATCGTGTTCGGTTCTTCGTTGAGCTTGATCGTCTTCCGGCATCCAAGGTGTACCTACATTTCATAAACATGAAATGCTTTAGTCTTACGGGTGTTTAAAACATGTCTAAACGAGTGCAAGAAACAATTGATCACCAAAACAAAGTTTTCAATCTGGCCTCCACCGTAAATTACGGTGGAACCGTAATTTACGGTGGCTTCTGGGTGTTTAAGTTTCTACCGTAAATCAGAAGAAACCTCCCGTAAATATATTGACTCCACCGTAATTTACGGTGTGACCGTAAATTACGGTGGTCTCTGCATTCAGCTTCTCTATTTCGTCGTAATTTGACACGAAATCTTTCGTATCTTTCAAACCGCTTATCCGTTTGACCTACCGTTTCTTCCTACATGTTTGTAATTTGATTCTCCATCATATGGAGTTAAAATCCGGCATCCGGCTTGATAAAATTCAAGACTTTTAAGTCTTCGGCTTATTACTCTTTTACCAAAAATTTGACCCGTTTACGCATTTTATCAAACAAACGTATTTGTTTGATTCCTATATCACATACATCTCTTTAATTTAATAATACCTACCATTTTAGGTTCCAATCATAGGTTTATTACACAATTTAAACCCGATTTCACTCGTATGCTTATTTTGACCCGTTAAGGGCTCTTAAGCACTTTCGAGCCTAAAATCGCTTTCAATTGCTTCTATAATTATTCTAAGTATTCATTTAATCGTAAAACTCATTTCCAAACATCTTTTAAAGGTTGTTTGGTCAATTTAGCCACCAAGGGCGTTTTGGTCCATTTTAGTCCTTTATTAACAATGAAGGACTTTTGAAAGGATATCGGACCCATAATCCCTCTTTTAACCTATGATTATGTTTGAAAAGTCATTAAGCTTTCCAAACGCCATGTTCATTACATAAAACATTTGGTTTACCTAACAAGTAACCAAATGTCCGTTTTGACCTCTTTTAACACTCTTGAACCATATGTTCTAAATGAGTATTACCCTATTTCACATACCTGGCGCAGATCAATATATTGACCCGTTTTTTAATACCTTGCTTTTATAACCGCTAATTCATAGCGTTGCTAACACCAATTTGACATTTACACCTGAAATAATATAGCTCGACAAAAATCATTAGTCGCTATTGTCAAAGGGTGATATCTTCACCTTTTGACCCATTTGGTCTAAGTGACCGATTATGTTGGCGAGATGATATTTATTACCATCTCATCTATACGACTCGCTTCGGTTTACACCGTGTGGCCATTTCACTTATTAATTGATTTTCTTAACGCTTTTTAGCCTATTATGACTTACGCCTTACAGTGTCTTTCAAAACCAATAGTTATGGTCAACGCATGACCAATTTGCCTTTTTACCTTTATTGTTTGTTTTGGTTTACCCTATAAGGTAACCATTCAAAGGTTCATTTTCCATTTATCAAAAATGATCGAATTACTGATTTAATTCCTTTTAGACCATCAACATGGTTTCTTGTCGTGCTTGACTACCTTGTTCTGTACGTTTACACGTCGGAACATTATACCTCAATTATGTATTTGTCTTTTTCGTAACTAATACAATAAGGGAGTATTCTAACATATAAGACTAGTGTAAGCTATACTTACCTTGCATCCGAATTATGCTTTTCCGCCATTCTTGCTTCGTTTGACCCGCTTCCTTTCCAAGCCTCCACCTAGCTTGTCAAGCGTCAAACTATCATCATAATTCGTAAGACGGTTATATTAGTCATCATTAATTATGACTATTTCATCTTACATATTTTTCTATCACAATTACCATTCGATCTTATTAATGGTCGGTTTGACTACTAAAAGTCAAACGCCCCTTAGCATATAAATGCACATTCAAGTTCTATCTATCAATTGGTAGCTAACATGATCTTGTACACTTAGTTACATGAACATGGCTACCAAATTTCATCATAACATTCAAACCCATTTCAATCATGTATGAACAAGTTCCCAAATCACTTAATTTGTTTGAGTGCCTTGTTTCTATTATCCATTATGATGATTTTAAACATAAACTTATCATCATCTTTACTATTACATAAAAACCCACTTCCTAGTTTACTTGTTAATCACATACAAGTGATATTTACTTCAAGTTCTTCATGATTTCATTATATTTAACAAAACCCACTTCTAGTTACTTATGAACTCTTAACAAAATCTCTAATTTGTTCAAGTAGTTCATTCATATGAGTTAGTATGATGTTTATAAACACCATTAGAACATCAATTTCATCAATTCAACCAAAACCCACTTAGCTCATAATAGGGTAATTATCAAATCCCTAGTTTGACAACAATTCATCAAGATTCCTACTAGGGTTTGTTTCTAAACCAAGATATAATCAAAATAACACTCATAGATTCAAGATTCATTCCAGAATTTCGATTATGATTGTTCATCATAATCTCAAAGTATCACCAAATCATAAATTTCAACATACCTTGTAATCCCCATGACTAGGTGATCACGAATTCATGTTCATGCAGTGATTTGGCTCTTGATTTGGGCTTCAATTTGATGAATTTCTGTGTTTTAGGGTTTGAGCTTAAGAGCTCTTCTTGGCTCTGTGTTTTGTACGACCAGAACACACACAATGGTGTGTGTTTTGGTGTTTTTAGATTTTAATTAATAAAATCCATTTTCCCACTTTAACCATTTTAGTCCCTCAACCTTATCCAAGTTTATAAAGGTTTCTACATCAAGTTCCTCGTTATTTTTAAGACTCTAGACTAACTAGGTTGATATTCCTAGTTATTTAGTGGGTTCCGGGAGTTATAACCCAGTTTATTTTAAGTCCCGTTGACTCGGGCTCTTATAAACTCAATTCATCAAAACTTTGTTTCGTTTGTATCTAATATTAGGATTTCTTATTAAATCCCAAATATTTACCGGGTTATTTTTACTACTAGCGGCACTTTACCCGTCTTTTAGTATTAATGTGGGTTAATTATCAAACCCGTTTTCGGGGTGTTACACCAAATGTGAGACTCACCTGGTTCCTCCTGGTTCCTCATCTCCATCAAATATGAGACTCACCATCAAATATGAGACTCACCTGGTTCCTCCTCTCCCACTCGATACCCCTCCCCCTGTTAATAAACCGGCGACCAGGATAACCGGTGGAGCCGGCACCGTCATCCGACAACAAGCCGACACCCACACCCTCCTCCGACAACAACCCCCTAAACCACCTCTTCATCACACAGAATCGGTGAAATCCGGAGGCGGCGTGACATCACGAACAGAGAGAGGCTGATCGAGAGAGATGGGAAGAAGAAAGCTGGTTTGAGAGAGAGATGACGACATCGGTGCACGGCGACAGCAGCATCACCGCTGACGGCGGCGACGGGCCGACGGCGGCTATGATGGTTGTTTTGTTTTCTTTTCTGTTCAATCTCGGGTTCAACGGGTTCAGGTTTGTTTCGGCTCGGTTTGGTTACGGGTGCGGGTTTATTTCGGGTCCCTTCTAGTTGGGGATTTAGGCTTTGTTTTGGTCCCGATGAAGTTTGGGTGTGAAAGATGTCGCTGATGATGTTCGGGTTCAGACTCTCTCTCCTCTATCATTTTCTTCGGCAATGGGTGGGAGAGGGGGTGTGAACCGGTGGTGGCCGCCTTCTGTTGATTTTCTCCGGCAATGGGTGGGTGTGGGTTTGATCTATTGATTTTTGATCAGGGGACTATGTTCTTTGATTTTCTGGTGATTTTTTTATTTTATGGTGATTTTTGGCCTGTGTTCCTGATTTTCTGGTGATTTTTTATCAGTGAACTATGTGGGTTTTTGATCTATTGGATTGGGTGGCGACGATGCAAAAAAAAAAAAAAAACCCTAGATTTTGATGACGATGGCGCGGCAACGATGATGGAGGGTAGGTTTTTGAACCTGCAACCCCACTTTGCAGCCTTTTGATTATCGGAAAATCTAAGCCAAACCCCGCTTTTTTTTTAGATACACTTTGTTTTGATGTTGTTGGCTTTTTATATTTTTTTCCCCAGTCGATGACGATAACAATATATCTGAGACACCTACCGAGTTTGCGATTTCTGGGTGCATTCGTTTTGCGTAAAAAAGTTGTTGTTAAAAAAAGTTAAACGTAAACTTTTTAACGTAAAACGTAAACTTTTTAACGTAAAACGTAAAAAGTTTATCGTAAAACGTAAAAACGTAAAATATAAAAACGTAAAAAGTTTTAACGTAAAACGTAAAAAGTTTAACATAAAAACATAAAACGTAAAAAGTTTAACGTAAAACGTAAAAAGTGTAACATAAAACGTAAAACGTAAAAAGTTTACGTAAAAACGTAAAACGTAAAAAGTTTAACGTAAAACGTAAAATGTAAAAAGGTTAACGTAAAAACATAAAACGTAAAACGTAAAGTTTTTAACGTAAAACGTAAAAAGGTTAACGTAAAAATGTAAAACGTAAAAACGTAAAACGTAAAATTTTTTACGTAAAAACGTAAAATGTAAAAAATTTAACGTAAAATTTAAAACGTAAAACGTAAAAAGTTTAAAAAATTTGTTATAAAAATCTGAATTTAAAAATGATTTTAATAAAAAAATTATGTTTAAAAAATAAAAACTAATAAAATAATACAAAAAAAGTAATAAAAAACAATAAAGACAAAAAAATAGAGTAATTTTACCAAATTACCCTTTTGAATTAAAATATGAGTTAATTACCCGGATAGTCCCTGTGGTTTCATGTTTTTTCATGTTTAGTCCCCACCTTTTAGAAATAGCAGGTATGCTCCCTATGGTTTGTTATTTTGTTACTCGGATAGTCCCCTGAGTAAATGTCAGTTAGTTTGGTCAGTTAAGTTAGTGTGAAATTACTAAATTATCCTCCTCCTCCTCCTTCTCCACACCACCACCACCACCCACTAAGCCTCATCCTCCACCCAACCCACACCTGCAAACACTTCATATTCCTCACCTGCAAACACCTTCTTCCCTGCTGATATGCCCAGCCGAACCCGGTTAACCAGATCACTCGACCCGATCGAAGACACGACCGTTACATGACGGTTTAACTCCATTTTAATCCCATTCTTTTCGTATGTTCGGCGATTCAAGAACGGTACCACTGAATCGTGCCGATCAACATTTGTAGCTCAATCAATTAATTCGGAACAAGAACCCATGCGTAACTGAAACTTGATGTGTGTAATCAAATGTTTTAACCAACGAATTTTTTTATAAATGGATGCTCATAACTAACAATCAGACCTTTCTCCCATAACCACACCCTCAATTTTACTCTCCGCACTCCTGTAATGCTCGCCGGAAACACTATTGAATGCGGAACTCTCCGAACACCTTCTGGTATGAGTAATACATGTTTTTCATTTGGCTCAGTTTTCTTAATCAAAGCCCCTAATTTTATTCATAAGGGCAATAGCTTTACATGTTCAATTTGATCGAATAGTAGTTAAGGTTCATCTACTTCCTTTGATTTGAGGATATGGTTTTTATGCCGTTAACTTTTTAAGCAAAACAAAATGAAGTGTTTGCAGGTGTGGGTTGGGTGGAGAATGAGGCTTAGTGGGTGGTGGTGGTATGGAGAAGGAGGAGGACAATTTAGTAATTTCACATCAACTTAACTGACTAAACTAACTGACATTTACTCAGGGGACTATCCGAGTAACAAAATAACAAACCATAGGGAGCATACCTGCTATTTCCAAAAGGTGGGGACTAAACGTGAAAAACGTGAAACCACAGGGACTATCCGGGTAATTAACTCTTAAAATATTAAAGACATAGTAAGACAAAAAATATTTAATATTATTTTTAATTACTTTTAATCTCATCCATCCATTTCGAAGATTTAATGGCTAGAAAGTGGTTCTCTTGGTTCTTACAACTGGATGTAGTTTTCATTTTAGCGGTCCCCTGTATATATATATATATATATATATATATATGGTGGGGTTCCTCTACAAAGTGTGTTTTTCCTGCAAAGTGTAGGAAGCGATCTTGGTCATTGGATAGGTGTGTTTAATAGTTGAGATTATCTTAGTTGCATTTTGGTAATATGTGTGTTAAAAAAAGAGATTGATTTGATTGATTGGGGGGGTATATTGGTAATTCAACATGTTTTAAATAAAGGAAATAACCGTCAAAATTAAAACCACCTCCATTATTCACGTGATTCTCTCTCTCTCTCTAAAACACTCACTTTTGATAAACCTCAATCATACCAAAATTAACTAGAATCATGGATGTAGATAAGAAATCTAGACTCCAATACAAGCGTAAGATGTTTTTTAACTTGATAATTGTGTTTTAGATTTAGATTATTCATCATCAATGTGTTTTTTTTTTTGTGATTTTATTTATAGGAACAAGAGTCAAGAATACTGAAACATTGGAGAAGAATAACACTCTGATCTGTCCCAAAAAAAACGTTAAAAGAAGGAATCGGCTGGGAATTGTGTGTTTTTTGTATATATTTCAAGTCTAGGTTTCATAATTTTGTTTTTTCAGCGATAACTACTGTTTATCCAAGTGTGTTATACGAGAACTTGAATGGTGTCTTTAACGTTATGTTTTAGTTAAAAAGGTGTTGTATTTTACATTATTGATTTACGGATTATTGTGTTAGAACTACACCGTGATTAGATCCTGCGTATACCATGTATTCAATTCGTTTTGTTGAAGACGGTATGTCAGACAAAGTGTTTAAAATTGCTTGAATATGATGTGCTATAAAAAGTTTCACTATTTCAGACAGTGTGCTTAAACAAAATGTGTTATATTGTTATTTGAATGGTTTTCCAATAGAGTATAAGTGATTATAAGTCTACTGATAAAACAAGGGCAACACACTTCATTGAAAACATGGTGTCCATACTAGAACCTACTGAGGTGGAAAACATTCGAATGTCACTTTCAAATCAAAATACCCAGGATGGCTGGATAAACTTGTAAACATTGTGCTAAACTTTTACCTTTCAATTTTGATAATGTTCTCTATAAGATACTGTATAGAATACATGCATATTGATTTATTTGGAAATACGGTAAAAGTCCCTATAGTAGCTTAAACACAGTTGGCCATAATGTTTAGATAAATCATAGTTGGCGAGCATGTGTGGGTAAAACACAGTTGGCAAGAATTGGAATTACATGCAAAAATTGTGGTGTTATAAAAATTGTTTGTTATGATATATATAGATAGATGTACACTATTGTATATTGTATACAACAAGTTATAGTGTAAAACACAATACATGGATATTGATAAAATGTGGATACAACTTAAAACACACTTGTTTGGATAAAACCCAATTAGTCTGGTAAACCACTATGGCCAACAAGAATAGAATAAAACATACATGTATTGATAAAACACAGTTGGCCATCATTTATTGATATTGACACGTTGGTTGAATGCAGAGAGGGATGCATTCGCAACTTACTTAGAGTATGCTTCTCATCCAACTACAGAAAAAATCAAATAGGCAATGCTAGTTAGATTGTAGACGCCATGGCGTACAAATCATAATGTCATTGATTGTGGGGTCTTCTTGATGCACCATATGGAACCATACAAGGGCATGACTGTGAAGACTTGAGATTATGGGTTGTCGAAAGAGTGTAATGACCAAGGTGAAATAACATACAAACAACAAAAAGAGCTTGATGATCTTATGCATAAATATATGGCAAAGATCCTACAAAGTGATACAAACAAAACAAGGGAGTGAGGGCTGATGTTGCAACATGTAAGAAGTTGAGAGACGACCAAAAGAAAAGGTTAGAGTTAGCTACATTTGATACTATCATTTGGAGATTGGAGTCCAAATAGTTATTTCGTGAACGGGCATAATGTAGGTCGTTTTAGATTTTCTGGTATTTTTGGTTAATTTTAGTTTGGTTATCTTTGAACAATGATTATAGATGGTTAAAATGTTGTTGCTTTGAACGATGACAATCTTTGTTATGTTTTTTGACATATTTTGTAATTAATGGTTTGGATGTTATACACCACATGATAATATAATGTGTATGGTCTTTTGTGAACACTTGGTTTGTGTTAAAAAAGGGAAATGTATATCTTTATGTGAATAGTGATAAAAAACAATGGTTGAATATGGGGGCACAAGCTGATATCTTATGAAACATACAGGTTGGAAAAAATGTTATAAGGCAACACTGAAAAACACAACTAATATGAAGTTTAACCGATACACATACACATTTGTGCAACAAAATCTTGTGTGTATTTTTACAACATGTTTCACACGCATCTCACAGAAAGTAACAACATAAAGAAATAACAAAACACATTTAGGTGGTAAGTTAAAAAGAACTAAAACACATTATTCTTGAAAGATCATTCATCGTAACAAAAAAAATTACAAAAGAGAAACATAAAACACCCGTGCTGGGGAAAAAGTACAATTAAACTAGCATAAGGAAACTTTGACATCTTTTCATCATCCACATCACCTGCTATTTCAAAGCTATATAACACATCATCCTCATCTGCTTAATCATGACCATCGCCTTCATTCATTGTAGCTGCACCATCGGCCTTCTTTGAACCGCCGCATATGTTGCTATCTAGTTGAATTTTTCACAAGCACGACTATTATGACCATATTGTTTACGCTTCGAAAATTGAGGTCGTTTCTTTCCTTCCTAGCTTATAAAAGAAAAAAGGACTTTCTTCAGTACAATACAATAAGTAAAACACAAATACAAAATACTTTAAACACACCAACATGTTCGTAAAACCAGATGCATCACATACTAGGTAAAACACATTATTACACATGATCATGTAAACGAGTGAACCTAATACCTCCGTAAAAAACAATACATAGAAAAAAATAGGTTTGAAATATGGAATCATGTATATTAACACAAATATGAAAACCATTCTATTTGAAACAACATATATAGAGTGTAAAAAAACACAACAATATAACACATTGTGAAGAACCCAATATCATATAAAACACAACATCAAGAAATACAAAGAGAATTCATTCATTAATCATAAATTGCTATAAAACATCGTGATGAAACCAATAAATTGATTAAAACAATAAATACAAAGATATGTCCTTAATGAAATATAAAATGTTATAACACAATGTGAATAAACCTACAACCCATAAACACAACATCAAGAAATTCTTCATGAAAGTTAAACTGGTGTATTACGTGTAAAACAAATAAAACACAATGTCAAGAAATCGTTTATAGGAGAAAAACGTAAGCAAAATCAAATATATGTGTGACGATCAACTAAAAACAGGATGCACTCACCATTACCACAATCAATCATTGCATTAGATATTGACATTTTTTTTATCTGTAGTATGCAAACAAATATGAACAAAAATCGCCTGGATGTTTAAAGAGAGAACCCTAGAAGTTTTTTTTGTAACTGAAAATTTTGAAAATATAAGATATAGGGTTTCCTAAAAAATCTCATTTTATTGTTTTATAATTATCTCTTCCCAAAATTAACTTATTTAATGAATTACCATTATGCCCTTTTGTTAAAATTGTCTAGATGACACATGTCATCACATTGTTGCTTCCCACACTTATAGGAAAAAATGACTTTGTAGCCAACTCTCACCCTATATATATATATATATAGGGGACCGCTAAAATGAGAACCACCTCTAGTTGTAAGAACCGCGAGAACCACTTTCTAGCCATTAGATCAAGTAGATGGATGGATGAGATTAAAAGTATTTAAAAATAATATTAAGTATTTTTTGTCTTGTTATGTCTTTAATATTTTAATCAAAAAGGGTATTTAAGTAATTTTGTTTTTTTTGTCTTATTAGTTTTATTGTTTTTTAATACATTTTTGTCCCTATTGCATTAAATGTTTTTTTTTTTTCTAAAATCAGATTTTTTTTATTAAACAAACATATTGAAATCAGATTTTTTGAAGAAAAAAAATTTACGTGCGTTTTTTTACGACCCGTTTTTTACGCGCGTTTTTTACGACCCGTTTTACGCTCCGTTTTTTCACGCCGTTTTTTGCGACCGGGTTTTTAAGTGTCGTTTTTTATGGCCTGTTTTACGCACCGTCTTTTGCCGCGCCGTTTTTTACGTCACGATTTTACAAGTCGTTTTTACGCCTCATTTTTTACGTCCCGTTTTTACGTTTTTACACCCGGCTTTTTCACGCCTCGTTTTTTTACGCGCCGTTTTTACGCCCATCTTTTTCACGCGTCGTTTTTTCAACGCGCCGTTTTTACGTTAACGTTTTACGTGCCGGTTTCTTACGTTAACGTTTTTTAACGTTTTACGCGTCGGTTTTTTACGTTAACGTTTTTTTACGATTTACGCGTCGGTTTTTTACATTAACGTTTTTTACGTTTTTACAACTTACGCGCCGTTTTTTTAAGCGTTGTTTTTTTACGTTTTACAACTTACGCGCCGTTTTTTTAAACGTTGTTTTTTAACGCGCCGTTTTTTACACGTTTTTTTAACGCGCTCTTTTTTACACTTTTTACGTTTTACGTTAAACTTTTTAGACTTTACGTTTTACGTAAAACTTTTTACGTTTTACGCTAAAATTTTTACGTTTTACGTTAAAAAAGTTGACGGTTTAACTTTTTTTTTTTTACAAAAACTTTTTTACACAAAAACGAACGCACCCAGAAATCGCAAACTCGGGAGGTGTCTCAGATATATTGTTATCATCATCGACTAGGGGGGAAATAAAAAAAACCAACAACATCAAAACAAAAGTGTATCTCGAAAATAATAAACGGGGTTTGGCTCAGATTATCCGATAAACAAGAGGCTGCAAAAAGTAGGGTTGCAGGTTCAAAAAACCTACCCTCCACCGTCCTTGCCGTGCCATCGTCAGCAAAATCTACGTTTTTTTTTTTTTTTTTTTTTTTTTTTGCATCATCGCCACCCCATCGATCGTATCAAAACCCACAGATTCATAGAACACAAATCAAAACCCCCCTAACATATCAAAAAACCATCAGATTCAAGCAGAAAAATCATCAAAACCCACCAAAAAATCACCAGAAAAGTCAAGAACACAGGCAACCAGAAAATCACTAGAAAAATCAAGAACACAGGCCAAAAAATAACCGCCCCAAAACCAAAACCATACTTTAATCGACCACCGGCACCACGGGGCACCACCGGCACCATGCGGGCACCACCGGGCACCGCTTTGCAAATAAATCGACCGCCCCCTTCACCCACCCCCTCACCATCGTTCACCGCCAACGCCGCTCACACAGCAACCACCGCCGCTCACGCAACAACCACCTCCAAACACCATCGCTGCAAAAAGATCCAAAACAACACTCTCTAAATCAAGTTTTCACCCACAAAAAAAACAACAATTTCTCACCCACACCAAACATCAATATCTATCAAAACAAATCATACACAAAATCATTAACTCAGCTAAATCAAGTTTCCAACCGACACCATACCTTTAACTTCTGACGATGTATCAGTGGCGGTGGCGGTGGAGGGGTCGAAGATCGGAAGACGTGGCAAAACCCATTTCTCCACCACTGAAACCCCAAGTCGAACAAACGACCACCCCAAGTCGGAGATCAGAAGGCGTCGGAGATCGGAGATCGGTACAGGGGCGGAGGAGGTGGTGAACGGATCTTTGGGAGAGAGAGAGAGAGGGATTTCAAATTTTGGGGAAGATGAATTACAAAAGTCTGAGATAAAGACTTTAAAGAGAGAGAAGGTTGAAAAAGTGGAGAGAGAGAGAGTGATCAGACATAATAAATGAGGAGAGATATTGGGAAATGCATTTGGTAGTAAAGGACTAAACTACCCTTTTGTGTGGCTGAATCTAATTGGTTGAGAGTGGTTCTCGCGGTTCTTACAACTGGGGTGGTTCTCATTTTAGCGGCTCCTTATATATATATATATATATATATATATATGGGCATGATTTAGGAAAAACGCCTAAACGTGTGAAAACGGTGAGAACGCCCCTCATCCATTGGATCAAAAAAATCTATGGATTAGATTGGTGCGGTTACGTTTTCGTAAATAACAGCAACTTTATTGCGTGGACGCGCTTCATTAAGGGTAAAAGAGTACTTTTACTGCAGTAATACAAAACGCCAAACTCATGAGTAAAATGCCATTAAAATTCCCGCCTAAAACTACAAGCCATACACATCAATCCCTTCCAGATGGAACGCCATCTTTATCTAAAACGCCATTCATACAAAACGCCATACACATCAATCCCTTCCAGATGTAACGTCAAACTTTATAACTAACATTTATTATAAAAAATTATCGCCTAAACTATGCGCCAAACACATCATTATATAAATGACTTTACCATCCCTTCCATTTATCATACTAAAAAACGTCATCTTTAACCAAAACGCCAAATTTCAAAAAAAAAAAAACTCTGAAAGAGGACAAATGGCAAGCATCGTTTCATGGAGATTCAAAACTAGAATCAATAGATTCGTAATACTCTTTGACAACAGAAGAAGAGTGTTTGTGAAAACCATCAAAGCCAGAATGAACTTGTACGAAGAAGTACAGAGAGAGATCCTAGCACTTAGCGTTCCTCTTGATAACCTCTATAAGAAAACACATACGGTTATACGAAGATTAACCAGAAAATTTAGATCGAACAATGCAAATCCAATTGTGGACCTAGTCATCCAATCATGGCGTTTTGATAAAGACACTGACATAGTGACTGTTGTATGTGATAACGGAGAGCAGGAAGACTACACGGTTGAAAACATCATCACCAAACAGAGTCTTGGGTTCCTAGAGGAGTTAAACAACGCAACATGTTTGAACACATACATGACCCTAAAATTGGTGTTGTTGCATGGCATGTTCATATGGAGGTTTCAAAA
Source organism: Helianthus tuberosus (assembly GCA_030545235.1). Classification (NCBI taxonomy): domain Eukaryota; kingdom Viridiplantae; phylum Streptophyta; class Magnoliopsida; order Asterales; family Asteraceae; genus Helianthus; species Helianthus tuberosus. Next base: position 75,729,516 of record CM060449.1, on the reverse strand, counting down.
TCTTCAAGAAGAAGAGACCGATGAAATTGAAGATTTGGATGAAGAATCCGAAGGAGAAGAAGAGGGGAGCGATGGATACTTCTCAGACGAAATCCCTTCTAACGAGGAGTTTTATTTTTTTTCTTTTCTTTTTTTTGAAAAAATTACACCATTGGTCCTTGTGGTTTTTGCCAAATTTCAATGCCGGGTACTAATAGTTTTTTGTTGCAAAATCAGGTATTAACGTTCTAATTTGTTACAATGTTGAGTACTAAGGCCAAATCTTGTCACAATGTTGAGAACTAAGGCCAAACCTTGTTAACTTTTTTTTAAGTCTTACTAAAATGACTAAAGTGCCCTTTAATATCTAGAGAGTCTATTTTTTAATTAATTATATTGACTAAAATAATGTAAAGTTTTATTTATATTCATATTTTTATATTTTTCTATTTTATTTATATTTTTTATAAAATTAAATGGATTTGAAGTTTATTATTTATAAACTTCGAGTTTATATATAATAATATGATAGTAAAATAAACTTTTTAACTTAATCTAAATAATATTATATATAAACTTAAAGTTTATAAATAATAAACTTCAAACCCATATAAATTTATAAAAAACTGTAAATAAAACATAAAAATATAAAAAATATAAGTATAAATATAAATAAAACTTTAAATTATTTTAGTCAAATATAATGAACTAAAAATAGACTTTCTATTTATTAAAGTGCATTTTAGTCATTTTATTAAGACTTAACAAAAAAAGTTAATAAGGTTTGGCCTTAGTACTCAACATTGTGACAAATTAAAAGGTTAATACCTGATTTTGCAACAAAAAACTATTAGTACCCTATATTGAAATTTGTCAGAAACCACAAGGACCAACGGTGTAATTTTTTTCTTTTTTTTTGTGTCATTTTATGTGCTTTGTTATGTATTTTTCGGTTTTATTACTTTATTTCTCTAATTAGATATAAAACGCCAAAATGTCACAAATGCCAAACACCAAAAGTTAATTTGTTGCATTTTGCCTTCTTTATCTAAAACGACATAACATTATTTTGCCTTACAAAAATTAATTAGTTGTATTTTGCCTTACAAAAGTTCATTATTTGTATTTTGTCTTCTTTTTCTAAAACGTCATTCATACAAGACGCCAAACTTAATGATGGGACGCCTTACCGCTTTAACAGATAAAAGCTGAACAAATAGTAACTGAAACGACGAAAACTTTATTACTAACATTTATTATAAAAAATTCTCGCCTAAACTACGCGCCAAAAACATCTTATATAAACAACGTATCAGGACCTTCCATTGATCACACCAAAAATAAACGCCATATTTTTCTTAATACCATTCAATTTATAACGCCAAAAAGTTCAAAAACCACAGATGGCAAACGTCGTTTCTTGGAGATTCAGTTTTGTTCTCAATAAAGTTTCACTAAATGGATTCTTATGTGAGGATTAACTCAATAAGATTGTTGAATGAGATGGACAAAATCTTCAAGAAGAAGAGACTAATGACAGTGATCTGTCATTTTCTGTGGTTTGTTCTTGAAAAAGGTTTGGATGAGAAGAAGAGACCGATGACAGTGAAGATTTGGATAAGAAATTGGATGAGGAGTTTAAATTTTTTATTTCTTTTTTTTTTGTCATTTTCTGTGGTTTGTTATGTACTTTTCCGCTAATAAAATACTTTATTTCTCTAATTAATTATTGTGAGTGCATAATGTCTATCACTTCTGTCAATCTGGTTTTATAGCAGAAAATGATCAAGACACGGTGTTATAATGTTAAATATAGGAGAATGGCATAATTGTAAATCAGGAGTTCTTCCTTATGTGAGCCCTATAAATAGGTGAGGCTTGAGTCATTTTATAACTTTTGCATATTAGAGCTTAGAAGATCTATCGAAAGAAAGTAGTGTAAAAGGTGATTCAAGGTGTAGTTTTTGTCAAATCTTTTATAGAATCATCATTATATTATTTTCTTGTGTCCGATCCACACACGTACACGGATTCCGCACGTGATACGTGTTCTTCGCAATTGTCGGGAGTTCAAACTCGATCCAGAAACGAATCCACAAGTGATATCAGAGCAGGAGATCGATTGCACGGATTAGAGATACAAGAATTCGAATGATTTCATCAGATTCAGAGCAATAATTTGTCAGATTTATCATATTTTCTTCATCTTTTCATATTCTTCATTTTTTTTTATTTGATCACAGATTCAAGGAGATTTCAAGGATTAAATAGCTGAATTTTGGATATGTTATGCGAAAAGTAGTATGTTATAATCCTACAAAGTTTCAAGTCTAGATTCAAAGGTTTAGTTGGTCAAATTTGAGAAAAAGATGTTGTTTTGCGCGTGAACATAAGAGTTAGCAGGTCCCATCCGTGAGTTGACAGTGCATCTGGACCAAATATTTGAGCCCATCCGCCTGGATGAGCCCATTTGGAATAAGTGCAGCCCATTAGTAAATAGTTAGAAGTCCATCCGTAGATTTTTGAAGTTCACTCGGAGAATTTACGGCCCATTCATCCGGATGTATCCATGAGTTTATAAGACTCATTCACTGGAATTGTCAATTCAGACCAAAGTATAATTCATCCAGTCAAAATATATCTCATTCGTAAACAACTAAGTCCATCAGGGTGTCATTTGATTGAAATTATCCTATTCGACTGAGTTAATTGTGTGGATCATTTGTTAAAGTTGAAAGCCCATCTGCTAAGCTTTTGGCCCATTCGCCCATCCAGAAACAAATTTTATATGGCCATCCGGAAACAGAGTCCATCCGGAAACTGTATAAAGCCCAAACACATTTCATTCAGTCAATAAAGCCAAGTTGTTAAAGTCCATTCGGACCAAAACTAGCCCATTCGGACCTTTAGAAACTCCATTCGAACATACGCATAGCTTTTAAGGCTCGTCCGTTCGACTAGCTCATTCGTTCATTTGTCAGGCCCATCCAGTCCAAGAATTTTAAGTCGTGAAAAGTTTATAGTTCATCCAGACATAAATGAAATCTATTCGATCAGCCAGGAGTTATTCATATTCACGGGAATCCATATCGTTTTGACTTCGCACAAATCAAGATCAATTTTTATTCGACATTCGGAAACTTTAAAACATCTCTCATTTGTACATATCTAGTATTATAAAAGTACTCAGTTTCAAATTTGAATTCATACGATTCAAAGATTCCAAACATCATGGAGGAAGAGTTTTACAACATGTTTTACAAGGCGTTTACATCCGAAACGACACCAGCAACGAAAAGCGTATCGAATGTGATTTCAGAAAGTTTGAATTTTGATAACATGTAGGGAAATCATCAAAGACCACCAAAACTAATGAATATCGAAGATTATCATTGGTGGAGCTCGAGATTTGAAAACTGGGTGCAGGCTTATGCTTATGATAGTTGGGTTATGTTAACTTTTGGATATGAAAAGCCGGTAAATGATAAAAATGAATTACTTCATGTTAAATAGTTTTCAGATAAAGATAAAAAAGATCACTCTAACGAACTAAGAAGGATAACACTGTTACAACAATCTGTTAGAGGGGATATTCTTTTCTTGCTTCAACATGGTGAAACGTCCTAGTCAATATGGGAAGCACTGAAAGTGAAAGCCGAAGGAGGAAAAGACATCAAGAAGAACAAAATCTCTTTGTTGAAATAGGAGTTTGATCTGTTCGGATGCATGAAGGGAGAAACTGTCCGACAAATGATAGAAAGATTTTGTCATTTGAAAATCAAACTAGAAAGGTTTGGAATCAAGAAGGACAAAGAAGTGATTATCGACAAATTGGTTGAGGCATTACCGCAGGTTGATGATTAGAAAACGTTTGTGATTGTTTTGAAAAATGATGCCAAGTTTGACGAGATCACTTTAGATAGTTTGATTGAAAAACTTAAAGGTCATGATCTAGAGTTATAGAAACAAAACAAAATGACCAGTTCAAGTTATCAACAGAATGTTAATCTGTATTATCGAAAGAGTATTCTGATGAGCAATCAGGCACCTAAGATCGGTACGGCCTTTAGCAACGACAACACTGTTGATTCTTCAAAAAACAAATCTTCAAGCTATGATTCCGGATATCATTCATCGTCTGCATCATCTAAGTCGAATCCGAATCAGAACTGGAAAGATTCTCCGAACTTGAATACCGAGTTTGCTAGACATCATATGAGTTTCTTGGCTTTGATTCTGGAATCTTACGAAAGCCTGGTCGTAGGAAAAATAGGAAATCCAAATATGACAAAGGAGGATTACGACCAAGTAGATTCGGAAGAGATGGAGCTCATGGATATTCGATGGTGTATGGCTAGCGTCATCAGGAGAGCTCAACGTTTTATGGAGATCAGCGGGAGAAAATGTTTGGAAGGTCCTGACATGAAGCTGGGGTTTGACAAGGCTAAAGTCACTTGTTTCAAGTGCAAACAAAAAGGGCACTTCAAAAGAGAGTGTTCTAACCGGCAAGCTAATGATCGTGTGAATCCATTTCATGAAGATTATTATAAGAAAGCTATTTATCATCAAACAAATGAGCAACCGTCAAAGTCAAACCAAAAATAGATTGGTGAAGGATCATCGAAATATCAAAAACAAGCTATGGCGGTAATTCAAGATAATGAAGGGTTTAACTGGGGTAAATACCTTAAAGAAGATAAAAAAGTAGCTTTGGTTGCTGAGATAAGACAGAGTCGAGAGGAACGTCATGCACGAATGTATTTGAGTGAAGTGTATGAGGTATTCATGGAAGCAAAGAGTGCGAACAGATGGGATAAAGAGAGAGAATGTTTTGTTGATCCTCAAGGAAATCCAACAGTTGATCCTCAAAAGGTAGATTTTGAAGCTCTTGTTGCTGCTATTCCAACTGTAGGAGTATGAGCTGCAGGGCTCAGAGAGAATCCAAACTACAGGAAAGATGTCACACCCCAACCGATGGCGGAATCATCGGGGCATGGCACTGAGCGAAACAGATTGTCCAGAAGTTTTCATAACAATTATCAATACTATTCAATTTAAATAATACGTCCCATACCGTATCTCAAACAGTAAAATAATTATTACATACAAAAATCTAGGCAAATATTCTGTTCCGACAACTCAGATTTAAATAGACAGCAATTGTTTATCTGCTTCTAGAGACCCTTGATTCGTTATCTACAGACAACTATTTGTTGGGCTCTAAAGCTTTATTCTAGCTTCAAATTCCTACCACATGTGCATCCTAAGCACCTGTCACATACGTTAAAATAAGGTCAATACATATAATGTAAAGGTGAGTATACAAGTCTGATAATAGCGTATAAAGTTCGAATTCGTTTACGCATAACCAGCACGTACACATAGTGAAATGAAGCACGTTAGTTATCGACATAGATCCATCGATACCAAAGACTGCGGGTTGACTGCCCGAGGCAGTTCGCAATACATGATTACCACCGTAATCCATGCAAGTAATGTTCCTTAACAACCCCCGTGTGATCGGGTGCTGAGTCCAAACTATAGTACTATTGTTGCTAAGGCAGGTAGACAGCATTCCATGTGTAAACATAACAAACAAGCATTCATAAGCCACGTATAACATGCATTAATGGTTAGCGTTCAAATAGTATTGAGTAGTGTGATTGTTGTAGTTTGAATAGTCGTAACGTATGTAACACCCAAAAGTGCTTAAAGTAAAAAGGGATCGAGTATACTCACAGTGATTGATGGATTGAAGGGAGCGCTTAACGAGTAAGGTTAGCCTGAATAGATTCGATAGCATAACGATAAGGGACACGTAAACGTTACAAGTGAGAACGGATCGGATGGTAGTCCGTTCGGATGGTAATCCGAGCGGACAGCAATCCGTGTGGATGGTAATCCGTTCGGATAGTCATCCGTTCGGATAGCTCATCCGAACGGATGACTATTCGAGTGGATTGTTTCTTCCTATGGGGAAAGATGTGTTTGTGTATGATGGCTTGACCTTTGAAGTTTTCGTTGTAGCATTTTGAGAACATTGAAGTATCTCTACCTATCAAGTCGTTCGATCGGATGGTGGGTCGTACGGATGACAGTCTGTTCGGATGGTCATCCGGTCGGACGGTAATTTAATGGTGAGAGTACTTAGTGAACATGTTGAAAATTGTTTAAGTCTTTAAAGTCTTAGTATCTCATGATCCGAAGAGTAATCCAACCAGATGGTCGTCCGATCGGATTGCAATTCGTTCAATACTCAAACTTTAGTTAAGGTTGTTTTAAAGTGGGACCCAAGTGTGATCCGTTCGGGTGGCTCCGTTCGGATGACCTATCCGATCGGACAGCAATCCGCCCCGATTGTCCCGTTCGTCCTCCACTTGGTTGTCGTTATGTCGAGATGCTTTGACAACGTGTTAACCAACAGAACCTCCGTTTCGACCCAGATGACTAAACCGACCAGGAATCACCCTAGCTCAGTCAGTTATCGGCTCTAGACGGTTGTTCTTGTTTAACCCGAAGCCGGCGGTCTCGTGGGCGAAATCCAGATCTGAACTAGTACAACGCTATGGATGGATAGGAGACTAGATCTGATCCTGATTCTATCGGTTTTGAGTGTTTTGAGTGTAAAAGGGTTGAAAGAAAGTTAGAAACCATCTTTCAGTCCTTTTTGCCACTCTTGTATCGAGATCTTTACCAGATCTTTGTGGAAATCGGTTAGATCTCAGTTGTTCTTGGTGGATTTAGGTCAAAGCATGAAGTTCTTGAAGAACACATGATGACATCATCCTAGAACACCCGAAATCCAGTGATTTCATGGTTAAAAGTTAAGATTTAAAAGATAGAAATGTGTAGGAGTGCATGAAGATTAAGAAAGTACAAGATTTAGGGCGAGATCTTACCTGGATTGGGAGAAATCGAAGAAAAGGTGAGGAGCACGAGTTGTTCGGACAGAGGGTTTCCAAAAGTGGAAAGAATGACAATGACAGGGGTATTTATAGGATTCCAAAAGAGGAAAGGGTTATCCGATCGGATGACAATCCGGTCGGATGACATCCTGATCGGATGACGCTTGACCTGTGACCCAAAAGGGCTATCCGGTTGGATGGCTATCCGGTCGGACGGTTATCCGGCCGGATGGCACTGGGTTCAAGTGTTTGGCGCGATGATTTTTGGTGTTTCGATTTCGATTACGAGCGGTTCGATACGATAGGGTTTCCTAGTCAAATTACCTTCAGTCCCAACTACTAAATGCCCTAGTCGATTGTGATTCGTGTTCGAGTTCGATTTCGAGTTTCGATTGAGTTCGATTGCATTCGAGTTTCGATTGATTTCGCTTGATTATCACAACACAACATAAACACACATGCATAGGTAACACGTAAGGCACACACACACGTATAACAACAAGTAAAAATACGTAGTTCGAGTTGCGACTCGATGTCGATTTGATTTGCATAGCTTGATTATTAGTTGATTTACTTTCTCGCATTGTTACTTCCTATAGTTCACAGTCGTAGGTTGCTTGAATGGCGATTATCATACGTCGATTATTGCATTTATAGACACTTACTCCACATAATAGCTACAATAAAAGAAATCTACTACAAGTCAAGTTGCGCGAAATCAGTCGTTGACTTTGACCTTGACCTTGACTTTGACTTTGACTTGTGAAAACACGGGGTGTTACAGCCTCCCCTTGTTTAGGGAATTTTGTCCCAAAATTAAGCTGGAAGTTGTACAACACCGTGATCCACGTTTGAGAACCTTCTCTTTCTAGACTTTCTCTTCGAATAACTGCGGGTACTTAGCCTTCATGTCGCTTTCGAGTTCCCAAGTGAACTCTGCGCCTCGTTTGCCTTCCCATCGGACTTTCACGATAGGAATGCGAGAGCGTCTGAGTTGTTTGGTTTGGCGATCCATGATTTCGACAGGCTTTTCCACGAAGTGTAATGTTTCGTTCACTTGCAGATCAATGAGAGAAACGTGTAAGTCGTGGTCGGCTAGGCACTTTCGGAGGTTTGACACGTGGAAAGTCGGGTGGACATTACTAAGTTCCTCTGGTAGTTCGAGTCTGTAGGCGCCTTTTCCGATCCTTTCCAGAATCTTAAAAGGTCCAACATATCGAGGCGCGAGCTTTCCCTTTTTGCCGAATCGGACTACACCCTTCCAAGGTGATACCTTTAGGAGTACGTAGTCACCAACGTCAAATTCACGGGGCTTGCGTTTCTTATCGGCGTAACTTTTCTGTCGATCCCGGGCTTTCACCAGGTTGTCTCGAATTTGGAAAATTTTGTCTGTCGTTTCTTGTAGTAGTTCAGGACCGGTTAATTGCGAATGACCGATCTCGTGCCACACAATAGGCGACCGACATCTTCTTCCATATAATGCCTCGAATGGTGCCATTTGGATGCTAGAATGATAGCTGTTGTTATACGAGAATTCGACTAACGGCAGGTATTTATCCCAATTACCACTGAAGTCTAAGACACACGAACGGAGCATGTCTTCAAGAGTACGAATCGTTCTTTCAGTCTGACCGTCGGTTTAAGGGTGGAAAACGATACTTAGATTAAGTGATGTACCGAGTGCCGTTTGAAACGTTTCCCACAGTCGCGAGGTAAACCGAGCATCACGATCAGAGATGATGTCACGAGGCGTCCCATGATTACAAATGATCTCGTCGGTGTAGATTCGGGCTAATCGTTCTACCTTGTAGTCCTCCCGTATTGGCAGAAAGTGAGCTGATTTAGTCAAGCGGTCGACCACAACCCAAATACTGTCGTGACCTGATGACGTGTGTGGCAGCTTGGTTATAAAGTCCATGGCTATACTTTCCCACTTCCACATGGGAATTGGTGGTTGTTTGAGTAAGCCAGAGGGTCTTTGATGTTCAGCCTTGACTCTAGCACAAGTTAGGCATTTTCCGACGTAGAGAGCGATATCCCTTTTCATACCCGGCCACCAGTACTTATAACGAAGGTCCTGGTACATTTTATCAGCACCGGGATGAATAGAATACCGGGATTTGTAGGCTTCGTCCATCAAGATCTGTCGGAAATTGGTTCGTTTGGGAATCCAAATTCGGTCCAGAAAGTGGAATATTCCATTCGATTTGCTCACAAGCTGGGCTCCATCGTGGTAGATTCTTTCCTTCTTCAGTGTGCGTTCGTTAAAACATGCATGCTGAGTGTCGCGGATGAGGGTTTCGAGATCATGTTGGGCTTGAACGTTACGAGTGCTAAGCAGATAGCTCCGTCTGCTGAGTGCGTCGGCAACAACATTTGCCTTGCCTGGGTGATAACGAATCTCACAGTCGTAATCGTTGAGAAGTTCTACCCATCGGCGTTGACGCATATTAAGTTCCTTCTGATTAAAGATATGTTGCAGGCTCCTATGATCGGTGAAGATCGTACACTTGGTACCATACAGGTAGTGTTGCCAAATCTTTAATGCAAAAACAACTGCGCCTAGCTCAAGATCATGGGTTGTATAGTTCTTCTCGTGGACTTTGAGCTGACGAGATGCATAAGCTATGACCTTGTCCCGTTGCATGAGAACACAACCAAGACCAAGGTTGGAAGCATCACAATAGACAATGAAATCATTGTTTCCGTCGGGTAATGTGAGGACAGGAGCGTCGCAAAGCATGTGTTTGAGGGTTCGAAAGGAAGTCTCTTGTTTAGTTTCCCAAACAAAAGGCTTGTCTTTATGCGTGAGAGAGGTAAGCGGCACAACGATCTTTGAGAATCCCTCGATGAACCGTCGATAATAGCCCGCTAGTCTGAGAAAAGAACGGACTTCAGACGGTTTCTTAGGCGTAATCCAGCTCCTAACTGCTTCAATCTTCGCAGGATCGACGTGAATACCCTGACTATTAACAATGTGACCCAGAAACTGAACTTCCTCCAACCAGAATTCACACTTGGAGAACTTGGCATAGAGTTGGTTCCCCTGGAGTAACTCGAGAACCAAACGTAGATGTTGCGTGTGTTCGGTCTTCGATTTGGAATAGATCAAGACGTCGTCGATGAATACGATGACGAAACAGTCGAGATATGGTTTACACACGCGATTCATAAGGTCCATGAAAACCGCTGGTGCGTTGGTTAAACCAAAAGGCATGACAACGAATTCGTAATGGCCGTAACGAGTGCGAAACGCGGTTTTGGGTATATCCTCCTCTTGTATACGCAGTTGGTGATATCCTGAACGTAGATCGATCTTCGAGAAACACGTAGCACCTTGTAGTTGATCAAACAAATCGTCGATACGAGGTAGGGGTAACGGTTCTTGATAGTTAACTTATTCAATTCCCGATAGTCGATGCACATCCTGAACGACCCATCCTTCTTTTTGACGAAAAGGACTGGCGCGCCCCAAGGAGAGGTGCTCGGGCGAATGAAACCTTTCTCAAGTAATTCCTGAAGTTGGTTTGAGAGTTCGCGCATTTCGGACAGCGCGAGTCGGTAAGGAGCTTTGGCAATAGGGTTGGCTCCAGGAATGAGGTCGATACGAAAGTCGATGTCACGACTTGGCGGTAGCCCGGGAAGATCCTCTGGAAAAACGTTAGGAAATTCTCGAACCACAGGAACGTCTTTCACTTCCTTCTTTTCTTTCTTTTCCTTCTCCGCTACCACAATGTTAGCCAAGAAAGCTCTATATTCCTTGCGGAGATACTTGCTAGCTTGCACACATGACATAAGCTTGAGACCCTTCAAAGTAGTATCGCCGTATACAGACAGTGAATCACCATTTGCGAGTGAGAATCGAATCATCTTGTCGTAGCACACAACTTCGGCATGGTTTTCTCGAAGAAAGTCCATGCCTACTATGACGTCGAAACTTCCGAGTTGCATCGGAATGAGGTCGATTGGGAAAATGTGATTGTTGAGCTCAAGAGTACAATCACGAAGAACGGAATTAACGGCGACGGTTCTTCCGGTAGCGACTTCAACATCGAACGTCGAGGAGAGTTGGGAGCGTTTACGACTAAGGAATTTCTCGAATTCGAACGACACAAAGCAATTATCGGCTCTAGTATCAAACAAACAAGAAGCATAAATACCATTCACAAGGAACGTACCATTGACCACGTTGTTGTCGGCCTGGACTTGACGCACATTGAGATTGAAAGTTCTGGCGCGTGCGGCCTGTTGTTGTTGCTGCTGTTGTTGTTGCTGCTGAGGCTGCTGTTGCTGAGGCTCTTGCTTCACGACCCTGTTTGGGCACATGTTGGCGAAATGGTTCGGGTCGCCACATGCGAAGCAGACTCTGGCTTTGACCGCGGGTGCCGGAGGAGCTTGTTGACCCTGTGGGGCAGTGAGTAGAGCTTGATGAGCAGGAGCTTGTCGAATATGGCAGTTGGCAGTAAAATGGCCATATACATTGCAATGAGCACAAAAACGACAAGCAATGGCAGTTGGGTGGTGGTAGGTGCAAGTAGGGCAGAGCGGGTGTGGCCCAGTGTATGCACGCTTTGCAAGTGGTGCATTAGCCACAGGCGCCGCTACTTGACGTTGTTGGGCTGGTACAGCTTGAATCGGTGCAGCAGTGATCGCACAGTTCTTGTTGTTGGAGCTGTTCTTTCTCTTGTTGCTCGATGAGGTGGGTTCAGCAGTTGGTGCGGTGGTGGTAGCTTGATGCAGGTGCTTCGAAGTTTTATCCCAGACACCAGCCATGACCCTTTTGTCGTTGATTTCGGCGGCCAGTAGGTAAGTCTCTTCGATCGTCTTAGTCTTAGCCGCTTGCACGAAATCTGCGACGCAGTCGGGCAAAGCTCGGATGTACTTCTTGATGGTGATCTCCGGAGTCTTGACTTGATCAGGGCAGATCATGCTGAGCTGTTTGAAACGAGCAGTGAGAGCAGCATTGTCACCCTCATGCTGGTGTATGTGCCAAAATTCATCCTCTAGCTTTTGACGTTCGTGAGGAGGGCAGAATTCCTCTAGCATGACTTCCTTGAGCTCGTCCCACGACAGACCGTAGGCTGCATCGTTCCCTCGCTTGTTCCTCTCGGTCATCCACCAGTCTAGAGCACGGGACTGGAAAATGCCGGTAGCATTCAGAGTTCGAAGGTCATCAGGGCAACCACTCTGTCGCAGAGTGACCTCAATGGAATCAAACCATTGGAATAATGCAGTCGGACCTCCTTCGCCAGTGAATTCCTTTGGCCCACACGACTTGAATTGCTTGAAATTGAAGGACTTGGTAGTAACTTTAGGAGCTTCGGTCCTCGACTCCTCAGATGACTTGCTGGCATTCTCGTAAACATCACTCACAGCCTTTGCCACACTTTTTGCGATGATGGCAGCAAGGCGTTTGTCCCTCTTTTCTTGACGAGAAAGTGCATGACGGGATCCAGACGACATTGTCTGCAACATACATCGTCACAGGTCTCAACACATTGTATTCGAATCTCACCTCACACGTCTACTACTTACTAAAGCTCAGGAACACGCAGATTCACGTAAACACATAACACATAGATCACAAAATCACATAAGCAGGTAGTGCACATAACCACATAACACCTAAGCACGTAAAGCAAAGAAGCAGGGAAACACATACGCATTTAATCACTAGAGACAGTCAGAAAACAGAAACATATTATTCAAAGTCTGCGATTGTTCGAGAATAGCGTAGTATAGGCTGTTAGTGCATTTATGTCTATCGCCTCCGTTATCTCAAATCGTAGCTGAGGCCATTTAATTTTTGGCTTTATGTTGTATCTAGTTAGTAAAAGGCAAGGTGGCATTATTAGAGAATTGAAGAGCTCTAGGTCTAGAGAGAGAAACTAGAGAGAGAAAGTGACATCGTGATTCAGGTGCTTTGTACGATTTCAGATCTATCAATAGAATCACTGATTATATTACGTTCTCGTGTGTTCGGTCATGTTCGTGTATGGATTCCATACGTCACATGTTCGGTTCGTGATCGTTTCGGAGCGAAAGATAAGCACATAAACGGGTAATAGCACATAAAACACATAAAATTGACAAATTATCAGAGTTAGCAGTAGCGACTCAGCTTCGAAACTTATAAAGAAAATCGAAAGATAGATCGTCTGCGGCTAGTAGACTTCGACTACCCAAAGTGGTTCGACTATTCACAAGGATCCGTTGCGCACATTTAACCTTCAGGACCGTGCCTTTGCCTCGATTCTTGGGCATTTGGCACGCATCCCGTTAGTCATATCGTGGGTTCGGGTCGTTGGAGTCCGTTGAGACTTTGGTCAGAGTTTTGTAAAATGTGTGGAACAAGTCGTCAAGGTTAGTGTTTCACCCCTGGCTTAACAACTTCGTCCCTGTTTAGATTAAAATAAAGGAGATTATTCATCAAAATATGGGTTTCACCCCTAGTTTGGTATAATTCCCCCGCTAAACAGTATTGATTTAGCAATTTAGTCGGGAGTTTGAGGTTTTCACACCTAATCTTGACTTTATCGCCCTTTTTATAGTTGAAAATTTGAGTGTAATGATAGTGTAGTATAAGCAAGTGTGATGAGGAATAAGCACGTACCAAATTCCTACTGGACGTACTCGAGTCGGTCTGTTGGTTCTTAACTATAGACTAGGTATCTAAGACATCGGCCCGGACTAGGTCGAGTCTTGCCTAATTCCCCATAGTTATGGCTCTAATACCAATCTGTCACACCCCAACCGATGGCGGAATCATCGGGGCATGGCACTGAGCGAAACAGATTGTCCAGAAGTTTCCATAACAATTATCAATACTATTCAATTTAAATAATACGTCCCATACCGTATCTCAAACAGTAAAATAATTATTACATAAAAAAATCTAGGCAAATATTCTGTTCCGACAACTCAGATTTAAATAGACAGAAATTGTTTATCTGCTTCTAGAGACCCTTGATTCGTTATCTACAGACAACTATTTGTTGGGCTCTAAAGCTTTATTCTAGCTTCAAATTCCTACCACATGTGCATCCTAAGCACCTGTCACATACGTTAAAATAAGGTCAATACATATAATGTAAAGGTGAGCATACAAGTTTGATAATAGCGTATAAATTCGAATTCGTTTACGCATAACCAGCACGTACACATAGTGAAATGAAGCACGTTAGTTATCGACATAGATCCATCGATACCAATGACTGCGGGTTGACTGCCCGAGGCAGTTCACAATACATGATTACCACCGTAATCCATGCAAGTAATGTTCCTTAACAACCCCCGTGTGAACGGGTGCTGAGTCCAAACTAAAGTACTATTGTTGCTAAGGAAGGTAGACAGCATTCCATGTATAAACATAACAAACAAGCATTCATAAGCCACGTATAACATGCATTAATGGTTAGCGTTCAAATAGTATTGAGTAGTGTGATTGTTGTAGTTTGAATAGTCGTAACGTATTTAACACCCAAAAGTGCTTAAAGCAAAAAGGGATCGAGTATACTCACAGCGATTGATGGATTGAAGGGAGCGCTTAGCGAGTAAGGTTAGCCTGAATAGATTCGATAGCATAACGATAAGGGACACGTAAACGTTACAAGTGAGAACGGATCGGATGGTAGTCCGTTCGGATGGTAATCTGAGCGGACAGCAATCCGTGTGGATGGTAATCCATTCGGATAGTCATCCGGTCGGATAGCTCATCCGAACGGATGACTATTCGAGTGGATTGTTTCTTCCTATGGGGAAAGATGTGTTTGTGTATGATGGCTTGACCTTTGAAGTTTTCGTTGTAGCATTTTGAGAACATTGAAGTATCTCTACCCATCAAGTCGTTCGATCGGATGGTGGGTCGTACGGATGACAGTCCGTTCGGATGGTCATCCGGTCGGACGGTGGTCCGGTCGGACGGTAATTTAATGGTGAGAGTACTTAGTGAACATGTTGAAAATTGTTTAAGTCTTTAAAGTCTTAGTATCTCATGATCCGAAGAGTAATCCAACCAGATGGTCGTCCGATCGGATTGCAATTCGTTCAATACTCAAACTTTAGTTAAGGTTGTTTTAAAGTGGGACCCAAGTGTGATCCATTCGGGTGGCAATCCGTTCGGATGACCTATTTGATCGGACAGCAATCCGTTCGGACAGCAATCCGCCCCGATTGTCCCGTTCGTCCTCCACTTGGTTGTCGTTATGTCGAGATGCTTTGACAACGTGTTAACCAACAGAACCTCTGTTTCGACCCAGGTGACTAAACCGACCAGGAATCACCCTAGCTCGGTCAATTACCGGCTCTAGACGGTTGTTCTTGTTTAACCCGAAGTCGGCGGTCTCATGGGCGGAATCCAGATCTGAACTAGTACAACGCTATGGATGGGTAGGAGACTAGATCTGATCCTGATTCTATCGGTTTTGAGTGTTTTAAGTGTAAAAGAGTTGAAAGAAAGTTAGAAACCATCTTTCAATCCTTTTCACCACTCTTGTATCGAGATCTTTACCAGATCTTTGTGGAAATCGGTTAGATCTCAGTTGTTCTTGGTGGATTGAGGTCAAAGCATGAAGTTCTTGAAGAACACATGATGACATCATCCTAGAACACCCGAAATCCAGTGATTTCATGGTTAAAAGTTAAGATTTAAAAGATAGAAAGGTGTAGGAGTGCGTGAAGATTAAGAAAGTACAAGATTTAGGGCGAGATCATACCTGGATTGGGAGAAATCGAAGAAAAGGTGAGGAGCACGAGTTGTTCGGACAGAGGGTTTCCAAAAGTGGAAAGAATGACAATGACAGGGGTATTTATAGGATTCCAAAAGAGGAAAGGGTTATCCGATCGGATGACTCACCTCTCAGATGACAATCCGGTCGGATGACATCCTGATCGGATGACGCTTGACCTGTGACCCAAAAGGGCTATCCGGCCGGATGGCGCTGGGTTCAAGTGTTTGGCGCGACGATTTTTGGTGTTTCGATTTCGATTACGAGCGGTTCGATACGATAGGGTTTCCTAGTCAAATTACCTTCAGTCCCAACTACTAAATTCCCTAGTCGATTGTGATTCGTGTTCGAGTTCGATTTTGAGTTTCGATTGAGTTCGATTGCATTCGAGTTTCGATTGAGTTCGCTTGATTATCACAACACAACATAAACAAACATGCACAGGTAACACGTAAGGCACACACACACGTATAACAACAAGTAAAAATACGTAGTTCGAGTTGCGACTCGATGTCGATTTGATTTGCATAGCTTGATTATTAGTTGATTTACTTTATCGCATTGTTACTTCCTATAGTTCACAGTCGTAGGTTGCTTGAATGGCGATTATCATACGTCGATTATTGCATTTATAGACACTTACTCCACATAATAGCTACAATAAAAAGAAATCTACTACAAGTCAAGTTGCGCAAAATCGGTCGTTGACTTTGACCTTGACTTTGACTTGTGAAAACACGGGGTGTTACAAAAGAAGTGGAGGAGGGAATAAGGAGGGTGATCTATGTCAGTGTTGAGAAGAAGAAAACTGTTGAAGAAATTGTTGATGAGAGGAAGAAGATGAAAGAAGAAATTCTAAAGAAGACGGCAGACAACACATCGGTAGAAGATCATGTTGAGGTAACAATTCAAACTGGAACTATTAAGTCGTCTGATAATGCTAAGTCAATTGATGAAATTGATAATAAATCTGAAATAAAAACTGATATGTTGTGCAGGAAATGCATGGAAACATGCAGGTGCCTGTATTGAGAAGGATGAAAATTTAAAATCCAGAGACATTGAGTTTACTAAAATAGAACATATTTTCAAAGAAAAATGTAACGAAATGCTTGAAAATGAAATTTTTTTGAAACAAAAAGGAGAAGAGTTGACACAGAAATGTGATAATCTTGAAAAAGAAAACAAAGTTTTAAAACAAAATTGTTCAGCTGATTGCAACAAATGTGTTCAAAAAGATAAAATTATTCAAGAGTTGCAAAAAGAATATGATGGAATGAAATTGTCATATCATACTGTTAAAGAAGCTTATGAGACTTAGAAGAGTAAAGTTAAAAATCTGGATGATAGATTGTCAGCATGTCAGAAAGCAACTAAACTTGTTGAAGCCAAATATGAAGGAAAACAACTGGTTTTAAATCAATATATTGATGAAGTTGCTAAACTTAAACAAGAATTGGCTGAAAAAGAAAAGGTTGTTAATAAACTTCAAAGTTATCATGCTTCTTCATACATTCTGGAACGCATTTTCAACATCACACCAGATGGTAAAGAGTCGAAAAAGAACAAAAAAGGAATTGGGTCAAAATTTCATCAGGTTCCACCACCGTTGGAGAATAACTATACATTCTATGATAACGAAAAGGTGGAAAAAGCAATATGGTTGACCAATTACCTGACAACATCGATGTGACTTACTCCAAATCTGATGATCTTGGTGATTCAGAGGTGGTAGGTAAGGTTGTTTAAAGCCTTTTGAGAGATGAGTCTACAAACAATGGTAAGTCCGAATCACATAATGAAAATGAGGAAAGTTTTCATAAAACTATATTAAAAATTCAAAATCTGAGAACGATGCGAATGATGATCCAAAAGGATTGGCATACACCGTGATTAGATTGGGCAAATTATTCTCAAATGTTGAATTTCTGATTCAGAATGTGATTACGGATAAAATTGACAAAGTTTTCAAATTGGTAGAAATTGAGATGTCTGAAATTGAAAAATTTGCTAGCAAGAGCAAGAAAACTTTTTATCACAAACCTGGTTACAAAAAGAAAAACATGAAGGTTGGGTTGGGTTATAAAAAGAAACAGTATCAAAAGAAAAGGGCTGAAAAGCAAAATTATCAGAAAAAGATGAACTTTGTTCATGGAACAAGTTTAGAAGAAGATAAAGAACTCAAATTTAGACAACAGTCAAATAAAGAGTTCTATGCTCAGAAAAAACAGCAACAGCAGGCTAAAGATGTTTAAAAGAAAACATGTTTTAAATGTGATCAAATTGGACATGTTGGTTGCAAATGTCTAAATCTGAAGCCTGTTGATGTTGAAAAGAAAAAGAAAGTTGAGGTTGAGAAATAGAAGGTCAACAAGTTTGAATCAAAACAAACTTGGAAACCGAAACCAAAGACACCCAATTTTGAAACTAAACAGATTTGGAAACAAAAAGTTGATCATTCAAAGTCAAAACAAGCTTGGAAACTAAAATTGTCTAAGTTTGAACCAAAACAAATCTGGAAACCTAAAACTGATATGTCAAAACGAAACATTCAAACTGATTCAAGATTTTATCAAAGAAATGTTTTTAAAGGAGAAATTTGGGTGGCAAAGAAACAAACGATTTCTGTGAGTAAAAATCGGAAAATTGATTCAACTAAAAAGGTTGAAAATAAGAATGAAAAAGTTTTTGTTAAAAATGACAAAGATTTTCCGAAGTTGAAAGATTCGTATTGTGTTAAAATACCCAATGTTAAACAGGCCTGGGTAGCATTATTCAAATGATTGAGTTAGTTGAATGTGCAGGTGCTCCTGAAGACAGACGAATGTCAAACTGAGGAGAGGAGCAGCCTGGCACAGGAGGCTGCAGTCCCCTGCCAGTTAAAATAGGGAGTTTGTTTGTTTTTTTATATAAATAAACCATAAATAAAAAATCCTAAAAAGAGAAAAATTTAAAAACCAAAAATATGTTTTTATTTTGTCAAAAATTGAAAATGAAAAAAAATTATGTGTTTATTTTTAAATTTTGTTAAAAATCTAAAATGAAAAAAATGTTGATTGAATATGCCGAAATTCTCACGGCTGAACAAACATGATTATTTCACAAGTGATTAAATGGTTTTAACATTGTTAAAAATCAATGTGTTGTAAATCATGGGGGTACTTTATGCAAAATAGAGCATGAAAAGCAGAAAATGGATGGTGAGATAAAGCTATCTGCATCGGGTTGTCAAATTTTCTTTAAATGTTTTGAATTTTAGGGGGAGTAAGATTTTTGAAAATACAAAAACATTTGAAAATTTAAAAACGCCAAAAACAATATAAAATTCAAAATGAGTTTTTGTGTAAAAAGATGAAATGTTAGTACATCAGTAAGACAGTCATAGCAGGCTAAAGAAATGGAAATTTAAAATGTGATAAACGGTCTCACTGATGATATGCCAGTAGGTTTCTACACATTTAGTAGATTGATTTCGAGATATAAATATAAATTCAATATCTTGCTTATCTCGTGGGGAACATCTTTCGAATATATGGATAACCTCTGAAATCTCATTTGAGAGGTTGCCTGATTCTGAGATACTAGGTCTTTATATTGTTTGATATCTGGGGTATTATACCTGGTCTTCTGATTTTGCATGAGCAATGGCCTAGACCTCGTATGATGCTTTTGAGTGCTTAAAAAGCTTACCCTCTGCATAAAAATTGAGAAAATATCGAAAGGTATAGATCTAGTGCAGTTGTAAAGAAGATCCCTAAGTGGGACACACCTAAAGACGAGCCTTCATCTCTTTGACTGAACGGTAGTTCATACCTGAGCTCTCAAGGTCTCACATTACCCAGAGTACATATATCAATATAGTATACTCACATGTAAGACTGAATCTAGGGAACCTTGATACGGGAGTATATTCTGAGATGGGGCACGCGAATAAGGTAAGTGCTTAAAACACTAAATCTCGTATCTCAGAACAGTTGAAGTTTGTGTGAGAATTTAAGTGGATCAGTATACTGACAATCTAAGTGAATCGTTTAGAACTTCAAGTGTTTATAGCTCAACGGTGCTAGTGATTTGTCATAAACTGATATGATCCTTTGACACGAACTCAAACAAAAATATTGTCAGTAAATATTTGTTTACTGCATTTCATTTTAGAAAACACTCTGAAAATCTTAGAAAAACCCAAAAAGAATGTGTTTTAGCATAAACTTTGAAAAATTCAAAAGGATTTTGTTTCTATTTTAGTTTCGACAACCGATGTCTGAGAGCTGAGTTTCAAAATCTAAAGTATGCTGAATATGTTTCTAAAAATAAACAAGTTCATTAATTTGAAACTTGAGGTTTTAAATTGAAAAATATATAAACAGTTTGTGAAAATCTCCAAGGTCATTAATTTGGACTTGGATGATTATCTGTGAGGATTTTGGATGCTTAACTGTCAGATATATATAGTTATATGATAGAGGGAGTAGAGTTGGGTAATTCTGGAAGTCTACATATTGTTACATCTTTGTTTAGAGCCAGGTTATCATTCAAAAAACTTTCATTGTTAAATATTTGTGATTTTCAGATGTAAAAGCCAGATTACGATCTTGATAGCTGAGGCTAAGGGGGAGTCTGAAGACGAGCTCAAAGCAAGGGGGAGCTTGTATTCGAAGAGCCAGATGTCTATCCTGACAAGCACGGAAGCTAAAAGAAAGGGGGAGCCTGGAGATAGAGTCAACAGAAAGGCGGAGCTGAAGCAGGAAGCAGATTCAAGAGGAGCTTTAAGAGATAAAGGGGAGTCTGTGGTGCTGATATTGTCAAAGCTTCTAGAAGACTCAGAGAGAAGACATAAAGCTACGAGATTGACTGCAGTAATATTCAAAGGGGTGTCTGTGAGTGCATAATGTCTATCACTTCCTTCAATCTGGTTTCATAGCAGAAAATGATCAAGACATGGTGTTATAATGTTAAATATAGGAGAATGGTATAATTATAAATAAGGAGTTCTCCCTTATGTGAGCCCTATAAGTAGGTGAGTCTTGAGTCATTTTATAACTTTTGCATATTAAAGCTTTGAAGATTCTAGAGAGAGAAAGTAGTGTAAAAGGTGATTCAAGGTGTAGTGTTTGTCAAATCTTTTAAAGAATCATCATTATATTATTTTCTTGTGTCCGATCCACACACGTACACGGATTCCGCACGTGATACGTGTTCTTCGCAATTGTCGGGAGTTCAAACTCGATCCAGAAACGAATCCACAGTTATAAAACGCCAAAATGCCACAAATGCCAAACAGCAAAACTATAATAATTTCCTTTAATCACATATTATTAAAAAAAACTCCAAAAATTACTGAATTGTATAAAACAGGGTACAAGAGAATAGAACAAAAGATGGATGAATATGTAGATTAACTTAAACGCCATAAATTACTTTCATTTTATAATTTTCATGTTGACCAATGTATTTGGTTTAGACTATTGCATCTTCTTGTTTCTAAACGCCATGAATATTATTTACAATGTGCATGTCTGATATATGTTTCAAAACGCCATAACATTATTTTGCTCACATATTTTATTTACTGAAAAGTGTTCTTTTTCTTTGGTGTTTATGTGTGTGTGCGATCTTCTATGGTTTGTTATGTAACTTCCAAATCACATGTTATGCACAAAAAGTGAAAAAGTGTGAAAAAACAATAAAAATGATATATAAAAAATTATAAAACCCCAAATGCCGATATTGTGTGTTCTAAAAAATATAAAATATAAAACACGCCAAACTACTCTTCACTTGCTCTCGAAGACCGTGTCGATTTTCTTTTAATTACGACCTTCTCGCCTGTCAATGCGTAGTGTCCGAAAGCTTTACAATTCTTACACTGTCTTTCTTTCGCTTCGGGCTTCCCTTTTGTTTTTGTTTTTTCAATTGCTTCATCCTGTTTGGATTTCAAACGCTTGAGAGATCCAGAACCTTTCAACTTATACCCAATAGGGACTCTTATTGGATTCTTTTCGTTTTGATATTGCCTTGTTATCACAAATCTATCCCTAGTACTAGGAGGAGGAGGAACAATTTGCATATCTTCAACCTTCTTCATATAAGATTGAACATGATCCTTGTATAAAGATAGCTCTTCCTTATTACTAGATAAACGGTTTAAAGTATACTCCATTCCAAAAATAATTTCTCGCATCATACTTTGCACATCGGGATCAAGCTCGATCATAAATTCACGACTCATTGAGTAATCGAAAGAGCAATTTGGCGAAGCCTCTTTACGCCATATATTCAAAATGTACTATTTTGGAAATTTCCTAATATCCAAACTTCTCAAAACATAAAATATATGTCAACATAGCAAACCAAACTGCTCAAAATGCCTGCATGAGCAAGTGTTGGTGCAATCAGACTTACGGTACATTACCTGAAAAAACGCCAAAAACAATGTATATATAAAACGCCATGTAGACAATGTTTTTATAAACACCATCAAACAACAAACACAAAAACTCCAGCAAAAACAATAAATGTTTAAAAATATAATAAACCCCATACTCAGAAAATGCCAAATAATATACCAAAAAAAATGCCATTGTTTACCTCGAATAAGGATGTACAAGGCTGCTGGAAATCATTTATGTAGAACTTAACAAACCCATCGAGCTGCTCTTCATAACGTTGATTTAAGCAATCCACAATCCCAATTAGCTCATCTTGAATGTCACAAAAAAAATATTTTTTGTGTATATCTCATCAGCTTGGCTCTCCAACACTTTATAATTACTTTTCAACTGGGGGGCATTTGTATCGAGATTCATGATCATTTTTCTGGTACATGTGATGCTGTGCTTCTATTGCAATTTCGTAATGAGTCATGAACTCAACAAGAGTATATTTTGCATTGCACACTTAACCAAAAAATGGTTCTCACTGTCCGACCTCGATGTCGTACGCACAAGGCCCGACAGTTCCTCTATTCTATAGTATGCAAGGATCCAAGAATCCCTAAGTGCAAAAATATCAGAAAGCCATTCATTATCATCTAAATTGAACTCTTCAATAACCTCTTCCCATCCTGATTCAAACTCTTCAGGTGTAAGAATATACGTCCACACAACACCACAAATACGTTATTTAAAATTGGTGGAATTGCATAGCTTAATACCAACCTATATAAAACACGAAAACGCCATGGAATAAATACATTAGAAACAAAAAAAAACTTACATGAAAAACAGTTATGAATAGCAAAACGCCATATATCTTAAAACGCCAAACATATGAAAATAAGAAAATTAACCTTTAGAGAGAGTTTATGTATCACGTGCCACATGCATAACCAACGCCCCATTCAACAAATACAACAGAAATAGCCTTCTTCATTGCTGGATCTTTTTCAGTGACAACAACTTTTGGTTGAGCACCGACAGCTTTTAGAAAAACTCTCAACAACCATATATACATATCAGTAGTTTCTGACGCCAATAATGCAACACCAAATGTAACATGGCAGTGGTGATTGTCTATACCAGTGAACGGTGCAAACACCATAGAGTATCTGCATATGAAAACGCCATTGAAAAATGAAACTAGAACAAAACGCCAATGCATCTAAACAATGAAAACACCAAAAACACAAAAAAATAGAATTATAAATATTACTTGTTGGAACGATACGTGGTGTCAAATGAAATCACATCACCAAACACGTGGTAATTATGTTTGCATTGATCACCACACCAAAAAAGTCCCTTCAAATGATTTTCATTGTCTGTGAAGTAATCGTACGAGAAATTAGGTTGGGAATGTTTTTTTTTCATGCAAATATCTCACAACCATCTCAGCGTCATATTCCCCTATAAACAAGTTAATTGCCTCTTGTAGTGCTTAAAATCAACTTTACTTGCATCCACATCTTCAAAACTGTAACGCCTCGCTGTTTGTAACTTTCCTTATTTAGCAAGTTTGTTTGTACCTTCCATTTATGGAAACTTTTATTCCTTTGTAATCGTACTTCATTTCAAACATTGTAATCCGAGACTTGAATCATAATGAAAATTCTATCTTTTATATGCTTGTGTTATTCATTATCATACATACTTGTGATTTATTCGTGAAACATACATACTTGGCACCCTTTACATGCAAATTCATACTTATTCATACTTATTATACATGCAAAATACATTTGTACATGTCTTTATTTATGCACAACACTTATACATTGCACTTATACGCTTAAAGCGCTTAAAACCGAAAAAACCAAGTAAAATCAGAAATTGGGCTTATGGGCCTGGCACTCTCGTATGAATGGGCTTGGCCCAGTCGTCCGGCCCATTCGTACGAGAGCCCACTCGTCCCAACCTGACCATCCCAGCCTATAAATACAAGTTCATTTCTTCACTTCCAAACCTTCAACTCCCGAATTCTCTCTCAAGCTAGTTTCGAACATACCACTTGGAGCTCATCTCAGTCACTTCTAAGTGAGTATTGAGCCCGCAAACATCTGATTTCATTTATCTTCTTCCATTTTCTTCTTATTTTCTTAAACTTTTACAGATTCTTCATGAATCTTCACTTGGTATATCAGGTCTGCCATGGAAACTGATAGAAACTCTCAAATCAGTTGAGGACCAAGTTGAAGGTGAAATAAATCTTTCAAAACCATTTTAAACAACCTTTCTGACTTCAAACTCAGCTGGATATGAGGTTCTCTGAAGCTCACAAGCTAAGTTAATAGCTGTGGATTCAAGTTTGAACCAATTACAGCTGAGTAGGTAATCAGTTCAAACAAAACTGAACTGATTTTACCTAGAAACAACCCCATTCGTCCGAAGTGCAGACCCAGTCGTCCGAGAGGGTAAAAGGGACTTCCCAGTCGTCCGAGTGCAACTGTTTCTCCAAGTTCTGACGATTCTAAGTGTTGAATGTTTGTCCAGGTCCCTATTTTTCAATATAGTTGATTCTGGAACATCAGTGTGTGTTCTGTGGGAACTTTGGTTGCCAATCTAGATCTACCACCTCACTTAAACTCGTGAAACGAACACCCAAACAATCTCCTAGACCTAGAACAAGTGAACCCCATCCAGCCTTCAACACTTAGTTAATTCTTTCTTTGTCATGTTGGCACACTCGGGTTGTACATTGTTCAGTTGTTTGGTTTACTTTTATATTTTGTCTTTACAATTCTGTACTCATGACCAACCGGTCAGTTAACTAAGTTAACTGATTTGTGCTTTGGTGAACAGTAACGAGGTTAAAGCTCCATGCATGACTCCTATGATCCTTATGAACATTATGGACTATTTATATACTGTTACAATAACTAATACACTTAACAAAAATCAAGAACATAATTGTTTGATAGTTAAAACGTTCAAAGGAGACTCAGACAGTCCCTCTTGTATGAATGACCCTTTCGTACAAATGGCCCTTTCGTATGAATGGCCCTTTCGTTCCAGACCGTCTCTCGTCCGAACAGTTCGTATCTCAGTTTCCCCCGTTATTCTGCTTTCCGCGTTCCTTGTCGTTGATTCTGTCGGGCAAACTAGGACCCATAAAACCACAGAAAGTCAATGTCGGGACAACTGCCTACCATCCTCAAACAAGTGGTCAAGTAAAGAACGCAAATCAAGGAGATAAGAGGATCTTTGAGAAAATTGTAGGGAAGAGTCAAAAAGATTGGTCCAACAAGTTGGACGATGTGTTGTGGGCATTTTGAACCGCATACAAAACATCCTTAGGAACCACTCCGTTCATGATCGTATATGGTAAAGCTTGTCATCTTCCCGTAGAACTAGAATACCGAGCTCTTTGGCTCTCAAAACCGTTAACTTAGATCTTACCGAAGCGGCTACGAGATGATTCTTTCAAATCAAGAGTTGGAAGAGCTTAGAGATGCGGCGTATGCACCTTCTTGGAGTATCAAGGAGAAAACTAAAGCATTGCACGATAGGAGGTTGAAGGGAGTTAAGGAGTTTAGAAAGGGAGAAAAGGTTCTTTTGTACGATTCTCGTTTGAACCTATTCGGAGGAAAGCTTAAATCAAAGTGGTTGGGACCGTATGCAGTGACCGAGGTTTTTCCGTACAGTATTATCGAGTTGGAGAATGACGTTGATGATAACAGATGGAAGGTAAATGGTCATAGGTTGAAGCATTACTTAGGATGACCATTAGATTCAACTGAGAAGGAGGAAGCTCCTCTCGAAACTCCCCTTAGAATGACCAAGTACAAGTCAAGGGGGGACCTGAGTGTAGAGTTTGTATTGTTTTGTATAGGCCGAAGTCTCGTGTATCTCAGACGTTGACAGTAGATTTTTCATGGTTTTCGTTTTTATGTTTTTTTTATTTTGAGTCTTTTATAAGGAATCATCACCATCATGGAGCGGAAATTGATGAGAAAACGGAGTTCCAGGTAAATCCCATTATTCACTTTTGCATAAAATGGGTTTTAGGGAGTTTGGGTGAAACAAGGAATTTTTCTAATGCATGAAACAAGAGTTTGGGACGAAACTTTCTGTAGAAAATCCATCTCGTGTCGCACAAGAGGGATTTGACAATAAGGTCGCGTCATGTGAGAGATTCCAAAAACTACATTGTGTAACGCGATAAACCTAGAACATGAACCGGGTTAGTTAACAGGTCCTCGCATCGTGCATAGGCCTCTTGTAATCACGTCGCATGGCGCGACGAACCTATGAAACGCTGATATTTGATAAAAATCCCAAAATTAACAATAAAATTTTCAAAACCCTAACATTTATCTTCTCTGGCGAAACCAACATTCACATTCTAAAACCCTCCTACAGCATCCATATCATACCCCCATTCGAAACTCAACATCAGTCTTCCGTTTTTCAACACGAAACAACTTTTCAACCAGGGTTTTGGGATTAAAAATCAAATCTTTTCTTTCTTCTAATTCTCCGTCGATGTTCAGGTATGATCTTCTGTGCATTTTTATGTTGTGTAAAGTGTTTCTAATTTTTATTTCTCTTTGTAGTGAGTCACGTCTTGATTGTTTATATGTTCGTGTCGTAGTCACTAGGAGTTCCATAGTTGATTTGCGTTTGTTTCAAGGTTGCGGCTGGAATGGTTTAGGTTTTGGTTATGAATCTCGGTTGTGGATGGTTGGTTTAGGTGCAATGGGTATGTTTTACGGGATGGTTTAGGTTGGTTTGTCGGACATTGAGTTTGGGTTTTGATTATTGACATTGCGAACATTGTGATGAGTTTTTATATAGATAACTTTGACGGATAACACCCTTTTTGCTAAGGGGGCTTTTTCAACTCGAACTAAATTTTCGAAACTTCAAGTTTTAAAATTTAATGGTTCGGGACTTAATGTTCGATTGTTTTAGGCACTTGGGTTTAATTGCACTGGGAGGAGGTAGTGTACATTAAGTCAAGTGTTTTGAGTCGTTTAGTGTCATGTCTAATTAGTGAGTCGGTCATAGTTTAGTTATGTTGTGATCGAGTCTTTGGGATACTTATTTGCTTTGATAAGTTCAAGATCACTCGCCCGTGCCCCGTACTCAATCTCCATTCGGGTGAGTTTTGGTCCAAAACTTATATTTTTGTAAATGGTAACCCAAAATATTTTTGTAAATTTTGTTTTCAGTCACGCCTGCGAATGAAATGCTATAGGGTCGTTTTCATTTTGAAAAAAAAAGTTATAAAATTCTAAAAAAAAATCTGAAAATTCTAAAAAAATCAAAAAATTTTAAAAATACCAAAGATAGTGTATGATTACTAATGGTTTCCTTTTTTGCTTGTTTTTTTCTTAACTTTGTTTTGCAGACATGTCAGGTGAAGGATCATTCAGTGGAGCGGGGGAAGCATGAGAAGACGAGGACCGATTCTTTGTCCGCAAGAGGACCCAGCCAAACAAGTTAATCTTGGACCGAGGTGTTGGAGGATAAATTATCATACGACAGAGCGATTGCTGATGTTTCATAGTACTAGAATGAGAGACAGTCCGTTGTTGTAGTTTGAGTTAGGTACGAATAAAGTGAAAAGGTTGGATGCGTTGACCGATACTGAGTTGTTGCAGTTTAGTCAGATTGATCAAAGGGATAGGATTGAAGCATTCCTGGGGGACAAGTTTAGGGCTACAATTGACTGTTATGATGCACACTATGAGGAGCTCACACTTGAGTTCCAGTCGACCTTCAAGCACAAGGAGGGTGCTTTTGATGAGCCTAAATCAATTTTGTTTTCATTAGGTAGGAGATTGCATGAGATGACTATACCATAGTTTGCTGAGGCAAGCCAGTTTTACACGCAGGTGGACGTTGAGGCTCCTGAGTTTAGGTTGAGTTTGAGGGTTGCTTATCAGAAGCAGAATGATTGCAGTTTAATAGGTCCTAATTTAGCCAGGTTCTGGACTTCCAATGCTAGTATACCATTCTCGAGTAACATGTTAGCGTCGGATATTTGGGACCCGGTGTACAGGTACATTCATAAGATTATGTCGACTACATTGGTTGGAAGAAGGTCGGGTGAGAATAAGGTCAACTGGATGAACATTTTTGTTTGCTTTTCATGGTTGAGTAGAGGCCAGTGAACCTCGCAAGTGTTTTATCTTGGTCATTTTAGAGGGTTCGTATGGGAGGTCCACGGGCTGTATTGGACATGGGCCCATACATTACTAGGCTGGCTGTGAGTCTAGATGTGTTCAGCAGGTATAAAATAGATCATTTGAGGATGGGGCCGGTGACACTTTATTCTGGTATTTGAGAGCTTCAGTTGGATGGCATTTGGACGATGACTGAGCCGATTATATGGGAAGAGTTTAAGGTCGCTCCGTAGGTTCAGCCTCTAGAGGGATCAGCAGCAGCAGAGGCTATACAAGCTGGGGTTCCTACACATTTTCAAAGGCCTCGACACAGATCAGAAATGCCTACACCTCATTACCCGCTCTGACAGCCACCCTCGAACCCACTTACTTTGGAGTCGTTATATGATAGGATGGATACAGGTTTTGGTCATATTCATGGTATGATGACCTAGCAATGGGGGATTTGCAGGACATGATTCAGAGTGGTCAGGACAGACAGGAGAATGCACTGAGGTACATGATAGGGAGTTTCATCATGGGTATTCTGACCTTCTTTGCAGCTCCAGGGCCTAGTGGTCAGGATGATGAGCAGGAATAGCAACAGCTGGAGTAGTATCTTTTATTTTATGTTGTTTTTGCTTTTCCCCAGTCTGTACTGATAGTTGATACATGATACTTTTGGTTAGGGTTGGTAAGGTTCTATGTGTTTGTTTTTAATATGCGCGAAATGCAACATATAAATAATATCAAACAAGGCATAAGATCAACCCTTTTTATGTACTAATGTTGGAAAAAGTATGTTTCTTTCTATACTTTTGATTTTCAGGACTATGTGAGCTTAAACGTACAAAAGGAACAAATTAACGTCAAAAACCAACACAAATACAAGAAAGAGGAATTGACACACCATTCCTACCCTCCAAGCTACACCCCAAAACAAAAACAAAAACAATAATCCAGAAGACAAGCACGGAGTCGTGCCATCAAGACATGGGGTTGTTCCCCACTACAGGATGTGGTCAAATTCCATGAATATCAAGATAAACAAAGCAGATAAGAGACACAAGGCCGTGTCCCATGGACACGGGGCGATGGTCAACTCCTAGATATGAATAATCTCTCAATGGATCCCACAAAGCTGACCACGGGGTTGTGCCTACTGTCACACGGGCCTGTGTGTGCATACGATCTGACACTTCTCATTAAATGAAGATAGAGAAAGAAGGACATGGGGTCGTGCCCCCTGGGTACAAGGCCGTATGAGGATTCTGATTTCAGCAATAAATAGAGGAGCTTGGCTCACATCCAACTCATCCCTTGGCAAACCACTTCTCTCCCACTTGCCACCATTCCACCACAACTACAACACCATCATTCATAACATTCCTCCATTATCCACCTTTAGAGTGTGTGTAGTAGTCTTGGGATCTAAGATTGATCGTAAGAGTTCTTGTCAATCAAAGGTCATGTTTGGCTAATCTCTTACATCACTTGGTGAAAACAATTTTTTTATGTATTACTTTTGATTTCCAAGCTTTGGTTACTTTTTATTTGGGTTTATATTAATGACTTTAATAACTAGTTTTTATATTGAAAGTGACATTTACTCTATCATTCCTCCATGTTTTGTTGTTTCACTCATTCGTGTTTTTACGGTCTATATAAAGCGTGTTAACTGCCTGGAAGGGGGTTCATGGGTGGTTTGGTTGCCTCGTTCAGTGTATAGATCCCGCGAGGACTTGATTCAAGCTTATTAGGACTTCTCTTAAGGCAGATAGCATCAAATCGGGGGAAGTAAGAACAGCTTGAATCCCTTATAAATAAACTACAATTAAAATTTAACCCGACCTTGCGGGACTGTATAATTGCTGACTCAGACCAATATGGCCGAGGGTAGCGTTGCCTCCAAAAGAGGGACATGCCACATTTTGCATCAATAACTTACTTAATTATCTTTCAATAATCCGGCCTTGCGGGACTATATCGCTGCTGAATCAGACCAATATGGCTGAGGGTATCGTTGTCTCCAAAAGAGGGTCATGCCACAATAACTAAGATAATATCTTTGAAAAGCCCAAGTGCAGAAATCATCAAAGGATACATAAAAGAGGAGTCGGAACCAAGTGATTCTTTCTTGTTTATTGCTTTTCTTCTAACATTTTTATTTTACTTCTTTTTAAACTTGCTAACATCTTTTCTCAAACTTTTGGTTAATTAGACGTCGACGATACTCCAGTATTAAAAGATCTTAGACGACCTCGGTATCTTACCATCACTATACTACGCCAACGGTGGGTGCACTTGCCCTAACGTGTTGTAGAGAATGATGATATTGTATCGTGTTCTATAAATTTAAAGCTTTATAACCGAGTAAAAAGTGCTAAAAATATACTAAAATATTATACCACACTCGCACCACGTCAAGTTTTTGACGCCGTTGCCGGGGACAAGGGGATTTTAAGAACGTTTAAAATCGACGGCCCAATCATTTTTATATATTGTTTAATTTTCTTTCTAGGTTTTTCTTCTTTTCCTACATTTTCTTCACTTTCTGTAGGTTCAGCACAGCCCGTGCCTGATCGAGCACAGGGTCGTGCCCAACTTCAAGACAATTTAATAGGGGCCATCATCATTCTTACTAAATGTATGTTGGATTATGGTTAATGCAGTGTGGATTATATTGTTTTAACACGTGTGGATCGCGATGATCTTCCAGACGTTGGGAGTGGTCATTTCGCAGAGACTGTTAGAGCAATGAAGGTATAATGTATACAAATTCTACTGATTCCTGCATATTATATATAGTGGGCTGCGGATAACTGGGGATCATGGCCTGTTCACCAATGAACCGGTGTAATGATGATGTGGCAACGGACGCGTAACTGAAACATGAGTGTATGTTGCATAGTTAACTTAAAAATAATCCTAAATTAAAGTCGTTTGAAAGTTTGATCCTTCACGTGAATGGTAATAAACTGCCGGCAAAACATTAAGCAAACCAAGGTTTGTTACCTAAATATGCAATTTATCCGTATTGACAAATGAATCACTTAGTACGTCTTTTCAGGTTCTTAGACAATGCTCTTTCTTCTCTCTATTAAAAATCAGAATTTTGATTGTTATTATTTTATTACTGTAGGGCCATTGACAAAAGAATTGTTTCTTTACCAGAGATATGACAAACAGGGGTGTGTGTGTGTGTGTGTGTATATATATATAGCAAATTTAAAGCTTCATCATGAAGTTAGTGCTCTCAAGTAAGGTTGAATGCATTTTCCAACTAAAAAATAGACTTCTTTGAAGAGGATTCATGTTAAGGTATGTGAACTAATCTATCTATTTTACTTATATAAAGTAAATGGTATTTACGTCCACATTTATTGAACGTGTACGATGCGCGCACACCTTGGTGGCTAGGGGCGAAGGCGATGCAAGATGCATCCTAGGTGCCCCAAACACAGCAAAGCACAAGAAGCGCCTTAACCAACAAAAAAATAGTTTACACTAGCCAAAAATGGACTGGATTGGACTAAAGCAGGGCTGCACCAGCGACTGAAATTTGAAAGTGACTACTACCATGAGGTATGTTTGAGCTTAATGAAAAATTAAGTTTCTTACGCTCAAAGTTACAATGTTCATTCCAAATCTAACAAAGGCGTAGGACGACAACCGGCGACGTAAGGGAACCCCCCTCCCCATATCTCTCATTTATCATCTCCTGGAATCAACTGGTATCTTCTCACTCACCTATTCTTCCCCATTAAATACTATCCATAATCATAAAACCAATGTCGATATATTTATAAATAAAATTAGGGGTTTTCCATACTTATTTGCTATGGTTTCTCTTGATATATTATATTATATTAAGTGTTTCTTACATTTTGTAACAAGCATTTTATAGCGCATTGTAGAAAAATTTCACAATTAGTTGCTTTTTGAAGAAATACGTACTAATCTGAGCTCTTCTGGTATCATTTAATTCAAGTTTTGATTATCTAAGACTTCAAAAGATGAATTATTTGTATTGTATTTATAATCTAATCACATATTTAGTGTGTTTTAACTGATTATATTATGGTTGGAAATTTTGACATGTGAAAGAAAAAACAGGTGGGAATGGGCAACTCTTATGGAGTTACTTTAACATATAAGGTACAACCCTTTTCTTTATATCTTTCTTTTATTGTATTCTCTATAAGTGATGTTTCTATGTGCCACATCCAATTTTCATGGTCAAATTTTTTTTAACTACTGTAAGTGTGAAATTGTTGCAGGGTCTATTTGACATTCTTTCTTTGTGGGGGTATGTATGTTAAATACCAATGGTGGAGTAAAAGGTATGTCCCGTGGGAAGAGCGCTACTTTGGTGGAAGATAGTCGTCGATAGTGAATAGCGGACGATAGCGACAAGCTACCTATACGCTACGTAGCGATAGCGATGAAATAGTAGGCACTCTTTCACATTTAGTGATACACTAATTTTAGAAATATTTTATATGTATATTATACCAAAAAAATAAAAGAAAATAAAAAAAATTACAAAAATTTCGCTATTTCTCGCTACCAACTGTATAGCGACACATAAGCGCTACGCTATTTGCTATAGCGGGCGTTATGCTCGCTATTAACAACTATGGGGGTGTTGGACCGTTCTATGACCCGAAAAGTCAGTCAAGGTAGTTCATCTTCACGTATAAAGGCGGAATCAATAAACGCAAAGTAACAACAGCTTTTCTCTTTAATTTCTTCTTTATTTATGCTTTCTGGAATGATTTTGATAGAGTTTTGTTACCTAGCACATGAACAGGTCTCGCTCCAACATACAGACATGAATGACAAGGTTCTGCTCATGATGACTATATATAGTCCATGTGGTTTCGCTCCAATGACCTGACATATAAGCGAAACCTCCCACTTACCATATGAGCGAAACCTCTATGACACATAAGCGAAACCTACTAAACAATGTACATAAAAGCGAAACCTCAACATAAAACCCTAATTTTGACTTTCAAGATCCTATGTTGACCTATCTAGACCTAAGACATGATGTAGACGTAGTCAACAGACATTCCGTGCATCAACAGACTCCCCCTTGGATGTTGACGAAGTTTTCAGCTCCGAGTCTTCAGTCTTGGTCATTCTGCCTTCTCGTTCAAATTGTAACATTGTAATAACCTATCACTTTCTTGATCAACTTCTCACTTTAACTGTTACACTAGAATCTCATCACTGGCTCTATCATCAACAGCTTTATCATCAGCAGGCTCCCCCTTTCGTCAAGCTTCCGTGCTTTTAGGGATCGACACCTAGCTTTCCAGCTTGTCTTCAGACTCCCCCTTAGACTCTGCTCTCGGGATCGTAGTCTGTATTACCTGCAATCACTCATACAACTATAAGTAACAACATTTTAATCTTCCAGATATCGTAATCTAACAATTCAATCTCCTCAAAATCACTTCTCATGAATTTGGCAGTTTCATCGAATCGAATCGGAAACTAGCTCTTATAACAATATAAGCATCCAAATCCCCCACAGTTAATCATCCAAGTCCAAACTAATGACCTTGGAGATATAACAAACTGTTTTTGAATTTTTGATAAGAAATTCAAGTTTCAAATTAATGAACTTGTTTTATTTTCAGAAACACAATCAGCTTACTTAGATTTTGAAAACTCAGCATCTCAGACATCAGTTGTCGAAAATAAAGCAGAAATCAAAATCTTTTTTAATTTTCTGAAAATATAAAGCAATAAAGAAATATTTACAAACAATATTTTTGTTTGAGTTCGCGTCAGAGGATCATATCAGTTCATGACAAATCACTAGTACCGTTGAGCTTTAAACACACTGTAAGTATTAAACAATTCACTTAGATTGTCGATATACTGATCCACTTAAATTTTCACACAAAGTTCAACTGATTCAGGATACGAATTAGATGTTTTAAGAACTTAAACTCATTCATGTGTCCCACCTCTTGAATATACTCCCGTATCCAGATCCCAATATTCAGTCTTACAGGTAATTATAACCCAAATGATATATGTAAGGGGTTAATAATTTATAAAGAATTATGAGAGCTCAGGTCAGAACTACCGTTCAGCAGAGAGATCATGACTCGACTTTTGGGTGTGTCCCCTTTAGAGGATCTTTTTTACAACAGCATTGCTAAGCAATTTTATTGTCTTATCATATATGCTGAGGGTGATGCTGTGTTTCAAGCATTTGCAGAAAGTATTATTCGAGGACTAGGTCAGAACTTCCATTCAGCAGAAGTCCCGGAATAATACCCCAGATATCACTTAAGCATAAAGACCTAGTATATCAGAAAAAGGAACCTTTCAAACGAGATTTCAGGGGTTACCTATATATCCAAGTAGTGTTCCCCACAAAATAAGTAAGTTTGAATTTAGGTTTATATCCCGAAAAAGTTTACTAAATGTGCAAAAACCTACCGACACATCCACAGTGAGATCGTTTAACACATTTAAACTTTCCATTTCTTTAGCGTACTGTGATAGTCTACTGATGTACTATCATTTCCTCTTTTTTACACAAAACTCAATTTTGAATTTTATCATGTTTTTGTCATTTTCAAATTTTCAAATGTTTTTGTATTTTCTAACAACAATAATCCCCCTAAAATGCAAAATCATCTAAAGAAAATTTGACAACCAACATTGATAGCTTTGTCTCGCCATCCATTTCTGCTAACGTGCTCTGTTTTGCAGAAAAAAAAACAACAAATACCCCCATGATTTACAACCCATTGATTTTCGACAGTTTGAAAACCGTTTTTCAATCTTGTGAAATTAATCATGTTTGTTCAGCCGTGAGGGTTTCGGCATATTCAAGTAAATTTTTGTAATTTTCTGTTTTTGACAAAAAAAAAAAATTAAAAACAAACATATTTTTGGTTGTTTTTTTTTTTTTCAAATTTTTTTCAATTTTTAGGGTTTTTTTGAAATATTGTTTATTTATGTACAGAAATTGATAAACTCCCTGTTTAACCAAACCAGGGTTCTGCAACCTCTTCCTCCTCTTCCAGTGCCAAGCTGCTCCTGTTTTGATTCTCACAGTCTTCAGTTTCCTTGAGCACCTGCACATTCAAACTTTATCAATTATTTGAACAATTTAGCCCAGGTCAGTTGGACCTTAGGCATTTCAACACAATAATGTTCATTTAATTTTGGAAACTCTTTGTCGTTTAAAACTTTTTCAACTGTGACTTAAACTTTCTCATCTTTTTCCAAAATCACTTGTTTCTTAGCACTCCACATTTTACCTTCCGGAGTACCTCTTTTGTAAAAGTTTGTTTCTTTTTGAACCTTTTGATTTTGAACAACATTTTTAGGTTTCCAAAACTCTTGAGGTTTTGTCATATCAACAGATGTTCTCCAACTCTGTGTTCTTCTGAATCTGGGTGTGTGAGAATTCCAGGTCTGTCTTGAATCGAACCTGTTCGGGTTTGATTTCCAATTTTGATTTGAAGCAAACTTGTTTGTATTGTACCTCCAAGTTTGTTTCGAATCAAATCTGGTTGGCCTTGGTTTCACACCCTCAGATTTCTGTGTTTCAACATCAACAGGCTTTGGATTTGGACACTTTCGTGCTACATGTCCAATTTGATCACATTTAAAACACACTTTCTTTGAAACATCCTTAGCCTGTTGTTGTTTCTTTTTCATAGCATCAAACTCCTCATTAGACTGTTGTCCAATTTTGAGTTTTTCCTCTTCTGCTAAACTTTTTCCTTGAACAAAACTTGTTTTTGCCTGAACATTTTGTGTTTCATTTTTCTTCCAATTTCGTTTCTTTTTATAACCCAACCCAGCCCTCATGTTTTTCTTCTTAAAACCAGGTTTGTTATGAAAAGATTTATGACCTTTACCAGCAAACTTTGAAATCTCAGACTTCTCAATCTCAACCATTTTGAAAACTTTATCAAGCTTTTCTGAAATCACATTCTGAATCGGGAATACAATATCTAAGAATAATTTGTCCGATCCAATCATGGTATAAACCAATCCCTTTGAATCATCATTCAAATTTTTCTCGGATTTTGTGTTTTTCAGATAACCATCATAAAGATTTCCTTCATCTTCATCCTGTGATTCAGACTTACCTTTTATAGACTCATCTTTCAACACACTATCAACAACCTTACTCACCACCTCTGAATCATCAGCATCATCAGATTTGGTGTAAGTCACATCGATACTTTCAGGTAATTGGTCAGCTATATTCAAACCCTTTGCCACCTTTTCCTCATCATAAAAAGTATAATTGTTTCTCAATGGTGGTGGTACCTGGTGAAATTCTGAACCAATACCCTTTTTGCAATTTTCAGTATCTTTGTCATCTGGTGTGATGTTAAAAATGCGTTCGAGAATGTACGAAGAGTTATGATAACTTTGAAGTTTTTTAACAATCTTTTCTTTTTCAGCCAAGACTTGTTTAAGATTAGCAATTTCATCAACACACTTGTTCAATTCAATTTGCTTTTCTTTAAACTTTCTTTCATACATTTCTTTAGTAACTAAAGTTTCAGACAATCTTTGATCAAAACTTTTGACTTGGCTTTTCAAAGTATCATAAGCTTCTTGTACTCTCTGACTCGACCATTTTAAAGAATCATACTGTTTTTGTAAATCTTGAAATTTAGATTCTTTATCAACACAATCAACACATTTTGCTGAACACAGTTGTCGATAAACCTCATTATCCTTTTCAAGACCTTGACATTTCTGTGTTAATTTTTCAACTTTTAGTTTCAAAATTTCTTTTGTTTCAATCATTTCTTTGCATTTCATTTTGAAAACATTTTCAAGTTTGCTTAATTCATTATCTTTTGTTTTTATGATGTCATCTTTTTCAGTACAGGCTTTGCACATTTCTATGCAATTCCTGCACTTGTTTTCATTGTTATCAACAATTTCAACATTCGATAGATCAGAAGATTTTCTAACCTCAGTCTCATTCAGCACCGGTTCTTCTGTTTCAACTTTCTGATCTTGCTCTTTGTTCTCCTCTTTTTCTTCTTTCTGTACATCTTCTATCTTCTGTTCTTCTTCAACAGCAAGCTTTGCGACAGTTTTCACTTCTTCAATCATCTTCTTCAATTCTTCTTCTTTTCTCTTCTTCATCTCTACCACCTTCAGTAGACTTGCTTCACAAACCTCTCTTATCTTCTTCTCCAAATCAGGCAAATATGCTTTATCAGATAACCTTCGTGTGTTGAAAGTAGCTTGCCTTGGAAGCAAATTTGTTACAGCTTTGAAATCCACTTTTGATGGGTCAACAACTGGATTACCCCGTGGATCCACGTAACATTCCAACTCTTCATTCCATCTTTTTGCTCTCTGGGCTTCTTTGAATGGTTCGTTTAATTTTCCAATTTCCCATCTTGCATAGTCTGCTTTCCACCATCTATCAGGATCAGCATCAGCCACAAATGCATATCCAACTGCATCTTCTTCAGGGCAAACTTGACTCCAATCATAACCTTCATCATCATATATAACTGCAAGAGCCCTTGATTTTTCTTCAGGTTGTTTCAATCTTGGTGGCTCAGACTTGTTCTGATGGTATATCGCTTTCTTGTAATAATCTTCGTTGAACGGATTAGCAGTATCATCAGCATACGCATTTCTGCACTCGCGCTTGAAATGACCTTTTTGTTTACATTTGAAACATGTCACCTTTGATTTATCAAATCCCAGTTTGGTAGATGGTCCACCAATTGACTTCCTCCCCGTGATCTCCATGAACCGTTGTGCCCGACGAACTGCACTGGCCATGCACCATCTTATATCCATTAGTTCCATCTCCTTGGGGTCTAATTGATCATAATCTTCTTTCGTCAAGTTGGTGTTGCCAATCTTTCCTGCAACGATGCTTTCATACGATTCAAGTACAGATGCCAAGAAAACCATCTGCTGTTTTGCCGACTCTTCGCTGAAATTCTGCCCATTCTTCAGATCAACTGCGATATCACACTGGAATAAATTCTTTGAAGCAGATTGGTCTGAAGCTGTTGAAGAAGATCCACCGTGAAAACCACTGTGAAGACTTTCATTGTTCACTGAATTTGAGCTTTCTGCAGAAAAAGCTGTTCTTGGAGACCCAGCCTGCAGTACATTTCCTCTGTAGTAAAGCTCTACATTCTGCTGATAAGCTGGATTGTTGACTTTAGATCTTTTTATATCCAACTCATGGCTTTCAAGCCTTTCAATCAGCAAATCCACTTTTAAATCTTCAGGCTTGATTGTATTTTTCAACATTAGAGCGAAGTATTGCCACTCTTGATCATTTGGCAATGAATCAAACAATTTATCCACCAGATCCTCTTCAGAATATAAGATTTCATGTCTGGTCAGCTCCATTTTCATATGCCCAAATCTTTCGATCATTTTACAAACAGATTCATTTTTCATACAACTGAAAAGATCAAACTCTTTACGCAACAACTTCTTTTTATTTTTAACAATTTCATTACTTCCTACACACTTTCTCCCTAACGCTTCCCACAAACTTTTTGAAGTTTTCTCTTGTTCAAGTAACGAGATAATATCCTCTCTCACTGACTGTTTGATCAATGTAATCATTTTATATTCAGCCACAAAATTTTTTGTATCTATGTCTGTGAAATCTTTTGCTTCTATTAACTCTCCTCCCTCTTTTACTGGTTCAGTGTATCCATTTGTCAGTTTTAACCAGCTTTCAGGAGCGAAAGCTTTTACCCAACCCTCAAATCTGTTTTTCCACCAGTTATAATCTTCAACTTTCATTAGCTTTGGTGGCTTCTGTTGGCTTCCGTACATGTTCTCAAACTTCAAATTCTCCGAAATCTCCTTCGAATATTCTCTCATCTCGGATCTTCTATCTGTCGATTCAGAAGTGAATGCGTTGTAGAATGTGTTGTAGAATTCTTCACCGTTGCTTGACATCTTCAAACACCTAGGAGCAAACAAACAAACTCAATCAGTTTAAACAATCTGAAAACGTAACAGTATGTTTGTGAAATCAATCTAAGACTCGTGTCGAAGATTTGTGAACTCGTGTCAATGTTGTTCGGATGAAATCACTGAATGAATGGGCTTGAAAATATGGATTACACAATATGAACTCTATACTCCAACTCTTAATTTGGGCCGATGCTCTTACTTTAAATGCTGATTGGGCTTTTTATGAAAATGACCAATGACTTTTGTCTTTTGATAAATGGATTGACAAACAAGATACTAAACTCAATGATTGGGCCAATTGATATGAATCACGTGAGCTGACTATTCAACATGTTCACATGGGCTGAGAACTTTAAGACACAATTGAATGTTGATTGGGCCGCAACTATAAACAATCACATGGACTACTGTTGTAGTAATAAATGTGGCTCACATGCACCAATTTGCTGACAACTATTATGTTCAAGTGATTCTTAGGCTTGCAATTCTGATTATGACAAATAAGCGAAATCAGTAATCTGACTAATAAGCGAAATATGATATGTCCGAATAAGCGAAACTATGACTGTCCGTATGAGCGGAACCTTCAATTATCGAATAAGCGAGACCTTCGAATGTCCAGAAAAGCGAAACCCTAATTTTTGAACAATTTGATGAGTCTTTGTCAAAATTGATATCCTAGGCTTATTCTAATTCAGATTCCGATCATAATGACATGTTTTCCATTCAATTTCGTCCACAGAAACATTGTAGATCTGGATTCAAAGTTCCGGTTCGTAAATACAAACAATCTGGTCAGATTTTGTTAAAATTGATTGAGTATTACTTTGTTTTATGATCTAATACTTTCTAGGGTTTGTTATTACTGAATTTAACACATTATACTCGAATTTTAGACCATTTCAACCGAAGGAACCAATTTAAATCGAAAAAATATGAAAGAAAAAGAGTAGAAATAAGAGAATAGTGTCGAATCAGCTGTAGTAGTATGAACTCCACGTCCTGAAGCTCTGATACCACTTGTTGGACCGTTCTATGACCCGAAAAGTCAGTCAAGGTAGTTCATCTTCACGTATAAAGGCGGAATCAATAAACGCAAAGTAACAACAGTTTTTCTCTTTAATTTCTTCTTTATTTATGCTTTCTGGAATGATTTTGACAGAGTTTTGTTACCTAGCACATGAACAGGTCTCGCTCCAACATACAGACATGAATGACAAGGTTCCGCTCATGATGACTATATATAGTCCATGTGGTTTCGCTCCAATGACCTGACATATAAGCGAAACCTCCCACTTACCATATGAGCGAAACCTCTATGACACATAAGCGAAACCTACTAAACAATGTACATAAAAGCGAAACCTCAACATAAAACCCTAATTTTGACTTTCAAGATCCTATGTTGACCTATCTAGACCTAAGACATGATGTAGACGTAGTCAACAGACATTCCGTGCATCAACAGGGGGGAACTTGATGTATGTGTTGTGGGTTGAGGTTATGCTAGTAGTTTCTGGTCGTATTTAGGTAGGATGTTATTATAAACTTTTTTTTAATTTTGGCAGTTTTTTTCCGCCATGAAGATGACCAACTCAGAACGACGAGGAAGCTTGAAAGAACCGGTTGAGGTTAAAAGTAACTATAAAAGTAACTAAGTGCATTCAAGTTGTTAAAATCTCGAAATATGCCTGTTGGGGCGTGATGTCCAGTCATCGCAGGTATGTAAAATCATTTGCAGTAAATATTCATTTTAGTTGTTTTTCTTGTTTTTTTAATCAAGATTCCATATTTTTGTTCACTATGGAGAAACATGATACACCTTCATTGCTGATCTTTGTTGGTTTAGCAACGATGAGTAAGGATAGTGTACATTAATTCAAAAGTGTGAGAAGTGTTTTAAACCATTAGATCTTTTCTCTAATGGTTGAGATCAATAGTGACCAAATTATAAATTGTGTTTTAATTATTTGGACTGATTTGAAAATTGTAGGGGTAATAGTGTCTTTGTATATGTTTCAAATTAGGTAACCTCTCATAAATTCTAGCGATTCAATTTTAAACTTATTTTAAAATTCGAACATTCTAAAAAATCCAGAAATATGTAACTGCTACAAGAAATATATAACACTATACATCCAACATATAACACTATATAACACCATATAACACCGTATAACACTATGTAACACCATATAACACCATACAACACTATATAACAATATATAATACTATACATCTATCATATACATGCTATCAGACAAATATAACACTATATAACTCTAAATAACACTATATAACACCATATAATACCATATAACACCATATAATACTATATAACACTATACATCCATTATATAACACTATATAACACCAAAAAACACTATATAACACCATATAATACTGTATAAAAATATATAACACTATACAGTTCTCAACGAGATGACACAAATTCGTAAATTAATTCTTAATTCGTATTCCTATAATTAAGGGTGGCGGTTATGGAATGTTATCAATTAATTAAATCAATAAGAAAATTACTTGTTTACCCTTTTGTATTAATTTAGATTGAGGACACATGTCATCATCACAATATTTCTCACACTTCTCACACTTTTATATTAATGTACAGGATCCTCTACCTAGCAACGATACTAATTTATATATATGTATCATAATATATAAAAATAGTAGTAAATAACTAAACCAATTAGTGTAATCCAAGGCCGATTCAAGAAATAATAGTAAATGGTTTTTTTTTTTTTTTTTTTTTCTGTTGTGCTCTAGACTTTTAGGTCCACTTGAATTCGTTAATGCGATGACTTTAGCACATGCGTGGACTCTTCTGTATCCATTATCTACTTATAAGGTCCACTTGAATTTACTGATACATGACTTTAGCACAGGTACAACACCTATTGTATTCACAATTTCCATTGATTTCTCTACATTAATTAGTTGTTCACTGTTTACATTCATTCCTATAGTTCTATGCATGTTACGTTTTAATGACACCTTTAGTGGTCCGGGTTTTTTTTTCCAGATATTCTTTTGCTAAATGTTTGTTTTAAAATCACTGTTAGTTTTTTACATGTTTGAATAATCAGGAGAAGCTCATATTGTTACATAATCCTACATTGATTTAAATTGCTTTAACATATACCACCAAGTTACTTTCCGAATCAATACTTTTTTCAAGTTTTAAGTTCTTTTGAAGAAAAACTCATTTGTTACAACTGGTATATTAGAAAAAAGTCATTTGTGATTAAGTACTACTTTTCGATTAAACTTTTGGCCATTTATGATTTATTATTATTGAACAAAATACCACTTTAAACAACTTTTGACCCATTTCAACCGTTTCTATTTAAAGATACTTTTTGACGAAACATTGTAGTTCGAATAACTATAAAAGCAAGCTCATTTAATAATTTGTTTAGTTAAAATAAAAAATTATAGCATTGGTCAATGGTGGACTTTCTCCTTCATCTCAGGTCCTCAACATGCCATTGCCACCAGATTCAGCATGGATGTTTTTGTGATTTATATATGGGTTTTTTCAATCGGAAAGCTATTGGGTCGGTTAATCAAGAGTTTATAATAATGGGAATAGATCTGCATCAACACTGTTAAATAATATAATTTACTTTGAGACCACTCATGTAACACTTAATTTCAGTTATAAGAATGATTAGAGATTTATGACTTATCAATGTTTATAATTTATTGTAAGACCACCCGTGTAACGCACGGGAACTTAGACTAGTCTATTCATATATGATAAAAGTCCCACACCCCATGACGCCAACAAGGTTTCTATGGAGGATACAGTTGACCCACAATGTAATAGTTTTAATCAAACATGGAAACAAGCATGTAAATGTCTATGATAAAATGCAGGATACAGCCATTTAAATAAAAATCTGTATGCATAATAGATAAAAGTCCCCATCTAAACCACTATATATAAGCAGCCAATTGAATGCCTAGCAAACTTTGCTAATGCTATAGTACCTTCAACGAGTTATTTGTTCATGAATATTATAAAAAAAGGAGCAAAACTTGAAGACGCCGAGAGAACAACCTTGCCATGAAGCTTCTGAATAATCCATCAAACCGTATCTACAAACTTGCAGACCTGTTTTATTAACAAGAAATAAGCACACGAGGATGGTCAGATAAAAAAAGCCCATAAGATAGCCGTTTGAGAATCATGGCCCATAAAAGTATAGATGTTCGTAAACATTTAAACTGCCCAACCCGAAGCATGTTGACTTATTTGAGATTTATACGGTTTGGTTTGAAGGTTTAGCCCTTCATCAGTCCAGCCGACGGGTTGGAACTTGGAATCAGCCGCTTAACCTCTTTTATTTTTAGTTTTTATTTATATTTGGAATATACAGTTAATCAGTTATGTATCATGTTCGTGAACAATCTTTATATCATTGTAAGATTTTTTAAGAAAACCCAACAAATTTGAGAAAAAAGAAGATAAAAAACCAATTCAAACTGCCAAAACAAGCCAGCCTATTATAACCATCCAACCTGGCCGGTTTGGTTTGTCGTTTTCCTAAACCGTAGTCAATAGTTTGGCCCATAATTTTCGACAAAATCGGCTAAAACCAAACAGTGAATACCCTTGCATTAAAGCAATGTTTTTAAGCTTTTATTGCATTCGAGCACCATTTTGACCCAAGACAAGAATTAAGAGGCATTCGGATGTGCCTTTTCAATGCGATCATAAAATTTGAAGAACTAGGACCACAATAAGATACTAATACTCAACATTCAACAATAATTATATTAGAAAAGCAAGGACAAGAAAGTTGTTTGCATTTGACCCATTATCCAACCTACCTAGCCCGCTCAAGTTGCGACGTATTATAGTATTCTGGTTATCCCTTCTAATAACTGCTAACATGCCATCAACCCATCTTAGCTTCAATGTCTCATTAGAGGTCTCAAATTATGAGTGAAGATTTTTAGTTATATGAAACAAAAGTTATTGACAACATATGACATTTAATGCCCACGGTTGAAATCATC
This sequence comes from Helianthus tuberosus, assembly GCA_030545235.1. NCBI lineage: Eukaryota > Viridiplantae > Streptophyta > Magnoliopsida > Asterales > Asteraceae > Helianthus > Helianthus tuberosus. Next base: position 75,685,339 of record CM060449.1, on the reverse strand, counting down.
ATACGTAGACGATTACCAGAGACCCTTTCGTCTCCAATAAAATATAGTACTATGGTAGTATGGTAGACAACACAAGCATAACCAATACATTATTAGCCGTCGATGTGATGGGCATTATCCCTAAAACTAAGGCTGCAAATGAACCGAACGAACACGAACAAGACCTTGTTCGTGTTCGTTTGTTAAGAAATATGTTTTCGTGAACCATTCACGAACACTTATCGAACGAGATTTTATGTCCGTGTTTGTTTGTTAAGGAAATGAACTTGTTCATGTTCGTTTGTGTTTGTTTGTTAATTTTAGGCAACGAACGTTGACGAACACAAATGAGCACAAACTAACGTCATGAACACAAATGGAAACAAACGAACACAAACAATCGTTCATGAACAGAATATATAATACACCGACACTTATTAGATATTTAATTTGTCGGAATTTTGAAGTATTTAAATAAATATAAATACTAAAAACACTAATGAACTATCGAACACAAAAGAACATGTTATCGAACGTTCACGAACATGACCTCTGTTCATGTTTGTTCACTTAACTAAACGAACGAAATTTCTTGTTCGTGTTCGTTTGTTTAATAAACGAACGCACACAAACGAACTTCCCGCAGAACGGTTCATGAACTGTTCGTCGAACGTTTGGTTCGTTTGCATCCCTACCTAAAACTAACCAAACTGTCCAAACCAAAGCCAGCAGGCCGGTTCAAAACTGAATATACATCATTTTGGGATATACATCATTGTATATTTTACGAAACAACATAGTCATTTCAAAAACTGAATATGAACGAACGACTTTGAAATATAAAAATTAAAAACTTTCAAACTGCTAAAACAATTTGTCAACCAATTATCCATTAAGCCCAGACCGGTACGAACGACCCAGCAGATTTGGTATGTATTTTTGGAAACCGCAGCTAGTAGTTTTGCCCAGATTTTTTTTCATAACGGGCTAAACCAAATTATTAACATCGCTAAACTCAATGTTGCTATGACAATTGTAGTTCATATATAACATATAATGTGTTAGCACTCGTTTAACCTACAAGAAATATTACTATCTCAAAAAGTGAGAACAAAGCAAGTTAAGCATACTAAGACTATGTGAAGTGAGCATTATGCCGTTATCCCACGGCCACATCACCAGCTAACGCCCTAGAGCACCATTACGTAGGGGTTACCCACAGGCGCCAAAGCTTGAGGCGCTATGCCAGTAACGAGCGTTAAAGAGAGGGAGATGAAAACCTTTTTATTTTTTAGCCAACCAGATAATTACACATCACTCTTTTATTTAATTTGCTTAGTTAAACCACTACACATTTTTAGTGAGTTAGTTAATAACCCCAATGCCTAAGTGGTTGTGTGGCAATGACATGACACTCACTTTTTCACTCACTAACTAAACCACTACACATTAAGTGTCTAACAGCAAGATCAAACAACAAACTCATAATCCAATGAACATAAGCTTACTCTATGTGCACAAAAATTCTTGAGGCATTAACACTATGGGGGTGCTTGCATAGTTGTTAATGGCGAATAGTGACAAATAGCGATAAGGTAGGTTCCTATATGCTACATAGTGAAAAGTGATAAATAGTGGGCAGCTATTTTATAAATAGCAATACACTAGAAAAAAAAATTATATGTATATTATATCAAAATACCCGGAATACATGCTATTTTACATGTATATTTAACAAAAGCCTAAAATCCAGCTATTTTAGAGCTATATTTAGTTACTATTTATATTAAAAAAACAAAAAAAAGTGAAGTGTTGCTATTCTCGCTATCCATCGCTACAACACTAATAGCGACACTAGACCCATACGCTACGTAGCGCGCTATAGCGATCGCTACAATCACCATTGACACCTATGGGCGCTTGGATGATCATAATAGTAGAAATCAATAATCAAGTACTTTCATAATTATCTTAATAACAAGCTTTCTCAGAAAATATTCCTCCAAATTTTGCTCAGTTTTATTCAGTAATTAACCAGAACTTATTACCAATAGGGTTGTAAACGAGCTGAGCTGAGCCTAGCTCAACTTATACACATTTATAGTTATCTTTATACATAACATGATGCACATAATATTTAGTTACTTTTCTCATAAGTTTATAAAAAATAACAGATACTATATAAATATATAGTTAATACATTAAACAAAAATTATATAAATAAAATAGACACGTTTATCAAGCCAGCAAGAGCTTGATAAGTGAAGCTAACGCTCAGGTTCAGGCTCACTCAAGCTTTTAGCGAGCTAATCTCGAGTAGCTAACAAGCAGGCTATGTTGTTTACATTTACACCCCTAATAGCCAAACAATCCAACTCATTCATCACCACTATCAAACAAACTAAAAACAAAATCACAAATGCACAATCCCACAAACCAAAAACCAGCTAAACACACAATAACACATTCACACAAATACAACATTCATCAATCATCATACATTCATACCTCATCTCTCTTAATACCCCATCCTGCTGTTCTTAAGAACTCCAGCCAGAAACCCGAGAACCGCAAACGCCAACAACGGGCTAACATCCAACGTATCGAAAAGCGGGGGGATAATATTCCTAAACAAATTCAAATACGGATCACACAAGTCCCTAATAGCCGATAACGGCTGTCTATCCCACGGAATATTCGGAAACCAACTCAATAAAACCCTAACCAACAAAACCCCACTGTATATATCCAACCATTTCGCCATTCCGGCTGCCACCACCGTCAGCGGCGTGTGCAGCCTCGCAGGCCGCCCACTCATGGTGGCGAAGAACAACGGTCCGGTGGCGGAAACTAGGGTTTGTTGGAGGTTTGAGTTTAGGGCGAAATTGGTGAGTTTGTGGGTGAAGAGTTTGGATGCTGTAACGACGAGTGCGAGTAGGGTTGTGAGGGTTCGGGTTGACCCGGTGAGTAGCGTTTCCGACGGTGGATTTGGGGTTATTGTTGGTGATGATGATGAAGAAGACGATGAGGCGGAAATTAGGGTTTTGTTAGGGTTTGTGCGAGAAAATTGAAGGGGTTTTGAAGAGAAGTGGGATCTGCGGTTCGAAAGAGTGATGATTGAGGGTCTGGTGGGGGTGAGGTAGGTGGGGTTTTGGAGGATTAGGGTTTGGGAAGCCATTAGAGATACAGAAGAAGCAGCTGAGGAAGAAGAAGCCATTGGTGAGATTGTTATCTTTGCTTCAACCTAATCCTTACACTGTTAAATGTTTGTTATGATTCTAGAAGTTTCTAAAGTTGCCCTTCATGAATTAACTATTAACAAAAGTAACCCTTGTCTTTGGAATAACTAAATTGCTCCTCTCACAAATCTAGCATCATCGTAGGGTATTAATGATCGACCACCTCTCGTATATTGTCCTCGCAACTCTTTAGGACGCATTCTTCAAACGAAATGTGTACGGTCAATGTTTCCTCCCTCATCCACATCACATCCTCTTTCCTAAAAAACACCCAATAATGCTCCTATTGGGGTGATCTAAATAAAACTATAAAAGAATTGTTACTTGATACAAGATTCCTTTTTCTCTTTGCCTGTCGTCTTATTGTTTATATGTAGTGAACTTTACAAGAGGTTAAAACATATTATTAATAATGAAATTTTCCAATAGATATAGTAATAATAACAACAATCAACAACTCATTTCATCACGACAAGTTCCTACAAAACTAGTTGTATAGTAGTACAGATAATTTGATTTGTAATAAAGGTCCGATGTCATTATTTATTATGGTTATAAGGTTCGAAAATAAGACGATAAGTTCTTATGGTCTACAACCATAATGTATCATTTAACTTCGAGTAGAAGCAGATGTGGTTAGGTTCTTATGGTCTACAACCATAATGTATCATTTAACTCGAGTAGAAGCAGATGTGGTTAGGTTCACGAGCAATAAAATCTGATACCAACTAATTCCTACCTATTGACGTCGTCTTGTTTCAATTTTACAAATTTTAATGATCTTCTCTCTCTTAGCTTCTGCCATATATTAAACAATCTATTAATTCAATAGTTATATTTTATCTCAAGAAACTATAAACAACCTTTGTTTTGGCTTGACATCTATTGTGGTTAAGTAAAACGTCATCAAAGAACATACTCTTTTATTATGAACTCTTTTAATATTAACTCATCTAACAAATTTTCTTTTAATAAATGGGATGGGAATCCAATAAAATCAGGGTGGAACTACAGGAGGTCCATTAGGTCCTGTGACCCTCCAGCAAGGCAGCTTCCCCTTTAATTTTGGCATATAAACTCATCTTGTTCTACCTTGACCCTTCCAAATTATTGTGGGTAGTGAGCAAAAGAAGTAACCTTTACACACTTCACTCATCCGGATATCTATATTGAGTGTGATCAGAACATATGTCCGAAGCACTAATGTTTAGAGCAGGTCGCATTTGGAGCGCATTACATTCGGAACACTCAACTACAGACTCGCAACATACAAACGAAAATCTATCTAAACACTCAAGACCTCATACCTGCACCACTGACCACACTAGTGCCACATCAGACGGTCGTGACAAGCCACATGCATCGTAATGCGCTCCAGATTTAAGGTTCATTTTTCAAAACAGAACCGGATACAGCATTCCACGTCACATACATGATTAATTCAAAAACTAATTAATATATAAATCTGGTCCAATCATTATACCCGAGTTACCAGTTCAACTAGAACTCGATAAAACCGGCTACTCGGGTTCAAATGCACCAAACCAAAACGGTGGGAGTGTATGTTCCCAATCCAACCAGAAAAAGTTTAGGCTCGTATTTATGTATTGGATCGACCAAATGCAGGAACGAGAACCTGATTAGATCCCAACAATTTTTTACAGAATAAGATATACAATTTGTGAGTGCAAAGGGCTATTGAATCATGATTGTAACAATTACACCGATGAACAAAAGTCTTGACCAAAATTATGGCCTTATTCTACAGTAACATCATAAACACTAATAATAATAAGATCACTAGGAGTTCCATCAAGAAATTATGAAAAATAATGCAATAACTTAAGTTCAAAACATGGGAAATAAAAAAACGATCGTCATTTATGAGAACAAACAATAAACAGATATAGAATATAGAAACAAGTCCGCGATCATTGTCGGGTTACCTTCTTAATCTGCTCTCGATTGGCCAGCACGCGAAGATAAGATGATACCAACAATAAGCCCGTATAGGGCAAGAGCTTCAGCAAAGATGAGAATAAGAATCATACCCACAAAAAGCTTTGGTTGCTGTGCATTCGCTCTGTGAATACATAAAAAAATATATTCAGATTGAATGTCTTAAGATATTATAACCAGTTCGATTTGGGTTATTTTTGGGTTAGCAGGTTGGATTGTTGAAGCCGACACAACAGTGACAACACGCTAAGTCGCTAACCCAGTTATCCAAACAGGTCAAATGGGTTGGCGGGCTGTAAACGGGTTGAACTAGTTATAATTTTGGTTCATTAATTGTTCACATTCATCCTTGTAAACATCGAGTACGTTTTTTGTAATTATTGAAGATAAAGGACATAGTTTGCAATAAGTGACATACATAAAGGACGATTTTTGTAATTTACTCCGTGTTATAATATAATACGACTTTAATGTAATTGGAAAAATAAAAAGTTGTGTTAGATGATTAATAGTGTATTTCGCTATAGACACATTTTTTAATTGTCGTTTACGAATTATTTGAAGTTTAATTGGCTTATTAAAAGTAATACAGTCATCTAAACATCAACTTTTTTGCTTTTATAAAATTCTAAATACAAAACAAACAAAAGATGTTTGTAAAACATAATTACCGATTTCTTACTTGATTAGTATTTAAAATAAGAGATACCACGCTCTTATTTTAGTTTTAACATAACAAACCAGTCACTTTCAGATAATCTAATAGTATCAAACTGATTTATTATTATATTATATTAGATTTGATACTTGTATACATAACTAGCAAACTGGCCCGCGCGTTGCCGCGGCGTTCTGTAAAAACTTTACGTCAAATTGTAGACCGACTGAAAAAGTACATAAAAGTAAGCACGAAAACATAATACATTTGACCCGACTCATTTCTGGAAAAATTTACGTCGAAGCGTAAATCAACTTGAATTTATACTCACACGTACATAAAAATAAACACGTAAAATTCGATTACAAAATCTTTAGAAAGGTAAGGAGTTGTAAGTGTCAATGCCGAAATTTAAGGGGTAAAACTGTAAAAGTACACAAAAGACTAAGAGACAAAAAAATAAAAAAATCAAATCACTATTCACAAAAGTTGGTAATGGTAATTGTATTATATATAATATAATATATTATTTATTAAGTTTTACGTTTCGATATCTTAAATGGTAAATAATTGTTGCTTATCACAAAGGTGTCATATAAGCATAGTATCTTAATGTATGTAAGATGATCAAAACGATGTATATGCACATAATACATCCATATATGATGATATCTTTTATACTTGGATACAACTAATAATATAATATATCATTGTAATAACCGTGTAAAGCTAAGTACCTTGCCATCTTATGTTTCTTGCTAAAAAAACAGTCATAACAGAAACGAGTCAATAGTTGCAAAAGTGTATTAAAATGCTTTATTGCCTACGGCCTCCTAAAACATAGTATCGAAAAAACCTAGATCATTATTTCTATACTACAGTTTTGTAAGCAGATTTAAAACTTTGTACAAAACTAAATAGAAAATAGAACAAAAGTGTTAGTCTGTCGACCCATTTTCAACTCGAACAGAATTTGACATGTTACCTGGCCTGCCCGCCCCGCCATATAACCACCTCTAAGAAAAGAGTATGGGCCAAATCGATATGCCAGATTAGATAAACGTCAACAATATCAAAGCATCAGTTTACCAAAGACCACCAGGTCAAGAAGAACATGATATAAATCTATCTGTTCCATTAGCAAATATTAGTTGTCCAGTTTTCTTAAATTTTAATTAGTAACTAATGTACTAAGGGTAAGGGGTTGTTTGGAAACCTTTGCGCTAGTAAGTGCTGAGCCAGTAAGAGGCCTGACTGGGTAAGAGACTCTGAGTCAGTAAGAGACCTAGTGGTTGGTGGTGGTGGGTTGAGGAGGTGGTGTGTGAGTTGTCGGCTGAGGGTCATGGACACAAGTGAAGGGACAGAGGGGTAAAATTTCCATTCAGCATCATTTTGAACTTAATGGGTCAGAGGCTTGCAGACTGATTCAAAGGTGTCATTGTAGTTAACCAAACAGACTTAACGCTGATTGATTCAGAAATTAAAAGGCTACCAAACATCCCCTAAATCTGATTACAACAACTATACAATCTTATGAACAAAGCAACGAAGAAATTTGTAAGCACCTATATACACTTTTGGCAATCTAGATTATCTTAAGTTATACAAGGTCAATTTTTAAACTTATCCATACTAACAATATCATCACTAGCAGGCACTCACCAACATGCATAAAACAAAAAAAACTTTCCGTAAAATAATTTAAACCATTTATGAGCCAAGGACAATACCTAACACCAGCATCGCCAACAATCCCGATCGCCATTCCAGCAGACAAACCAGCAAGACCACAAGCCAAACCAGACGAAAGATGCGCATAGCCATCAAACAGATAATATGACTTCGCCTTAGGGTTAATCCCAGTGCTAATAATAACAGCAATAATCAAACCATAAATACCAAGCACACCAGCCATAACAACCGGCACAATCGACTTCATCACCAGCTCCGGCCTCATCACCCCCATCGACGCCACACCTACACCACTCTTAGCAGTCCCATATGCAGCCCCCATACCTATCCAATTCACAAATCCATCAATCAATCAATCAAAGACCTAATTTCAATTCCTCCAGATCCACAATTTCAATATCAACAATTGTATAGTTTCTAATCAAACGTATCAAAAACATCATAAATTAGGGTTTTCAGGGATTACAATCGGTCGTTCTAATGTTGTATATCCAATTCGTTGGGCAATTAATTAATTAATTAATTAAGTAGATAGTAAATAAAAAAGTGAAAATTAGGGTTAGGGTTTGATGGGACGTACAGGAGAAGACGAGGGCGGCAGCAGCGCCGAGGAAACCGAAGAAGGGGGCGGTTTCATCACCGCTGAATCCTGAACCTGAAGACATTGTTGCGATCGGAGAAAGTGAAAAGGAAAGATGTGTTTAGATCTGTGTGTGTTGTTGAACACCACCTGTGTCCTTTTGGATCACGAGAGGGCAGCTTTGTAGAGGATTTTTATCACGGATAAAATCAAATATCATTCACATCGATTGGATCTATGGGAAATTAAAATTGTTCGCTTTGCTTTTTTTGTTTTCATCCACGTACAAAGTCATTTTGGTACATTTTACCGTGTGAAATGAATGAAGTCACAGCCCTTAAAAAACTGAAATATTAAAGAAGGCTTTATTATATACTAGGTTATATGCCCGTGAGCTTCACGGTTTATGGATTGTGTTAAAAAATCTATATCTATAAAAGTATTTTTTTTGTATGATTTATAACCCGATATCTCTTCATGCTAAGATCCATGTTTGGCAAACCTTACCAATAAGAAAAAAAAAACAGAAATTGAATTACTTAGGTTAATATGTCGAAACATCGCCAACTCGCGCTATAGCGTATGACATCAAACGAACTTTTTAACTTCATGGCTGCTTTGTTGTTTTGACCCATTGTTGTTGCTCAGCTTGTGTAGCCAACTTAGGAACTTGAGCATGTAGAAGCTCAAGAGGATTATCTTGTCTTGCAACCATAGTTAATCCCACAATTACAATTGTTTTGTACCCAATTAAACAATGCTATCATAAAGCACCGTTATTTGAGTTCATGAAAAGTAAACTATAATTTGGTCAACCTTAAATTGTATATTTATGTGCCATACAATGAGATACAATGCGAAATAAATAGACCAACAGAACTAAAGCTAAGACCCAATTCGAAAATGACAGTTATTATGGGTCAAACATACCTATATAATAGAATAACCTATAAAGCCTATCTACATAACTTAATATGTTATTAAAGAATGATACCTATATATGATCTCCACTTTTATACAGAAGCAACTTCCATTGAATGAGATTTCTTTTCTTTTCCCATTTGATATAGTCACCCTCAAACATCAAGCTTTATGATAAGGAAGGTGACATCCTTCCTACGCACCATGGTTGAACCGTGATATGAAAAACAATCCCAAAAATTCCCTACATTTTTCCACAAACAATATTTCAATACATTTTTATTCCTGACCGATGTATATGAACTAGTTGATGCCCCGCCCGCGTTGCGGGGCGATGACCGAATAATGAGCGAGTGTTAGGCAGCTCATTGACACGAAAAACAATTAAATCGAGTCAACCAATTAAAACAAAACACTTTTATAGTTTTGACAAAAAAAAAACCAAAACAATGGCAATATTGTAATTTTTAACTGATGGAAAGTTGTATTTTTTGACTGGGGTAAAATCGTAAATTGCCAAAAGCTAAAGTGATGGCAGTGTAAATTTTTACAGGGGCAAATTCGTAATTTTGAACTTGGGGTAACATCGTAATATAAATTTGAACTAAGGGCACAATCGTAATTTTAAGCTGGAGGCAAAACCACAATTTTATTTTGAATCGAGAGCAAAATCGTAATTTTGAGTTGGGGGCAAAAGCATAATTTTATTTTGAACTGGGGAAAAGACGTAATTTTGAACTGAGGGCGAAATCATAATTTTTTAAACGGGAGAAATCACATTTTTGAAAAGAGGACAAAATCGTAATTTTTAGCTGGGTGCAAAAATAGAATTTTATTTTGAACTGGGGGCGAAAAGGGAATTATGAGCTGAGGGCAAAACCACAATTTTATTTTGAATCGAGGGAAAAAACGTAATTTTGAGCTGGGAACAAAAGAGTAATTTTATTTTGAGCAGGGGGCAAAACCGTAATTTAAAGATGGATATAAAATAATAAACTGGTTGGTCCAATGGGGGAGTGCCAGGCAAAATCGTAATTTTGAATTGAGGGCAAAATCCTAATTTTAAGATGGGGACAAAAGCGGAATTTTATTTTGAGCTGGGGGTAACACGATAATTTTAAACAAGAGCAAAAACGTAATTTTAAAATGGATATAAAATAATAAAACGGTTGGTCCAATGGGGGAGTGTTAGGCAGCTGCCTGGCACTATTCCCCCATTTGGTAGTGCCAGGCAAAATCGTAATTTTGAATTGAGGGCAAAATTGTAATTTTGAGATGGGGACAAAAGCGGAATTTTATTTTGAGCTGGGGTAAAACGGTAATTTTAAACATGAGCAAAAACGTAATTTTAAAATGGATATAAAATAATAAAACGGTTGGTCCAATGGGGGAGTGCCAGCTGCCTGGCACTATTCCCCCATTTGGTAAATGTATGTATAGTAAATATAATCAACATACAAAAGACATAAAATACTAAACTAAAAACAATTAGATTAACTAAACAAATGGCTTATGTGTACCAAATTTCATTTTTCAATGTTGAAATTTGAAATCTTCTTGCGTTTTCATTCCAGATCAGAAGCTTGAATCTTCATTGAGGCTTAGTTAATTATCTAGTTAATATAATATATTGAACTGAAAAGAATTAGATTAAACAAATGGTTAATTCATTCAAATTGAAAAATTAAAAACGAACACATTAAAAATTCTAAATGGCTGTTTTGTAAGTTTAATTAAATGGCTACCTTCGTAAATCATTTGTAGTCGCATGAGTCACCTGGAGCCTTTGTTGCGTCTTGGTTGAATTTCCAGACCTAAAATGCTGACCACCCAAAAGTTATTTTCACACATCTATGAAATATATAATAACTAACAAAAAGTAGTAAAGTACAATATAACATTCGTCTTCCCACATAGTTTGTAACAGAACCATATTAGAGTATGCAATATGACTCCATATAAGGGCGTATCTAAGTGACATTATAAAGTGATTTAACAATCAAGAAAAAAATAATCAAAAGAATTATAGAAAGTACATTACTATGTATAAAAAGACACTTTTACTTGTACATTATGCTAAATGCTTATAAATAAAGTGAAAATAACCGAATTGCCCTTTAAGCTAACAAAAAAAACGAAAATGACTCTGACTTAACAGAGAAAAATGAATGGAGTTAACGAACCAGTTGAAAATGACAAGATTTCAAATCTTTTGTAACCAAATGCGGAAAAACAAACCTTTGGATGAAAGTGCAAAACTGGCTAAACCTCAAGGACATTAATGGCATTATACTCTAAATATATAATTACTTATGGGTGAAATACAACTTACAAGTTTTAAGCGATTAGAAAGCCTCAAGATAAAATGCTCAATTGATATTCGCATTTAGCAAATACCCGCCTGCATTTATTGTTGCCTGATAAAAGTCCAATCATCTTAGTGCAATTACTATTATAACCCAATTGAAAATTGAAATGGAAAGATGGAAATGAGTTGAATTGGTCACCTTTTGTATTAGTGTTGGCATCATTTCCGGACTCTCGGGTATTCCATGCTCTAAATATGCCAGTCATATTACCTAACCCTTGTAACACTTTGAAAAATATATGTCTTTGACACTTAACGATATAAATGGAATCACAAAAAAATATACTTACATTCATCATACAAATATTGTAAGTGTTTATCCAAAATGCGAGCTTTTGTTGATGTGTCAAACCCTCTAAGTTGACGGAGGCCAGCTTCTCAAGGATGAGCCTAAACATTATAGTAGCACATAATTAATAATCTATGAAACAATTTCTTTTTTTTATAATAAGAAGATTTGTATCAAAACATCATATGACTAAACTTACTTGAGTCTACGGATCAAGAGGGATGAATTCATTTTCTTTTTAAATCAATAGAACCAGCTTCGATAGCAAAAACATCCTTATACGGGCCAATATCTCTCCACTTTGAATTCAAACAGACACCGTAAGGATCCCTAAACGCAAGCCCTCGATCACCACCGGTTATATCCAACGACATTAAATTGGAGAACGCCTCTGCATCTATCGTTTTAGCTTTCAGTTTGTTTAATCGTAAAAATATTTCAATCAAGCATTTCAACACATTTTCAGATATCTTGTTGTATTCACTTTCAGCTTTGTTAAAGCACCGGATCGATGACGAACATCAAACATTGCACTTGATTCAAGACATGAAGAACAAGAACAGGGTAGATGAAGAAGAAGATGCAAGACAAACTCATTCATTTCAATACAATCATCACAGATTACATACCAAACGAGTATACATCATCTTCTACAAGCTGGTTTAGATCACAAAGATCTAAACCCTAGCTTTCTCTCACTAACACATAGTCTCTCTCTCTAGAATTCACACCAGGAGAATAAGTTGGGAGAGGAGCACAAAGCTTCAAGAGTTTTTCCTCATCGTTCACCCTTTGCCCTAATCCTATACAACACATATATATAGACTAGGGACAAAACTCAGACAAAAACAATTTACACAAAAGCCAAACCCCTGACCAAAGTTCTAGACCAAAACTTGGACAAATTGTCCAAGGATAAACCTTGGACTAAGTTCCAAGATATGTACAATAAAGACCCTAACAATTGGAAGGCATGCACTTTTCACCCAAAGTGCATTAACAAACTCCCCCTTGATCAGTGCATGGTCTTCATGTAGTCTAGAATTCTTCATTATCATTGACTTTAACTTGGACTTCTGCTTTGGTTGACCAGAACTGATAAGCGACAGTTACCCGACAGGAACTGCACTTACAGTCTCCCCCTTAACTGTTGCATCAGTTCTGTGTGGCATCGATAATCTTCAATCATCGGATACTGCACTTACAGACTCCCCCTTGACTGATGATATCATGCATGCTTTCAACTTTAGCTGAGACTTGATCTTTTAGGTAGAGCACAGCGATCTTCAACCCTTCTAATTAAAGACTTGCTGACGATCACTTAATGCCGCTTTGAGAAACATGAAGAATCCAACATCAAACACTGTTGATCCTCCCCCTCAATCTACTCCTGAATCAAGTTAACGCGAACCGACCTACAACCACATGTAAGAATATCGCTCGATACATTAATCTTCAAACCTAACCAACAGCAGAAAGAAACATTGGATTTCCAATGCCCAGCCTTGAACACTTCAAATTTCGCAAAGACATGAAGCTCAGTTCAATAAGTTAATAACAAACTGAACTTTGTAAAAGTACATCCTCCATCTTGATCAGAGTCTTCAACCGAGTGTCTGAAATCATTTCATCTCGAATCTTCAAGATACAATCTCGTATCTTCACGAATCCACCAATTACCCGATGACTTTCGTCTCCAATCTCCCCCTCAATGTAAGAACCCCTATTTCGAGAATCCGATCAGTCACCAACTTGGAAGAGAGATCAAGAAGACTAACCATCTCTACTCTAACCGGCATACGATAAAGGCTTGACCTTCAACTAGTTGCCAAAAGAACAATTTGCTTCATCACGTCAACACTTGATTAAACCTCGAACAAACTTGACAAAACTCAATCATACACTAGCTCTAACTTGCTTCATGTTATAAACACTTCGCCACCGGTAAGATTAACACTAAGTTAATCTCAAAGATAGTAAACATGAACTTGTTTTGATGTAGCACCACGAGCTTTTGGTTTACAAAGAAAACAGGAATTTCAAAATTTTTACTCCCCCTATTTCTTTGTAAACAATACAAAAATCCAAGCAAGTCTTATTCACTTCACCTCCTCACTTGATCCGGACAACATAAGTACCATAAAACTTTTCGATAATCCGAAACCGACTTCAAGTTTCCAAACTACACATAATTCTGACTCTTAGTTAGTTATCCGGTACCCCAGGTAACCCGGAATAGCTAGAAAAACTCGGAACATGCACAACTCGAAACTTCCGAACAACACAAACTTCTAAATTTAGCTAAAAAAATCTGGTACCCCAGGTAACCCGGAATTCTAGAAAATTCGGAACTCGTAAAACCCGAAAGCTCTTGAAACCTCGAATCAAATCATTGAGCAGTACTTAGAATATAAAGAAATTCGAAACAAGCAAGGAAATAAAGGAAGCTCTGAAGAAACCCGGGGGCTGCTATCCGAAAGACTAATCTCGGAACAATCGAACTACTGAAAGTTGTTAAAAACTCGGAACTGTTTAACAGATTGAACTCGGAATCTTAAACCTTATGAAAACGCGGAGCTTAGAAAATGAAATCTCGGAGCTTAAAACTCGGAACTGAATATGAAAACTCGAAATCGGAACAAATCCAACAGTTCCAACATTTTCAACCGTCTTTAAAACACGGAATTTAAAAAACGAAACTTGTTAAAACTCGGAACTAGTTAAGTGAATCAATATTGAACTCGCAACTGAATCAATATTGATCTCGGAACTGAATCAAACCTCGGTACTGAACCAAAGATGAAACCTCGGAACAAATCCAAAAGCTGTAAAACTTGGACCTATTGAGCATTCTTTGAAAACTCGGAACAACCTGATAGCGGAACTGAACATATCAGAACTGAATAAAAACTCGGAATTAGATCAGATCCATAGCTAAAACTCGGAATGAACTGTTAAACACTCGGAACAATCTGTCTTAAAACTCGGAACTGAGACTTGAACATTGAAGATCAAATCTCGGAACTGATTTAACTCAAAAACTCGGAACAACAACATTAACGGTTGTTAAAAATCGGAACATCTGGAAACTCAGAACAGCTGTAAAGTTTAAAAACTCGGAACAAGGCCTAACTGTTTGAAAACTCGGAATAACTACTGAACTGTTTAAAACTCGGAACAATGCTCAACTGATTAAAACTCGGAACAATGAACTCAGCTGTTATGAATTTTAATCTCGGACTGATTAAAAATTAAACTTAGTCTGAACTGATTAAAACTCTCAAGTTCGGGATTTAAAACTCAGACTTAGTCTGAACTGATTAAAACTCAGACTCACTAAAATCTCGGAGCTGAACAACATCACTAAAACTCGGAATCTTGAAAGTTTTAACAGATGTTAAAACTCGGAATCACTAAAATCTCGGACTCACTAAAACTTTCAGTTAAACAACTCGGAATCACTAAAATCTCGGACTCCCAAACTTTCTTTAAAACTCGGAGCTGATACACATCGGTTGTTAAAACTCTGATTTGAAACACATCAGATGTTAAAACTCGGAGCTGAACAACATGAAAACAAAAATCGGATCCAGTAATGACAAGACAAAAACTCGGAACTTCAAATAACTAAGGTGAAACTCAGACTTAATACTCAACCTTAGACTCGGAACAAGTAAGGTTTCTCAAACTCGGATCCAGTAATGAAGTAATGAAGTGTAAAACTCGGACAAGCTTCAGTAACTAGTCTCCGGACTATCTCCCCAGTGTGACTTCACACTGGTTCACCAAAAACCCCGGAAACACAGACACAGAATGGAAACTCAGACTTGGTAAAACACTTACAAAAATTCGGACAGAGCCTTTTTTAGATCAAAACCCTAGATCTCCAAAAACCCAGCAGTTCTCTCCAACACATCTCTCGAATTTCTTCATATCTGGACCAAAATCTTCACGTCTTCAAGATGTTTGGAGAAACAAACATCAAATCAAGAGCAATGGTGATTCGGAAGGCGGTTAGACCATTCCGAATCGGTAACCAAGCTCTGATACCACTGTGAAAGCACCGGATCGATGACGAACATCAAACATTGCACTTGATTCAAGACATGAAGAACAAGAACAGGGTAGATGAAGAAGAAGATGCAAGACAAACTCATTCATTTCAATACAATCATCACAGATTACATACCAAACGAGTATACATCATCTTCTACAAGCTGGTTTAGATCACAAAGATCTAAACCCTAGCTTTCTCTCACTAACACATAGTCTCTCTCTCTAGAATTCACACCAGGAGAATAAGTTGGGAGAGGAACACAAAGCTTCAAGAGTTTTTCCTCATCGTTCACCCTTTGCCCTAATCCTATACAACACACATATATATAGACTAGGGACAAAACTCAGACAAAAACAATTTACACAAAAGCCAAACCCCTGACCAAAGTTCTAGACCAAAACTTGGACAAATTGTCCAAGGATAAACCTTGGACTAAGTTCCAAGATATGTACAATAAAGACCCTAACAATTGGAAGGCATGCACTTTTCACCCAAAGTGCATTAACAAACTCCCCCTTGATCAGTGCATGGTCTTCATGTAGTCTAGAATTCTTCATTATCGTTGACTTTAACTTGGACTTCTGCTTTGGTTGACCAGAACTGATAAGCGACAGTTACCCGACAGGAACTGCACTTACAAGCTTCCACAATTCTATCTACTGAAGATGAACTTGAACAGCTTTCTTGAGCCCTTTCTTGGTCCACTAGCCTGTTCTGCAGTTATGCAATTGCAAGTCAGATCATTTAGCTTCCAAAAGTTGACTTTTGAGCTCAAACAGAACTATTTGTAGGGGTGTTCAGTATTCGATTCAAAATCGAAATTCAACTCAATTCGAATTAGATTTTAAAATATTCGAATTCGAGTCAAGTAATCGAATACGAATTCATGATTTTCAATTCTATTTGATTCGAATTAGAATTATACATATATATCTTTTATATTTATATATACTTGTATACTATAGTCTATATATACAGACATATGGAGAAAACCATGTCCAACTCTAAAAGCCTTTACGATTAGTTTGTGGTAGTTCTAAAAAATAAAGGTTAAACAATTTATTAGTTAGGGTGAATTTGAACTTAACCGAATTTATTTGAATTCGATTCGAATTTGAGTTTCTAATACGAATCGAATCAAATAAATCATATCTTAATTGGATACGAATTCAGGTAAAAAATATAAAATTTGAAATTTTTATTCGATTAATTCAAAAGTTTGTTATTCAATTCGTTGAACACCCCTAACTGTTTGTGCCTCAAAATCAATATGACTTCTTTAAGGGTTCTAATAAAGATTGATGACTACAACTTTGTAACAAAATAAAGCTCTAATTTAATTATGATTTGAGCTCGAAATTCTGAATTTTTTTCACTAATCTCTCCTCTTTGTGGCCCAATTCAGTTAACATTATAATTCCCACCACATTAACCATATTATATAGGTGGCCCAATTCAGTTAACATTATAATTCCCACCACATTAACCATATTATATAGAAAACTTGTAATCATCAACCACAATTTTCTTTAATTGACTCAAACAAAACCATGACTTAGATTGCATAACTTTCACCTTTTAAAGTCAAAAACGGAATTATACAGTACCTGTGTGAAGGGGTAAGGTCCCAAAAACCTTGCACGGGTGCTTGAGACCATACCACAACCTCGTCAAGAAGCTCTCTTTAGAATGAACCTTACGCGGTTGCGCACTGGTTCTAAAAGAGAATTTTAAAAGGAAAACAGTATTTAACATCCACGCGCCAAAAGGAACTAATAAATCCTTGTGCAAGCCCTCATGTAACAGATAGGATAAAATCCTAACAAAACCTCCGCGTAAATATCATCCAGACTTGGATAAAAGTAACTTCTCTGTTACCACAAAATTAGTATGAAGAAGAGCCACACAAGATTACAGTTGTATCCTTCTAGAAGGCTTCATCGTGCATAACCATTCGGTTATAACCGAATGGCCACGTGGCATCATCCCAGGCCTCTTCAAAGTCACGATGATGGCACCGAATTGAAGGAAGATCCACACTTGCCCACTTTCCACGTGGCATCACCCCAGCCGTTGATCGTGACCACGATCTGTGTGCACACACACCCGTTAGTGATTAACGGTGGGAAAAATAACCTCTTACGGAAAAGTACTTTCCGTTAAGTTCTCCATCAACAAACTTTCCCGCCCAAACTTCGGCTATAAATAAAGGATAATTCATGTATAATTCTCAAGTTACTCCCACTTCACTTTACTATTACTTCTTCTTCTTCTTCATCAAACCCTGTACTTATTCTCAAGCCGGAGGGTGGTCACGGAGAGAACCCCCATTCTCCCTGTGGCGAGTCTAACGGCTGTTTCATTTGCAGTTGTTGTTCGAAGAAGGAGATTAGTTACCCCCGAATCAAACGAGAAGACCTAACCCTTTTATGCAGATTCAAAACCACTGGTTCAATTTATTCCGGTCGATTAAACCAGTGTTTCTTCACTGTGGTTTAGGAGGACTGCATTTTCCAGCAGTTTCAAATTTGATTTAAGGCTTTCTCACTAAACTTTGTATTTCCCCGGGAACCCTTTTTGGTGACATCTGAACTTTGCTATTGTATAAGATGCATAAACTATAAAATCAAAAAGCCTTAAACCAAAAAGAGATAATACAAATCAAAGTCTAATGCAAAGTAACACAAAATAAGAAGCAAGACTCAAATACACATACCTGGGTAATGAGCCTTAGAGTTGGAAAGTGGAATAAAATGGCAAATCTTAAACCAATTTATCTGATGAACTGCAGTCATTAGCATTGCTAAACTACACTTTATAAATCTATAGCCATCCACATTATTATTGTTTTACTAAATGTCATATAGGATCTAAATAATCAAATACTTAAGATATAAAATATTTAATTTAAAAAGTTAATATATACTAAAATCTTGCAGTCCAGTTTGATTTTATCCGGTTTAAAAATTTGGAAACCGCAAACCAAACCATTCATTACGGTTTGAGAACTTCGAAACCGATCGACCGAAAATATTAAAAAAAAACCAACCATAAAACTAAACCGATGACCGGTTTGGACGGTTTCACGGTTTTAAACCAAACAGTGAACACCTCAACACCCCTAGTTCCAAGTAACGTATCCCTATACCTCTGAACAGAAACGTTAAAAAAGCTAAAATATCAACAAAAAAAACATAAACATAACACCCATATCTACACACATACCCAACAGCCAAACAACATTCACAAATACCAACCGCTTAAAAAGATCGCAACATTAGTCTGACTAAACTTTACATAACAGAACAATGTATGATATGGAAAGCCTATAACCAAGTAAACTTTCTGAACATTTTTCGTATTCCCAAAGTTCCATCATTCATATAAATAAAAAAAACATATTAAGAGCTCTATAAAACTGCTTTTCTCGATGAAAAAAGGGCTTGAAACTTTAAAAATTTACCTGCTTAACACAGAATTCATAACTTCAGTAGATCTCACTTAATCTAAATAAGATGATTAAAACAGAGAGAGTGCTAAATGGGAGAGAAACTCAAGCATCTGAATCAAATAACAAATTCATAACTGTTGGTGCACTAAATGTCTGCTGACTGCGTCTTAATCGAGTCTTAGGTCTAGATAGGTTAGATTGGAGTTTAGAATTGAAAATGTGAATTAATGTTGTGATTCCGCTCGAAATGACATTTGTGTCATTTCAAGCTAAATCAGGATATTAGGTGATTCCGCTCCAAATGGCTAAGTTTGTGATTTCGCTCCAAAATGTATCTTAGTGATTCCGCTCGTGTGAACATAGGGGTTCCGCTCAGGTTGTTTCGAGCGGAATCAAGAGTCCTATAAATAGGTATTAGCTGAGTTCATTTGTAATGTTTGGAGCGGAAACAGGTTTTGTGATTAGAGTTGAGGTGCTGTCAAAATTCAGTCAGAATTCATTGTAAAGACTCGCAATCAGTAATAGAAAGGAAGTTAAAAAGGATACGAGCTGTTATGACTTTGTTTACTTTGATTCCGCCTCTGTAAACGAAGATGAACTGCTTTTACTGACAGTTTAAGGTCACGCACACGGTCCAATAATAACTTCAGTAGATCTCACTTAATCTAAATAAGATAATTAAAACACATTTATCCAAACCTCTTCAAAATTCAGCTCTTAAAGTAGAATCAAACCGAATAAAATCTAAATAGTACTTACACAGAATCACTCTAACAGAATCATAATCTAACTGTGGGTATTCTAAATCATAGGCTACTGAAAATAGGAAAATAGTGCAAATAGTTACGAACCACTTTAACCACTTTGAAGTAAAGTTCAGAAAAACAAACCCAGTTGTGATAATTTCACTAATATTCAGGGTTAAGAAAATTAAAAATGAGGATGTGAACCTTGAAGGAAGAAAAAAGAGGACAGAAGAAGGAGCGCGATGATGAAAGAAACCCTAAATCAAAATCACGATAATTATCCAGAATTCATACCTTCCTCATCGTTATCATCATCATCACCATCGCCATAACTTCAATTTTATGTGTGCGGGAGAGAAGAATCAGCAGAGAATGAGGCAGATTGAATGGTGTTAGAGGCGGCTGTCTCGAAGCCACTCCGTCGTGCCACAAAACACAACCATGTCGCTAATTGAACCATGGTCACCTCTTTGCTGCCATCGCCAGTTAGGTGTCTCGAAACTCCATAGCCACCCTCCCTCTAGCTAATCTGTTTAGCAATATCTTTACTGCAAGAATCAAACAACAAAATATGTCAGTTGGTTTAATAAGCTTTCAATCGACAGGGATATGGTGGCAGAATTGAATTTCAAAAACCCTAATAGAGCCATATGAGAGAGAGAACAGGGATATGGTGGCAGAATTGAATTTCAAAAAACCTAATAGAGCCATAAGAGAGAGAAAAGAAAAAGGCAGAGGTGAAGAATCATTGGTGGTGATTCAAATTTCAAAACCTCACTTGCCGCCCAACTTCTAACCAAGGATTGTTTGGGAGATTCTTTTAGAGCAGGAAGGAGATCCAATCAGAGGGAAGGAAGAAGAAGAGGAAGAGGAAAGGGAAAGAAGGGTGGGAGCGTGTTCAGTTTTTGACGTTATATATACCTGCAGGAAAAGAGAAACAAATATTTTGTCGGCAACCTCCCTTTGTATTCATGTGTTTGACTTTAGGTTTTAGTATGGTTGTAAAACAAGGTTTCCAAGGCCGAGTACTCCCGGAGTAGTCGCTACAAGGTAGGCTGCCGAGGCGACTTTCTTCGAGTCCGCCTAATTACCCGGAGTCGGTCAAACGCGGTCTACCTTGGCCAGAATTGGATCTAGTAGGTTAACTCGGGCCTAGTTTGACTTAAATAATAATAAAACATAATTTCTATGCCTATCATATTAAGGATGAATATCATTTTCACATATTTTGTTATAAATATTATTAAATTTATGTTATTTGACATATATTTAATCTCTAAAAAGTAATTTCTTTATAATTTAACATGTCCGAGTACTCCCTGAGTACTCACCGCCTAGACCGAGTACTCTCAACTCCCCGTCGGCCGACTAGGGAGCGCCTAGCGACTTTTGTAACCATGCCGTTTTACAAAAGAAAAATGATTTAATGAGGGGGGGCTTGTGAAGGTGACACGTGTCCTGGAAATGTTTTGTTTTATTATAGTAGAAATTTACTCATATGCTAGATCAGCAGAAGATACTAAGGTAGTGTTTGGTATGCAGGAATGAGAGGCGGAATGGAATGAACTATTACGAGGGAATGAAAAAAGATGTGTTTGGTTGGTCAAGGTAATGGAATCACCTGTTACATAAGACATTCCATTCACTCAAATCAATTACATCCACTTCCCTTATTTTTTTCTACTTCATTCCCCCTCTCACCCTTCATCACCAACACCGCCCAACACCACCGCCACCCGCCACCCTCCGTCGCCGACCATCACTATCACCCGCCACCGCCACCACTCGTCACCACCGCCACCCTCCGCCGCCAACCACCACCGCCCGCCACCTTCTCCACCCGCCACCGCCAAAACTGGCCACCACCGCCACCGACCATCACCACCACCCGTCGCCGCCACCCTCCATCGTCGCCACCGTCACCGACCACCGGTGTTACCGCCAACACACGCCACCGCCACCCGACCACTGTCGCCACCTGCGACCATCGACCATACTGCTGCCACCCTCCGCAATCGACCACCGTCAACCACCGCACCACCGGCCACCGCCACCACCACTGACCATCGTCACCAATCGATGTCGCCACCATAACCACCCACTACCACCACCCATCACCGATTTTTTTTCTTCGTCTTTTCCTGCATACCAAACAACTCAAGGTAATGATTCATTCCATTCTCATACGGTAACCAAACAAGAATATGGAATGGTAATGATTTATGTCATTCCTTTATCCATTACAGTACCTCGTCCATTCCATTCACTCGTCATTCCATAACGTCATACCAAACAAACCCTTATGTGTGGAACACGTTTCATATTTTTAGGGTCTCTAGATTTGGTTTTTGACAGGAAAATAATGAGGCATTATTTTAAGAAAGTAATTGCATACTTATTTTTTTTTTCAAATTTAAAAGTCCTCATTTCTTATAATAATTTTTTTGGGTAGGCTAAATGCACCCCCACTTTTACTTTTCACACCCCCTTTCTAAAAATAAACAGTTTTTAATTTGTCAAATTATACCCTTATAGAAATCCGTATTATTAATTATCTCTCTCTAAGTCCTTCTTCTCCAATGTCAACAAACCACTGAACATGCAACGATCTCACATCTCAATCTGCATCTAATAACCACCATGAACATGCTATAACATCACATCTCACTTCCAATAACCCTAAAAACAATGGCGATTACGGTGGTGGTGGTGGTTACGAGGAAGAGGATGCCGCAGTCACATAACAATTTAGCAGCACTGATTCGGAAAATGTTGTTACGCCCTGCTTTTTCACACTTTCCTTAATTAGAAAGATCGTCTTGTATTTCTACTTTTGGAATCTTGTATTCCGTCATTTCATTATATCGTTGTAAAATCCGAGACTTGGATCATGAATAAAATTCGTATTTCTTTAAATTCATGTTATAGATATTCATACATGTTCATATGGTCGAATTTATTATACATATGATAACCCATTCGTAATTCTCGCAAAATGTGTGAAACTTACCAATACTTGTCATACATGCTCCATCCATGCGTATACGGTACTTTTCTCGACACATATACCTGTCATACTTGTTTTACACTTGTTTTTATGTTAACGATACTTAAACAACCCCTACAATATGCTTTTATTACATAAAATACCCTAAAACACCTTAAAACCTAACTTTTATGAACTACAAGGACCAAAAGTGTCAAATTATAATCAAGTTTCACCAGCCAAGGGGCTCGCGGGCCGCGACCTCCTATCCCCTTTCCTCTCGAGCCCCGCGAGAGAGCGCGATCCGTAGAAACTTTCTAACAGCTCATGGATTGGGCACTTGTGTGTTGGTTTAGGTGTGTTTCTTGCATTTAAACACCACCTAACTAATCCTAATCACTTCCTATAAAGCCCAACTTATTTCCACACTTCTCCCACTTTACAAACACTTCATTTTCACTCTCAAACACTCTAAATTCAGCTGAGAAATCAGAATCAAGATAGAAATGTCCAAGTTGCAAAAGTGAGCTAAAACTCACCTTTCTTCCATCTTCTTTCACTTCTTCTTCCTCTACAAAGTGTGGAACACCTCTAGGATTGTTCTCACAAGATTTTCCATGGAAATCCAAGGTGAAAGATCCCATTTTTGAGGCCCAACTTTCTGTTTTGGAAGAAAACTTTGTTAAACATACTTAAACTCATGTTTTAACCATACATTCCTAAGTCCTTATGCCACTAATCAAGACTATGATTAAGTGTGCTTAAAAACAAGGTTGTAACGTACAAATTCTGAGGTTTTAATCCTCTAAACTTTTTGTTTTTTAAGGGTTTCTAACCCACACGTGTCGAACAAGGCTTGAACTTGTGTATGTGTGATTACTTGGAAAGCTTGGGCTATCCTACTTACAATCCACACTTCACTTGATGATTTCTCTTAGTTAGTATGCATATTTCATTTCCTTATTATTCATTCATGACCATCCTTGTTGTCATATGACAACTTGTGCATTGGTGAATAGAAAAGAGGTTTTAAAATGGAAGATTTATCCTCACCTCTATGCATGACTTCTATGATAATCCTTGTTATATTGTTGGACTAAACTTATACAATACTATATGACATATATAAAATACATATAATACATGTAAGAAATCGAACCCTTGATGATAACCAAATGGTTATTTGTCAAGTTACTAAGTTACATCACCTAAGTGCTTAAGTTTCTCGTTACGATTCTAATGGGTACATTAACCCATGAAAACATTCTAACCCCTATGGGTTCATAGTGTCAAGGACGAGTATTAAGTGCTAGATGATTATTTTCTCGTATACATACTTTTGGCGTATTTTACTTACCTAAATTCCGACTCTAAATATCCCTTGAAATCCAATCCAAATACATTCAACCTCCTAATCTCTTACACTCATCAACATTTGGATAATCGAAAGACTTAGCAATTTTGTGAGTACACTTGACCTGTTTTTACTTTAAAACACTTTGGGTTGTAACATGTTAATATACAAACTTCACTATCACACACTTAAACATGCTTTATATTCTCAATCCTATATACATGCTACTTGTTTACTTAGGTTCATGCTAGATTTTACATGCTTTATGTCATTAACTTTGCTAAGCCCCAACTTAACATATATAGTGTCACACCCCAACCGATGGCGGAAACAAAAGAGTGAGACGAAATAGATTGCTCGAGACATCATAACATTAGTATTTGCGGCAAGTATTTAAATATTAAAATTTCATTTCATTTCTAAAGAGTTAATTACAACTATGGAAATAAAATACAACAACGTGAATAAAGGAAATACAATACAATAAGTATACAAAATTTAAAGTGGGTATCTAGGCATCCTACTAGATTCCATGCATCATCAACATCATCGTTAAACCTGCAATATGTTTTAAAAGCGTAGTTCAATACAAAAGTATTGGCGAGTATACAAGTTT
Organism: Helianthus tuberosus; assembly: GCA_030545235.1. Taxonomy (NCBI): domain Eukaryota; kingdom Viridiplantae; phylum Streptophyta; class Magnoliopsida; order Asterales; family Asteraceae; genus Helianthus; species Helianthus tuberosus. The sequence continues at coordinate 75,660,444 of CM060449.1, read as the reverse complement.
TGTGTAGTAGCATATAAGTATAAAAACGATAATGAACAATTGTAACACCCCAAAAACGGGTTTGGTAATCAAACCACACTAATATTAATGACGAGTAAAATACCGCTAGTGGTGAAAAATTTACTCGGTAAATATTAGGATCAAAATAAATAAACCAAGTATTGATTAAAAGGAGGTTAAATACTTTGAGAAAAGAAAGTATATAAAAGGCCCGAGTTAACGGGTCTTAAAAATAAAACGGGTTTTAACTCCCCGAACCTACTAAGTTAGCTAGGAATAATTAACCTAGTTAGTAATATGAATTTAAGTGATAAACTAGAGTTATAGCCTTATATGATCAAAATGAAACATGAAGGACTAAAATGGCCAAATGGGCAAACATGTTTTATTAAAAATAGGAATAAAACACAAAACATACACTAAGTGTGTGTGTGTGTGTGCGCAAGAACGATCAGGAGCACAAAGGGGTTCTTTTAAAACCCTAAAACTCATAAAATCCAACAAAATTGAAGGAGAATCAAGCTAAAAATTGGGGCTTTAAATAAATTCGTGATCACTCAAGCTAGGATATCACAAGGTAAGTCGAATTTCGTTATTTGGTGACATCTTAAAATTCTGATTAACACTCATGAATTGAAGTTCATGTTTGAATGTTGAAGGTATGAGTGTGGTTATGTTGAAACCATGTCTAGGAACAAACCCTAGTTGAAAAACTTGATGTATTAATGTTGGAAAACTATGAAATTGTTGATTCCCCCTATATGTGCTAAGTGGGGTTTCATATCATTGTGATGAACACAAAATATTGCATCTAAAAATTGTAAGAAAACGACGTTATGATACAAGTTCTAGATGTAGTTCATGAACACTAGACATAGAGATTTGATTTTGATGTTGATCTTGGAAAAAATGACTAGTTATGAACTAGTTTGTAAATGTGTGAAATTATGCCCATTAGGTGTTTGTTAAAAATGCCTAAATGAAAGCTAAAATGTTGAAATTTTGAGTAAAACGCGCATTTGAATAATATGGCAAATTATGTGAAATATGAAGCGATAAGGGTTCTAAACATCATGTTGATTTAGACTTAATTGTGTAAATCGTGTGATCAGAAGTAGTTAACTTCTGATAAGTTAAACTACCCAATGATGAAGTCGAATAGTAGTTTCGACATAGAAAATACGTAAGGTGGAATCGTCATGAATAGTAATGACTAATCTAACCACCTTGTGAATGATGATAGTTTGTGTCACACCCCGACTGCTTTAAAACAACGAAACCGCGACGGAAACGTCGGGGAGTGTTGCAACAGAATTATTGTTTCACAACCATGGATACAAAAGTTTCGTTTTATTGATAGTATTAAACATTAACATTGTCTTTAAGTTGAACAAACAAGCTACACATAGTCTATCATCGTTATTAGATCACTAAGGCCTCGTCCAGATCCTATGTGAACATGCATCCTAGCAATCAACATCAAGCAACATCACCTGAAACATATGTAAAAACAAAGTCAGCAAAGAAATGCTGGCGAGCACATAGGTTTTATGAGAGTATCGGATTCATGGCTCGTTTACATGTTGCAATAACTTATTAAAAACCTTGTTTTGAAAAGTGTATAGTATTGCAACGTATTTAACCAACTCAAATCCAGTGGGTTATAATTTATAAAATCTCATAGCCATGATTGTTAACCTCAAAACATTTGTTTTAGTAAACCAAATTGTAAAACATCTCGTAAAAACTCGTTAATAAAACTCGTATGGTTTATATCCTTTCGAAAACATCGTTATGTGACATCGTTTCAAAATCGTTTACCCAAGTGAACTAAATAACGCCACGGTATGTAACATGATGAAAACACTTATATATAAGAAGTACCAGCGGCGTATCTACCATGTTTTCACCACATTATACCCGTCCCGTTATCTAAACACTAACCAAAAACCAATCGTTTGTTCAATTCGTTTAACTCGTTTTAAGTCGTTCCAAAATCGTTTAACTCGTTTAAGTCGTCCCAAAATCGTTTAACTCGTTTTAATTGTGAAAACTACTTTTGGTCATCTCGCTAATAACTTCCAAACCTTTGTGACTCGACTATCTCGCTTCTCGCATTAATAAACCACCAAAGGGTAAGTTAACTATCACAGATTCAGTCGTTACCCACATAACCCCCACACATAACCATGGGTGCAGTCTGATAACGGGATTTGTCAGATCCTATGGTACCATAACCTAATAATGATTGGCTTGATCAATGTTAATGAATGTCATTCGTTACGTAATTACAACCAACAAGTTTGTTCACATTATCGAAATCGTTATTAGTTTAATATAAACCATTTTAATCGTTTTTGAAACCATCGTTTAAACCTCGAAATCATTTAACACATATGAATCACCCCAAAACAATTGAAAACAGTAAAATAGAGGAACTATGTAGTCACATGAAGTGCAAAGTATCCTCAATCAAAAGAACTCAACAAAGTTCAAACAAGGAAATCAAGCAGCACCTAGAAATCGAATCACTAGATAAATAATCGACACCTAAATCGGAAGATCGGATAGAATGAAGTCTTGTAAACCAAATGAGTATTGGAATTCATGTGATATGGTTTAACAAAGCCTACATTCTAGATCGGAACCTAATCTAAGTGCTTTCGACCCATTACGACCCGTTTAGGTAGCTTACGCTACTTTAACGCGTCGTTCGCGTAAAACGCGTTCGAGACGTCTAACTAGTCCTATGACAAGTATTATATGCCTAAACATGTTTAAATATGTTGGATAATTAGTTATGTGACAAAATTTTAGGTTACATATGCTTAAAATTCAATTATGCATGAAAAGGGCATTTTGGTCATTTACCTAAGGCATATAAACTACCTATCATACAACTAATTAAACCTAAGTGACCATAAGGTATAACCTCGGAAGGTTATTCCCTATACAACTATGGTCACTAAACATGCTTGGTCGGATCCTAATGATCGACCAAACGGGTCGAGTTCGAAAGTCTAAGCGGTTGTTTAGACCGCTTGACTTACGACTCTACACAAGCACTAAACTAAAAGTGACAAGCTAAACATGTTGAAACATGTTTAACTAAGTTAGAAAACAGGTTTTGATATCAAAACAAACGGTTTTGATACCCAAGAATAGTTTGGTTACAAAATACGCTTGAATACGCATTTTGGCCGAAACTATGACTCGTCACTACACCTAATCAACGTGGTAATCAGTGGGTATAGCCACTAGGGACTATAACCATCGTGATTACGCTCACGTTGCGAAGTTCAAACGAACTTCGTGTTGACCATAACCTGGTCAAAGCAGAAAGTCAAACACTGTTTGACATTCGTGCTAAAAATGCATAAAAGCACGAAAGAATACTTACAAAGGGTCCAAGCAAGGAAATCTTGATCCAAGTTGCTCAGGTATGAAGTACAAGACCCCAATTTAGAGCAATTGAATTAGATTTGTGAGTTGCAAGGAATGAGAGCTTGGGTTTATATAGGGAACCCGCAACCGTTAGGATCGTTTCTCGCATTTCGTGCTTTGATCTTGGCCCTCCACTTGGGCACATGGTATTGCTAAACAATGGGACACTTAAAAACCATCAAATCTTGCCCAAAGTATCCCAAATCAGCTGCCAAAACCATCAAAAACAGGCTGGAAGTCCAAATTCAATGTTTCTGATCTGGGCAGCTCTCGTCGCCCGCTTAAGAATAAGCCTGGGCTTACGCCCCAGGCCTAGCAAGTTTGGCAGAATTACAGTTTTAGCCCCTGCAGGCCTAAAACTTGGTTTTCGATGCATTTTTGACACGTTTAAGCCCCATTAACCCCATTTCAAGGCTCTAAAATGAAGTTAAAGTATAGAGAACTTAAAATATGCTCAAAAATATCTCGGATGTTGGTTCGTTTGGTCGTTCGGTTGCGTTATTCGGTTAATTACGACGAAAGTCGTAACGAACGCAAAAACTATCCAAATTAAGCGACGAATGGAATTTTATCATGCCAATCACTAAAATAAAATATTTTAATGATTACATAAATTTTTGGATATCCTGATATATTTAGAACGTAAGATATGGGCGAAAATGCAAACTTATGCACTTTTTAACGCTTTTAGTCCCTATTGATCAAATAAGTTTATTTTTGCATACCAAACCCCTCAAAGCCTATTTCTAAGCTATGTAAAGGATATTTAGGGTATGTTTAACTTATGATCAAGTTCCGGAATGTTCGTTACTATACAAATCGGTATAGTTTCGCAGTTTGACACAAATAGTCCATGCGATCGAACAAACTTGATTTCAACACACCAAACCATCCAAAACTTATTTCTAAGTTATGTGAAGGTTATTTAAGGTATGTTAAGCCTATGTCACTATTCCGGAGGGTTTGTCACATTAAACTAACCGCGTTTACGCACTAGTTTGCGTATAACCTTCCAGAAAGCGATTTAAAGCTTGAAATCGGAGTCGAATCAAATCGTAAAATCATCAAACACAAATACACACATAATAACACCAAAACACATATAATAACACCAAAGCACATTGTTTTATTGATAATTAACATTGTTTTACATTGTACATCGATTACAGAACACAGTTGTCACAGTCTCCCCATACTTTAGGAAATTTCATCCCGAAATTTTAACTAGAGGAAACTTGTGAAAACAAATGTGGATATTTCTCCTTCATTTGGTCCTCACGTTCCCAAGTAAACTCTGGGCCACGTTTGGACTCCCAACAAACCTTGACCAATCGAATCCGTTTGTTCTTCAACTGTTTGACTGCACGCTCCACTATCTCCAAGGTTTTCTCGACAAAGTGCAACGTTTCATCAACTTGAATTTCGTCGAGTGAAATGTGAAGATTAGCATCAGCTAAACACTTTCGCAAATTGGACACGTGAAAAGTCGGATGAATATTTCCAAGCTCTGGAGGTAGCTCTAGTCGATAGGCAACTTTTCCGATTCTTTCAACAATCTTAAATGGTCTAACATATCGAGGTGCAAGTTTTCCTTTCCTTCCAAATCTCACCACTCCCTTCCAAGGTGATACCTTAAGTAGGACACGGTCACCGACTTGAAATTCTAAGGGCTTGCATCGCATATCCGCATAACTCTTTTGAGGGCTTCTAGCTGTCACAAGATTATCACGAATTTTCTTGATTTTGTCTGTCGTTTCCAGAATGAGCTCAGGTCCAGTAAGCTGAGCTTCACCGATCTCATTCCAACATACAGGTGAACGACATTTTCGACCGTAGAGAGCTTTGAACGGTGCCATATTAATGCTAGCGTGATAACTAGTGTTGTAAGAGAACTCAATCAATAGCAGATGAGAATCCTAATTACCACCAAAGTCTATCACGCATGCTCTAAGCATATCCTCCAAAGTTTGAATCGTCCTCTCAGATTGTCCATCTGTTTGGGGATGATAAGCAGTGCTTAGATTTAGTTGGGTTCCCAAAGCAGATTGCATGGTCTTCCAAAAATGAGACGAAAATCGAGCATCACGATCAGATATGATATCCAAAGGAACACCATGTCGAGATACAATCTCATCAACATAAATCTTTGCAAGTTTATCAGCAGATAGATCCTCGCGAATCGGAATAAAATGAGCTGACTTCGTTAATCGATTGATAACAACCCAAATAGCATCATGACCTTTAGATGTACGCGGTAACTTAGTGATGAGATCCATAGCAATGTTCTCCCACTTCCAAACTGGTATTTCTGGTTGTACAAGCAAACCAGAAGGTCGTTGATGTTCAGCCTTGACTTTGAGACAAATTAGGAATTTCGAAACATACAAGGCAATATCCTTCTTCATACCAGGCCACCAATACTGAGTACGAAGATCCTTGTACATTTTATCAGCACTAGGATGGATAGAATATCGAGACTTATGAGATTCGTCCATCACTAAAGTGCGAAGATCATCTTGTTTTGGAATCCACAAACGATCCTTGAAATAGAGTAACCCATCGCCTTTCGTTTCGAGTTTAAGCTCAAGTTGAAGCGGTAGCTCATATTTCAATAAGCCTTTGGTTACACAAGATCGTTGAGCTTGAAGGACACGAGATTGAATATCAGATAGAGTTCGAACAGAATGAAGCTTGACTCGTTCCTTTTGACTAAGCGCATCGGCTACGACATTCGCCTTACCAGGATAGTAGCGAATTTCGCAATCATAGTCGTTTAAGAGTTCAACACAACGTCGTTGCCTCATGTTCAGCTATTTCTATTAAGAATATGCTGGAGACTTTTGTGGTTTGTGAAAACCACACACTTCGTGCCATAAAGATAGTGTCTCCAGATTTTGAGAGCGAAAACCACAACACCTAACTCAAGATCATGAGTGGTGTAGTTCTTCTCGTGAACTTTTAGCTGACTTGACGCATAAGCTATCACTTTGCCTCGTTGCATAAGGACACAACCAAGGCCTAGATTTGACGCGTCATAATAAACAACGAAATCATCATTTACATCGGGCAAAGATAGAACAGGAGCATCACAGCGCTTCCATTTCATCGTTTGGAACACTTCTTCTTGTTTGGGTCCCCACTCAAAAGGCTTATTCTTCTGAGTCAAAGCAGTGAGTGGAACCGCAATCTTCGAGAAATTTGAAATGAATCGACGATAATAACCAGCAAGACCAAGAAAAGATCGAACTTCTGTTGGTGTTGTTGGTGTATTCCAATCCTTAATTGCAGCAATTTTGCAAGGATCCACATGGATACCCTGCTCGTTGACTATATGACCCAAAAACTGAACTTCTTGAAGCCAAAATTCACACTTGGAGAATTTAGCAAATAGTTGTTCCTTCTTTAGGAGTTCCAGTGTCAAACGAAGGTGTTGCTTGTGATCGGCTCTAGACTTCGAATAAATGAGAATATCGTGGATGAACACAATGATGAACTTGTCTAAATAAGGTTTACAGACCCTATTCATTAAGTCCATGAAAATGGCTGGAGCATTCGTCAAACCAAAAGGCATGACAGTGAACTCGTAATGCCCATATCTTGTGCGGAAAGCAGTTTTGGGAATATCTTCTTCGAATACACGAAGCTGATGATACCCAGAACGCAGATCGATATTGGAAAAACAGGTAGCACCTTGCAGCTGGTCAAAGAGATCATCAATTCGAGGTAGGGGATATCGATTCTTGATGGTAAGCTTGTTAAGCTCACGATAATCGATACACATTTGAAAAGACCCATCTTTCTTTTTCATAAACAGGACAGGAGCGCCCCATGGTGAATAACTCGGTCGGATGAATCCTTTATCAGATAACTCTTGAAGCTGTTTAGATAACTCTTGCATCTCCGACAATGCAAGACGATAAGGTGCTTTCGCAATCGGGTTGGCATTGGGTACAAGATCAATATGAAACTCAACTTGACGAACTAGAGGCAAACCAGACAGTTCATCAGGAAACACCTCTGGATAATCTCGAACGATCGGAACATCTTGAATACACTTGCTATTGTGTTTCTCCTCGGTGACATGTGCCAGAAAAGCAACATATCCTTTTCGTAAATAACTTTGGGCTTTCATGCACGACATGAGTTTCAATCCACCAGATGGTTTCTCGCCACGAACTTCTAGGACATCGCCAGACGAAAGTGGAATACAAACGATCTTATCGAAACAAACAACCTCAGCATGATGTTTGGTTAACCAATCCATTCCCACGATAATATCGAAACTCCCAAGTTGCATCGGCACGAGGTCAATAGGAAAAAGATGGTTATCAAGGTTCAACTTGTTAGTGCAGTATGTCTATCGCCTCCGTCAATCAAGATCGTAGCTGAAACGGTTTAATTCTAGGCTTATATTGTTATATTTAGTTACTAAAAGGCAAGGTGGCATATTTTTAAATAAGGAGAACCTCCTTATAACCTTGGCCTATAAATAGAACCATTAGTGTTCTCATTTAGAACTTTTGCACATTTGGATACTTGGAGAGCTTGGATCCTAGAGAGAGAGTCTAGAGAGAGAAAGTGCAAGAGGTGATTCACAGTTCTTTGTACGTTTCAGATCTATCAATAGAATCACAGATTTAGTACGTTCTAGTGTGTTCGGTCACGCACGTTCACGGATTCCGCACGTCGAACGTGTCATACGCAATCGTTTCGGAGTCGAAAACCGGTCCTAACAAATGGTATCAGAGCAGGAGCTCGATTGCACGGATCAAACACACAATTTCGCACACGAATTCAGCAGATTCAGAGTCAATTTCATCCAAATTTGTCAAAATTACTTCATCTTTTCATTTCATCACGTTTTTAACTGAAAAAGGCCAAATTAAGCAAGATTTTACGGTTAAAAATTGATGATTTTTGGATATGTTGTGCGAAAACACTTGATCTAAAAGCCTACAAAATTTCAGATCTTAATTCGAAGTAGTTTGGGAGAAATCTAAGATTTTTTGATTCGAAAAAGTTGGCAAAATGATGACTGTTGCTGGTACATTTGTTCTTGATGTTCACCGGTCAGATGGCAATCCGACCAAGTGACCACTCGACTCATTACATTTCATTAAAGTGTTGACTATGTTGACTGTTCACCAATCGGATGACCACCCGACCGGACGGTAATCCGACTCAAATATCACTCATTTCAATTCATTAAAGAGGTTGGCTTTATTGACCATCAATCAATCGGATTACCACTAGGTCGAGCGGCAATCCGAGTCAAAGCATCCTCACCTCATCAAGTATCTTAGTCAACCTTATTATCTTTGACACTCAACTTTGTCAGCATTCAACTTGAGTCATTAATTGCCATCGGTGTGCATGTGATTATCTGTTGTCATAGAGGATTGTCGGACATTTATAAGTGCATGTGATAATTGACAGTTTGCATGTGAATTATTAAGAAATTTGGCGGCCACTGAATTCATTATGAGATTGCATGTGCTTTGATTAATATTCATATTACTTTGTGGTGTTCATCGGTCGAACAGCAACTCGACCGGATTGCCACCCGATTCAAAGAAAGGTTTACTTGGTGTCACTCGGTCGAACAACAACTCGACCGGATTGCCACCCGATTCAAATAAAGGTTTACTTGGTGTCACTCGGTCGAACAGCAACTCGACCGGATTGCCACCCGATTCAAACAAAGATTTATTTGTTTTGTATTAGTGTCACTCGCTCGAGTTGCCACTCAACTCAAACGTCACCCTTTGACTTTTGTTGACCTATCCGACCGGATTACCACTCGGTCGAACGACAATCCGAGTCATAGCACCTCACCCTTTGAATTTTGTTGACCTATCCGACCAGATTACCACTCGGTCGAACGGCAATCCGAGTCATTGCATCTAATTTTATTTTGTTGAATTCAGGTGTGCAACGAACAATCATCATCGACGAAAACTCACTTGACCGACGAACCATTGGAGCGACTGTAACAACTCTCATTAAAAAGTCCTATTTATTACTTTAATTGTCCAATAGGAAACCCTAATTAAGACACCCAAGTGATTTTGCATAAACCCTAAAATTTTCAGAACAATCGGAATCAGGATCAGGGCCCCTAAAACTCAGGGGGGGGGGGGGTAAACCCTAGTTAGTAATATCCACACAGTTTGTTGTCGAAATTGAAATTTCATGCACGACCAACTCAGCTGAGCTACCTGGACACAAGGCTACCCTATGGTAATAGGGTATCCCCCGCGCCACGCGGCACCCCAAGGTCACCCTTCGCGACACGCGAGGGGTACCATTTTTCAGTATAAATAGTGGGGTTTGGGACTTGACATTCTGCGTGGATTCGACGTAGAAATTCAAAACATACGTTGAGATATAGTAGAAACAGTCAAAAAACACACACAATTCACGAAGTGCTGCCACGATACAGGGTAATAACTCGATCGCTGCTACGATTCAATGTCCGATCGATTAAACTATCCAATGGATGTTTAAGTGCTGCCCACATTAGGGTTTATGCTTTGTCATTCGTCGTTAAATCAATGGATGTTTAATGTGACACCTGGGTCACTGCGACCATCAAACAAATACCAAACCAATGAAATATTGTATTTCATACTTGGGAATTTTGCAAATATGTGTATCATTTGCACATATCAATTTTTGTCCAATTTCAAACTCTAAATCGCTTTCTGGAAGGTTATACGCGCACCGATGCGTAAATATAACCAGTGTAATGCAACAAACACTCCGGAATAGTGACATTGGCTTAACATACCTTAAATAACCTTTACATAACTTAGAAATAAGTTTTGAAGGCTTTGGTATGGCAAAATCGAGTTAAATCGCTTACAGGGACTAAAATTGACAAATTGCGAAAGTATGCCAATCTGAACTGTAACAGACATTCCGGAACATGACCATAAGTTAAACACACCTTAAATATCCTTTATATAGCTTAGAAATAGGCTTTGAGGGGTTCGGTGTGCTAAAATAAACTTTTGGCTCATACAGGGACTAAAAGTGTTAAAAAGTGCATAAGTTTGCACTTTCGCGCATAACTTACGTTCTGACTACATCCGGACATCCAAAAATTTATGTAAGCACTAAAACATTTTATTTTAGTGTTTGGCATAAGAAAAAATCCATTCGTCGCATCATTTGGATCGTTTTTGGCGCTTATGCGCATTCCGTCGTAATTAACCGAACATCACGATCGTACGGCCAAATGAACCGACACCCGAGATATTTTTGAACACATTTTAAGTTCCCTACACTTTAACTTCATTTTAGAGCTTTGAAATGGGGTTAACGGGCCTTAAACGTGTCAGAAATGGCCTTAAAACACAACAGGGACCAAAACTGTCATTTCTGAAACTTGATTCTGATCAGACATGGCCATGCGGCCCGCGTAAGGTTTGTGTGTATCCTTACGCGGCCCGCGTCGGTGTTCCAAACCAGATTCGATGTTTAACAGCCTGTTTCCAGCTGTTGTGCACTCCCAATTCCATTTCCACATGTCAATTCCTTATGGTGGGTGGCCATTTGACATACCACAACATTCCAACACATGTACGGGTGGGATTCGAGCACGGTTTCCATGAAATGATCTTAACGGTTACCCGAAAACTATAAATACCCAACCCCACCCATTTCAAAACCCACTAGAATCCTGATTTGATAAGCTCTAAGTTGAGACCTTTGTTTCATACCTGAGCTACTTGAATCACGATTAGCATTCGGGGACCCTTCGTAAGTATTCTTTCGTTTTTTTATTGCTTTTCGAGTCCGAAAGTCAAACTTTGTTTGACTTTCCGCGTTGACCAGTTTATGGTCAATGCGAAGTTCGTTTGAACTTCGCAACGTGATTGTAATCACGATGGTTATAGTCCCTTGTGACTATGCCTACTGATTACCACGTTGTCTAGGGTCGTAGGGTAAGCGATCTAATAAATCGCTTATACCTTAGAACCCGACCCATTTGGTTGATCATTAGGATCCGACCAAACACATTAGGTGACCATAGTATATAGGGAATAACCTTCCGAGGTTATACCATATGGTCACGACGTTTAAGTAGTTATATGATAGGTAGTTTATATGCCTTAGGTAAATTACTAAAATACCCTTTTGATGCCAAAATTCATTATAAACATATGTGACATAACTTTTGACATCTAAACTGATTTGGCGACAATATTAGGCATGTTAAGGCATATTCTACTTGTCATAGGACTAGTTAGGCGGTCCGAACGTGTTTCACGCGAACGACGCGTTAAAGTAGCATAAACTACCTAAACGGGTCGTAATGGGTCGTAAGCACTTAGGTTAGGTTTCATTTAGTATTTAGGCTTTGTTAAACCATATTACATGAGTTCTTATACTCATTTGGTTTACGAGCCCTCATCCTATCCGATCTTCTGATTATAGGTCCGGTTTATTAACATAGTTACCTATATTAGGTGCCGTTTGATATCCGCGATCTCTAGCATTGTTTGGTTGTTACTCAAGGACTACTAAGCAATCTCAAGTGAGTACATAGACCCCTCTTTTACTGTTTTCCAAACGTTTTGGGGTGGAACACATGTGCCTACTTGTTACTTTCATGCTTTCCTGATTTCACATCATATACTTGCTATGTTCATTAGTACATTTATAGTACAGTTGTTTTACGTTACATTTCTGCTATGTATGTTGACTGATAGCATGCTAGCACATTGATTTACATGACTTTTCTGCTTTGTATGTTAACTTAGCATACTTGGTACATTATTTTTATTCATCACATGCTTACATTTTTGGTATGACATTTGGTTTGTTTAAATGATACAATGTACATTCATTAACACCGATCATGCCGCTCGGTAGTAGGTAGTGGTACCATAGGACTTGACAAATCCCATTCCTGTAATCTCGGGTTTGTTTGGATGGAAGGAATGACCGAATCCGAATACATTTTCTTTTGATAACCTTGACTGAAAGGGGTTATCCGACTGTCGCAAGGCTTGGATGTATGAATTTTCACAATACCGCATAGATGTCTATATCAGTATAGCATGCATTTACTACACAAAACATAACTTTGATTTAAACCATGTTTTACTTCAATACCTTGTTTTTGTGCATTTTACATATGGTTTAATTGATATATTTCACTTACCATACATAAACATTTTGACATTTACATACACAATTCATGATTTACATTAGACATAAACATTTGACATAGACATTAGACATGGTTTTCACATCGACATTTTGACATTTGATTATACATAAAATTTTACTTTGGTGGTTTGGTTTGAGTAAGTGATTCAAGTAACGAGGCGTGTGTAATATGATACAAACATGGTGGATACGCTGCTGGTACTTCCTATATATAAGTGTTTGTATGGTATTACATATCGTAGCGTTATTTGAATCATTTCAATTTGAGACATATAACATTTTATACAAATAACATACTTTTCACAAGACATTGTTTTACAAACAACTTATCTTATACAAACTCATTTTACTTGGTTATTCATTTAACCATACATTATTCTCTTATTTATACATATCATCTGAACTTATTGCTTTTCAAACGATTTACAAAACAAATCAATTTACAAGGTTCATGACTGACTTTTGCTAAACAACTTTTTCTAAACTTACAAGTCATGAATCCTATTTTCACAAAACCTATGTATCTCACAGGCATTTTTATGCTGACGTACCTATTTTCACATGTGTTTCAGGATATGATGCATAGGACTTATCAAGATACACATAGGCGGACTTGGGCCTTAGTGACAATAAAAGATGCAAGATTAGTTATTTATGTTATGTTTCTTTGATTGTCAAGACATTGTAATTCTTTTAATCAATAAAACAGTATTTCAATTTCCACGTGTTATGAAACAATGATTCTGTTACAACACTCCCCGATGTTTCCGCCACGTTTTGTTGTTTTACGTGGTCGGGGTGTGACAGAAAAGTTGATATCAGAGCTCATGGTTATAGGGAATTAGGTTATTAGTAATACTTTGACCTAGTCTATAACCTTTCTAGGACCCTAACGCGAGTTTACTTGCGTTTAGTCATAAAACAATACTGTCACCTATCCTTAGGCGACAACCACAACAAGAACATAAGTTTCAAAACCGCTTTGAAAACTAATCATCTGTTCTAGGATGATTGCTTACTAGGTTTTAAACCCTCTATTGTAAGGTTTTGAACCCCTTTGAATTTTCAAAATCTCGTCAAAGTTTGGGTCATATAATGTGAACACGTGCAAACTGGAAGAGTGAATGCCTGTACCCTGAGTTTTCTGTCGAAGGCTAGAGTGTTCGTACAAATCCGCAGTATCGGACCAGTCACTCTTACCTGGGAACTCTTGGGGTGAGTGTTCACTTATAGGCGAGCATGTCTTCAGTGATACATTAATATGACCCGTTTACTTTGATTTGTCACCGTCTCATTTGTTTGCCTTAGATAACAAACAAATGATCGCAATTTTCATGCGTTACCATTCTGGTTTGATTATCCAATAACCTTTCACTTGTCTCTTCCTATGTCTTTCAGTTTTTCTAGAATGTCTCTTCATCACGATGACGCCCAGATATCCGAGCAGACTGCCAAATTCGCTCAGCGAATAGGCGAAGTAGTCCTGAAGTCTGTTGAATTAGCTACTGCCATGTATCGTCTCCAGGATGAAGCCACTCAAGAGTCACCAAGACAGGAAGGACCTAGTCAGGTGACAGCACCATCAGCCAAGAAACCAATCGAGGAATCAAAGATCATGGATGAACGATCCCCTAAGAAGTCAAAGAAGCGAAAGGCTTCTCAGAACTTCGCCATGGTCGCTCACAATGGTAAAGCCGTCCCCAACCAACCAGCTCAACCCCCTGCTAGGAAGCCATACAACGGAACTGCACCCTTGTGCAACCAATGTACCCTTCATCATCACCCTAGTGTGAAGTGCCGCAAATGCCAAATTTGTGGACTTAAAGGTCATACAGCAAAGGTTTACTCAACTGCGGCTGTACCAAATCAAGCAGGACCCATCCGGGTGGCAACACCACCTGCTAAGAAGCAATACAAGGGAACAGCCCCAATATGCGACAAATGTAATGCACACCACTTAGCTCACCTACAGTGTCGTTTGTGTGCATCATGTGGGTGACTCGGTCACCTGGAAAATGCTTGTCGATTTACCCCAAACCAAAGTGGTCCAAATCAACCCCAAGTCAACCCTACTCAAGCTGGTTTTCCGCCTGGTACTTGTTACAACTGTGGCGAGACGAGCCATTACAGGAACAAATGCCCAAAGCTTGCTAATGCAAATCCAACCCTTGGATGAGCATTCGGCTGAACAAAGGATGTTGCTATCTTATGCCTTTGTTTCTTTTGTTTTCGTGTATTGTGAAACAATATGTCTTGTTCATAAATAAAAGTTGTTGTTCGCAATTCTGATATACAAGTATAATTACATGTGTTTATGGCATTTCCCTATAATACCTGTATTAAGGAACTATGTTCCTTACAAACTACTCTTGTGACTCTCTCTTTCAAATGATCGCTCATGATTCCCTCGAAAATTTTAAGTACTCGTTTCACTCTAAGAAACATAGTACAGAAAATAAAGTGACATTATGAGTAATCATGCTTCTGCACATCTGTGCCATTACATCCTTGGTTAGATAACTAAGGGTATTTTCAAATCTCATACCCATTACGTTTTGATTTTTCAATATACACAGTACAAGTACTTCAAAAACAATCTTCATGATCTCAAGACATTTCAAAATTTTTTTAAATGCATTGTCTATGTTACTTAAAAAACATTGGCTATGTTTTCAAAAACAACCTTCATAATTTCAAAATGTTTCATATAGTCTGAAGACAATATCAACACAGTACATTTTCTTATCAAGTGCATGATTTTGAAAAGCATTATTCATGTTTTCCAAAAACCTTATACATAATTTCAAAATTCATCTCGCATGATTTTAAAACATTTTATAAATATACTTACCTGGTACACCTACTTTATGATTTCAAAAAGTATTATATATAAGGTTTCAAAAACATTGAACACATTTAAAAAAAAAAAAAAGAACCCCATGCATAGTTTTCAAAAATATTTTCCTCATACATTGACTTAACCTTCAAATTCTGCTTCATATGTCGCCTTGGCGTATCTAGCATCTCAACTTCATAAGCATTTTACTTCATGTTTTGACCTAAGCACATCCAGTGCAAGGTTTCAAAACATCTTCAACTTCTAAAATCCATATGGGATCTTTTTATCATCACAATTAGACCCTAGTGGATGATTATCTTTCAAATCAGAGTCCTTAATTGGATTCCTTATGTACCTAAATTCGAACGTTTCGGTTCCTTATAATCGAAATCGAATTTTCTCTTCAAAAATCTTTCTATCTTTATAGTTAGATTCTTGATAATGTTTAAAGTACCAAATGAAATCCATGGAATGGATTCCTAGTGTGCTTTAAATGCTTGTACGCAATTAACAAGACAAATTAACAAACAATTTTGTGGTTATATGACTATGTGTTATGCATCTTGTGTTTTCTTTTATGCATTTTTGTGTTTTTGGTATACCCTGGATATTCGTTACCCAAATCCTCGCAGAATCTATCATATTTTCATATGAGGGATTCGTAGCAAGATATTCAAAAGGTACTACCTTAAATCCTTAATGGGCTTCTATGTAATAATTAAGACCCTTGGATTATATAGTACCACTTCATGATTCATAAGAGACCCTTTAGTGGTCTAGTCAAAAAGATTGATTCACAATTTGGTTAAAGAACGACATCTAGTGATGTAGATGAACAGACTCCTTGATAGTCTGTTTAGATCATTTATTGATTTAATTAAAAGGACTCTATGGCAGTCTAGTCACACTCATCACAGGATTGTTCATTTGGTTTTACCATACACAGTATAAAATAGACTGTGTGAACTATGCAAGGAATTGTCTAATTATGGACGCGTACATAATTATGAGATTCAGTGCACGGTAACCATAGTAAGATTTATTATGTGTAAGAACCGATAGTGACAACAATAACGAAATGAGAACGATGTAATGGAGGTACGGTGGACGCACCAATGACGCTTTATAAACTGGTATATAAGTAACCCTCTTACATTGCAATCATGATGTTATTAAAGTTACTAGAGGTTCAGAACCCTAACCAATGTTGTTCGATCTTTTCAACTTCATGTTTCAAGCTCTCACAAGTTTCCTCTAAATAAATTTCGGGACGAAATTTCCTAAAGTAGGGGAGACTGTGACACCTGGGTCACTGCGACCATCAAACAAATACCAAACCAATGAAATATTGTATTTCATACTTGGGAATTTTGCAAATATGTGTATCATTTGCACATATCAATTTTTGTTCAATTTCAAACTCTAAATCGCTTTCTGGAAGGTTATACGCGCACCGATGCGTAAATATAACCAGTTTAATGCAACAAACACTCCGAAATAGTGACATTGGCTTAACATACCTTAAATAACCTTTACATAACTTAGAAATAAGTTTTGAAGGCTTTGGTATGGCAAAATCGAGTTAAATCGCTTACAGGGACTAAAATTGACAAATTGCGAAAGTATGCCAATCTGAACTGTAACAGAGATTCCGGAACATGACCATAAGTTAAACACACCTTAAATATCCTTTATATAGCTTAGAAATAGGCTTTGAGGGGTTCGGTGTGCTAAAATAAACTTTTGGCTCATACAGGGACTAAAAGTGTTAAAAAGTGCATAAGTTTGCACTTTCGCGCATAACTTACGTTCTGACTACATCCGGACATCCAAAAATTTATGTAAGCACTAAAACATTTTATTTTAGTGTTTGGCATAAGAAAAAATCCATTCGTCGCATCATTTGGATCGTTTTTGGCGCTTATGCGCATTCCGTCGTAATTAACCGAACATCACGATTGTACGGCCAAACGAACCGACACCCGAGATATTTTTGAACACATTTTAAGTTCCCTACACTTTAACTTCATTTTAGAGCTTTGAAATGGGGTTAAGGGGCCTTAAACGTGTCAGAAATGGCCTTAAAACACAACAGGGACCAAAACTGTCATTTCTGAAACTTGATTCTGATCAGACATGGCCATGCGGCCCGCGTGAGGTTTGTGTGTATCCTTACGCGGCCCGCGTCGGTGTTCCAAACCAGATTCGATGTTTAACAGCCTGTTTCCAGCTGTTGTGCACTCCCAATTCCATTTCCACATGTCAATTCCTTATGGTGGGTGGCCATTTGACATACCACAACATTCCAACACATGTACGGGTGGGATTCGAGCACGGTTTCCATGAAACGATCTTAACGGTTACCTGAAAACTATAAATACCCAACCCCACCCATTTCAAAACCCACTAGAATCCTGATTTGAGAAGCTCTAAGTTGAGACCTTTGTTTCATACCTGAGCTACTTGAATCACGATTAGCATTCGGGGACCCTTCGTAAGTATTCTTTCGTTCTTTTATTGCTTTTCGAGTCCGAAAGTCAAACTTTGTTTGACTTTCCGCGTTTACCAGTTTATGGTCAATGCGAAGTTCGTTTGAACTTCGCAACGTGATTGTAATCACGATGGTTATAGTCCCTTGCGACTATGCCTACTGATTACCACGTTGTCTAGGGTCGTAGGGTAAGCGATCTAATAAATCGCTTATACCTTCGAACCCGACCCATTTGGTCGATCATTAGGATCCGACCAAACACATTAGGTGACCATAGTATATAGGGAATAACATTCCGAGGTTATACCTTATGGTCACGACGTTTAAGTAGTTATATGATAGGTAGTTTATATGCCTTAGGTAAATTACTAAAATACCCTTTTGATGCCAAAATTCATTATAAACATATGTGACATAACTTTTGACATCTAAACTGATTTGGCGACAATATTAGGCATGTTAAGGCATATTCTACTTGTCATAGGACTAGTAAGGCGGTCCGAACGCGTTTCACGCGAACGACGCGTTAAAGTAGCATAAACTACCTAAACAGGTCGTAATGGGTCGTAAGCACTTAGGTTAGGTTTCATTTAGTATGTAGGCTTTGTTAAACCATATTACATGAGTTCTTATACTCATTTGGTTTACGAGCCCTCATCCTATCCGATCTTCTGATTATAGGTCCGGTTTATTAACATAGTTACCTATATTAGGTGCCGTTTGATATCCGCGATCTCTAGCATTGTTTGGTTGTTACTCAAGGACTACTAAGCAATCTCAAGTGAGTACATAGACCCCTCTTTTACTGTTTTCCAAACGTTTTGGGGTGGAACACATGTGCCTACTTGTTACTTTCAAGCTTTCCTGATTTCACATCATATACTTGCTATGTTCATTAGTACATTTATAGTACAGTTGTTTTACATTACATTTCTGCTATGTATGTTGACTGATAGCATGCTAGCACATTGATTTACATGACTTTTCTGCTTTGTATGTTAACTTAGCATACTTAGTACATTATTTTTATTCATCACATGCTTACATTTTTGGTATGACATTTGGTTTGTTTAAATGATACAATGTACATTCATTAACACCGATCATGCCGCTCGGTAGTAGGTAGTGGTACCATAGGACTTGACAAATCCCATTCCTGTAATCTCGGGTTTGTTTGGATGGAAGGAATGACCGAATCCGAATACATTTTCTTTTGATAACCTTGACTGAAAGGGGTTATCCGACTGTCGCAAGGCTTGGATGTATGAATTTTCACAATACCGCATAGATGTCTATATCAGTATAGCATGCATTTACTACACAAAACATAACTTTGATTTAAACCATGTTTTACTTCAATACCTTGTTTTTGTGCATTTTACATATGGTTTAATTGATATATTTCACTTACCATACATAAACATTTTGACATTTACATACACAATTCATGATTTACATTAGACATAAACATTTGACATAGACATTAGACATGGTTTTCACATCGACATTTTGACATTTGATTATACATAAAATTTTACTTTGGTGGTTTGGTTTGAGTAAGTGATTCAAGTAACGAGGCGTGTGTAATATGATACAAACATGGTGGATACGCCGCTGGTACTTCCTATATATAAGTGTTTGTATGGTATTACATATCGTAGCGTTATTTGAATCATTTCAATTTGAGACATATAACATTTTATACAAATAACATACTTTTCACAAGACATTGTTTTACAAACAACTTATCTTATACAAACTCATTTTACTTGGTTATTCATTTAACCATACATTATTCTCTTATTTATACATATCATCTGAACTTATTGCTTTTCAAACGATTTACAAAACAAATCAATTTACAAGGTTCATGACTGACTTTTGCTAAACAACTTTTTCTAAACTTACAAGTCATGAATCCTATTTTCACAAAACCTATGTATCTCACAGGCATTTTTATGCTGACGTACCTATTTTCACATGTGTTTCAGGATATGATGCATAGGACTTATCAAGATACACATAGGCGGACTTGGGCCTTAGTGACAATAAAAGATGCAAGATTAGTTATTTATGTTATGTTTCTTTGATTGTCAAGACATTGTAATTCTTTTAATCAATAAAACAGTATTTCAATTTCCATGTGTTATGAAACAATGATTCTGTTACAACACTCCCCGATGTTTCCGCCACGTTTTGTTGTTTTACGTGGTCGGGGTGTGACATTTAAGTATCGCACTTTGTCATTCGTTGTGAGGGTTTAATCTCGTGAGTTATCGCAAATGCTGTATTAGTTACTAACCTAGTTTTGTGTGCATTGTTATTTAAACTAGGTTATCAAGGCTAATCAGTAGGCTAAGCTCTGTTCATATTAAATCTGCAATGTGAGTCATTCTCTTTTTATCAAATTTGATTTTAAAATCATGTTTACTTTCAAAGTTATAATTACGGGGATTAAGTCTTTGTAGTCACCAAATTACAGCCGGTATGTGGGGTTTTGTATACATTACTTGATAAACTTCACCATTGGACAACGAGTTAGCCAAGGGGTGATATGACTATAGTCACAGACACCATTGGACTCTGAGGTTACCGATGGATGTTCGAGTGACAAATACTGTGGGTAGTTGGTTGATATATGGAAACATTGTAATCGTTCTTAATACTGTAAATTATAACAAACGCGTCGTTTTCATAAAAAGAATGATTCACCAGTATTTCCCGTTGACAAAACCTTTTTCAAAAATGTTTCAGGTGATCTGTTGTGATCAAGGAAAAGTGCCGTGAAGCACTACCAGCTTAAGGAAGTAGCTCAAAATACAATAAAGAAACATGTTTTGTAAAATAAAGATTTCTCAATGAAATCATATGATTGTAAATTACCAGGGTTTTATCCCGAGTTGTGAAATAAAATAATCGGGAAATTTGCAGTTTTAAAAAGATCCTGGTAAAATCTTCCGCTGTTAAATAAATACCACGGGATTTTCTGTCCCGCGGCTCCTGAAACGGGTCAAACCGGGTCGGGGGCCGTGACAGAAAAAAGGTGGTATCAGAGCCACTGATTTAAGCCAATTAAGTATTTAGAAAATACTTAATTTTACTAATTGCTATTCTATGATTATATGTTTTATTATTTGAATATTTGTGTACAGTATGGGTAAGCAAAAGCTTTCAAACATCTATCTTAAATTAGATAGGTCATCAAACGAGAAGGGAAGTTCATCCCAAACAAATTCCTCAAAACACTATGCAAATCCTGAAGAAGGAATATTTGTCCGAAAGGCACAATATGAGGAACCACTTTCTCCTAATAAAAGAAGTTTGATTATTAGGAAAAGTCAGGAGAAAATAAAGAAATCACAATCAAAAGAAAAGAGAGTTAATTAGAAAACCCAAGAACTAGGCAATAAACCACCATGGGAAGACAAGTTAGATGAAAAATGGGCAGATCTCTATATGCTAGTCACTGTAACAGTAAATGCAAATCTTTAAATACTCTGACTGAAGTTTTAGCACCCTTATCGCCTACAAGCCAGAAACCTTATCCAGTAAAATAAATAAGTTACAGTAAACCCTGGTGTGTTTTAATTTTCAGTTGTCTTTGTGTTAAATTAGTCACACGGTATGAAATAATATTTAAAGGTTATTTATGAAATTTGTTATAAAATTTTTAACTTAGCAATTTTTGTGTATTTTGCATATATGCTAAACAGCATGAATGACTTGTCTGAAGCCCTTCAGAATTTAAATCTCTATCTGGTGAAGATAGAGGTTTCGAGAGATTTTAATAGGTACATACCCGATATAGAAGAACCTATGGAATTCAATGCTCCACCTCCGGAGAAACCCAAGCCTAAGAAAAGGAGAAGATTCGTGGGATGGAGGCGTGTACGCAGAAGGAAACCTGCCACTAGGAAGATTCCCAAAATAGAAAATCCCTTAGACAAAGGGAAGGGGATTGAAGTCGAGGAAGGTTCTAGGCAGATGGAAATGCAGTTTGGGGAATATTCTAGGCAAATGGAAATGGAGTTTGGGAAAGGTTCTAGGCAAACCAAGATAGAAATTGGGGAAAGTTCTAGACAAATTGAGGAGTTACCATTTCAGGAGGAATTGGATCATGCATTGGCGAGCTGTGATGTCGTCAGGCCTATTAATAATAATCTCTACCCTTATCCTGCTGAAACTCAATTACCAATGAACTTGGAACTAGCAATCCCAGAACCTATAATCCACACCCAACCCCTAGGAATGGATGAGTGGTGGACCAATGATTGGCAGTTCCAAAACCTTCTCAACAGTCCTTATTCCTTTCTCCCTCAGTTTGACCCGGAACCTATACCAAACCCACCAATGAGCAACGAAAATTTAGCTGAACTCCGCCACTTTGGCGAGGAGCTGGTGGATGCAGGAAATAGGATCAGGGAAGTAGGAGAACAGATCTCCTGGAAATACGACGAAAGGGAAAGTTGTTGCTGAAATATCAACTGACGAAGGATAGTGGGTTTGTGAAACTATGGTTGTATAATAAATACTAAAATATAATCATGTGAAACAACCTAAAATAAAACTTTGTAAGATAATGGTATGTATTGACGCATATTATAAAATATAAAAACGGGAATCGAGAATTCGATAGTTTTGACTATATGTATTGTGAAATTTGTATGATTGTTTTGTGTATAATTGTTATTTATTCGATACTAATAAATTATATATATTAATTATCAGATGGAAAACGCTAATAATGAACTAGTTAATGAGGTTAATCAATCTGAGCAACATCCGGAAGATCAATTTATGACTAGGCAGGATATAGAAAATATTGTTGCTCAAGGAATAGCCAATGCTATTCCAGCAATACTTGCTGCTGCCCAGAAACCTGTTGAACCTCAACAAATCATTCCTAGCAAACGTATTTCTGAAGATAACTTCAGTAATAGCGTAAACGGAGGCGGTAATCATACTAATCACAATAATGATCCACGACAGGCTCCGCTCCCTAAGAAAATGAAAGCTACAATGCCTGGTTGCACTTTCAAAGAATTTCTTGCTTGTAAACCCGCGGAATTTGCAGGCAATGAAGGAGCAACTGCGGCACTGCGTTGGTTAAAGAAAAACGAGGCAGTGGTTACAATAAGTAAATGTATCAATGATGATAAGGTCATGTACGCGTCAAATCTTTTCAAAGAAGGGGCGCTAGAATGGTGGAATACAGTACTGCAAGCCAAAGGAAGAAATATGGCCTATGCCATGAACTGGGAAGAATTTAAGAGTCTTGTAGAAAGAAAATTCTGTCCCAAATATGAAAAAGATCAAATGGCGAATAAGTTCCTAAACCATCGAATGATGGGTGTAGATTGTCGAGGATATACTTCGACATTCTTTGAATATGCTAGAGTGGTACCAACACTGGCTTCGCCAGAACCGGTACTCATTTCTCGCTATATTTGGGGACTGATTAGCGAAATCCATAATATCGTTAAAGCTACGAGACCTCGTACTATTGACGATGCGGTAGAATTAGCCAACACCCTAACTGACGAGCTGGTACGCACAAAAGATGAAAATAGGAAAAAGGAACTGGCTCAGAAAATTACCCAAGGATTTCGTACGGGTAATAACAACATTTTCAGGAAAAGAGGAACAGGGCAATCTTCAACTTCGTCGTTCAGCAGGAATTGCAAAAAGAAACATTATGGAAGATGTAATGTGACCTGCAACTTTTGCAAAGCCATAGGGCATCGTGAAGAAGACTGCAGAAAGAAAACAAGAGTCTGCTATAACTGTGGAGAAACAGGACATTTTAAACCAGAATGCCCTAAATTGGTCAAACCAGCAGACAACAAAGCCAAGACGACCGACGGAGCTACTAAAAAGAATGTCAGAGCATTCCAGCTAACCACTCAAGAAGCAGAACTCATTCCAGATGTGATAGCTGATACGTTCTTAGTTCACAACGTGTATGTAAAAGTATTATTTGACTCTGGTGCAAACCAAAGTTTTATTAATACTTCATTATGCCAAGCTCTTAACTTACCTTTAACCAACCTTAGGCAAATTTTTACAGTCGAAACAGCAGATGGAAATTCTGTTAATATAAATATGGTTTTGCAAAAAGAAAATATAGAACTTTCAGGCCATAAATTTCATGCAAACCTATTACCAATGAATTTAGCTGGGTTCGTTGTTGTGTTAGGAATGGATTTGTTAGTAGCCAACCATGCTCGAATCCTTTGTGACCAGAATTCCATAGAAATTCGTGCACCTACCGGAGAAGTGATCATGATTACAGGAGATAAACCACGTAAGCCCATGAAGTTCATATCAGTAATGAAAGTTGCTTGTTATGAACGAAAGCAAGGAATAGTATATATGATTTCAGTAATCATTAGTACTAAGGGTAAAGAACTTAAGGAGATTCCTATAGTCTCAGAATACCTAGATGTATTCCCAGAAGAATTGCCAGGATTACCACCTGATAGGGAAGTAGAATTTAGAATTTATCTAATTCCAGGAACTACACCGATAGCCAAGGCACCTTATCGGTTAGCACCCACAGAAATGTTAGAACTGAAAAAGCAATTAGATGAATTACTAAGTAAAGGTTTCATACAACCTAGTTCATCCCCGTGGGGAGCACCAGTGTTGTTTGTAAAGAAAAAGGACGGGTCAATGCGAATGTGTATCGATTATAGAGAATTGAATAAGGTTACAATTAAGAATCGATACCCATTACCTAGGATTGATGATCTTTTCGATCAACTTCAAGGACCTAGATACTTTTCTAAGATAGATTTACGCTCCAGATACCATCAGTTGAAGGTACAAGAAGAAGACATACCTAAAACTGCTTTCAGAACTAGGTATGGTCATTACGAGTTTACAGTCATGCCCTTCGGATTAACGAATGCACCTGCAGCATTCATGGACATGATGAATAGGATCTGTAAACCGTACTTGGATAAATTTGTAATTGTTTTTATCGACGATATACTTATTTATTCCAAAAATCAGGACGACCATTGTCAGCACTTGCATGCACTCTTAACTTTGTTAAGAAAAGAAAAGCTTTATGCCAAATTCTCGAAGTGTGAATTTTGGCTACAAGAAGTAAAATTTTTAGGTCACATGGTGAATCACGAAGGCATTCATGTAGATCCTGCTAAGATAGAGGTAATTACCAAATGGAAGGTTCCGCAATCCGCAATGGAAATTAGAAGTTTTATAGGTTTAGCTGGATACTATAGACGGTTTATTAAGGATTTTTCCAAGATAGCTGTACCATTAACTAAGCTAACCTGTAAAGCAGTTAAGTTTGAATGGGGACCTAAGCAAGAAGAAGCTTTTAGGATTCTAAAGCAAAAGTTAACAAATGCCCCAATCTTAGCATTACCAGAAGGGACTGAAGATTTTGAAGTATATTGTGATGCTTCAAAACTAGGATTTGGATGTGTGCTAATGCAACGCAAGAAGGTAATTGCGTATGCATCAAGACAATTAAAAAAGCACGAGGAGAACTATACGACTCATGATTTAGAATTAGGAGCCATAATTTTTGCCCTTAAGATTTGGAGACATTACCTGTATGGAAGTAAATTTACTATCTATACAGATCATAAGAGTTTAAGATATATATTTGGGCAAAAAGAATTAAACATGAGGCAAAGGAGATGGATGGAAATCCTAAGTGACTACGACTGTGATATTCAGTATCACGAAGGAAATGCAAATGTAGTTGCAGATGCCTTAAGTCGTAAATATCATGAAAAGCAAAAGCGAGTTCGTGCTCTCAGATTAAATCTACAATTAGATTTAATGGAACAATTGAAGAATGTTCAAGCTACAGCAATCAAGGATGATGCTGAAGGAATGAAAGGACGAATAAAAGAATTAGAGCAAGGAGTTGATGGAATTTGGAGATTCCACAAAAGCAGAATTTGGGTACCTAAACAGGGAGAATTAAGAAATAAGATTTTAGAAGAAGCCCATAAATCTAGGTATACCATGCATCCTGGTAACAATAAGATGTACCAAGATTTAAGAAATAATTTCTGGTGGATAGGAATGAAAAAGGACATAGCTAGATATGTTTCTAAGTGTCTTACCTGTTCACAAGTCAAGGCAGAACACCAGAAACCTTCAGGTCTACTACAACAACTAGAAATGCCTGTATGGAAATGGGAACTCATAACAATGGATTTTGTTACTAAGTTACCCAAAACCAGAAAAGGTAATGATACGATTTGGGTAATTGTGGATCGATTAACCAAATCAGCTCACTTTCTACCTATGAAAGAAACCTTTAGCATGGAAAAGTTGGCAAAGTTGTATGTAGATGAAGTAGTATCCTTACATGGAGTTCAACTCTCCATTGTTTCAGATAGGGATAGTCATTTCACTTTCCACTTCTGGAAAAGTTTCCAAGAAGCAATGGGAACTCGATTAAATTTAAGTACTGCCTATCATCCTCAGACAGACGGACAAAGTGAAAGGACAATCCAAACTCTGGAAGACATGCTTAGAGCATGTGTGATAGATTTTGGTGGAAACTGGGATGATCACTTACCATTAATTGAATTCTCCTATAATAATAGTTATCATGCAAGCATTGAAACTGCCCATTTGAAGCACTGTATGGAAGAAAGTGCAGAACTCCAGTTTGTTGGGCAGAAATAGGAGAAAGTCAATTATCAGGTCCAGAGATTGTACAAGAAACTACTGACAAGATCACTCAAATCAAGGAAAGATTAAAGATTGCTCGAGATCGTCAAAAGAGCTATGCTGACAATCGACACAAACCACTAGAGTTCCAAGTTGGAGACAAGGTACTCTTGAAAGTTTCACCCTGGAAAGGAGTAGTTCGATTCGGAAAGAAGGGAAAGCTAAGTCCAAGATACGTAGGACCATTTTCAGTGATCCAACGTATAGGACTAGTTGCTTATCGTTTACAACTGCCAGAGGAGTTAGATGGAGTACATGACGTATTTCATGTATCCAACCTCAAGAAATGCTTATCAGACGAATCTTTGGTAGTACCTCTCCAAGATATAAAGATAAATGAGAAATTGAAATTTTTTGAAAAACCTCTTCAAATCGAGGATCGAAAGATTAAGTTTCTCAAGCACAAACGACTAGTTCTAGTCAAAGTCAAGTGGGATTCAAAGACAGGAGCTGAATACACTTGGGAGCTGGAATCAGAAATAAAGCGAAAATACCCCTACTTGTTCCAGTAAATCTCGAGGACGAGATTTTTATTAAGGTGGGGAGGATGTAACAACTCTCATTAAAAAGTCCTATTTATTACTTTAATTGTCCAATAGGAAACCCTAATTAAGACACCCAAGTGATTCTGCATAAACCCTAAAATTTTCAGAACAATCGGAATCAGGATCAGGGCCCCTAAAACTCAGGGGGGGGGGGGGGGGTAAACCCTAGTTAGTAATATCCACACAGTTTGTTGTCGAAATTGAAATTTCATGCATGACCAACTCAGCTGAGCTACCTGGACACGAGGCTACCCTATGGTAATAGGGTATCCCCCGCGCCACGCGACGCCCCCAAGGTCACCCTTCGCGACACGCGAGGGGTACCATTTTTCAGTATAAATAGTGGGGTTTGGGACTTGACATTCTGCGTTGATTCGACCGAAATTCAAAACATACGTTGAGATATAGTAGAAATAGTCCAAAAACACACACAATTCACGAAGTGCTGCCACAATAACATGGTAATAACTCGATCGCTGCTACGATTCAATGTCCGATCGATTAAACTATCCAATGGATGTTTAAGTGCTGCCTACATTAGGGTCTATGCTTTGTCATTCATCGTTAAATCGATGGATGTTTAAGTATCGCACTTTGTCATTCGTTGTGAGGGTTTAATCTCGTGAGTTATCGTAAATGCTGTATTAGTTACTAACCTAGTTTTGTGTGCATTGTTATTTAAACTAGATTATCAAGGCTAATCAGTAGGCTAAGCTCTGTTCATATTAAATATGCAATGTGAGTCATTCTCTTTTTATCAAATTTGATTTTAAAATCATGTTTACTTTCAAAGTTATAATTACGGGGATTAAGTCTTTGTAGTCACCAAATTACAGCCGGTATGTGGGGTTTTGTATACATTACTTGATAAACTTCACCATTGGACAACGAGTTTGCCAAGGGGTGATATGACCATAGTCACAGACACCATTGGACTCTGAGGTTACCGATGGATGTTCGAGTGACAAATACTGTGGGTAGTTGGTTGATATATGGAAACATTGTAATCGCTCTTAATACTGTAAATTATAATAAACGCGTCGTTTTCATAAAAAGAATGATTCACCAGTATTTCCCGTTGACAAAACCTTTTTCAAACATGTTTCAGGTGATCTGTTGTGATAAAGGAAAAGTGCCGTGAAGCACTACCAGCTTAAGGAAGTGGCTCAAAATACAATAAAGAAACATGTTTTGTAAAATAAAGATTTCTCAGTGAAATCATATGATTGTAAATTACCGGGGTTTAATCCCGAGTTGTGAAATAAAATAATCGGGAAATTTGCAGTTTTAAAAAGATCCTGGTAAAATCTTCAGCTGTTAAATAAATACCACGGGATTTTCTGTCCCGCGGCTCCTGAAACGGGTCAAACCGGGTCGGGGGCCGTGACAGCGACGAACCCTTATCGTTGACGAACTCTCTTGTGTTGACGAACACTTAAATATTTGCATTGGGTCAATACATCACGTGAAAATATCTGATTAAGTGTCAGCCCATGTGAATTCATATTAACGGCCCAATCATACTTTAATTTGATTCAGACTCATAGTGCGGCCCAATCATTTTAATTTTATACTGACATTTGCATGTGTGACCATAGAGTGTCGGCCCATTATCATTTTAGAAGAAAGGTTATTGGATAACATTTGGGTCCAATTAAAATTGAAATTAGTGGGAAAATTAATTGTCTGATTGTGAAATCAAACTTATCTAATAAGTTGTTGATTTATTCAGGTGATAAACGAGGTGAAAGATTCAAGGAACGAAAAATTCAAGAAGCATTTCAAAGATGTCAGAAATTGGCGAAGAGGTTTATAACACGTTTTATAACGCGTTTACATCAGAAGAAACTCCAGTGACACCAAAGAGTGCTACAATCGTGATACCTGAGAGTTTAAATCATGATAACGTGTACGGAAATCATCTGAGACCACCAAAGCTCATGAATATCGAAGATTATCACTGGTGGTATGAAAGATTTGAAAACTGGGTACAAGCCTATGCTTATGATAGTTGGATCATGTTGACCATAGGATATGAAAAACCAAGAAATGAAAAACATGAATTAATCACACTTAAAGATTTCACAGCTGATGATAAAAAGGAACATTCAAGTGAATTAAGAATGAAAACTCTACTTCAACAATCTATCAGAGAGGATATTTTCTCACTACTTCAGCATGGTGAAACGTCTAAGTCAATTTGGGAAGCGTTGAAGTTAAAAGCCGAAGGTGGAAAGGATATCAAGAAAAACAAGATATCACTGTTGAAGAAAGAGTTTGACTTGTTTAGTTGCATGAAGAATGAAATAGTTTGTCAAATGATAGAACGATTTTGCCATCTAAAGATTGAATTGGAAAGATTTGGAATCCAAAAAGATAGAGAAGAGATGGTGGATAAACTCGTCGAGGCATTACAACATGATGAAGATTGGAAAACCTATGTGATTGTGTTGAAAAATGATGATAAATTCGATGAGATGACGTTAGACAGTCTGAGTGAAAAGATAAAGGGACATGATCTGTTGTTACAAAAACAAAACAAGGTGTCCAGCTCTAGTTATCAACAGAATTTCGGTTTGTACTATCGCAGAGGAATGCTACAAAACAACGAATCTCCAAAGATCAAAACTGGTTATAGTGTAGAAAAGACTGGTGACTCGTCAAAGAACAAATCTTCGAGCTATGATCCAGGATATCATTCTTCATTTGCATCGTCAAAATCTAATCCAAACCAGGATTGGAAAAATTCTCCACTTTTGAACAATGAGTTTGCTCAACAGCACATGAGCTTCTTAGCCTCTATTTTGGTATCTTACGAAGGTTTAATTGCAGGTAAGATCGGAAATCCAAACATGACGAAGGAGGATTACGATTAAGTCGATCCAGAAGAGATGGAACTCATGGACATTCGCTGGTGCATGGCAAGCGTCATCCGAAGAGCTCAAAGATTCATGGAGATAACTGGCAAAAAGTGCTTGGAAGGCCCGGAAATGAAGATAGGTTTCGATAAGAACAAAGTCACTTGTTTCAAGTGTAAACAAAAGGGACACTTCAAGAGAGAATGTACGAACAACAAAGCCGATGATAGCGTGAATCCTTTTTATGAGGATTACTACAAAAAGGCCATTTATCATCAGAACAACGAGCAACCAACCAGAAAGCAGATTGAAGAAGGACCTTCCAAAGAAAAGAGACAACTTGTAATAACACTTTGTGATCGTAGTGAATCCAGTATACAAAATATTGATTGGGATAAATACTTCGATGAGCAAGAAGGACCCATAATTGTAATTCATGATGATGAAGGGTATGATTGGAGTCAACATGACAAATTAGCTGGAAAAGACAAAGCAATGGTTGCTGAAATCAAACAAAGTCGAGAAGAAAGGCATGCTCGCATTAGGCTGGATGAAGTGTATGATGCCTACAAGGAAGCAACACTAGCAGGCAGGTGGAATAAAGAAAAGGAATGCTTTGTTGATCCTCAAGGAAACCCGACAGTTGATCCTAAGAAGGTTGACTTTGAAGCATTAGTTGCTGCTATACCTACTATAAGTGTTTGGTGTAAAGGTCTTAAAGAAATTCCAAGGTATAAAGAGAAGGTTGAAGAAGGCATTAGGAAGGTGATATATGCCAGTTTGGAGAAGAAGAAGATGATTGAGGAGATTGTGAATGAGAGTGAGAAGCTGGTAAATGAGGTGAAGAAAGCTGATGAGAAAGCTGAGGAAGCTGTTGGAGAGAAACAATAGGTGTTTGAAGAAGATCAGACTCAACAAGCAAAAGAAGCCACAGTGCCAATCACTGAGGTAATAACTCAAAATGATTCTTCTGATCAAAAGGCTGAACAACAGTGCAAGAAATGCATGGAAACGTGCAGTGCTTGTACTGAAAAAGATGAAAAGTTTAAAATAAGAGACATAGAATTCACTAAAATAGAAAAGATTTTCAAAGAAAAATGTCACGAAATGATTGAAAATGAAAAGTTTTTGAAACAAGAAAATGAAAAGCTGAAACAAAAAAGTGATGATCTTGAAAAAGAAAATAAAATATTAAAAGAAAAATGTTCAGCTGTTTGCAACGAATGTGTTCCAAAAGATAATACAATTCAAAAGTTGCAAAAGGAATATGATGGAATGAAATTGTCATATCATACTGTAAAAGAAGCGTATGAAACTTTGAAAAGTAAAGTCAAAAGTTTAGATGATAGATTGTGTGCATGTCAGAAAAACACTAAATTTCTTGAAGCCAGATTTGAAGGAAAACAAATGGTTTTAAATCAATATATTGATGATGTCGCTAAGCTCAAACAAGAATTGGCAGATAAAGAAAAGTTGGTCAATAAATTGCAAAGTTACCATGCGTCTTCATACATTCTGGAACGTATTTTCAACATCACACCAGATGGGAAAGAGTCAGAAAAGAACAAAAAGGGAATTGGGTCTGAATACCATCAGGTTCCACCACCGTTGGAGAATAATTATACATTCTATGATGGCGAAAAGGTGGAAAAAGCAATAAACATGGTTGACCAGTTACCCGACAACATCGATGTGACTTACACCAAATCTGATGACATCAGTGATTCAGAGGTGGTCGGTAAGGTTGTTGAAAGTGTTCTAGTAGAGGAGTCTACCAAAACAGATAAGTCTGAATCACAAGATGAAAATGAGGGAAGTTTTCATGATAGTTATCTTAAACACTCAAAATCTGAAAAAGTTGTGAATGATGATTCAAAAGGATTGGTTTATACCATGATTGGATCGGACAAACTATTTTCGGATAATGAATTCCCAATTCAAAATGTGATTTCAGATAAAATCAACAAAGTTTTCAAACTGGTAGAGATTGAAAAGTCCGAAATTTTTAAATTTGCTGGAAAAGGCAAGAAAACTTTTTATAACAAACCTAGTTACAAAAAGAAAAACATGAAGGCTGGGTTGGGTTATAAAAAGAAACAGAATTGGAAAAGAAATGTAGCACCAAATTATCAGGAAAAGATGAACTTTGTTCACGGAACAAGTTCTGAAGAAGAGAAAGAACTCCAATTTAGACGACAGTCTAAAGAAGAGTTCTATGCTCAAAAGAAAAAGCAACAACAGGCTAAAGATGTGTCCAAGAGAACATGCTTTAAATGTAATCAAACTGGACATCTTGCACGCAAGTGTCCAAATCCGAAGACTGTTGATGTTGAGAAAAAGAAGTCTGATGTTGTGAATCAGAAGTCAACCAAGTTTGATTCAAAGCAAACTTGGAAGCCGAAAATGTCAAATGCTGACTCACAACAATCTTGGAAACCAGTGACATCCAAATTAAGAACAACACAAAGTTGGAAAACAACTTTTGATGCAACAAAACCAAACCAGTTTTGGAAACCAAAAGTTGTTGTTCAAAATCAAAAGAGTAAACTGCCATTTTGGTCCCTGTGGTTTAGGCACTTTTTCCATTTTAGTCCAAATCTCAAACTTTTTAAATCTGGGTCCCCGTGGTTTCACTTTTATTGTCATTTTAGTCCAAAATTAAGAGTAAACTGCCATTTTGGTCATTGTGGTTTCACTTTTATTGCCATTTTAGTCCAAATCTCAAACTTTTTGGAACAGTCAAAAAAAGGGGGATTTTGAATTTTGGACTAAAATGGCAATAAAAATGAAACCACAAGGACCCAGATTTAAAAAGTTTGAGATTTGGACTAAAATGGTAAAAATGCCCAAACCACAGGGACCAAAATGGCAGTTTACTCAAATCAAAATGTTAAAAATGATTCTCACTTTTACAAGAGAAATGCGTCTAAAAGACTAACTTGGGTGGAAAAGAAACAAACGGTTTCTGTGAGTGATAATCGGAATGAAACTTCATTTGTGAAGAATGATAAAGATTTTCCAAAGTTGAATGAAACGTATTATGTTGAAATGCCTAAGGTCAAACAGACCTGGGCTAACTTGTTCAAGTAATTGAATAGTTTGAATGTGCAGGTGCTCAAAAATTCTGAAAATTATCAAGATGAAACAGAGAGCAGCCTGGCACGAGGAGAGGAGGCTGCTGAACCATGTAACTGAAACAGGGAGTTTGTTCATTGCTGTATATAAATAAACCATATTTTAAAAAACCCTAAAAATTGAAAATTTAAAAACCAAAAATATGTTTTTATTTTGTCAAAAATTTGAAAAATCAAAAATATGTTTTTTTTAAATTTTGTCAAAAATTCAAAAATCCAAAAAATGTTACTTGAATATGCCGAAACCGTCACGGCGGAACAAACATGATTAATTTCACAAGATTGAAAAACGGTTTTCAAACTGTAAAATATCAATGTGTTGTAAATCATGGGGGTACATTATATTTTCTGCAAATTCAGTGCATGAGATGCAGAAAATGGATGGCGAAACAATGCTATCTACATCGGTGTGTCAAATTTTCTTTAAATGGTTTTGCATTTTAGGGGGAGTAAGAAATTGTCAGAAAATCCAAAAACATTAGAAAATTTGAAAAAGTCAAAAACATGATAAAATTCAAAATTGGGTTTTGTGTAAAAAGAGGAAATGATAGTACACCAGTAGACAATCACAGTACGCTAAAGAAATGGAAAGTTAAAATGTGATAAACGGTCTCACTGATGATATGCCAGTAGGTTTTTACACGCTCAGTAGATTGTTTTCGAGATATAAACCTAAATATTATATACTTACTTATCTCGTGGGGAACATCTCTCGGATATATTGGTAACCCCTGAAATCTTGTTTGAAGGGCTTTCTATTTCTGATATACTAGGTCTTTGTGCGTGATGATATCTGGGGTATTATACCAGGACTTCTGATTTTGCGGGAGCAATAGCCTAGTCCTCGTATAATACTCTGCACTGCTTTAATCATAAAGCCCACCCTCAGCATAAAAAATGATGAAACATTGAAAAATGCTAATCATGTGCTGTTGAAAAGAAGATCCCCAAGGGGGACCCACCTAAAGTCGAGCCATCATCTCTCTGATTTTGCGGAAGCAATAGCCTGAGCTCTCATGGCCTCGCATTCACCCCTTATAAATATCATTAGTGTACATTCACCTGTAAGACTGAATATATGAGTCTGGATACGGGAGTATATTCTGAGGTGGGACACGCAAATAAGTTAAGTCCTTAAAACACTAATCTCGTATCTCGAATCAGTTGAACTTTATGTGAAAATTTAAGTGGATCAGTATACTGACAATCTAAGTGAATCGTTTAGAACATAAAGTGTTTAAAGCTCAACGGTACTAGTGATTTGTCATAAACTGATATGATCCTCTGACACAAACTCAAACAAAAATATTGTCTGTAAATATGTTTGTAAATATTTCTTTACTGCTTTATATTTCAGAAAAATACAAAAAGATTTTGATTTCACTTTATTTTCGACAACCGATGTCCGAGAGCTGAGTTTCAAAATCTAAGTATGCTAATCATGTTTCTGAAAATAAACAAGTTTATTAATTTGAAAGTTGAAGTTTTAATATAAAAATCAAAACAGTTTGTGATATCTCCAAGGTCATTAATTTGGACTTGGATGATTAACTGTGAGGGATTTGGATGCTTATATTGTTAAAATCTATTGTAAAAGGGCCAGTTTCCGATCCTATTCACTGAAACAGCTAAATCCATTAAGTCTGTTGATAGAGAAAGAAAATCAAGTTAATTCTGGATATATTCATATTATTATATCTTAAAGCCAGAATCTTGATTTAGAAAGTTTAATAGAGCCAGGTCACGATTCCTGGACAATCCGAAAATGCTTTATCTGTCAAAATATTTTAGCATATATTGAGAAAGCCAGGATATTAATCCTGGATATTCAAAATGTTTGTACTTATAAATGTTTGAGATTTGCAGATAAAAGTTCCAGACTACGATCCTGATAGCCGAGTCTAAGGGGGAGTCTGAAGACGAGCTCATCGCAAGGGGGAGAGTGGATTCAAGGAGCCATGTAATTATCCCAGAAGAGCTTGTATACGGAAAGCAAGGTGTCGATCCCAAAAAGCACGGAAGCTTGATGAAAGGGGGAGCCTGAAGAAAGAGACTACCAAAAGGGAGAGATGGAGCTGAAGACAGATCCACCGGGATTCTGTTCAAGCAAAAGGGAGTCTGTGATGCTGAAGATGATAAAGATTCAAGAAGACTCGGAGAGAGAGAGAAAGAAAAGACGCTACGAGTTTGACTAAATGGTTGATATTGACTGCGGCAATATCCAAGGGGGAGTCTGTTAGTGCAGTATGTCTATCGCCTCCGTCAATCAAGATCGTAGCTGAAACGGTTTAATTCTAGGCTTATATTGTTATATTTAGTTACTAAAAGGCAAGGTGACATATTTTTAAATAACGAGAACCTCCTTATAACCTTGGCCTATAAATAAAACCATTAGGGTTCTCATTTAGAACTTTTGCACATTTGGATACTTGGAGAGCTTGGATCCTAGAGAGAGAGAGTCTAGAGAGAGAAAGTGCAAGAGGTGATTCACGGTTCTTTGTACGTTTCAGATCTATCAATAGAATCACAGATTTAATACGTTCTAGTGTGTTCGGTCACGCACGTTCACGGATTCCGCATTTCGAACGTGTCATACGCAATCGTTTCGGAGTCGAAAACCGGTCCTAACACAACTGACAATCACGAATAACAGAATCGAGTACAAGCGGTTTACCAGTAGCAACTTCAACAGATAAGGGATTCCTCAGT
This sequence comes from Helianthus tuberosus, assembly GCA_030545235.1. NCBI lineage: Eukaryota > Viridiplantae > Streptophyta > Magnoliopsida > Asterales > Asteraceae > Helianthus > Helianthus tuberosus. The sequence goes on along the minus strand of CM060449.1, from coordinate 75,624,523 downwards.
TTAGTTCTAGGTATCGCAAGCAAAGGCTCAAATGATAATGAAACAAAACTTCTATCGGCACCAGAATCGAAAAGAACAGATGCAGGTCGATGGTTAACAAGAAACATACCACTAACCACCTCGTTGTCAGCCCTCGCTTCGTTTGCATTCAAATTGTATGCTCGCCACGAGCGGGATTCACATTCGCGTTCTGATTTGCATTCGCATTTACCAACCTCGGGCAGTTGTTGTGGAAATGACCCATTTCTCCGCAATTGTAACACGATCCTGGTGGGAATCTCGCAGCATCCCCTTGATCTTGAGCTTGATTCTGAACAGCTTGGTTGTGACCCAGACGACAGATGTTGGCCAGATGCCCAAGTTTACCACACGTAGTGCATTGCTTGCAAGCTTGTTGTGCAACATGATGACCATTACAACAAGCACAGTGGGGTGCGGTACCAGCATATTGCTTCTTGGCGGGAGGCTGAGCTGGTGGGTTCTGAGCAGTCTGTGCTGTTACTACAAAATTCTGGGAACCCTTTCGCTTTCTCGATTTCTTGGAAGACTCACCTTTCTTCTTACCCTTACCCTTGTCTTTTGCAGAATCAGCTGACTACTTCTTGTCGCCCTTACGGGTCAATTTCCCTTTTTTGACCTGAGAGTCGGTCAGAGTTGCAGACAACTCGATCGCTTGGCGAACAGTAGTAGGGTTACTGCCCGTCACAATGTCCTGCACAGAATCGGTTAAACCATCGATATACCTCTCTATCGCTTTCTCCAATGGGGTAACCATAGTGGGACACAACAAACTCAGCTCTTCATAACGATCCGTATACGCACGGTGTTCTCCCCTATCTTGCTTTAGATCGTCAAACTCTCGTTCCAATGCTCGAATCTCGTGACTGGGACAAAACTCTTTCATCATGAGAGCTCGAAGCTCTTCCCATGTTTGTGCCATGGTCACATCGGCACCCCTATCACGCATCACTCTGTTCCATCATGTAAAAGCACGCTTCTCGAACTCACTTGATGCAAATTCAACCTTACGCTCATTCGGACACTGCACATGTCTGAATGTGGTCTCGATACTCTCGAACCATTGCAGGAGTGCAGTTGCTCCTTGAGACCCAGAAAAATTCAACGGTTTAGCAGAATTGAAATTCTTGAAACTACACTGAGCATTATTGTTGTTATTATTGTTGTTTTATAATTGATCCTGGAAGCACAACAACCATTTGTTGAGCGAAAAGGGCTGCGACTTCTTCATTATTTAGGGGTTGTGCATCACATCTAGGAGGCATTGTCTAAAAAGAACAAGGAAACATGAGAGACAAGTGAGCTCAACAATTGGAAAAACACAAGAGGTATGGAAAACATCGACAAAACACTAGGAAGGCGATCATTCATTCGTTACCTCGAACAAACAAATGACACGCAGTGAATAATCAAAGTGAATGGGTCAAAATAATGTATCACTGAAGACATGCTCGCCTATAATTGAACACTCACCCCAAGAGTTCCCAGGTAAGAGTGACTGGTCCGATTATGTGGATTTGTGTAAGGACCTTAAAAAATGTCCTAAATTGACCCGTAGGTGCAAACCCGGACCCCTGAAACCTTACTGTGCATGAAAAACAAAGAAATCAAGATTCTTGGTCTTCAGGCGGGCCGTGTAAAGAATAGGCAGACCCTCACGCGGGCCGCGTCAACCCTAAGTTTGACCGGATAAGCGTCTGGGCCACGTGTTGCACGTGTGGCAAGTCTACTGATGACACCGTAGCCCTAGTCTACGTCTAGCTGGCCCTCGCGGGACGCGTAAAGATCAAGGGTGGGCTCACGCGGGCCGAGTGAGACCCAAATTTCACCTATAAATAGATTCGACCATGGCCTGTTCACTGGTGTCGAAATCTTTTCACAATTACGAAATATCACTGCTCAAAAGTCGAAAATAATATTCACGGTAGTGAGGCGCTGCTACGATACAGGGTATTAACTCGATCGCTACTACGATTCAATGTCCGATCGATTGAAAACTATCCTATGGATGTTTAAGTGCTGCCCATATTAGGGCCATACTTTGTCATTAGTCGTGAATTCGACGGATGTTTAAGTATAGCACTTTGTCATTCGTTGTGAGGGTTTTTAAATCTCGTGAGTTATCGTAAATGCTGTATTAGTTACTGACCTAGTTCGTGTGCATTGTTATTTAAATTAGGTTACAAGGCTAATCAATAGACTAAACTCTGCCCGTATATATCTGCAATGTGAGTCATTCTCTTTTTATCAAACAGTATTTTACAATACTCCAAGCATTTTCAAAAGTTATAATTACAGGGATTAAGTCATGGTTATCCTGAATCACTGGCTAATTGGGGTATTGTGCACATTACTAATTTCTCACGGTTAGGCTAATAAATCCTAACAGTGATAATCATCACTACTTGGGGAAAGACCCAATAGTGGTATGACCATCGTCACCAGGTGACACGGCGCCAGATAAAAATAAGATAAAAGCCATTGTAATCGCTCTTATGCTGTAATTAATAACTAATGTGTCGTTTTATATACTTGAATGACTCGCCAGTATTTCCCCGCTGATAAAATATTTTTAAAACATGTTTCAGGCGACCTGCTGTAAATCAAGGAAAACGTGCTACAGAGCACTAACAAGCTTGAAGAGGTGGATCAGTTAAAATAAATAAACATGTTTTATAAATCAGGGAATTTCCTAGTGAAATTCCTCTATTGTAACTTACGGGGTTTATCCCGAATTATGAAATAAAATAATCAGGCATTTTCAAGTTTTAAAAGATCCTGTAAAATCTTCCGCTGTCACACCAATTAATAAATACCACGGGTTCCTGTCCCGCGGCTCCTGATCGGGTAAAACCGGGGCTGGGGCCGTGACAGGAAAAGGTGGTATCAGAGCCACTGATTTAAGCCTATTAAGTATTTAAAATACTTAATTTTCCTGATTACCGTCTTGTGATTATATGTTTTAACTAACTACTTGTTAGTTACAGTATGGGTAAGCAAAGAATTTCGGACATCTATCTTAAATTACATAGTTCACCAAAAGATAAGGGAACTTCATCCCAATCAAATTCCTCAAGATACTCAGCAGATACTGAGGAGGGAATATTTGTTCGTAAGGTACAGTTTGAGAAACCACTTACCCCTAATAAAAGAAGTTTGATTATTAGAAAAAGTCAAGAGAAAATGAGGAAGTCACAAACAAAAGAAGTGATAATTAAAGAGACTCAGGGAACAAGTAATAATCCACCATGGGAAGATGAGTTACATGAACAATGGGCAAATCTCTACATGTTAGCTACTGTAACAGTAAATGTTAACCTTTAAACTGCCAACACCCCAACCCAGTACCAACACCTATGTCACCTACAAGCCAGAAACTTTAAATATAATAAATAACCACTAGTATATTTCGAATTTTAGTTGTACTAAAAATAAATATTTTGTTTCAATAAAATGGTTTATTAGATGTTTGTAATTAAATAGTAAATCTTTGATTGCCATTCTGTGATTACGTGAAAATTCAAATTACTAACTTTAACCTAGATTTTGTGTTTCTTCATAACTGCTAAACAGCATGAATGAATTGTCTGAAGCTCTTGAGAATCTCAATCTCTATCCTGTTAATGTGGAAGTTTCCAGAGACTTTAACGGATATTGTGCTGACATAGAGGAACCTATGGAATTTCAAACTCAACATCCGGAGAAACCGAAGCCAAAGAAAATAAGAAGAATTGTGGGCTGGAGGCATGTGCGCAGGAGGAAACCAGCAACACGGAAAGTTACCAAGACATAGGATCTCAAAGGTAAAGGCAAAGAAATGGAGATTGGAGAAAGTTCTAGGTAAGATCAGCATATGTCACCCTGGGAGGAGTTAGATCATAAATTGGCACTTAGTGACCTCATCGGACCTGTTGGTGAAAACCTTTTTAATTACCCAGCGGAAGCACACCTTCCAGTTGACCTAGAGCCTGAAATCCCAGATCCTATTATCCACACCCAACCTCTACCTGCAGAGTTAGAAGAATGGTGGACCACCGACTAGCACTTCCAGAATCTCCTAAACAACCCTGATACCTTTTTCCCTCAGTTTGACCCAGAGCCTCCACTACACCCACCAAGGAGCTCTGAAAATTTGGCTGAACTCCGCCAATTTGGCGAGGAGCTAGTGGATGCAGGGAACAGAATCCGAGAGGTAGGAGAGAGTATCTCCTGGAAGTATGATGAGAGGGAACGTCGTTTCTGAGATGCCAGCTGACTAAAGTTGTGAGGTTGTAGAAGAATGTGTGTAATAATAATAATATAATCATAAAAATATAATTATGTGAAATAACTTAAAAATAAAACTTTGTAAGATAACCAGTTTGTACAGATGCCTAATATATATATAATATCGAAAGTTGAAAGATCGACAATTTTGGCTATATGTGTTAACATGATTATGTGCAATTATTTTATGTTTGGTTATTAATTATTAATTATTTTATACTAATCACTTATATAAATTAATTACTAGATGGCAAACGCTGGTAATGAACAAGTTAACGAGGGTAACCAATCTGAGCAAAATCATGAAGATCAATTTCTAAATAGGCAAGATATCGAGAATATCGTTGCTCAGGGAATAGCCAATGCTATTCCAGCAATACTTGCTGCTGCTCGAAATCCAATTGAACCTCAACAAATTATTCCTAGCAAACGTACACATGGTGACAATTTCAGTAACAGTGTAAACGGAGGCGACAAACATAATAATAACAATAATGATGATGTACTGCAAGCCCTAACTCTCAAAAGAATGAGAGCTGCAACACCTGGTTGCACCTATAAGGAATTTCTTGCCTGTAAACCAGCTGAATTTGCAGGCAATGAAGGGGCGACTGCGGCACTGCGTTGGTAGGAGAAAACCAAAGCAGTAATTATGATAAGTAAATGTATCGAGGAAGACAAGGTCATGTACGCGTCGCATCTTTTTAAAGAAGGGGCGCTAGAATGGTGGAATACGGTACTTCAAGCGAAAGGAAGAAATATGGCCTATGCCATGAGTTGGGAAGAATTTAAGCAGCCAGTGGAAAGAAAATTCTGTCCCGAATATGAAAAGGAACAAATGGCGAATAAATTCTTGAACCACCGGATGGTGGATGTAGACTGTCGAGGATATGCTTTGACATTCTTCGATATGCGAGAGTAGTACCAACCCTGGCTTCACCAGAGCCGGTACTTATTTCCCGCTATATTTGGGGATTGATTGGCGAAATCCGTGATATCGTTAAAGCTGCGAGACCCCGCACTATTGACGCTGCAATGGAATTAGCTAATACCCTAACTAACGGACTGGTAGGCACAAGAGAAGAAACTCGGAAAAAGGAAGTGGCCCAAAAGATTACCCAAGGATTTCGTATGGGTAACAGAAGTAACTTCAAGAGAAAGGGAACCAGGCAATCTTCCACTGTTCCATTTTGCAATACATGCAAAAGGAAGCATTTTGGAAGATGCAAAGGATATTGCAATTTATGCAAAATCCTGGGGCACTAAGAAGAAGATTGCAGGAAAAAGAAAGCAACAATCTGCTACAACTGTGGAAAAGCTGGACATTTTAGGCAGACTGCCCTAAATTGGCCAAACCAGCTGACAACAAAAGGAAACCTGCAGAAGGAGCTACTAAGAAAAACGTAAGAGCCTTCTAGTTGACTACTCAGGAAGCAGAACTAATTCCTGACGTAATAGCTGGTACGTTCCTAGTTCACAACGTTTATGCAAAAGTATTATTTGACTCTGGTGCAAACCAAAGTTTTATAAATACTTCATTCTGCCAAGCTTTTAATTTACCCTTAACCAACCTTAGGCAGATTTTTACAGTCGAAACGACAGATGGGAATTCTGTTAAAATAAATAAGGTTGTGCGAGAAGGAAAGATAGAACTTTTAGGTCATAAATTTTCGGCAAACCTGTTACCTATGAATTTAGCCGGATTTGATGTTGTGTTAGGAATGGATTGGCTAGTAGCCAATCATGCTCGAATTCTTTGTGATAAGAATTCCATAGAAATTCATACACCTTCAGGAGAATTAGTAATGATTACAGGAGATAAGCCACGAAAGCCAATGAAATTCATTTCAATAATGAAATTGGCCAGATATTCAAGAAAACAAGAAATGGTGTATATGATTTCGGTAACATTAACATTAAGAGTAAGGAACTTAAGGAAATTCCAGTAGTATCAGAATACCCAGAGGTATTCCCAGAAGAACTACATGGATTACCACCTGATAGGAAAGTAGAATTTAGAATTCATCTAATTCCTGGAACTACACCGATAGCCAAGGTACCTTATCGGTTAGCGCCCACATAAATGCTAGAATTGAAAAAGCAATTAGATGAATTACTGAGCAAAGGATTTATACAACCTAGTTCATCCCCGTGGGGAGCACCAGGGTTGTTTGTGAAAAAGAAAGATGGTTCGATGCGAATGTGTATCGATTATAGAGAATTGAATAAAGTTACAATTAAGAATCGACACGCATTACCTAGGATTGATGATCTTTTTGATCAATTGCAAGGAGCTATATACTTTTCTAAGATAGATTTACGCTCCGGATATCATCAATTAAAGGTACAAGAAGAAGACATACCTAAAACTGCTTTCAGAACTAGGTATGGTCATTACGAGTTTACAGTCATGCCCTTCGGATTAACAAATGCTCCAGCAGCATTTATGGACATGATGAATAGGATCTGTAAACCGTACTTGGATAAATTCGTAATTGTCTTTATAGACGATATACTTATTTATTCCAAAAGCCAGGAAGAGCATTGTGAGCACCTGTATGCGCTCTTAACTTTGTTAAGAAAAGAGAAGCTCTATGCCAAATTCTCGAAATGTGAATTTTGGCTACAAGAAGTGCAATTTTTAGGACACATGGTGAATCACGAAGGTATTCACGTAGATCCTGCTAAGATAGAGGCAATCACCAAATGGAAGGTTCCGCAGTCAGCTATGGAAATTAGAAGTTTTATAGGATTAACCGGATATTATAGACGGTTTATTAAGGATTTTTCCAAGATAGCTGTACCATTAACTAAGCTAACCTATAAAGCAGTTAAGTTTGAATGGGGACCTAGACAAGAAGAGGCCTTCAGAATTTTGAAGCAAAAGTTAACAAACGCTCCAATTTTGGCCTTGCCAGAAGGAACAGATGATTTTGAAGTTTATTGTGATGCTTCTAAGCTAGGATTAGGATGTGTGCTTATGCAATGCAAGAAGGTAATTGCGTATGCATCAAGGCAATTGAAAAAGCACGAAGAAAACTATACAACTCATGACTTAGAGTTAGGAGCCATAATTTTTGCCCTTAAAATTTGGAGACATTATTAATATGGAAGTAAGTTTACTGTCTATATAGATCATAAGAGCTTAAGATATATATTTGGGCAAAAAGAATTGAACATGAGACAAAGGAGATGGATGGAAATCCTAAGTGACTACGACTGTGATATTCAATATCACGAAGGAAAAGCCAACGTAGTTACTGATGCTTTAAGTTGTAAGTATCATGAAAAACAACGACGAGTTCGTGCTCTTAGATTAAATCTACAGTTAGATTTAATGGAACAATTGAAAAACATTCAAGAAATAGCAATCAAGGATGATTCGGAAGGAATGAAATGAAGAGTAAAGGAATTAGAACAAGGCAGTGATGGAATTTGGAGATTCCATGAAAGAAGAATTTGGGTACCTAAGCAGGGAGAATTAAGAAATAAGATTTTAGAGGAAGCTCATAAATCTAGGTATACCATGCATCATGGCAATAATAAAATGTACCAAGATTTAAGAAATAACTTCTGGTGGATAGGAATGAAAAAAGGACATAGCTAGATATGTTTCTAAATGTCTTACTTGTTCACAAGTTAAGGCAGAACACCAGAAACCCTCAGGTCTACTACAACAATTAGAAATGCCTGTATGGAAATGGGAGCTCATAACAATGGACTTTGTTACTAAGTTGCCCAAAACCAGAAAAGGTAATGATGCGATTTGGGTAATTGTGGATCGATTAACCAAATCAGCACATTTTCTACGCATGAAAGATACCTTTAACCTGGAAAGGTTAGCCAAGTTGTATGTCGATGAAGTATTATCCTTACATGGAGTTCCACTCTCCATTGTATCGGATAAGGATAATCGTTTCACTTCCCATTTCTGGACAAGTTTCCAAGAAGCAATGGGAACTTGCCTAAATCTAAGTACTGCATACCATCCTCAAACAGATGGACAGAGTGAAAGGACGATTCAAACCATGAAAGACATGCTTAGGGCATGTGTAATACATTTTGGTGGAAATTGGGATGACCACCTACCCTTAATTGAATTCTCCTATAACAATAGTTATCATTCAAGCATCGAAGCTGCCCCGTTCGAAGCACTATACGGACGTAAATGCAGAACTCCAGTTTGCTGGGCAGAAATAGGAGAAAGTCAATTATCAGGTCCTGAAATAGTACAAGAAACTACCGACAAGATCACTCAAATCAAGGAAAGACTAAAGACGGCTCGAGATCGCCAGAAAAGTTATGCCGATAATCGACGCAGGCCGTTAGAATTTCAAGTAGGAGACAAGGTACTCTTAAAGGTATCTCCTTGGAAAGGAGTAGTTCGATTTGGTAAGAAAGGAAAACTAAGTCCAAGATACGTAGGACCATTTCCGGTAATCCAACGTATAGGACCAGTTGCTTATCGCTTACAACTACCAGAGGAGCTAGCTGGAGTACATGACGTATTTCATGTATCCAATCTCAAGAAATGTCTATCGGACGAATCATTGGTAGTACCTCTTCAGGATGTAGAAGTAAACGAAAAGTTAAAATTTGTTGAGAAACCACTTCAGATAGAAGATAGAAACATCAAGTTTCTCAAGCACAAAAGGCTGGTTCTGGTCAAAGTTAAATGGGATTCAAGGAGAGGACCCGAGTACACTTGGGAGCTGGAATCGGAGATGAAACGAAAGTATCCTCACTTATTTCAGTAAATCTCAAGGACGAGATTTTAAATAAGGTGGGGAGGATGTAAGGACCTTCAAAAATGTCCTAAATTGACCCGTAGGTGCAAACTCGGACCCCTGAAACCTTACCGTGCATGAAAAACAAAGAAATCAAGATTCTTAGTCTTCAGGCGGGCCGCGTAGAGAATAGGCAGACCCTCACGCGGGCCGCGTCAACCCTAAGTTTGACCGGATAAGCGTTCGGGCCACGTGTTGCATGCGTGGCAAGTCTACTGATGACACCGTAGCCCTAGTCTACGTCTAGCTGGCCCTCGCGGGCCGCGTAAAGATCAAGAGTGGGCTCACGCGGGCTGCGTGAGACCCAAATTTCACCTATAAATAGATTCGACCATGGCCTGTTCACTGGTGTCGAAATCTTTTCACAATTACGAAATATCACTGCTCAAAAGTAGAAAATAATATTCACGGTAGTGAGGCGCTACTACGATACAGGGTATTAACTCGATCGCTACTACGATTCAATGTCCGATCGATTGAAAACTATCCTATGGATGTTTAAGTGCTGCCCACATTAGGGCCATACTTTGTCATTAGTCGTGAATTCGACGGATGTTTAAGTATAGCACTTTGTCATTCATTGTGAGGGTTTTTAAATCTCGTGAGTTTTCGTAAATGATGTATTAGTTACTGACCTAGTTCGTGTGCATTGTTATTTAAATTAGGTTACAAGGCTAATCAGTAGACTAAACTCTGCCCGTATAAATCTGCAATGTGAGTCATTCTCTTTTTATCAAACAGTATTGTGACATCTGTGCTTGTAATCATTGTAAACAATTCAGTTATCATTGAAATAAAGTTATTTGATCCCAATGTTTGTTTGTTTATGTTTGACATTTTTTCTTTTATTCAATTTCAAACTCTATATCGCTTTCTGGAGAATTATACGCAACCTGGTGTGTAAACATAATCAGTTTAACGCGAAAAATACTCCGGAACATCAATTTATGCTTAAAATACCTTAAATAACCTTTATATAACTTAGAAATAAGTTTTGAAGGCTTTGGTATGGCAAAATTAAGTTAATTCGCTTACAGGGACTAAAATTGACAAACTGCGAAAGTATGCCGATTTAAACTATGACGGACATTCCGGAACTTGATCATAAGTTAAACACCTCCTAAATACCCTTTACATAGCTTAGAAATAGGCTTTGAGGGGTTCGGTGTGCTAAAATAAACTTTATGCTCATTTAGGGACTAAAAACGCCAAAAAGTGCATAAGTTTGCATTTTCGCGCATAACTTACGTTCTGAATACATCCGGACATCCAAAAATTTATGTAAGCTTTAAAATATTTTATTTTAGTGTTTGGCATAAGAAAAATCCATTCGTCGCTTAATTTGGATCGTTTTTGCGTTCGTTACGACTTCCGTCGTAATTAACGGAACGACGTAATCGTACGGTCAAACGAACTGACATCTGACATATTTTTGAGCATGTTTCATGTTCCCTATTCTTTAACATCCTTAGGGAGCATAAAAATGGGTTTGACGGGTGTTAGAAGTGCCAAAACACGACCATACGCGCACAGGGACCAAAACTGTCAACTTTGAAAGTTGCTGGACTGCAGACCAGCATACGGTCCGTAAGGGGAGGACCATACGGTCCGTAAAGAATCCCCAGATCAGTAGAATGTTGTTTCCAGCTTGATCCCACCGTTGTACCTGGTTTTAAACATTTCTATGGACTCCCTTGGTTTTGTAAATCTGTGGGCACGAGGTGTAGGGCTGAGATTGAAGCTCGGTTTTCAAGAAACGATCCTAATGGTTCTATGAAAACTATAAATACCCCTCCATAGTTCACTTGCAACCCACAATTTGAATCTGATTTATGCTCTCTAAGTGGAAGTATATGCTTCCTACCTGAGAGAAAATCAGATCAAATCTTGCGGGGACCCTTTGTAAGTATTCCTTCGTTCTTTTATGCGTTTTTAGCATGAAAGTCAACTTTGTTTGACTTTATGCATTGACCAGTTTATGGTCAGTGCGAAGTTCATTTGAACTTCATAACGTGAGCGTAATCACGATGGTTATAGTCCCTAGTGACTATACCTACTGATTACCACGTTATCAAGGCTCAGTGACGAGTCGTAGTTTCGGCCAAAATGCGTATTCTCGCGTATTTTGTAACCAAACTACTCTAGGGTATCAAAATCATTTGCTTTGATATCAAAACCTGTTTTCTAACTTAACTAAACATGTTCTAGCATGTTTAGCTCGTCACTTTTAGATTTGTGCTTGTCTAGGGTCGTAAGGGTAAGCGATCTAATCAATCGCTTATGCTTTCGAACCCGACCCATTTGGTCGATCATTAGGATTTGACCAAACACTTTAGGTGACCATAGTTGTATAGGGAATAACCTTCCGAGGTTATACCTTATGGTCACGTCGTTTAAGTAGTTGTATGATAGGTAGTATATATGCCTTAGGTAAATTACCAAAATGCCCTTTTTATGCCAAAATTCATTTTAAGCATATGTAACATAACTTTTGACATCTAAACTGATTTAGCAACAATATTAGACATGTTAAGGCATATTTTACTTGTCATAGGACTAGTTAGGAAGTCCGAACGCGTTTTACGCGAACGACGCGTTAAAGTAGCACAAGCTACCTAAACGGGTCGTGATGGGTCGTAAGCACTTAGGATAAGTTTCATTTTAGTATGTAGGCTTTGTTAAACCATATTACATGAGTTCCTACACTCATTTGGTTTATGAACCCTAATGCTACCCGATCCTCCGAATAGGTCTGTTTATTAATGTAGTCACCTATATTAGGTGCCGTTTGATTCCGTGATCTTCTAGCTTTGCTTGGTGGTTATCTTAGGACTTCTGAGCAATCTCAAGTGAGTACATAGACCCCTCTTTTACTGTTTTCCAAACGTTTTGGGGGTGAAACACATGTGCCTACTTGTTATTTTCATGCTTTCCATGTTTTTCATATCATATACTTGCTATGTTCATTAGTACACTATTATACATAAATTTCATTTTGCTTTGCTATGTATGTATACTTGGCATAATAGCACATTGATTTACATTACATCTTCTTTTGCTATGTATGCTAACTTAGCATATTTAGTACATTGTTTTTATATTACTTTTCTGCTTTGTATGTTAACTTAGCATACTTAGTACATTACTTTTATCACATGTTTACAATTTGATATGACATTTGGTTTGTTCAACGGGTCTAAATTACATTCATTAACATTAGCAACGCCGCTCGGTTGTAAGTAATGGTACCATAGGACTTGACAAATCCCATTCCTGACATCCTAGGTTTGTTTGGATGTAGGGAATGACTGAATCCAAAAACATTTTTCTTTGATAATCTTTACTCTAAGGTTATCCTGCTGTCTCAAGGCTTGAATGTATGCGTTAACTTACTGCATAAGTGTTTGTATCAGTAAAACATGTATTTATCTTACAAAACATAACTTTTGGATTTATTTAAAATACTTTGTTTTGTACATTTTGCTTGTGGTTTAAGTAGTCTCATTTTACTTACCATACATGACTTTTGCTTATACATTACATGGTTTACATTGACAATAGACTTGGTTTACTCATAAACATTTGACAATTGGTTTAAACATTACAATTTGGTGGTTTGTTTGGGTAAGTGATTTACATAACGAGGCGACATGTAGTATGATAAAAGCATGGTGGATACGCCGCTGGTACTTCCTATATATAAGTGCTTTTATGGTATTACATATCGTAGCATTATTTAAACCATTTCAGTTATACATATTACATTTACAACATATTTTCACTTAAACATTGTTTTACAAATATCTCAATTTATACAAACTCATTTTACTTGGTTATTCTTCTAACCATGCAATATTCTTTTATATATATATACATATCATCTGATTTTGCTAACGCTTTTCAAATGGTTTATAAAACAAAACAATTAACAAGGTTCATGACTTATTTTTATTAAACATTTCTCTAAACTCAAGTCATGAATCATATTTTCACAAAACCTATGTATCTCACATGCATTTTTATGCTGACGTACCTATTTTCACATGTGTTTTCAGGAGCTGTTGCTTAGGATTGTTCGTGACACACTAGGGCGGACCTGTGCCTTAGAGACTTAAAATAAAGATAGAACTAGTTTAAATTATGAGATGTACTCTTTGGTTCTTGTTTAAAACAATGTATTCCACCTTTGGTTTATGAATAAAAATGAAATTTTAATTACCATGGTGGTGGAATAATAATTCTGTTACAACACTCCCTGACGTTTTCGCCAGGATTTGATGTTTTACATGGTCGGGGTGTGACAGAAGAGTTGGTATCAGAGCCAATGGTTATAGGGAATTAGGTTATTAGTAATGCTTTAACCTAGACTATAACCTTTCTAGGACCCCAACACAAGTTGTGTTGTGTTTAGATTTTAAAACATGCACTTCACCTATCCTTAGGTGATCACCAAAACGAGAACCCAATTTTCTAAAACGATTTTTGAAAATCAATCATATGTTTTTAAATGATCTATTATATGGTTTTGAACTCTTTGAGTTTTCATAATGATTTTGAAAATTTACCATCCATTTTTGAATGATTCTTTTGGCCTTGTGCCTTCCAAGTTTTCAAAATCTCGTCAAAGTTTTGGGTTCTAAATAGTGTGAACACGTGCAAACTGGAAGAGTGAATGCTTGTACCCTGGGTTTTCTGTCTAAGGCTAGAGTGTTCGTACAAATCCACATAATCGGACCAGTCATTCTTACCTGGGAGCTCTTGGGGTGAGTGTTCACTTATAGGCGAGCATGTCTTCGCGATACATTATTTTTGACCCATTAACTTTGATTAGTCACTGTGTGTCGTTTTTTTTCTTTGTGATATGGACGAATGACCACCATCTTCGCTTTTGTTGATTTTTGTTTCATCTCATTCTTTTTCATCTAACCATCTCACTCGTTCCTTTCATGTTCCCTCTTTTAGAATGCCTCCTCGACGCGAAAATCCGCTACCAAATGCCGAACTGGCAGAAATCATCGTGCAGCAAATGGCTGCTGCGTTCCCAAATCTTATTGCTCAATGGAACCAAGCCAACAACAACAATAATGCTCCATGCAACTTCAAGAGTTTTAACTCGGCTAAACCACTCAAGTTCAGTGGTTCTGAAGGGGCAACTGGGATTCTTCAATGGTTCGAGAGCATTGAGAATACATTTCATCACGTTCAGTGTCCTGATAATCGCAAAGTTGAGTTTGCATCGAGCGTGTTTCAGAAGAGGGCTCTCACATGGTGGAACGGGGTTATGAGAGACCGTGGTGCTGAGGTTGCTCTAGCACAAACATGGGCTGAACTTAGGGCGCTTATGATGAGGGAATTTTGTCCTCGTCATGAACTGCGAGCTCTAGAAAGGGAATTTGATGATCTGAAACAGGATAGTGGCGAGCACCGGGCGTATACTGATAGGTATGAGGAGCTGAGTTTGTTATGCCCAATAATGGTTACCCCACTCGAGAAGGCTATCGAGAGGTATATCGATGGCCTACCTGACTCCATACAAGACATCGTTACTGGTAGTAACCCTACCACAGTCCGTTAGGCAATCGAGCTATCTGCGACATTGACGGAGTCGCAGGTTCGGAAGGGTAAGCCGCATAGAAAAGGTGACAAGGGTAAGAGCAGTCGTCTGACAAAGAGGATAGAAAGAAAGGTAAAAACAAGAAGGGTAAGGATTCTGGTTCTTCGAAGGGTTCTAGGAAGCGTAAGGCTTCCCAAAATTTCGCCGTTACTGCACAAGCTGCACCAAATCAGCCTGCTCAACCACTTGCCAAGAAACCTTATCTTGGCAATGCACCTTTGTGCAACAGATGTAACGGTCATCATCAACCACACCTCCAGTGTCGTCATTGCACCAACTGCGGAAGATCTGGTCATCTTGCTGACACATGCTGCATTCCTGCCAATCAGAATCGGGCAGTTCAGAACCCGGCTCAACAAGTTGCTCAGCCTCTTGCTCAACAACAAGGTCAAGCTGCACGACCTCACTACCCACCAGGTTCTTGTTATAACTGTGGGGATCTGACCCACTACCATAATCAATGTCCAAGATTGGTGAATGCAAATCCAGCTCAGGCTCAGGCTCGAGGTCGAGTCTTCAACATGAATGCACAAGAGGCGCAAGCAGACAATGAAGTGGTTAACGGTACGTTCTTTGTTAATAATCAACCCGCATCTGTTCTTTTTGATTCTGGTGCCGATAAGAGTTTTGTGTCATTATCTTTTGAGCCATTGCTTCACGTGTCTAGAACGAAACTAGGTAAGCCTTTGACAGTAGAAGTTGCTAGTGGTGATCCCATTGTTCTTGATTCTATTCTTCGCAATTGCCAATTGAACCTTAACAACCATCTTTTTCTTATCGACCTCACGCCAATGCAACTTGGGAGTTTCGACATTATTGTGGGTATGGATTGGTTAGCCAAGCATCACGCAGAGGTAGTTTGTTTTGAGAAGATTGTTCGTGTTCCACTCCCGACAGGTGAGATCCTACAGGTTCGTGGTGAGAAAACTGTTAGTAGCCTCAAGCTCATGTCTTGTTTTCAAGCTCGGAAGTATTTGCGAAAGAACTATGTGGCCTTCTTGGCACATGTTGTAGCAAATAAAGGCAAAGGTAAGTCTATTCAAGATATCCCTGTTATTCGGTGAAGGTCCCGTTGCACAGGATCTGATCGTAAGGAACAAGATGAATCGACTTTGTCTAATGTGCGGAATCCATTATGACAAATCACAGATGATCAACACAGAATTCAACGTTTAAACACGGTATGTTCTTTCTATTAGTTGTTCTGAAAGTACAAAGCTCCGGTAGAAGACAGACACTGAACAGTTTCTCACTCGAGTCAAAAGTCAATAAAGTGATACCCTGACGAGGTATTTATAGGTAACTTAGGAAGTGATGAGTGTTGTCCGCTCGGATAACAAGCTATCCGATCGGATGACATCCTGTCCGTACGGATAACATGTTGTCCGGTCGGATGAGTGCTATCCGATCGGATGGTAATCCGATCGGATGACACTGGTCAAACAAAAGTCAACACTTTACAGTTAAGCCCCGTTTCCTGAGTTGTCGATCTAACTACACACACACATTACATAATTGTTTACAAAGACACAAATACACAAAACATGACTAGATGCTGACGGAAGCTACAGACGTATGTACTAACAGACTCCCCCTCGGATGTAGCTATAGTTCCTTCCAGCATAGTCTTTAATTCTTCCTGTTGTGCCTTCATTCTTTCGCTTTCTGTCTTCTCTTTTCTGCTCTTTCTTCTAACATTCTACGCCTTTTATGTCTTCCTTCAGTCAACCACCAATTCCTATAGACTGGGTCACCATCACGCTTCCGATCCCATTTAGGAATCTTGTTCTCTTCTGATTCAATAGGTGTCTGATCTGTAGGAGGCACAATTCCCATCTTCCATTTTCCCAGCTTAGCAGCTCTTTCAGCTATCTTTTTAGACCTTTGTTCACGCTTATACCTTTTCAAGAACTCATCAATCTCCAGATCTCTCCATTTTGTCTTCCAGTATCTTCCTGAATTGATGTCTTGCGCAAAACATACATCCACAACTGCTTGGTATTGCTGTGCTTGAGCTTTGTCTCTCTTTTCATACACGATCTTGTTGTAGAACAAGCAATCGATATCCTTCTTTGAACAGTTAACAAGCCACATTGGATCCAGAATACTGATTCTTCGAGACTTTCCCGTGGTCTTGTCATACAGAGAGATAACTGCCTCAACCGTCGTTTCGTTGTACAGCCAACCTTGAAATAAATCATGGAAGTCTTGCTCAATGGCTCTGAGAGGCATATTCTTCAAGCATCTAGGCGGCTTTACATCCAAAGTTATATCTTTTCTACCATTCTCTAGATATGTGATAATCTGCTTTGGATACTGTGGCTTCCAATCAGGATAACCATTCTTTGCTTGCAATTTGATGTAGTTCCACAAATCTTGATCATGTTGTCTAACTTCTGGATCATTGTAGAACTGTTTGATATTCTTTGTTTTCACCAATTCATCTACATCCCACCATCGTAAAGAACTGATATCTGACAGGAATTCGAAGTACTGAACTCCCTCTTCACGTCTGATAGCATAGACTTTAAGATCTTCAAGATAGCCCCATGATAGAATATCTCCCCATGAGATATCTTTGCTGTGAGTGAAAAACTGAAGAGCTCTAAGAGATTTTCTTTCTTTAGGCATAACTTTGAACCACTTCTTTCGTTCTTCAGCAAGAATTTCTCTGGGAATTATTTCCGGAATACCTTCAGTAGAAACTTTTTCAACGATTTTCCTTCTGATTTCATCTTCATTTCTATCTTTGAACATTTCAGCCAATGAAGGAAATGTTTCATCAATTCCAGCATAATGAAAATCAGTCTCTTCATCAGATGAATCTGAAGCATCTTCAACAATGACATCATCATAATGATCAGCTTCATGGGCATATCTTGGCTCAAAATCTTTCTGTGGAGACTGAGGAATCTCATCCTCAATATCAAATTTGAACTTTCCATCTTCCAATCCCAATTCTTCTAACATTTCAGCTCTAGTTCTCTGAACCTCAATCTCTCCCTCTTGTTGAGCATTCAGATAAATAACTATAGGGATTGTAAGAAATACCTGATCAGCATGTTGCTTTCCAGATGATGAAGCTTCATGTTGAGAATCATCCTCCTGTTCATTGATTTCATCATTCATCAATTCTTCAATTCGAGCTTGAACATTTGGATCTCTGATTATTAATCCGGAAGCACCTTGATCATCGTCATCATCACCCTTATCATCTTTATCATCATGCTTATCATCTTTCTTATCATCATTAACATTTTCATCTTCCTCTTCTTCGTCTCCAAACAACTCTATATCAGAATCTTCATCAACTATTTCACCACGTGCTTTCTTTGCCTTTCTTCGCCTTTCCTTAATCTTCATTTGGCGAGCAATTTCTGGTATACTGTAAGGCTTTGTAGAAGCTTCACCAACAAGTACAAACTGCTGTGTCTTCCACTCTAGTAGCAACACTTCTTTGGCCTTTCTCTTCTTTTATATAGCATCAACTCTACGAATAACTTCATCTAAATCAATGGATAGAGAAGACTCACCAACCAACATGTAATCTTGATCTTGTTCATCTTCAGCATCTTGTTCTTGAACATCTCGTTCTTGAATACCTTCAACAACTTGTTCTTGAACAACTTCAGCATCAACCATTTCAACATCAACTTGACTTGAAGAACCACCAGCTTCTTGAGTATCTACAATAACACTTTTTTTCTTTTGAATGGCATCTTCTGCTAGTCGTCTTTCTCTTTCCATTCTTCTTTCCTCAACTCTTCTTACTTCAATCTCATTGAATGCAGCATGAACATCCATCTTCAGATGGCTTTCCATGACAGAGTATAACATACGTAGTTTTTCATCCTTTACCACTTTATCTTCTTTCATAGCTTCCATTTCTAACTTTATTGCCTTCATTTCATTTGATGAAGCTTCACTCATTTCACTGAGAAGCTGATTAAGAGTCTGATTCACATCTTGAAGATTCTTTATCTTCACATTTAATGAAGAAATTTCTGCTGTCAATAATTCAAATATTTTAGAATTATCACTTCTGTCATCCTTTAATTCATTTATCTTCTTCTCTTTTTCTATCAGCACCATCCTGATTTGATCATGAGCTTTCATCAGCTGATTAACTTGCTTCTTTAAAACATCACGCTCTGCTTCAGCTTTGTCTTTAGCCTTTTCAAGAGCAGTAACTTTCTTCAGTAATTCGTTTACAGCTTCATTATTGAACATGTCATAATCATCTTCTGGAATATGTTCACTAAAAACTCCAGTTGCAGGTGGAAGATTGCCAAAAAAAATCATCTGTAACTTTTGGGTGTGAGGATTCTGGAATCTCAATATTTTCTGAAATTTGTGGAAATTTTGAAGTAAAAACTCCATCCTCAGTCACTTTAACATAATCATCGTGACTAACTTTCTTTTTAACCTCTGATTCTTGAGCCTTTGATGATTCAGCATGCTTTTTGCCTTTTCCTCCTTGATCTTTTTGAGCTTTAGCTTCTCCTTTCTTTGCACGCACACTTCTAGGAATAACTCCAGTTTGAACAGCTTTGCGCTTCTTTATTTGTTTCTTTGGTTCATCAGGTTCAAAAGAAGAATCTTCTTCGTCCGATAATTTTTGTTTCTTTGCAGGCTTTTTCTTCAGTTGTGCTTTGCCTCTGCCAAGTGTAGTTGGATCAAGTTCTGATTCTGACTCAGTGGCTTCAGAATCTTCATCACTTGAAACATCTTGAACAACACCTTCAGGTTCTTTGCCTTTGAAAGCTTTAGCTTGAACACTTGAACTTTGATCTTTCTGAGCAGCAGCATCTTCATTCTTTTTCAGAAAACCTTCAAAAGATTGTGACAACAAATCAGCTCCTTCTCGAATAACTGCAGATGGTTCCAAAACTATGTCATCCACCAATCTCTGCTGTGGTTCTGCAAAATAGACATAGAAGATGTTATTAGAATAATATAACATTTTATCACTCTAACTTCTCTTATCACTCCCCCTTTCACTGTACCCTTAATAAAAATTTTAGGAACTGGTTCCTTTGGAATCGGAACTGAATGGGATGACTTGGGAGTTCTCTTTCTCTTCCCATCTTTTACACACCACCATCTAGTATTCTTTTCAGAAAACAAACTCATTTTCTCATTTTCATTGTCAGAATCACTATTTTGATGTCTCCAAGCATCATTTTCCGGGGCAACATAAGCTGGTCTGTTAATTTTGCATATCATCCTTTTTGCTCCTGTGTTTGGACCCTTAGTAAGTCTGCTTATTGTTTCTGTTTTCATGTGTCTTAGTCCCAAAATATCATCATCATTCTTCTCAAGATCCTTGAACTGATCATCAAGTAGCATCTATACAAAGCGAGGATACATGATGTACTTCTTGTTTCCAGCCTTTGCATTTTCAGTCATGTAGTCAATAATCACTTGAGAAATATTATATGGCCGGTTCAACACAAGGCAAGTGACAATGTTCATGATATAATCTGAAGCTTCATCATAGGCACCTTTCCTGTGTGATAAAGCATGAATAATACAGTGTACCAAGAACTTGTAAGCATTACTGAAACTTGTTTTCAAGATCTTTCCATTAACACTTCCTGTGAACCCCATTCTGCACCACAAACCTTTTGCTAGACGTTCAGAGATAATGGTTGGATCACTATCAGAATCACCTAAGTTTAACACACGTCTCACATCACCAACTGTTATCTTAATCTCCAGATCTATTTTCTTTCCCTTCTCATCTCTCTTTGTTACTGCAGAGTAGATCATTTTTTCTTTCTCTTCATATCTTGCAGAGTTCCAAAAACGTCTAACATGTGATTCGTAAACTATGGTCTTATCAGTTAAAGCCTTAGCAATTCTACTCTCTCTCAAGAATTTTGCAACCTCTTTAATTACTAATTTCTCTGTATATTATTTTTCTAACAGGCAGTAAATGTTATGCGTTTTTTCCCAGTCCTGCAGAAAGATTTTTCAAATTTATCAAAATTTTTCTAACACTTAAGATCTCTCTCTATCTAGTGCAGAGACTCGGATTGCTATCCGACCGGATGATCATCCGTTCGGATTGCCTTATGCATAGTTTGAATGGTTATCCGATCGGATTGTCATCAGATCGGATTGCTTTCTGAATAAATTTGATTTTGCTATCCGGTCGGATTGCTATCCGACCGGATTGTTATTCGAGTCTTGTGAATGAGATGATTGTCCGATCGGATGGTCATCCGATCGGATTGTCATCCGAGTCATGACAAGGAAATGCACAGACTTCAAGAATCAAGTGAAGGAACGGATTGCCATCCGATCGGATTGTCATCCGATCGGATTACTATCCGACACAAAACATTTGCACATATTTCAAGAAATAAATGATGGAGCGGATTGTCATCCGATCGGATTGTCATCCGATTCAAACAACAGTTCAAGAACATTCTAGAAACATCAAAATTTTTCTAAAGCAAATCCTCAAATTGAACACAGATCTACACAGAGAATCTCATCGTGAATAAAACCCTATGTTCAATGTTGTCTAAAACGTCCTAATCAGGGTTTAATTCGAAAAAAACTCAACCAACATCCGTAACGTTCTAACATCAGATCTACTTGGTTTTAGCATGTTATGACACAAATTAAACCGGTAAAACTATAGAAATGTCTCAAATTACCTAGATCTGTCCTAAACCCTCCGACAGTGACGTCATCGTCAAGGACATTCAACAAACATCTAATTTTAACAGTTTTGAGTAGGAAATACATACCTTTGCCATTGTAAAAGTTATGCAAACCAACGATCCAAAGATTCGTGCAAAGAAATCCGAAGAAAATCAAGATCAGAAAATCAAAGTGTGTGAGAGAGAAAGAAGGTTGTCCAATCGGGTAACATTTGACTGACCTTTGACCCCCTATATATAGTGACACATGAGTCGGATGGTCATCCGAACGGATTGCTATCTGATTGAGGCACACCTTTGACTTTTAAAACATTGACTTTTTGACCTTTTGACATTTTCTCAAATTTTATCAGTTTTTAGAAATCCACTTAGGTATCTAGGTCCAAGTTAATGACTCTAGATACTTAATTTGCCGACCAAGTCCAACTTAATGACCTTGGTTGACCCGATTCAAAGCGTACTGACATTTTCTTTATCCGTGTTCAACCATTTTTCAGAAAAATTACAAGTTTCAACTTAATGAACTTGTTTTGACTTTTCAATTTCAAGATTAGCATGATTAGCTCCAAACTCATCTTCCAGCTCAGTAACTTCCTGCATCTTCCTCAAACTGAGAATCTGAAGATCAGCTCTCCACTTTGGTTTGTTGGAAAATAATGCAGAAATGTAAAATCTTTTTGAATTTTTAATAAAGTTTCTAAACTAGAAATGAGATACAGAAATAAAATGCAGTAAATGTAAACTATTTACAAACATATTTTTGGTGAGCGTGTTAGGGAATCATATCAGCTACCGACAAGTTACAAGTACCGTTAAGCTTGATTTCATACACAACATTAAACAATTCACTTAGATTGTCGATATACTGAACCACTTAAATTTTCACACACATTTCAATCTGTCCAGGATACTGATTTAGTGTTTTAGCGACTTAAACTTATTCATGTGTCCCACCTCTTGAATATACTCTCGTATCCTGATCCCAATATTCAGTCTTACAGGTGAGTATACCACAGATGATATCTGTAAGGGAATAATTTAGTAATAGTACAAAACCGTGAGAGCTCAGGTCAGAACTACCGCTCAGCAGAGAGATGACGGTTCGACTTGGGTGTGTCCCCTTTAGAGGATCTTTTTTACAACAGCATTGATTAGCAATTTTATTGTCTTATCATTTGTGCTGAGGGCGGCGCTATATTTCAAGCATGTGGTAAAGTATTCTCTGGGGACTAGGCCATTGCTTCCGCAAAATCAGAAGTCCCGGGATAATACCCCAGATATCACTGAGTATAAAGACCTAGTATCTCAGAAAGAGGGATCTTTCAAACAAGATTTCAGGGGTTACCTATATATCCAAGTAGTGTTCCCCACGAAATAAGTAAGTAAAGATTTAGATTTATATCCCGAACAAACCTACTAAATGTGTAAAAACCTATCGGCACATCATCAGTGAGACTGTTTACCGCATTTAAACTTTCCATTTCTTTAGCATACCGTAACTGTCAAGCTGATGTACTATCATTTTCCCTTTTTACACAAGCTCTTTTTGAATTTTATCATGTTTTTGGCTTTTCAAAATTTCAAATGTTTTTGGGTTTTCAAATTTTTTATTGTTTTTGTATTTTCAATAAAAACCTATCTCCCCCTAAAGACCAAAACAAGTAAAAATTCGACAAACCATTGCAGATTGCTTTTCAACATCATCTACAGTGGTACCTTCATCGACGCCAACGATTTCCTCCGCATCCGATAGTAACTTCATACCATTAAGTTTCAAAAGATATTGAAAACGTGTTTTGTCAAATGCTTTGGTATGTAAGTCAGCTTTTTGTTCATCGGTGTGGATTTTTTCTATTCGTATCAACTTCTTCTCGAAACAGTCTCGGATGAAGTGATGACGAATTTCAATGTGTTTCGTTTTTGCGTGATGAACAGGATTTTTTGTTATGTTTATAGCTGCTTCATTATCAACAAAGATAGGGGAGTTAAGAAATTGCAAACCGTAGTCTCGCATCTGTTGCTGGATCGACAAGATCTGAGAATAGCAGCTGCTAGCAGATACATATTCGGCTTCACATGTGGATAAAACGACAGAGGTCTGCTTCTTGCATTGCCAGGTGACAAATCGTGGTCCGAAAAACTGGCACCCCGCTGTTGTTGATTTAGCATTAACTTTGCAGCAACCGAAATCGGAATCAGAATATCCTTCGAGCGTGAAATCGCCTACTTTTGGATACCACAACCCCAGTGATGGAGTTCCTTTCAGGTAGCGTAGAATCCTTTTCACAATTACCATATGCGAAGCTCTAGGATTTGACTGAAACCGAGTTGCGAGGCAAGTTGGATACATAATATCCGGTCTTGATGCCGTTAAGTACATTAACGAACCAATTATGGAGCGATACAGCGTTTCATCCACCTTCTCTCCGGTGAGATCAGGATTTATTCCATGGTTCCTTGCTAATGGGGTGGACATAGGTGACATTCCTGACATCCCGAATTTCTCCAGAATATCATGAACGTACTTTGTTTGATGTATGAACGTTCCCTCGGGTAGTTGATCAACCTGAAGCCCCAAGAAGAACTTCATCTCACCCATTGATGACATTTCAAACTTCTGCTTCATAACCTTTTCGAAATCTTTGCAGAGTTGTTCATTTGTAGACCCGAAAATTATATCATCCACGTAAATTTGGACTATCAGAAGATGCCCGTCGACTTCTTTTGTGAACAGAGTGGTGCCTATCTTTCCTCGGATGAAATTGTTAGTTAACAGATGTTGAGACAGGGTCTCATACCAAGCTCTCGGGGCCTGATGTAAGCCGTATAACGCCTTATCCAGGAGATAAACTTTATCTGTGTGAATTGGGTCGGTGAAGCCCGGTGGTTGTCCGACATATACCTCCTCTTTCACCTTGCCATAGAGAAATGCCGACTTCACATCTAGCTGAAAGACTTTAAATCCTTTCCATGATGCAAATGCTAGGAAGATTCTGATCGCTTCAAGTCTTGCAACAGGAGCGAATACTTCGGTGAAATCTATCCCCTCCTGCTGACTGAAGCCTTGGACAACGAGTCGAGCTTTGTTGCTAATAATAACTCCTCGATCATCCCTCTTACATTTAAACACCCATTTGGTGTTGATCTTCCTGTGACCATCAGGCAGATCCACCAATTTCCAGACTCCCAACTTCTCAAACTGACTTAGCTCCTCTTACATAGCATTGACCCAGGAATCTTCTGTCAAAGCTTCCTTATAGGTCCTTGGTTCAATCTGCAAGATAAAACAACTAAGTGAAAACTCAGTTTGTAAAGGAGCAACAGTAGAATAAAAAAAAGTAAGGCCTTGGTCATTTTGTCTTCTGGTTCGGACTCCTGATTGCAGCTCTCCAATGATTAACTCTTCTGGATGATATGAAAGAGTTCTTGGCATCACCTCGCCTGACACATCTACCTCGCTTTCCAAATTTATGACATTTTGATTTGCATCTTGTTCATTGACTTGAACTGTTTGATCTGAAATCTGAATTTGCTCCCCCTCAGAATCTGAATCATTACGATCAAATATTAGTCTATTCTCATATTCTTGATTATCATTCTCTACTGTCTGATTATCTTGAGCAACTTCATTTTGTTGAATATCATCATGTTCTCCAGCATTGCTTGGACCTGCTTCATCATCGTTTGAAGTTTGCCGTTGACGTATTGAGAATTCAGCTGGGAACCTTTCTTATGATGACTCATACTCTCTTAGAATATCCAACTCGTCAAAGAACTCTGGTTCTTCTTCTTCTTTCATGTCAAACGAGTTCTTCTTCTTCTTTCATGTCAAACGAATCCCACAAAGTGTCATAGTGAAAACGCCATGAATAGCCGGGATTTTACGGCGGCATTGAGTAACCTTGACATTCAACATTGTATGCGTCAATAATCTGCTTCAAGCTAGGAATGAATACACGCTTCAATGGGCTTGCATAACCCACGAATATTCCTTCAACACCTTTTAGACCAAATTTACCATGAAAATCTAGAATTGTGCAGGGAGACCCAAACGGTTCAAGATACTGTAGATTTGGCTTGCGGTTGTTTATTAGCTCGAAACATGTCTTGTTGAATTTCTTCACTGTAAGAACCCGGTTGAGCGTATAGCATGCAGCTGCGACAACTTCTGCCCAAAAGTTTATAGGTAGTTTGGAATCAGCAAGCATCGTCCTGGCTGTTTCGATTAGTGTCCTGTTCTTTCTTTCAGCTACTCCATTTTGCTGCGGAGTGTAAGAAGCACTAAATTCATGCAATATACCTCTCTCATCACAATATTCTTCCATCTTGTTGTTCTTAAACTCAGTACCATTATCACTTCTGATTCTTCTGATACGCCTTTGGTACAAGTTTTCAATTTTTCTAAACAACGCCATCAAACTTTCAAACGTCTCATCTTTAGACTTCAAGAATGATACCCACGAAAATCTGGAATAATCATCAGTAACCACAAGACAGTAGAGATCTCCTGTAATACTTTTGACATTCACAGGACCAAACAAATCCATGTGAAGTCTCTCCAGAGGTCTTGAGACTGAATTGACTTGCTTTTTAGGGTGTGACTTTTTCTTTTGCTTGGCTTTGATGCAACTAATGCACTCCCCTTCCAGATGAAAACCTTTAATGTGAACACCCAGAACTAAATCATTATGCACCAGGTGATTCATTTTTCGTAGGTGAATGTGGCCCATCTTGCGATGCCACAACTGCGATTCTTTCTCCGTTGCTCTAGACACAAAACAATGAGCCTGACCTGTGGTTGTAGTAGCTACACTCACATCCAACACGTACAGATCATTGACTCTTGGTGTCCTCATGATAATCCATTCCTCAGGGATAATAAATCCTGGCTTCAAGATCAAACATTCTTTGTCTGTGAAGTGAGTGGTATACATCCTATCACAAATCTGCGAGATACTCAGCAGATTATTCTCCAGCTCAGCAATGTACTTAACTCTTTCAAACGTAACAATCTCATTGGATAACATTCCTTCACCAACAATTCTACCACCTTGGTTACCTGTGAACCCTACATAACCTCATTTGAAATTTCTAACATCATACAGCAACGCTGTCTTCCCTGTCATGTGCCGAGAAGCTCCACTATCCATAATCCAACGTGAAACGGATCTTGGAAGCTCCTACACATATCACAAACATTTAATGAGATTTTGTTGCCACCCAAGCCTCTTTCGACTTGGGTAACTTGACATTGATATGAGTTGTTGCCGTATATAGTGGTGGAAAATTTTTGTCATTTATCTTCAAGCTCTCTTCAGACCTAATCTCAACCTCTTTGTTTAAAGATGAATCCTTTTTCGGAGGTTGACTGAATGATTGGTCTTTCTTTACCACATACTTCTTTTCAGAAGTCAATTTTTGTTTTTCAAGTTTCTCATATAAATCCAAAGGTACATACATCTTCTTGGTTGAAGATGATGGTTTTTCAGTGTCAGACACCTTTGGTTTTGGAGAATTTGCTTTCTTGTCAACATTTTTTGGCTTCCATGTTTGTTGTGGTGACGCAACCCGTTTGTAAAATTTGTCATTTTTAGTTACCAAATTCTTAACAGGTTCAGTTTTGATCTTGGTGTTTTCATTTTTCAAAACCTTTTTCTCAACAACCAATGAAGCTTTTCCCTTCACAACATCTTTCTTGATTGAATTCATCACAACTTCAGTCTTAGGCTTCAAGTTGGTACACTTTCGTGCAATATGTCCAACTTGATTGCATTTGAAGCATGTTCGGGTGTCAGCTACCCGACTTGTGCCTTCAGACTGAGGCTGTGAGGCCTTCTTCTCAAAGAATTCTTTGTTTGATTTTGAAAAAATCTCAGATTCTTCATCAGAAAGTGAACTTGAACTGTTCACAAACACCTTTTTCTCAGTAAACCTCTTGTTCTGAACATTCTTTTTCTGATAATTCTTACCACCCTGATATCCACCCGACCATTTGTTTCGGTTGTTGTTAGAAAAACATGGTGGAATAACAGGTTTCTTATAGTAAGCTTTATCTTTTTCAAAATTCATTTTCCTCTTTGTCTGATTCAAACCTTCTACTTCAGACAAATCAATTTCAACCAGTTTGAAAACATTTTTCAATTTGTTCACATTAACATTCTCTAGAGGAAACTCAGAATCTGAATACAACTTATCCGATCCAGCCATCTTGTACATTACAAGACCCGGTTCATCACCTAAGTTGTTTTTGAATTTTGGTTTCGGAATGTAATTGTCCAGAAAACACTCTTCATCCTCAGCTGAATCACTATCCAAAACACTTTCAGCCATGCCTTTAACAATCTCAGTTTGAACACTATCATCAGATGATGATGAAGAAAATGTCACATCAATTGACTCTGGAAGTTTTATCTCATTTGTTTCATCTTCATCAATAATCAAACCTGATTGTTTCTTTGAAAAATTGTTTAAAATTGGTGGTGGAACTTGATGAAACCCGACCCCAGTTCCATCACAGTATACATCTTCGCCTGCTTTGTTTTTACCAATGGGTTTGGGAACAATGTGTTGTAAAACAAAACTTGCGGAGCTGTAACTGTTCAGCTTCAACTGGATGCGTTCATTTTCAATTTTAACTTCTTGAAATTGAAGTTTCAACTTAGCAATCTCATCCAGTTGTTGGTTGATTAATTCTTCTTTAACCCTCAAAACACCTTGCAATTGACAATTTTCTTTGTATGTTTTACCGTTTCTATCATCAGAATCTTTCACCGTGCGTTTTAGCTTCTCAAAACTTTCAGAAATTTGACGATTTTCAAGAATTAGTTTTTCATTTTCTTTCCTAACTCTTTCTATGTCAATTTTATCAATTTCGATTTTGTCAGTTAATTCTTTTAATCTGTCATTCGAAGCTTTCAGCATTTTGTCACGGTTCAAGATCTGATCCTCAACATCTCTAACTCTGTTTGCCAGATCCTCAACTTCCTTACCATTGAGATAAGTGATTCTACTACAAACTTTGCACTCTTTCATGCAATTTTTGCAGTCAATGTCATCATTAACTTTCTTACCTGACGCACTCGTTGACGCATTTGAACTGACCT
The DNA here is from genome assembly GCA_030545235.1 of Helianthus tuberosus. Classification (NCBI taxonomy): domain Eukaryota; kingdom Viridiplantae; phylum Streptophyta; class Magnoliopsida; order Asterales; family Asteraceae; genus Helianthus; species Helianthus tuberosus. The sequence continues at coordinate 75,596,061 of CM060449.1, read as the reverse complement.
GGCTTTTAGACTCAGATATGGACTTAGAGTCTACCTCAAGTTCCTTAGCAGCCAACACTTTGTTAGCCATCCTTCCAAAGTTTTCAGCATTCAACTCTTGTGATGTATCAATGATCCCATCATCAACCTTCTTTGCCTTTACCTCTTTTTCTTTTACTTTCTCTTCTCCACTTCCCCACCATTTTCTTTGCCAACCCTCTTCTTCTTCTTCTTCAGCAATTTGTTGAATTATGGTTTCAAGATCGAGGGTCTTATAGTCAATAGCAATGTTTCCCATGAGGTCAAGATAACATTCTCTGTCTGAATCCCATCTCTTTGCCCTTTTTGCTTCAGTGTATATATTAGATATTCTGATCATTCTGTTTTGAGCTATCATTTTTCTGTTGATATACTTTTCTTCTTCATTTCTGTTATCTCTGAAAGGAACAAGTTCAATAGTTTTAGCCATAAAAGCATATCCAACCGCATCCTCCTCTGGTAACAACTCGCTCCAGTCAAAACCTTCATCGTCATGAATCACAGCAAGAGCTCTGGATTTTTCTTTATTATCCTCAAGTTTTTTCATTCTGGGCAGTTCTGATTTATTCTGATGATAAATCGCTCTCTTGTAGTAATTTTCTTTGAACGGATTTTCAGAATCATCAGCATAAGCATTTCGGCATTCTCTTTTAAAATGGCCTTTCTGTTTACACTTGAAACAGGTCACTTTTGATTTGTCAAAGCCTAACTTGGTAGATGGTCCACCAATAGACTTTCTTCCTGTAATCTCCATAAAACGCTGTGCCCTTCTCACTGCACTGGCCATACACCACCTTATGTCGATCAATTCCATCTCCTCAGGATCTATTTGATCGTAGTCTTCCTTTGGTAGATTGGTGTTTCCTATCTTGCCTGCCACAAGGCTCTCATATGACTCTAGCACATAAGCTAAGAAAACCATCTGTTGCTTTGCAGACTCCTCGCTGAAGTTTTGAGCGTTCTTTAAATCCATAACAATGTTGCATTGAAATAAGTTCTTTGCAGCTGATTGGTTTGAAGTTGATGAAGAGCCACTGTGAAATCCACTACTTGCACTTTCTTTGTTTGTTTCTTTGCTTGATGTGTTTGAATTTTCAGCAGAAAAAGCTATCTTGGGAGACGTATTCTTTGGAATCATGCTTTTTGGATAATACAAATCTAAGTTCTGCTGATATGACGAGTGATTCAATTTGTGTGTTTTCTTTATCTCCAGCTCGTGACTCTCTAGTCTTTCGATAAGTAGATCCACTGTCAATTCTTCAGATTTGATAGTATTCTTCTACATCAAGGCAAAGTATTGCCAATCCATCTCATCTGGCAACGAGTCAAACAATTTATCGACTAACTCTTCTTGAGAATACATAATTCCATGTCTAGCCAGCTCCAGCTTCAAGTGTCCAAACCTCTCAATCATTTTACAAACTGATTCATTTTTTAAACAACCAAATAAATCAAACTCTTTTCTTAGCAGTTTCTTTTTGTTTTTCACGATTTCTGCATTACCCAAGCATTTCACTTCTAACTTTTTCCACAGATCTTTAGCATTGTTATACTCGATTAAAGATATTATATCTTCTCGGACAGACTGAAACAGCAATACGATGCACTTTTGCTCGGCAACGAAAACTTCTATTTCTTCAGTTGATGTCAAATTTTCACCATTTTTTCCTCCATCACTGTATCCATTCTTTAGACTTTTCCAGCTGGTATATGCAAATGCCTTTAACCATTCTTCAAATTTCTTGGCCCACCAACTGTACTCTTCGATTGCCATCAACTTTGGGGGTTTGTTATATGTTCCGTATGCACTTTCCACACCTAAAGCATCCGTCAAAGTTTTCTTTGCATTCGGCGTGTTCTCATTGGTGTTGCTAGAAGTACCATCTCCAGAGTTTCCAGCAAAGGCATACATATCACTGAAAGGATTCATGAATTCATCCATCTTTCAAGTACCTGAAACAGTCAACAGACACTTAGAAAATTTTTACAAATTTCAAAAATTTCAAAATAAAAATCCTGAATCGGATGGTGATCCGATCGAGTCACTATCCGAAAGAGTGACCCAGGATATCCGACCAGATGGTGATCCGATCGGATGATCGTTCGTTCGAGTGACAAGTTTAACTTTGAAAGTTGACTTTTCAACCTTTCACCGCTCGGATGGTGATCCGATCGGATGACAGGTTTAAAAGTGAAAATGAGATTAAGAACTTTCAAATCCTATCCTATCGGATTGCTATCCGATCGGGTGAGATGATGACGTAAGCTGATGTTCTTGATCAAACTGAATCACACCACTCGGATAGTAATCCGAGCAAGTAACACTGATGATGTCAGCAAGCAACTAGCAGATACTAACTAATCCAATCCGTTCAGAAAGCTGTCCGAGCGAGTGGATAACGTCATCACATATGAACAGATAAACATGGTTTTTGATGAATTTGATCACGTTTTAGTTTGAATTTGATTATGAAACTTAGTAGGATTATACTTTGAATGATTGCGAATCAAATGATATCGATTTTATCAATTTTTAACCGTGGAATCACGTTCAATTTTAAGTTTTTCTGATTTTAAGGTGACAAACTGAGAAATAATGCAAGAAATGAGTAGAAAGAGAAGAAATATGTCAAATCTCCGGTGAATTTTAACTCTGATCGGCAGAATAAGCTCGAATTCCGGTGAATTCGGTGTCGTTGATCTCGATTCAGCTCCCTGGATGCTCTGATACCACTTGAAGGTCCTGTTGCACAGGATCTGATCGTAAGGAACAAGATGAATTGACTTTGTCTAATGTGCAGAATCCATTATGACAAATCACAGATGATCAACATAGAATTCAACGTTTAAACACGGTCTGTTCTTTCTATTAGTTGTTCTGAAAGTATAAAGCTCCGGTAGAAGACAGACACTGAACAGTTTCTCACTCGAGTCAAAAGTCAATAAAGTGATACCCTGACGAGGTATTTATAGGCAACTCAGGAAGTGATGAGTGTTGTCCGCTCGGATAACAAGCTATCTGATCGGATGACATCCTGTCCGTACGGATAACATGTTGTCAGGTCGGATGAGTGCTATCCGATTGGATGGTAATCAGATCGGATGACACTGGTTAAACAAAAGTCAACACTTTACAGTTAAGCCCCGTTTCCTGAGTTGTCGATCTAACTACACACACACATTACATAATTGTTTACAAAGACACAATACACAAAACATGGCTAGATGCTGACGGAAGCTACAGACGTATGTACTAACATTCGGGATTATTCGGAACTATTTCCTGAGGAGTTACCTGGATTACCCCCAGCGTGCCAAGTCGAGTTCCGTATTGATCTTGTACCTTGTGCAAATCCTATTGCCAGATCTCCATATCGTCTTGCACTGTCTGAGATGCAGGAGTTGTCTAAGCAGCTTCAGGAGCTTTCAGATAAAGGTTTTATTCATCTTAGTTTTTCACCTTGGGGTGTTTCCGTTCTTTTTGTCAAGAAGAAGGATGGTTCTTTCAGAATGTGCATCGATTACCGTGAGCTTAACAAGCTTACAATCAAGAATCGATATCCCCTACCCCGCATTGATGATCTCTTTGATCAGTTACAGGGCGCTTCTTACTTTTCAAAGATTGATTTACGTTCTGGGTATTATCAGCTTCGTGTGCATGAAGAAGATATTCCCAAGACAGCGTTCCACACTCGTTTTGGGCATTATGAGTTCACAGTTATGCCATTCGGTTTGACTAATGCTCCTACTGTTTTTATGGACTTGATGAATAGGGTCTGCAAGCCTTATTTAGATAAGTTCATCATTGTTTTTATTGTTGACATTTTGATATACTCTAAGACGCAAGCTGATCATGAGCAACATCTTCGTCTTACTCTGGAACTCTTAAAGAAAGAGCAACTTTTCACCAAATTCTCCAAGTGCGAATTTTGGCTCAAAGAAGTTCAATTTTTGGGTCATATTGTTAACGAACAAGGTATTCATGTAGATCCCTCCAAAATCAGTGCGATTAAGGATTGGGATACGGCTACTACTCCTACCGAAGTTCGTTCTTTTCTTGGTCTCGTGGGTTATTACCGCCGCTTCATCGAAAATTTCTCGAAGATTGCAGTTCCCCTAACTGGTCTAACTTAGAAGAATAAGCCCTTTGAATGGGGTTCTAAACAAGAAGAAGCGTTTCAGACCTTGAAGCAGAAGCTTTGTGATGCGTCTATTCTATCTTTGCCTGAAGGCAATGATGATTTTGTCGTGTATTGTGATGCATCAACTTTACGACTTGGCTGTGTTCTGATGCAAAGGAACAAAGTCATAGCATATGCATCGAGGCAGTTAAAGGTGCATGAGAAAAACTACACCACTTACAATCTTGAGTTAGGTACAGTTGTCTTCGCTCTCAAAATCTGGAGACACTATTTGTATGGTACAAAATGTGTGGTTTTCACCGACCACAGAAGTCTTCAGCACATCTTCAATCAGAAAGAACTCAACATGAGGCAAAGACGTTGGGTTGAACTTCTAAACGACTATGACTGTGAAATTCGCTACCATCCTGGTAAGGCGAATGTTGTGGCTGACGCATTGAGTCGTAAGGAACGTACTAAGCTTCATTGTGTTCGTGTTCAATCTGATATTCAAGCTCGATCTGATATTCAAGCCCGCATCTCTCAGGCTCAACATGCTTGTGTTTCACAAGACTTGATGGGTAAGGAATTATCCTATCACATTAAGCATGATCTTGAACTGAAGGACGATGGATCGTATTATTTCATGGACCGTTTGTGGGTCCCAAGCCTAGTTGATCTTTGCACCTTGCATATGGATGAAGCTCATAAGTCTCGATATTCTATTCATCCTGGCTTAGATAAGATGTATAAGGATCTTCGTACTCAGTATTGGTGGCCTGGTATGAAGAAAGACATAGCCTTATACGTTTCAAAATGCCTTACTTGTCTTAAGGTTAAGGCTGAACACCAACATCCTTTTGGTCTTTTGGAGCAACCAGAGATTCCAGTTTGGAAATGGGAAGACATTGCTATGGATCTCATTACTAAACTTCCGCGCACTAAGAAAGGTCATGATGCCATCTGGGTAGTTGTTGATCATCTTACTAAATCAGCGCATTTCTTGCCGATCCGTGAGGATCTATCTGCTGAAAAGTTGGCTAAAATTTATGTGGATGAAATCGTATCTCGACATGGTGTTCCTTTGAACATTATTTCTGATAGAGATGCTCGTTTCTCTTCTCGTTTTTGGAGAACCATGCAATCTGCTATGGGGACCCAACTTAATCTAAGCACTGCTTATCATCCGCAATCTGATGGTCAATCTGAAAGAACAATCTAGACTTTGGAGGATATGCTTAGAGCTTGCGTGATCGATTTTGGTGGTAGTTGGGATTCACATCTTCCATTGATTGAATTCTCCTACAACAACAGTTATCACTCAAGCATCAACATGGCTCCTTTCGAGGCTCTCTATGGTCGAAAATGTCGTTCACCAGTCTGCTGGAATGAGATAGGCGAGGCTCAACTTACTGGACCTGACCTCATTCTAGAGACAACTGATAAGGTTAAGAAAGTTCGTGATAATCTCCAGACAGCTCGAAGCTGTCAAAAGAGTTACGCGGACCAACGACGCAAGCCCTTGGAATTTCAAGTCGGTGACCGTGTATTACTTAAGGTCTCACCTTGGAAAGGTGTGATCAGATTTGGAAAGAAAGGAAAACTTGCACCTAGATATGTTGGACCATTCAAGATCGTCGAAAGAATCGGTAAGGTAGCCTACAGACTTGAGTTACCTCCTGAACTTGGAAATGTTCATCCAACCTTCCACGTGTCCAATCTCAAGAAGTATTTAGCTGATGAGAACCTCCACATACCACTTGACGAAATTCGTGTTGATAAAACACTACATTTTATTAAGAAACCTGTGGAAATCATGGACCGAATAGTCAAATGGCTTAAACGCAAGCGCATTCCTTTGGTTAAAGTTCGCTGGGAATCTAAGCGTGGACCTGAGTTTACTTGGGAACGTGAAGATCAAATGAAGGCGAAGTGTCTGCATCTTTTCTCACGAGTTTCCTCTAAACAAATTTCGGGACGAAATTTCCACAAGTAGGGGAGACTGTGACATCTGTGCTTGTAATCATTGTAAACAGTTCATTTATCAATGAAATAAAGTTATTTGATCCCAATGTTTGTCTGTTTATGTTTGACATTTTTTCTTTTATTCAATTTCAAACTCTATATCGCTTTCTTGAGAATTATACGCAAACTGGTGTGTAAACGTAATAAGTTTAACGCGAAAAATACTCCAGAACATCAATTTATGCTTAACATACCTTAAATAACCTTAATATAACTTAGAAATAAGTTTTGAAGGCTTTGGTATGGCAAAATCAAGTTAATTCGCTTATAGGGACTAAAATTGACAAACTATGAAAGTATGTCGATTTAAACTGTGACAGACATTTCGGAACTTGATCATAAGTTAAACACACCCTAAATACCCTTTACATAGCTTAGAAATAGGCTTTGAGGGGTTCGGTGTGATAAAATAAACTTTATGCTCAATCAGGGACTAAAAACGTCAAAAAGTGCATAAGTTTGCATTTTCGCTCACAACTTACGTTCTGAATACACCCGGACATCCAAAAATTTATGTAAGCATTCAAATATTTTATTTTAGTGTTTGGCATAAGAAAAATCCATTCGTCACTTAATTTGGATCGTTTTTGCGTTCGTTACGACTTCCGTCGTAATTAACCGAACGACGTAATCGTACGGTCAAACGAACTGACATCCGACATATTTTTGAGCATGTTTCATGTTCCCTATGCTTTAACATCCTTAGGGAGCTTAAAAATGGGTTTGACGGGTGTTAGAAGTGCCAAAACACGACCATACGTGCACAGGGACCAAAACTGTCAAGTTTGAAAGTTGCTGGTCTGCAGACCAGCATACGGTCCGTAAGGGGAGGACCATACGGTCCGTAAAGAATCCCCAGATCAGCAGAATGTTGTTTCCAGCTATTTCCAGCTTGATCCCACCTTTGCACCTGGTTTTAAACATTTCTATGGACTCCCTTGGTTTTGTAAATCTGTGGGCACGAGGTGTAGGGCTGAGATTGAAGCTCGGTTTTCAAGAAACGATCCTAACGGTTCTACAAAAACTATAAATATCCCTCCATAGTTCACTTGCAACCCACAATTTGAATCTGATTTATGCTCTCTAAGTGGAAGTATATGCTTCCTACCTGAGAGAAAATCGGATCAAATCTTGCGGGGACCCTTTGTAAGTATTCCTTCGTTCTTTTATGCGTTTTAAGCATGAAAGTCAAACTTTGTTTGACTTTATGCATTGACCAGTTTATGGTCAATGCGAAGTTCGTTTGAACTTCATAACGTGAGCGTAATCACGATGGTTATAGTCCCTAGTGACTATACCTACTGATTACCACGTTATCTAGGCTCAGTGACGAGTCGTAGTTTCGGCCAAAATGCGTATTCTCGCGTATTTTGTAACCAAACTACTCTAGGGTATCAAAACCATTTTTTTTTATATCAAAACATGTTTTCTAACTTAACTAAACACGTTCTAGCATGTTTAGCTCGTCACTTTTAGATTTGTGCTTGTCTAGGGTCGTAAGGGTAAGCGATCTAATCAATCGCTTATGCTTTCGAACCCGACCCATTTGGTCGATCATAAGGATCCGACCAAACACTTTAGGTGACCATAGTTGTATAGGGAATAACCTTCCGAGGTTATACCTTATGGTCACGTCGTTTAAGTAGTTGTATGATAGGTAGTATATATGCCTTAGGTAAATTACCAAAATGCCCTTTTTACGCCAAAATTCATTTTAAGCATATGTAACATAACTTTTGACATCTAAACTGATTTAGCAACAATATTAGACATGTTAAGGAATATTTTACTTGTCATAGGACTAGTTAGGTGGTCCGAACGCGTTTTATGCGAACGACGCGTTAAAGTAGCATAAGCTACCTAAACGGGTCGTGATGGGTCGTAAGCACTTAGGATAAGTTTCGTTTTCGTATGTAGGCTTTGTTAAACCATATTACATGAGTTCCTACACTCATTTGGTTTACGAACCCTAATGCTACCCGATCCTCCGAATAGGTCCGTTTATTAATGTAGTTACCTATATTAGGTGTCGTTTGATTCCGTGATCTTCTAGCTTTGCTTGGTGGTTATCTTAGGACTTCTGAGCAATCTCAAGTGAGTACATAGACCCCTCTTTTACTGTTTTCCAAACGTTTTGGGGTGAAACACATGTGCCTACTTGTTATTTTCATGCTTTCCATGTTTTTCATATCATATACTTGCTATGTTCATTAGTACACTATTAGTACATAAATTTCATTTTGCTTTGCTATGTATGTTTACTTGGCATAATAGCACATTGATTTACATTACCTCTTCTTTTGCTATGTATGTTAACTTAGCATATTTAGTACATTGTTTTTATATTACTTTTCTGCTTTGTATGTTAACTTAGCATACTTAGTACATTGATTTACATGACTTTTCTGCTTTGTATGTTAACTTAGCATACTTAGTACATTACTTTTATCACATGTTTACAATTTGATATGACATTTGGTTTGTTCAACGGGTCTAAATTACATTCATTAACATTAGCTACGCCGCTCGGTAGTAAGTAATGGTACCATAGGACTTGACAAATCCCGTTCCTGACATCCTAGGTTTGTTTGGATGTAAGGAATGACTGAATCCGAAAACATTTTTCTTTGATAATCTTTACTCTAAGGTTATCCTGCTGTCTCAAGGCTTGAATGTATGCGTTAACTTACTGCATAAGTGTTTGTATCAGTAAAACATGTATTTATCTTACAAAACATAACTTTTGGATTTATTTAAAATACTTTGTTTTGTACATTTTGCTTGTGGTTTAAGTAGTCTCATTTTACTTACCATACATGACTTTTGCTTATACATTACATGGTTTACATTGACAATAGACTTGGTTTACTCATAAACATTTGACAATTGGTTTAAACATTACAATTTGGTGGTTTGTTTGGGTAAGTGATTTACATAACGAGGCGACATGTAGTATGATAAAAGCATGGTGGATACGCCGCTGGTACTTCCTATATATAAGTGCTTTTATGGTATTACATATCGTAGCGTTATTTAAACCATTTCATTTATACATATTACATTTACAACATATTTTCACTTAAACATTGTTTTACAAATATCTCAATTTATACAAACTCATTTTACTTGGTTATTCTTCTAACCATACAATATTCTTTTATATATATACCTATCATCTGATTTTGCTAACGCTTTTCAAATGGTTTATAAAACAAAACAATTAACAAGGTTCATGACTTATTTTTATTAAACATTTCTCTAAACTCAAGTCATGAATCCTATTTTCACAAAACCTATGTATCTCATAGGCATTTTTATGCTGACGTACCTATTTTCACATGTGTTTTCAGGAGCTGCTGCTTAGGATTGTTCGTGACACACTAGGGCGGACCTGTGCCTTAGAGACTTAAAATAAAGATAGAACTAGTTTAAATTATGTGACGTACTCTTTGGTTCTTGTTTAAAACATTGTATTCCACCTTTGGTTTATGAATAAAAATGAAATTTTAATTACCATGGTTGTGGAACAATAATTCTGTTACAACACTCCCCGACGTTTCCGCCACGATTTGATGTTTTACGTGGTCGGGGTGTGACAAGTATTTTACAATACTCCAAGCATTTTCAAAAGTTATAATTACAGGGATTAAGTCATGGTTATCTTGAATCACTGGCTAATTGGGGTATTGTGCACATTACTAATTTCTCACGGTTAGGCTAATAAATCCTAACAGTGATAATCATCACTACTTGGGGAAAGACCCAATAGTGGTATGGCCATCGTCACCAGGTGACACGGCGCCAGATAAAAATAAGATAAAAGCCATTGTAATCGCTCTTATGCTGTAATTAATAACTGATGTGTCATTTTACATACTTGAATGACTCGCCAGTATTTCCCCGCTGATAAAATATTTTTAAAACATGTTTCAGGCGACCTGCTGTAAATCAAGGAAAACGTGCTACGGAGCACTAACAAGCTTGAAGAGGTGGCTCAGTTAAAATAAATAAACATGTTTTATAAATCAGGGAATTTCCTAGTGAAATTCCTCTATTGTAACTTATGGGGTTTATCCCGAATTATGAAATAAAATAATCAAGCATTTTCAAGTTTTAAAAGATCCTGTAAAATCTTCCGCTGTCGCACCAATTAATAAATACCACGGGTTCCTGTCCTGCGGCTCCTGACCGGGTAAAACCGGGGCTGGGGCCGTGACAATTTGTAAGAACACTCTAGCCTTAGACATAAAACTCACGGTACAGGCATTCACTCTTCCAGTTTGCACGTGTTCACATTATAAGACCCAAACTTTGATGAGATTTTGAAAACTCAGAAGGCACTAAGCCAAGTATGAGTCAAACTGGAAGGGTTCAAAACCTTATAACAAATCATTTACGAAGAAATGATTGGTTTTCAAAGCGGATTCGAAATTTGTGTTCACGTTGTGGTTATCACCTAAGGATAGGCGACGATTTTGTTTTAAAAATCTTAACACAAGAAAACTTGCGTTAGGGTCCTAGAAAATTATAGTCTAGGTCAAAGCATTACTAATAACCTAATTCCCTATAACCATTGGCTCTGATACCAACTCTTCTGTCACACCCCGACCGCGTTAAACAACGAAACCGTGGCAGAAACGTTGGGGAGTGTTGCAACAGAATTATTGTTTCACAACCATGGATACAAAACTTTCGTTTTATTGATAGTATTAAACATTAACATTGTCTTTAAGTTGAACAAACAAGCTACACATAGTCTATCATCGTTATTATATCACTAAGGCCTCATCCAGATCCTATGTGAACATGCATCCTAGCAATCAACATCAAGCAACATCACCTGAAACATATGTAAAAACAAAGTCAGTAAAGAAATGCTGGCGAGCACATAGGTTTTATGAGAGTATCGGATTCATGGCTCGTTTACATGTTGCAATAACTTATTAAAAACCTTGTTTTGAAAAGTGTATAGTATTGCAACGTATTTAACCAACTCAAATCAAGTGGGTTATAATTTATAAAATCTCGTAGCCATGATTCTTAACCTCAAAACATTTATTTTAGTAAACCAAATTGTAAAACATCTCGTAAAAACTCGTTAATAAAACTCGTATGGTTTATATCCTTTCGAAAACATCGTTATGTGACATCGTTTCAAAATCGTTTACCCAAGTGAACTAAATAACGCCACGGTATGTAACATGATGAAAACACTTATATATAAGAAGTACCAGCTGCGTATCTACCATGTTTTCACCACATTACACCCGTCCCGTTATCTAAACACTAACCAAAAACCAATCGTTTGTTCAATTCGTTTAACTCGTTTTAAGTCTTTCCAAAATCGTTTAACTCGTTTAAGTCGTCCCAAAATCGTTTAACTCGTTTTAATTGTGAAAACTACTTTTGGTCGTCTCGCTAATAACATCCAAACCTTCGTGACTAGACTATCTCGCTTCTCGCATTAACAAACCACCAAAGGGTAAGTTAACTATCACAGATTTAGTCGTTACCCACATAACCCCCTACATAACCATGGGTGCAGTCTGATAACGTGATTTGTCAAATCCTATGGTACCATAACCTAATACTGGTCGGATTGATCAATGCTAATGAATGTCATTCGTTATGTAATTACAACCAACAAGTTTGTTCACATTATCAAAATCGTTATTAGTTTAATATAAACCATTTTAATCGTTTTTGAAATCATCGTTTAAACCTCGAAATCATTTAACACATATGAATCACCCCAAAACAATTGAAAACAGTAAAATAGGGGAACTATGTACTCACATGAAGTGCAAAGTATCCTCAATCAAAAGAACTCAACAAAGTTCAAACAAGGAAGTCAAGCGGCACATAGAAATAGGATCACTAGATAAACAATCGACACCTAAATCGGAAGATCGGATAGAATGAACTCTTGTAAACCAAATGAGTATTGGAACTCATGCGATATGGTTTAACAAAGCCTACATTCTAGATCGGAACCTAATCTAAGTGCTTTCGACCCATTACGACCCGTTTAGGTAGCTTACGCTACTTTAACGCGTCGTTCGCGTAAAACGCGTTCGAGACGTCTAACTAGTCCTATAACAAGTATTATATGCCTAAACATGTTTAAATATGTTGCATAATTAGTTATGTGACAAAAGTTTAGGTTACATATGCTTAAAATTCAATTATGCATGAAAAGGGCGTTTTGGTCATTTACCTAAGGCATATAAACTACCTATCATACAACTAATTAAACCTAAGTGACCATAAGGTATAACCTCGGAAGGTTATTCCCTATACAACTATGGTCACTAAACATGCTTGGTCGGATCCTAATGATCAACCAAACGGGTCGAGTTCGAAAGTCTAAGCGGTTGTTTAGACCGCTTGACTTACAACTCTACACAAGCATTAAACTAAAAGTTACGAGCTAAACATGTTGAAACATGTTTAACTAAGTTAGAAAACAGGTTTTGATATCAAAACAAATGGTTTTGATACCCAAGAATAGTTTGGTTACAATATACGCTTAAATACGCATTTTGGCCGAAACTATGACTCGTCACTACACCTAATCAACGTGGTAATCAGTGGGTATAGCCACTAGGGACTGTAACCATCGTGATTACGCTCACATTGCAAAGTTCAAACGAACTTCATGTTGACCATAACCAGGTCAAAGCAGAAAGTCAAACAATGTTTGACTTTCATGCTAAAAACGCATAAAAGCACGAAAGAATACTTACAAAGGGTCCAAGCAAGGAAATCTTGATCCAAGTTGCTCATGTATGAAGTACAAGACCCCAACTTAGAGCAATTGAATCAGATTTGTGAGTTGCAAGGAATGAGAGCTTGGGTTTATATAGGAAACCCACAACCGTTAGGATCGTTTCTCGCATTTCGTGCTTCGATCTTGGCCCTCCACTTGGGCACATGGTTGTCACACCCCGACCGCGTAAAACAACAAATCACGACGGAATCATCGGGGAGTGTTGTAACATAATCATTGTTTCAAAACACACGGAAATTTGAAGTTTCGTTTTATTAAACATTAATTATTTACATCGTCTGGAAATCTAAATAAACAAGTTAAACATAGTCTATCATTGTTATTAAGTCACTAAGGCCTCGTCCAGTCCTATGTGAGCATGCATCCTAGCAATCAACATCATTCAACAGCACCTGAAACATATGTGTAAACAAAGGCAGCAAAGAAATGCTGGCGAGTACATAGGGTTTTGAGAGTGTCGGATTCATGGCTAGTTTACATGTTGCAATACTTAATTAAATAAAAACCTTGTTTTGAAAAGTATTGTATTGCGACATAAGTAACCAACTCAAATCAAGTTGGTTATAGTGTATAAAATCTCGTAGCCATGATTCTTAACCCAAGACATTTATTTAATAAAATCTCGTTAATAAAACTCGTTAATTTATATCGTTTCAAAAACCTCGTTTGTGTGACATCGTTTCAAATTGTTTACCCAAGTGAACTAAATAACGCCACAGTATGTAATATGATGAAAACATATATATATATATATATATATATATATATAGGGAGTACCAGCGGCGTATCCACCATGCTTTCATCACATTACCCCCGTCCCGTTATCTAAACACTAACCGAAAACCAATCGTTTACCCAAATCGTTTAATTCGTTAAAAATCGCTTTAGTCGTTTAAATCATTCTCGTTTTAGATCGTGAAACTACTTTTGATTTTCTCGCTAATAACATCCAAACCTTCGTGACTCGACTATCTCGCCCATCGCATTAATAAACCACCAAAGGGTAAATTAACAATCACAGATTCAGTCGTTACCCACCTAACCCACACATAACCATGGGTGCATTTTGATAACGGGATTTGTCAGATCCTATGGTACCATAACCTAATACTGGTCGGTTCGGCCAAAATTAATGAATGTCATTCGTTATGTAACTACAACCAACAAGTTCATTCACATTATCGAAATCGTTATTAGTTTAGTATAAACCAGCTTACTCGTTTTGAAACCATCGTTAAAATCATCGAAAACGTTTTGATACATATGAATCACCCCAAAACAATCGAAAACAGTAAAAGAGGGGATCTATGTACTCACCTTTGGGTGCGTTTTTATATGCTAACACAATCCCTCAATTTGTTCATCCTAAATTAAATAAGAATGATTTAATAATCAAAAACTCATAAAAATACCGAAGTTTCTCCGATACTTAGAATTTTCACATAACTTTGAGTTTTCTCGAAAAGTTATTATTTTTGATTATTTTGGTGTATTTGTATATATACATTTACTCAAGCGTAATACACATAATCTCGTCAACACTAGCACATCATCATACACATATTGTAAAACACATAGCACATTGTAACACATAAAATAACCCATGGATAACCCATTCTAGTGTATGTCGAAAAACACTTATTTTTGCGATTCGGTAACATTTTTGGGCGTCGGAAGTCACGTATGACTAACCAATCACCAAGTAAACTTAATATAAGTTAAATTACTTATTTTTATAGCAAAAATATCAGTTTGGTTACTGATCTAAAACAATTTAATAAAAATCCTCCGAAAAGGCGATTTTTGACCGTTTTACCGCATAGTTTTGCATCAAACGTTACCCGAACCTTCCCAAATCGAAATGACTTGAAATTTTAACACAACCCATGTTATTTACTGAATAAAATAATGGTTATACTCATGATAGTTCAGGTCTTAAACAAAGCACATAAATCATGCAAATTTCACATAATTTACCACTTTTTAAGCTATATGTACAACATGCAAAGCTATTAAACCTATGTCAAAGTTTCATGCCATTATAATTTACCAAATAAATGTTATTTTTGTGTTTATAACCTGTTAAAAAATTATTTTTGTCATATAGCCATTTTTCATCACTTCTTGAGCTTTAAACCAACATAGATTCACATGTACAAGTGCCTAAAGCATACTATCATAGCAACATCATTTTTTTGTGAGTTTAAAAACATCAAATATGAGGTTTATTCAGATTTATTTGCTGAAGTAATTTACATTTAACATATCATACATAAATCTCCAAATACTTGCATTTTTACCACTATTCATGAACATGTAACAACATAAACAAGTACTTAACAAGAAATCGAACTTCAAGACTCATACACACTTATATATATATATATATATATATATATATATATATATATATATATATATATATATATATATATATATATATATGTACGGTTATACATACATATATATCACCACCATTTTTTATTTGTTTCAATACCCATTTCATTTTGGATTTCAAGTTTAGTGAAAATCCCAAGATTCAAGAGAAACTTCAATCATCAAGAACAACCAAGAATCTAAAGTATGATTTAAAAACAAATGTTATACCTTCAAGATTCAAGTAGGTTGTAGGATGAGATTTTGATGATAGGAAGCTTGTAATCACTTGACAACACCTTGGGAACACCCTTAGATCTTCATACTAACTTGAAAGTTGCTAGAAATGAGCTTGAATTCTCAAGAACAAGACTTGAAGGTGGTGAATGTAGAGAGAGAGAGATGGGACGGTTGTAGGAGGGAGAGAGAGTGAGGGTTGAGTGTTGATCTTGAAATGAAAGATATGAAGATATAAAAAGGATATGGAAAGATTATGAAGGATTTCATGCAAAGACACTTGTCCACATATGGATCCAAAGTGATATTTAGAAATCTTGCAAAAATTTGGTGGGTCCCCATGTAGATATATGACCGTAAATATAAGATGGGGGAGGGGTCCAAGTGTAATTTTTATATAAATATGCTATATGTAGGCTAAAACGGGTGTTTAACTGGATACCGGGTATTTTATCTAGCGTTTAAACCCTGGTTTATGGCATTCTAAATTATTTTTAATATTCTATAAAAATAATCTTGCCAAAATATTACTGAAATAAATTTCAGTTGCCGAGACTGGCTGCGTTATCTGCGTTTTGCTGTAGAAGCACTGTGTTGCGCAGAAACACACGGTACGCGCTTTAACTTGAAAAATAACGTTTTTAGGCGTTTTAATTTATTTTTCAACACGGACCTGATTAAAATAAAAATTTAATCGTAACAGAATATTTTTGGGATTTAAATATTATCTGGGCAGTCACCAATGTTCGTTTTGCAGTTTTGTCGTAATTTGTTCTTTAGTTCAAATAAACATGTTTTTGCCATACTGAATCCTTCGAAACTTATTTCTAAGTTATGTAAAGGATATTTAAGGTATGTTTGGCTTATGTCACTATTCCGGAGTGTTTGTCGTGTTAAACTGACTGTGTTTATGCACCAGTTTGCGTATAACCTTCCAGAAAGTGATTTAAAGCTTGAAATCGGAATCGAATCAAATTGTAAAATCATCAAACACAATAACACATATAATAACACCAAAACACATTGTTTTATTGATAACCAACATCGTTTTACATTATACGATGCTTACAGAACAAAGTTGTCACAGTCTCCCCTACTTTTGGAAATTTCGTCCCGAAATTTTATTTAGAGGAAACTTGTGAAAGCTTGAAACATGATGTCGAAAAGATAAAACAACACTGGTTAGAGTTCCGAACTTCTAGTAACTTTAAATAACATTATGCTTGCAATGTAAGAGGGACACTTATATACAAGTATATGAAGCGCCATTGGTGCGTCCACCGTACCTTCATTACATTGTTCACGTTTCGCTATTGTTGTCACTATTGGTTCTTACACATGTTAAATCTTACTGTGGTTTCCGTGCACTAAATTTTTATAATTATGTACGCGTCCATAATTACGTAATTCCTTGCATAGTCCACACAATGCATTTAATAATGTGTAGGGGAAAACCAAATGAATGAACCTGTGATGAGTGTGACTGGACCACCATAGGGTCCTTTCAGCTGTATCGTCACATGCCACTCTTAACCAGATTTTGAATCAATCTTTAACTAGACCACTCAAGGGTCTCTTTTCGAATCATGGAATGGTACTATATAACCCAAGGGTCTTAACTACCATGTAGAAGCCCATTAAGGATTTAATGTAGTACCTTTTGAATACCCTACTATGAATCCCTCATATGAAGATATGGAAGACTCTATGAGGATTTGGATAACGAAAATCAGATCACATAATAAAATAGAACACATAAACACATAATCGCATTAATCGTTTAACTTGACCTTTAATTTGTTATCTTTGGACACGGGTATTTAAAGCATACCAGGAATCCAATCCGTGGATTTCATTTGGCACTTTAAATATTATCAAGAATCTAACTATGAAGATAGGAAGATCTTAATAGGAATTCGGTTTGTCCTTATTGATTTGTAATGTACATATTAAGGTGTACAAGGAATCCAATCAGGGCTCTGATTTGGGCGATAATCATCCACAAGTATTCTTAAAATAGAGCAACCCATCGCCCTTTCGTTTCGAGTTTAAGCTCGTGTTGAAGTGGTAGTTCATATTTCAATAAGTCTTCGTTTACACAAAATCGTTGTTCTTGAAGGACACGAGATTGAATATCAGATAGAGTTTGAACAAAATGAAGCTTGACTCGCTCCTTTCAACCAAGCGCATTGGCTACGACATTCGCCTTACCAGGAAGGTAGCGAATCTCGAAATCGTAATCATTCAAGAGCTCAACCCATTGTCGCTGTCTCATGTTCAGCTCCTTCTGATTAAGAATGTGCTGGAGACTTTTGTGGTCTTGTGAAAACCACACACTTCATTCCATAGAGGTAGTGTCTCCAGATTTTGAGAGCAATTACCACAGCACCTAACTCAAGATCATGAGTTGTGTAGTCCTTCTCGTGAACCTTCAACTGTCTTGACGCATATGCTATGACTTTACCTCATTGCATAAGAACACAACTAAAGCCTAGATTCGACGCGTCACAGAAGATAACGAAATCATCGTTTCCATTGGGCAAGGACAAAACATGAGCATCACATAGCTTCCATTTCAGTGTTTGGAACGCTTCTTCTTGCTTGTATCCCCACTCCAAAGGCTTATTCTTCTGAGTCAAGTAGTGAGTGGCACTGCGATCCTCGAGAAGTTTGAAATAAAACGCCGATAATAACCAGTGAGACCAAGAAAAGAACGAATTTCTGTAGGTGTCGTTGGTGTATTCCAATCCTTAATTGCAGCAATTTGGATGGATCCACATGAATACCCTGCTTGTTGACTACATGACCCAAAAATGAACTTCTTTAAGCCAAAATTCACACTTGGAGAATTTAGCGAAAAGTTTGTTCCTTCTTTAGGAGTTCCAATGTCAAACGAAGGTGTTGCTCATGATCGGCTCGAGACTTTGAATAAATGAGAATATCATCGGTGAACATAATAATGAACTTGTCTAAATAAGGTTTACAGACCCTATTCATTGAGTCTATGAAGATAGCTGGGGCATTCGTCAAACCAAAAGGCATGATAGTGAACTCGTAATGCCCATATCTTGTACGGAATGCAGTTTTGGGAATATCTTCTTCGAGTACACGAAGTTGATGATACCCAGATCGTAGGTCGATCTAAAAAAAGCATGCAGCCTTGCAGCTGGTCGAAGAGATCATCAATTCTAGGTAGGGGATATCGATTCTTGATGGTAAGCTTATTAAGCTCACCATAATCGATACACATTTGAAAAGATCCATCTTTCTTTTTCACAAAGAGGACAGGAGCTCCCCAAGGCAAAAAGCTCGGACGGATGAATCCTTTATCAGACGACTCTTGAAGTTGTTTCGATAACTCTTGCATCTCCGATGGTGCAAGATGATAAGGTGCTTTCGCAATCGGATTGGCATTGGGTACAAGATTAATATGAAACTCGACTTGACAAACTGGAGGTAAACCAGACAGTTCATCAGGAAACACCACTGGATAAATCCGAACAATCGGGATATCCTGAATACTCTTGTTCTTGTCTTTCTCCTTGGTGACACGTGCTAGGAAAGCAACATATCCTTTTCTTAAATTTCTTTGGGCCTTTGTACACGACATAAGCTTCAAACCATCAGATGGCTTCTCGCCACGAACTTCCAGAACATCGCCAGACGGAAGAGGGATACGAACAATCTTATCGAAACAAACCACCTCAGCATATTGTTTGGTTAACCAATCCATCCTTATGATAATCTCGAAACTCCCAAGTTGCATCAGTGTGAGGTCAAAAGGAAAAAAATGATTACTCAAATTGCCACTTCGTTTCTTAGAATGAAACGAGCACTTAGAATTTTCGAGGGAATCATGAGCGATCGTATGAACGAGACAACTACAAATACGGTTCTTTGGTGTAGGTATCGTAGGGGTATGCCATACACACATACAACTATATTTGTACATCAGAATTGCAAAAATAAAGATTTATTTATAAACAAAATTGATTGTTTCCGAGTTCAAAGGAAAACATTAGAAACATAAACATAAGATTCGAATTATTCAAAGCAGCAGGTTCTTCTAATTGGCCAAATGCTCATCCGTGGGTTGGATTTGCATTGAAAATCTTTGGGTATCGGTCCCTGACATAACCCGTCTCGCCATAGGTGTAGCAAATACCAGGAGGAAAATGAGACGGTGCTGGATCTGTTTGAAATTGAACGGGGTTCTGAAAAGCTTGGTTTAACACAGTGACTGAACGACAGTCTCGTGCCAAATGACCAATGAGCCCACAGTTGAAACATTTCCAGCATTTGACTCTGGCATAGTGGTGGAGGTTACACTGATTGCACAGAGGAGCAATTCCTAAGTACAGCTTCTTGACTGGTGGTGCTGCCACCTGGCTAGTTTTTGCTTGATTTGCTGCAACGGCTACGGGATCCTTTGGAGCTTTACGCTTCTTTGACTTTTTCGATGGCTCGGCTTCTGCTTCTTTCGATTCTTCTTGGGTGGCTTCGTTATTGAGGCGAGACATGGCGATACCTAAATCCACAGTCTTCAAGATTACTTCGCCTATTCGCTGGGCAAATTTGGCAGTTTGCTCGGACATTTGAATGTCATTGCGGTGAAGAGACATTCCAGAGGAAATGAAAGATATAGGAGAAAACAAGTGAAATGTTAATGGATAATTAAAACAGAACAACAACGCATAGAAATTGCGATCATTTGTTTGTTACTTAAGGCAAACAAATGTGACGGTGGTTAATCAAAGTAAACGGGTCATATTAATGTATCACCGAAGACATACTCGCCTATAAGTGAACACTCACCCCAAGAGTTCCCAGGTAAGAGTGACTGGTCCGACGCTGCGGATTTGTACGAACACTATAGCCTTAGACAGAAAGCTCAGGGTACAGGCATTCACTCTTCCAGTTTGCACGTGTTCACATTATTTAGACCCAAACTTTGACGAGATTTTGAAAACTCAGAAGGCACTAAGCCAAATATGAATCAAACTGGAAGGGTTCAAAACCTAGTAATCAACCATCCTAGAACATATGATTAATTTTCGAAGCAGATTCGGATTTTGTGTTCTTGTTGTGGTCGTCACCTAAGGATAAGTGACGGTATTGTTTTAAGATCTAAACACACGAATCTTGTGTTAGGGTCCTAGGAAGGTTATAGACTAGGTCAAAGCATTACTAATAACCTAATTCCCTATAACCATGAGCTCTGATACTAACTCTTCTGTCACACCCTGACCGCGTAAAACAACAAATCGCGGCAGAATCGTCGGGGAGTGTTGTAACAGAATCATTGTTTCAAAACACACGGAAATTTGAAGTTTCATTTTATTAAACATTAATTATTTACATCGTCTGGAAATCTAAATAAACAAGTTAAACATAGTCTATCATTGTTATTAAGTCACTAAGGCCTCGTCCAGTCCTATGTGAGCATGCATCCTAGCAATCAACATCATTCAACAACACCTGAAACATATGTGAAAACAAAGTCAGCAAAGAAATGCTGGCAAGTACATAGGGTTTTGAGAGTGTCGGATTCATGGCTAGTTTACATGTTGCAATACTTAATTAAATAAAAACCTTGTTTTGAAAAGTATTGTATTGCGACATAACTAACCAACTCAAATCAAGTTGGTTATAGTGTATAAAATCTCGTAGCCATGATTCTTAACCCAAGACATTTATTTAATAAAATCTCGTTAATAAAACTCGTTAATTTATATCGTTTCGAAAACCTCGTTTGTGTGACATCATTTCAAATTGTTTACCCAAGTGAACTAAATAACGCCATGGTATGTAATATGATGAAAACATACATATATAGGAAGTACCAGCGGCGTATCCACCATGCTTTCATCACATTACGCCCGTCCCATTATCTAAACACTAACCGAAAACCAATCGTTTACCCAAATCGTTTAATTCGTTAAAAATCACTTTAGTCATTTAAATCATTCTCGTTTTAGATCGCGAAACTACTTTTGATTGTCTCGCTAATAACATCCAAACCTTCGTGACTCGACTATCTCGCCTATCGCTTCTCGCATTAATAAACCACCAAAGGGTAAATTAACAATCACATATTCAGTCATTACCCACCTAACCCACACATAACCATGGGTGCAGTCTGATAGCGGGATTTGTCAGATCCTATGGTACCATAACCTAATACTGGTCGGTTCGGCCAAAATTAATGAATGTCATTCGTTATGTAACTACAACCAACAAGTTCGTTCACATTATCAAAATCATTATTAGTTTGGTATAAGCCATCTTACTCGTTTTGAAACCATCGTTAAAATCATCAAAATCGTTTTGATATATATGAATCACCCCAAAAATATCGAAAACAGTAAAAGAGGGGATCTATGTACTCACCTTTGGGTGCGTTTTTATATGTTAACACAATCCTTCAATTTATTCGTCCTAAATTAAATAAGAATGATTTAATAATCAAAAACTCATAAAAATACCGAAGTTTCTCCGATACTTAGAATTTTCACATAACTTTGAGTTTTCTCGAAAAGTTATTATTTTTGATTATTTTGGTGTATTTGTATATATACATTTACTCAAGCGTAATACACATAATCTCGTCAACACTAGCACATCATCATACACATATTGTAAAACACATAGCACATTGTAACACATAAAATAACCCATGGACAACCCATTCTAGTGTATGTCGAAAAACACTTATTTTTGCGATTCGGTAACATTTTTGGGCGTCGGAAGTCACGTATGACTAACCAATCACCAAGTAAACTTAATATAAGTTAAATTACTTATTTTTATAGCAAAAATATCAGTTTGGTTACTGATCTAAAACAGTTTAATAAAAATCCTCCGAAAAGGCGATTTTTGACCGTTTTACCGCATAGTTTTGCATCAAACGTTACGCGAACCTTCCCAAATCGAAATGACTTGAAATTTTAACACAACCCATGTTATTTACTAAATAAAATAATGGTTATACTCATGATAGTTCAGGTCTTAAACAAAGCACGTAAATCATGCAAATTTCACATAATTTACCACTTTTTAAGCTATATGTACAACATGCAAAGCTATTAAACCTATGTCAAAGTTTCATGCCATTATAATTTACCAAATAAATGTTATTTTTGTGTTTATAACCTGTTAAAAAATTATTTTTGTCATATAGCCATTTTTCATCACTTCTTGAGCTTTAAACCAACATATATTCACATGTACAAGTGCCTAAAGCATACTATCATAGCAACATCATTTTTTGTGAGTTTAAAAACATCAAATATGAGGTTTATTCAGATTTATTTTCTGAAGTAATTTACATTTAACATATCATACATAAATCTCCAAATACTTGCATGTTTACCACCATAAGAAATCGAACTTCAAGACTCACACGCATTTATATATATATATATATGTACGGTTATACATGCATATATATCACCACCATTTTTTATTTGTTTCAATACCCATTTCATTTTAGATTTCAAGTTTAGTGAAAATCCCAAGATTCAAGAGAAACTTCAATCATCAAGAACAACCAAGAATCTAAAGTATGATTTAAAAACAAATGTTATACCTTCAAGATTTAAGTAGGTCGTAGGATGAGATTTTGATGATAGGAAGCTTGTAATCACTTGACAACACCTTGGGAACACCCTTAGATCTTCATACTAACTTGAAAGTTGCTAGAAATGAGCTTGAATTCTCAAGAACAAGACTTGAAGGTGATGAATGTAGAGAGAGAGAGAGATGGGACGGTTGTAGGAGGGAGAGAGAGAGAGATGGGACGGTTGTAGGAGGGAGAGAGAGTGAGGGTTGAGTGTTGATCTTGAAATGAAAGATATGAAGATATAAAAAGGATATGGAAAGATTATGAAGGATTTCATGCAAAGACACTTGTCCACATAAGGATCCAAAATGATATTTAGAAATCTTGCAAAAATTTGGTGGGTCCCCATGTAGATATATGACCGTAAATATAATATGGGGGAGGGGTCCACGTGTAATTTTTATATAAATATGCTATATGTAGGCTAAAACGGGTGTTTAACTGGATACCGGGTATTTTATCTAGCGTTTAAACCCTGGTTTATGGCGTTCTAAATTATTTTTAATATTCTATAAAAATAATCTTGCCAAAATATTACTGAAATAAATTTCAATTGCCGAGACTGGCTGCGTTATCTGCGTTTTGCTGTAGAAGCACTGTGTTGCGCAGAAACACACGGTACGCGCTTTAACTTGAAAAATAACGTTTTTAGGCGTTTTAATTTATTTTTCAACACGGACCTGATTAAAATAAAATTTTAATCATAACATAATATTTTTGGGATTTAAATATTACCCGGGCGGTCACCAATGTTCGTTTTGCAGTTTTTTCGTAATTAGTTCTTTAGTTCAAATAAACATGTTTTTGCCATACTGAATCCTTCGAAACTTATTTCTAAGTTATGTAAAGGATATTTAAGGTATGTTTGGCTTATGTCACTATTCCGGAGTGTTTGTCGCATTAAACTGACTGTGTTTATGCACCAGTTTGCGTATAACCTTCCAGAAAGTGATTTAAAGCTTGAAATCGGAATCGAATCAAATTGTAAAATCATCAAACACAATAACACATATAATAACACCAAAACACATTGTTTTATTGATAACCAGCATCGTTTTACATTATACGATGCTTACAGAACACAGTTGTCACAATGGTATTGCTAAACAATGGGACACTTAAAAACCATCAAATCTAGCCAAAAGTATCCCAAAATCAGCTGCCAAAACCATCAAAAACAAGCTGGAAATCCAAATTCAATGTTTTTGATCTGGGCAGCTCTCGCCGGCCATGTAAGAATAAGCCTGGGCTTACGCCCCAGGCCTAGCAAGTTTGGCAGAATTACAGTTTTAGCCTCTGCAGGCCTAAAACTTGGTTTACGATGCATTTTTGACACGTTTATGCCTCGTTAACCCCATTTCAAGGCTATATAATGAAGTTAAAGTATAGAGAACTTAAAAATATGCTCAAAAATATCTCGGATGTCGGTTTGTTTGGTCGTACGGTTGCGTTATTCGGTTAATTATGACGGAAGTCGTAACGAACGCAAAAACGATCCAAATTAAGCGACGAATGGAATTTTATCATGCCAATCACTAAAATAAAATATTTTAATGATTACATAAATTTTTGGATGTCCGGATATATTCAGAACGTAAGATATGCGCGAAAATGCAAACTTATGCACTTTTTGACGCTTTTAGTCCCTATTGATCAAATAAGTTTATTTTTGCATACCAAACCCCTCAAAGGCTATTTCTAAGCTATGTAAAGGATATTTAGGGTATGTTTAACTTATGATCAAGTTCCGGAATGTTCGTTACTATACAAATAGGTATAGTTTCACAGTTTGACACAAATAGTCCCTGCGATCGAACAAAATTGATTTCAACACACCAAACCATCCAAAACTTATTTCTAAGTTATGTGAAGGTTATTTAAGGTATGTTAAGCCTATGTCACTATTCCGGAGGGTTTGTCGCGTTAAACTATCCGCGTTTACGCACCAGTTTGCGTATAACATTCCAGAAAGCGATTTAAAGCTTGAAATCGGAGTCGAATCAAATCGTAAAATCACCAAACACAAATACACACATAATAACATGAAAACACATATAATAACACCAAATCACATTGTTTTATTGATAATTAACATTGTTTTACATTGTACATCGATTACAGAACACAATTGTCACAGTTTGACGCTTAACGAGCTAGGTGGAAGCTTGAGGAGGGAGCGAGTCAAACAGATCGCGTATGAAGGAAAGATGTATTTGAGCGCAAGGTAAGTAAAGCTTACACTTTACTATTAGAACACCTACTTGTTGTAGTCTTTATGAATAAGATAAAACGTGTGACACCTGTGCCTCCACAGCCATCAAACAGGTACCAAATCAGTGAAATATTGTATTTCATACTTGGGATTTGTATAAATATGTGTATCATTTTCACATATCAATTCTTGTTCGATTTCGAGCTCTAAATCGCTTTCTGGGAAGTTATACGCGAACTGATGCGTAAACGTAATCAGTTTAACCCAACAAATACTCTGGAACAGTGACATGGGCTTAACATACCTTAAATAACCTTTACATAACTTAGAAATAAGTTTTGAAAGGTTTGGTGTGTCTAAATCAAGTTTATTCGCTTACAGGGACTAATTTCGACAAACTTCATTAGTATTCTGATTCATACTGTAACGAACATTCCGGTACATGATCATAAGTTAAACATGCCCTAAATATCCTTTACATAGCTTAGAAATAGGCTTTGAGGTGTTTGGTGCGCAAAAATAAACTTATTTGATCAACAGGGACAAAAAGCGTCAAAAAGTGCACAAGTTTGCATTTTCGCGCATATCTTACGTTCTGAATATATCCGGACATCTAAAAATTTATGTAATCATTAAAATATTTTATTTTAGTGATTGGCATGATAAAATTTCATTCGTCGCGTAGTTTGGATCGTTTTTCACGTCCGTTCGTGTTTCGTAGTAATTAACCGAATAACGTGTTCGTACGACCAAACGAACCGACATCCGGCATATTTTTGAGCATGTTTCATGTCCTCTATGCTTAGGCATCATTGTAGAGCCTTTAAAATGGCTTAACGGGCTTTAAACGTGTCAAAATAGGCCTTATACATGTGCAAGGACCAAAACAACAACAATTGAAACTGTTTCTGATATGCAGGGCGGTCGCGGGCCGCGTAAGCCTGTTCCAGCTGCAGAAAATGTTTTCCAGCTATTTCCAGCCTATTCCAGCTGTTTTCTTGTGTTGCAAATGGTATTTTTGAATCTATGGGCTTGTTATAAGGCACACATGGTATTCTAAAACCATGGGCACACTTGTACGACTCAGATCGAAGCTCGGTTTTCGATGAACGATCTTAACAGTTACCCGAAAACTATATATACCCACTTCCATTTCACTCCAAACTCACACTTTGATCTGATTTCTCTAAGTTGAAGGTTAAAACCTTCATACCTGAGAATTCTAAGATCAGATCTCCATTTGCTTGGTCCTTTTGTAAGTCTCTTTCGTTCTTTTACGCGTTTTAAGCACGAAAGTCAAACTGTGTTTGACTTTCTGCTTTGACCAGTTTATGGTCAACATGAAGTTAGTTTGAACATCGCAACGTGAGCATAATCACGATGGTCATAGTCCTTAGTGACTATACCTACTGATTACCACGTTATTTAGGCATAGTGACGAGTTATAGTTTCGGTCAAAATGCGTATTCTTGCGTATTTTGCAACCAAACTATTCTTGGGTATCAAAACCCTTTGTTTTGATACCAAACCTGTTTTCAAACTTCGTTAAACATGTTTTAGCATGTTTAACTCGTCACTTTAGGTTTAGTGCTTATATAGGGTCGTAAGATGTGCGGTCTAAACAACCGCTTAGACTTTCGAACCTGACCCGTTTTGTCGATCATTAGGATCCGACCAAACATGTTTTGTGACCATAGTTGTATAGGGAATAACCATCCAAGGTCATACCTTATGGTCACTTCGTTTAGTTAGTTGTATGATAGGTAATTTATATGCCTTAGGAAAATGACCAAAATGCCCTTTTTGCGTATAAATTCATTTTAAGCTTATGTAACCTAAATTTTGACATCTAAACCGATTAGGCAACATTATTAGACATGTTAAGGCATATAATACTTATCATAGGACTAGTTAGGCGGTCCAAACGCGTTTTACATGAGCGACGCGTTAAAGTAGCATAAGCTACCTAAATGGGTCGTATTGGGTCGTAAGCACTTAGGATAGGTTTCGTTTTAGAATGTAGGCTTTGTTAAACCATATTACATGAGTTCCTATACTCATTTGGTTTACGAAACCTCATTCTATCTGATCTTCCAATTTAGGTCTGGTTTATTTACGTAGTTACCTATATTAGGTGCCGTTTGATTTCCGTGATCCCTCTAGCTTTGCTTGGTTGTTATTCAAGACTTCTAAGCACCCTCAAGTGAGTACATAGTCCCCTCTTTTACTGTTTTTCAAACATTTTGGGGGTGATACACATGTGCCTACTTGTTACTTTCGTGCTTTCCATGTTTTTATATCATACTTGCTATGTTCATTAGTACACGTATAGTACATGATATTATCCGTGTTTTTGCTATGTATGTCCATTTAGTGCATACTTAGTACATTGTTTTACATTACATTTCATGCTATGTATGTCCATTTAGTGCATACTTAGTACATTGTTTTACATTACATTTCATGCTATGTATGTTCATTTAGTGCATACTTAGTACATTGTTTTACATTACATTTCTGTTGCATATGTTTACTCAGCATATGGACACATTGTTTTACATTTCTACTTTGTATGTTCATTTAGCTTATTAAAGTACATTATTTTCATAAAACATGCTTACATTTTGGTATGACATTTGGTTTTTAAATGGGACAAAAATACATTCATTAACATTGATCACGCTGCTTGGTAGTAAGTAATGGTACCATAGGAATTGACAACTCTCGTTCCTAAAATCCTAGGTTTGTTTGGGTTGAAGGAATGACTGAATCCAATATACATAGTTTAGATAATGTAACAACTGTGCTTGTAATCACTATGAACAGTTATGTTATCAATAAAACAATGTTATTTGATCCCAATGTTTGTTTTGTTATGTTATACATTTTTCATGTTTTGACTTTTATGTAATTTCAAACTCTACATCGCTTTCTGGAGGGTTATACGCAAACTAGTGCGTAAACGTACTCAGTTTAATGCGAGAAATACTCCGGAACATCAACATATACTCAACATACCTTAAATAACCTTTACATAACTTAGAAATAAGTTTTGAAGGCTTTGGTATGGCAAAAACAAGTTAATTCGCTTACAGGGACTAAATATGACAAACTGCGAAAGTATGTCAATTTGAACTGTAACGAACTTTCCGGAACATGACCATAAGTTAAACACACCTTAAATATCCTTTACATAGCTTAGAAATAGGCTTTGAGGGGTTTAGTGTGCTAAAATAAACTTTTGGGACATTCAGGGACTAAAAGTGTCAAAAAGTGCACAAGTTTGCATTTTCGCGCATAACTTACGTTCTGAATACATCTGGATATCCAAAAATTTATGGAAGCATGACTATATTTTATTTTAGTGTTCGCCTTAAGAAAAATCCATTCGTCGCGTCATTTGGATCGTTTTTCGCGCTTATGCGCATTCCGTCGTACTTAAGCGAACATCGCGTTCGTACGACCAAACGAACCATCATCCGGCATATTTTTGAACATGTTTTGAGTTCCCTATACTTTAACTTCATTTTAGAGCCTTGAAATGAGGTTAACGGGGTTCAAACGCATCGAAAATCGCTTAAACAAGGTGCAGGGACCATTTATGTAAAATCTGCCAAAACAGGGGCCTAGCGTGACGCGACGGGCCTTAGCGTCACGCGAGCCCCCTTCTGGACCAGATTAAGTGTATTTGACAGCTGGTTGCAGCTGTTTTGCACTCCCTAACCCCTTGCCAAGTGTTGATTCCTTATGGTGGTGAGCATTTTGAGGCACCACAACTTTCCGACAAGTGTACGCCTTGGATCATGGCACGTTTTACAACAAACGATCTTAACGGTTACCCGAAAACTATAAATACCCATCCACCCTCAACCCCAAAACCCACAAATCTGATTAAGAAAGCTCTAAGTTGGAACCTTCGTTTCATACCTGAGCTATTTTGATCTGGGTTAGCATTCGGGGACCCTTCGTAAGTATTCTTTCGTTCTTTTCCTTATTTTTACTGCTTTTCGAGTCAGAAAGTCAAACTTTGTTTGACTTTCAGCGTTGGCCAGTAATGGTCAATGCGAAGTTCGTTAGAACTTCGCAACGTGATTGTAATCACAATGGTTATAGTCCCTTGGGACTATGCCTACTGATTACCACGTTGTCTAGGGTCGTAGGGTAGGCGATCTAATAAATCGCCTATACCTTCGAACCCGACCCAGTTTGGTCGATCATTAGGATCCGACCAAATACATTAGGTGACCATAGTGTAGGGAATAACCTTCCGAGGTTATACCTTATGGTCACGACGTGTAAGTAGTTGTATGATAGGTAGTTTATATGCCTTAGGTAAATTACCAGAATACCCTTTTCATACATAATTGGTAATTTAGCATATGTAACCTAAACTTTTGTCACATAACTGATTATTTAACATGTTTAGGCATATAATACTTGTCATAGGACTAGTTAGGCGGTCCGAACGCATTTCACGCGCACGACACGTTAAAGTAGCATAAGCTTCCTAAACGGGTCGTAATGGGTCGTAAACAATTATGTTAAGTTTCATTTAGCATGTAGGCTTTGTTAAACCATATCACGTGAGTTCCGACACTCATTTGGTTTACAAATCCTAATGCTACCCAGTCTTCCGAGATAGGTCCGGTTTATTAACATAGTTACCTATACTAGGTGCCGTTTGATTCCGAGATCTCTTGCATTGCTTGGTGGTTATCTTTATACAACTGAGCAATCTCAAGTGAGTACATAGACCCCTCTTTTACTGTTTTCCAAACTGTTTTGGGGTGGAACACATGTGCCTACTTGTTACTTTCATGCTTTCCTGTTTTCACATCATATACATGCTATGTTCGTTAGTACATTATAGTACATGATTTCATGACATTTCCTGCTAGGTGTGCCCATTGTGTGCATTACTTAGTACATTGTTTTACATGACATTTCCTGCTAGGTGTGCCCATGGTGTGCATTACTTAGTACATTGTTTTACATGACATTTCCTGCTAGGTGTGCCCATTGTGTGCATTACTTAGTACATCGTTTTACATGACATTTCACGCTATGTATGTTCATTTGATTACATACTTAGTGCATTGTTTTCACATGCTCACATTTTGTTATGACATTTGGTTTGTTTACATGGGACAATATATCCATTAACATTAGCTACGCCGTTCGTTAGTAGGTAGTGGTACCATAGGAATTGACAACTCCCGTTCCGGACATCCCAGGGTAAGGGGACAGAAAGGAATGACCGAATTCGTTGACATTAAGACAGATAGACCTTTAATTTGTTTAAAGGGTTTATCACCACAGTCGCCAGGCTTGGATGTATGCATTTTCACAATACCACATAAATGTTCATATTAAATAGTTGCATGCATTTACACAAAACATAGCTTTGATTTAAACCAAGTTTTACTTCAATACTTTGTTTTTGTGCATATGGTTTAGTTTGAGACATTTCACTTGCCATACATGGATATTTGACATAGACATTTGACATGGATATTTGACATAGACATTTGACATGGATATTTGACATAGACATTTGACATGATTTACATTTGACATATTATTCAATACATTTGACAATTGGTTTAAACATAGACTTCTTACATTGGTTGGTTTGGTTTGATTAAGTGATTAAGTAACGATGCGTGTGTAATATGATACAAGCATGGTGGATACGCCGCTGGTACTTCCTATATATAAGTGTTTGTATGGTATTACATGTCGTAACGTTATTTGAATCATTTCAGTTTGAGACATAGAACATTTTATACAAATAACATACTTTTCACAAGACATTGATTTACAAACAACTTATCTTATACAAACACATTTTTACATGGTTATTTATTTAACCTGACATTTACTTATACATATCATCTGATCTTATTGTTTTCAAATGATTTACAAGACAAAGCAAATTACAAGGTTCATGACTAAACATTTTTCTTAAACATAAGTCATGAATCCTATTTTCACAAACCTATGTATCTCACAGGCATTTTTATGCTGACGTACCTATTTTCACATGTGTTTTCAGGTGCTTTTCCATAGGATGTTGATCATGATACTAGGGCGGACCTGTGCCTTAGAGACTTTAAAAGAAGATAGACTATGTTTAATTATGTGCTGAACTCGTAAATTTCCTGTTTGAAACAATGTAACACCCTTGTTTAATAAATAAAATACACTTTGTTTGCCATGGATTTGAAACAATTAATTCTGTCGCAACACGCCCCGATGTTTCCGCCGCGATTTGTTGTTTTACGCGGTCGGGGTGTGACAGAAGAGTTGGTATCAGAGCCAATGGTTATAGGGAACTAGGTTATTAGTAATGCTTTGACCTAGACTATAACTTTTCTAGGAACCTAACACAAGTTATCTTGTGTTTAGATCTTAAAACATGTACATCACCTATCCTTAGGTGATTAACAAAACAAGGAACCAAAATTTTTCTGAAACGATTTTTGAAAAACAATCATCTGTTTTTGAATAAATTTTTACAAGGTTTTGAACCCTCAATTGTAAGGTTTTGAACCCTCTGTTTTATGGTTTTGAACCCTTTTCAGTATTGGTTTTTGGCCTTGTGCCTTCTAGTTTTCAAAAATCCCGTCAAACGTTTTGGGTTTTAAATAATGTGAACATGTGCAAACTGGAAGGGTGAATGCCTGTATTCTGGGTTTTCTGTCTAGGCAAGCACTTCGTATACATCTCAACCAGACGCGAGACCAGTTGTGCTTACCTGGGAATTCTTGGGATGAGTGTTCACTTATAGGCGAGCATGTCTTCATTATACATTATTTCTGACCCATTTACTTTGATTAGTCACTGTGTGTCGTTTGTCTGCTTTGTGATACGGACGAATGACCACCATCTTTGCTTTTGTTGATTTTGTTTCATCTCATTCTTTTTCATCCAATCATCTCACTCGTTTCTTTTCGTGTTTTCCTCTTTTAGAATGCCTCCTCGACGCGAGAATCAGATAGCTACTGCCGAGCTGGCAGAAATTATTGCGCAGCAGATGGCTGCTCAGTTTCCAAATCTCTTTGCTCAATGGAACCAGGCCAACAACAACAACAACGTTCCATGCAAATACAAGGATTTTAACCAGGCTAAACCACTCAAGTTTAGTGGTTCTGAGGGAGCGACTGGGCTTCTTCAGTGGTTCGAAAGCATAGAGAATACTTTTCGCCATGTGCAGTGTCCGGATAATCGCAAGGTCGAGTTCTCCTCGAGCGTATTTCAGAAGAGGGCTTTGACATGGTGGAACGGGGTTATGAGAGACCAGGGTGCTGAAGTTGCTCTCGCACAGACATGGGCTGAACTTAGAGCCCTTATGATGAGGGAATTCTGTCCTCGCCATGAGCAGCGAGCATTGGAGAAGGAGTTTGATGTTTTGAAGCAAGATAGTGGTGAGCACAGGGCTTATACTGATCGGTTTGAAGAATTGAGTCTGCTTTGCCCAACAATGGTTACCCCACTCGACAAGGCTATCGAGAGATACATCGATGGCCTACCTGACTCGGTACAAGACATTCTTACTGGTAGTAACCCTGCCACACTTCGTCAGGCGATCGAGTTATCTGCGACATTGACTGAGTCGCAGATCCGGAAGAACGAGTTACACAGGAAGGGTGACAAGGGCAAGAAGCAGTCGGCTGACAGGGAAGATAGCAAGAAAGGTCAAAACTTGAATGGAAAGAACTCTGGTTCTTCGAAGAGGTCAAAGAAGCGTAAGGCTTCTCAAAATTTTGCTATCACTGCCCAAGCTAATCAGGCAGCTCTCAACCAACCTGCACAGCCTCCAGCGAAGAGACCCTATTCAGGGAATGCACCTTTGTGCAATAGATGCAACAGTCACCACCAGCCGCAACTTCCATGCCGTTTCTGTACTAACTGTGGGAAATCAGGCCATCTCGCCAATGTTTGTCGATCTGCTCAGAATCCCGCGGTTCAGAACCCGGCTCAACAAATTGCTCAGCCTCCTGCACCACAACAAGGTCAAGCTGCAAGACCGCAATACCCACCTGGTGCTTGTTACAATTGTGGAGATCTGACCCACTATAGAAACCGGTGCCCAAGGCTAGCCAACCAGAACCAGAACCAGAATCCGGCTCCGGCTCGAGGCCGAGTTTTTAACATGAATGCCCAAGAGGCACAGGCTGACGATAATGTGGTGAACGGTACGTTCTTTATTAATAATCAACCTGCATCTGTTCTTTTCGATTCCGGTGCCGATAAGAGTTTCGTGTCATTATCTTTTGAGCAAATGCTTCGAGTGTCTAGAACAAAACTAGGCAAATCTTTGACAGTAGAGGTTGCTAGTGGTGAACCCATTATTCTTGATTCTGTTCTTCGCAACTGCCAGTTGAATCTTAACGACCATCTTTTTCCTATTGACCTCGCGCCTATGCAACTCGGAAGCTTCGACGTTATTGTGGGAATGGATTGGTTATCCAAGCATCACGCAGAGATAGTTTGTTCTAAGAAGATTGTTCGTGTGCCGCTTTCGACAGGCGAGATCCTGCAAGTTCAAGGTGAGAAGCCTACCGATGGTCTCAAACTCATGTCTTGTTTTAAAGCTCGGAAGTATCTGCAGAAGAACTATGTGGCTTTCTTAGCACATGTTACAGAAGATAAAGGCAAGGGTAAGTCTATTTCAGATATTTCTGTCGTTCGGGATTATTCTGAAGTATTCCCTGAAGACTTACCTGGTCTACCTCCAGCACGCCAAGTCGAGTTCCGCATTGATCTCGTACCTGGTGCAAATCCCATAGCCAGAGCTCCATATCGTCTTGCACCGTCTGAGATGCAAGAGTTGTCTAAACAGCTTCAGGAGCTCTCTGACAAAGGTTTTATCCGTCCCAGCTTTTCACCTTGGGGTGCTCCCGTTCTCTTTGTCAAGAAGAAGGATGGATCCTTTAGAATGTGTATCGATTATCGTGAGCTTAACAAGCTTACCATCAAGAATCGATATCCCCTACCTCGCATCGATGATCTCTTTGATCAGTTACAAGGCGCTTCTTATTTTTCGAAGATTGATCTGCGATCTGGATATCATCAACTTCGAGTGCAAGAAGAAGACATTCCGAAGACAGCATTCCGCACTCGTTATGGGCATTATGAATTCACAGTCATGCCATTCGGTTTGACTAATGCTCCTGCTGTTTTCATGGACTTAATGAATAGGGTCTGCAAACCTTATTTGGATCAGTTCGTCATTGTTTTTA
Source organism: Helianthus tuberosus (assembly GCA_030545235.1). Classification (NCBI taxonomy): domain Eukaryota; kingdom Viridiplantae; phylum Streptophyta; class Magnoliopsida; order Asterales; family Asteraceae; genus Helianthus; species Helianthus tuberosus. Next base: position 75,561,416 of record CM060449.1, on the reverse strand, counting down.
TCGATGACATCTTGATTTACTCTAAGACGCGAGCTGATCACGAGCAGCATCTTCGTCTTACTCTGGAACTCCTGAAGAAAGAGCAACTTTTCGCCAAATTCTCCAAGTGCGAATTTTGGCTTAAAGAAGTTCAATTTTTGGGACACATTATCAACGAACAAGGTATTCATGTAGATCCCTCCAAGATCAGTGCGATTAAGGATTGGGATACGCCTACTACTCCTACTGAAGTTCGTTCATTTCTTGGTCTAGCGGGTTATTATCGCCGCTTCATTGAAAACTTCTCTAAGATTGCAGTTCCTCTAACTGCTCTAACTCAGAAGAAAATGCCCTTTTACTGGGGATTCAAACAAGAGGAAGCTTTTCAACACTTGAAGCAGAAGCTTTGCGATGCGCCTGTACTATCATTGCCTGAGGGTGATGATGATTTTGTCGTGTATTGTGATGCATCTAAATTGGGTCTTGGCTGTGTTCTTATGCAAAGAAACAAAGTCATAGCTTATGCATCGAGGCAGTTGAAGATACATGAGAAGAACTACACCACTCATGATCTTGAGTTGGGTGCAGTTGTCTTTGCTCTCAAGATCTGGAGACACTATTTGTACGGTACAAAATGTGTGGTTTTCACTGACCACAAAAGTCTTCAGCATATCTTCAACCAAAAAGAACTCAACATGAGACAACGACGTTGGGTTGAGCTTTTAAACGACTATGACTGCGAAATTCGCTACCATCCTGGTAAGGCGAATGTCGTAGCTGATGCATTGAGTCGCAAGGAACGTACTAAGCTTCATTGTGTACGTGTTCAATCTGTTATTCAAGCTCGATCCGATATTCAAGCCCGCATTTCTCTAGCTCAACAATCCTGTGTTTCACAAGGTTTAATGGATAAGGAATTTCCCTATCACATAACACCTGCTCTGGAACTGAAGGACAATGGGTCATATTACTTCATGGACCGTTTGTGGGTCCCAAGCCAGGATGATCTTCGTGCCTTGCTTATGGATGAAGCCCATAAGTCTCGTTATTCTATTCATCCGGGCTCAGATAAAATGTATAAGGACCTTCGTGCACACTATTGGTGGCCTGGTATGAAGAAAGACATTGCCTTATACGTATCCAAATGCCTTACTTGTCTAAAGGTTAAGGCTGAACATCAGCGTCCTTCTGGTTTATTGGAGCAACCAGAGATCCCAGTTTGGAAATGGGAAAACATTACTATGGATCTCATTACCAAACTCCCGCGCACAAAGAAAGGTCATGATGCCATCTGGGTAGTCGTTGATCGTCTTACAAAGTCAGCACATTTCTTGCCAATCCGCGAGGATTTTCCTACTGACAGACTTGCTCAAATCTATGTAGATGAAATTGTGGCTCGACATGGTGTTCCTTTGAACATCATTTCTGACAGAGATGCTCGTTTCACTTCTCATTTTTGGAGAACCATGCAATCTGCCATGGGGACCCAACTTAATCTGAGCACAGCTTATCATCCGCAAACGGATGGTCAATCTGAGAGAACAATCCAGACTCTGGAAGATATGCTAAGAGCTTGTGTGATCGATTTTGGTGGTAGCTGGGATTCACATCTTAAATTGATTGAATTCTCCTACAACAACAGTTATCACACTAGCATCAAAATGGCTCCTTTCGAAGCTCTCTATGGTCGAAAATGTCGTTCACCAGTCTGCTGGAATGAGATTGGCGAGGCTCAACTTACTGGACCTGCCCTCATTTTAGAGACAACTGACAAGGTCAAGAAAGTTCGTGAAAACCTTCAGGCAGCTAGAAACCGTCAGAAGATTTACGCGGACCCAAAACGCAAAGCCTTTGAATTTCAAGTCGGTGATCGAGTATTACTTAAGGTCTCACCTTGGAAAGGTGTGATCAGATTTGGAAAGAAAGGAAAACTTGCACCTAGATACGTTGGACCATTCAAGATCGTCGAAAGAATCGGAAAGGTAGCCTACAGACTCGAGTTACCTCCTGAACTGGGAAATGTTCATCCAACTTTTCACGTGTCCAATCTCAAGAAGTGTACAGCTGATGAGAACTACTCCATACCGCTTGACGAAATTCGTGTTGGCAAAACACTGAAATTTGTTGAGAAACCAGTGGAAATCATGGAACGTGAAGTCAAGTGGCTTAAACGCAAGCGCATTCCTTTGGTCAAAGTTCGCTGGGAAGCTAAACGTGGACCCGAGTTTACTTGGGAACGCGAAGATCAAATGAAAGCGAAATATCCGCATCTTTTTCCACGAGTTTCCTCTAAATAAATTTCGGGACGAAATTTCCACAAGTAGGGGAGACTGTAACAACTGTGCTTGTAATCACTATGAACAGTTATGTTATCAATAAAACAATGTTATTTGATCCCAATGTTTGTTTTGTTATGTTATACATTTTTCATGTTTTGACTTTTATGTAATTTCAAACTCTACATCGCTTTCTGGAGGGTTATACGCAAACTAGTGCGTAAACGTACTCAGTTTAATGCGAGAAATACTCCGGAACATCAACATATACTCAACATACCTTAAATAACCTTTACATAACTTAGAAATAAGTTTTGAAGGCTTTGGTATGGCAAAAACAAGTTAATTCGCTTACAGGGACTAAATATGACAAACTGCGAAAGTATGTCAATTTGAACTGTAACGAACTTTCCGGAACATGACCATAAGTTAAACACACCTTAAATATCCTTTACATAGCTTAGAAATAGGCTTTGAGGGGTTTAGTGTGCTAAAATAAACTTTTGGGACATTCAGGGACTAAAAGTGTCAAAAAGTGCACAAGTTTGCATTTTCGCGCATAACTTACGTTCTGAATACATCTGGATATCCAAAAATTTATGGAAGCATGACTATATTTTATTTTAGTGTTCGCCTTAAGAAAAATCCATTCGTCGCGTCATTTGGATCGTTTTTCGCGCTTATGCGCATTCCGTCGTACTTAAGCGAACATCGCGTTCGTACGACCAAACGAACCATCATCCGGCATATTTTTGAACATGTTTTGAGTTCCCTATACTTTAACTTCATTTTAGAGCCTTGAAATGAGGTTAACGGGGTTCAAACGCATCGAAAATCGCTTAAACAAGGTGCAGGGACCATTTATGTAAAATCTGCCAAAACAGGGGCCTAGCGTGACGCGACGGGCCTTAGCGTCACGCGAGCCCCCTTCTGGACCAGATTAAGTGTATTTGACAGCTGGTTGCAGCTGTTTTGCACTCCCTAACCCCTTGCCAAGTGTTGATTCCTTATGGTGGTGAGCATTTTGAGGCACCACAACTTTCCGACAAGTGTACGCCTTGGATCATGGCACGTTTTACAACAAACGATCTTAACGGTTACCCGAAAACTATAAATACCCATCCAGCCTCAACCCCAAAACCCACAAATCTGATTAAGAAAGCTCTAAGTTGGAACCTTCGTTTCATACCTGAGCTATTTTGATCTGGGTTAGCATTCGGGGACCCTTCGTAAGTATTCTTTCGTTCTTTTCCTTATTTTTACTGCTTTTCGAGTCAGAAAGTCAAACTTTTTTTGACTTTCAGCGTTGGCCAGTAATGGTCAATGCGAAGTTCGTTAGAACTTCGCAACGTGATTGTAATCACAATGGTTATAGTCCCTTGGGACTATGCCTACTGATTACCACGTTGTCTAGGGTCGTAGGGTAGGCGATCTAATAAATCGCCTATACCTTCGAACCCGACCCAGTTTGGTCGATCATTAGGATCCGACCAAATACATTAGGTGACCATAGTGTAGGGAATAACCTTCCGAGGTTATACCTTATGGTCACGACGTGTAAGTAGTTGTATGATAGGTAGTTTATATGCCTTAGGTAAATTACCAGAATACCCTTTTCATACATAATTGGTAATTTAGCATATGTAACCTAAACTTTTGTCACATAACTGATTATTTAACATGTTTAGGCATATAATACTTGTCATAGGACTAGTTAGGCGGTCCGAACGCGTTTCACGCGCACGACACGTTAAAGTAGCATAAGCTTCCTAAACGGGTCGTAATGGGTCGTAAACAATTATGTTAAGTTTCATTTAGCATGTAGGCTTTGTTAAACCATATCACGTGAGTTCCGACACTCATTTGGTTTACAAATCCTAATGCTACCCAGTCTTCCGAGATAGGTCCGGTTTATTAACATAGTTACCTATACTAGGTGCCGTTTGATTCCGAGATCTCTTGCATTGCTTGGTGGTTATCTTTATACAACTGAGCAATCTCAAGTGAGTACATAGACCCCTCTTTTACTGTTTTCCAAACTGTTTTGGGGTGGAACACATGTGCCTACTTGTTACTTTCATGCTTTCCTGTTTTCACATCATATACATGCTATGTTCGTTAGTACATTATAGTACATGATTTCATGACATTTCCTGCTAGGTGTGCCCATTGTGTGCATTACTTAGTACATTGTTTTACATGACATTTCCTGCTAGGTGTGCCCATGGTGTGCATTACTTAGTACATTGTTTTACATGACATTTCCTGCTAGGTGTGCCCATTGTGTGCATTACTTAGTACATCGTTTTACATGACATTTCACGCTATGTATGTTCATTTGATTACATACTTAGTGCATTGTTTTCACATGCTCACATTTTGTTATGACATTTGGTTTGTTTACATGGGACAATATATCCATTAACATTAGCTACGCCGTTCGTTAGTAGGTAGTGGTACCATAGGAATTGACAACTCCCGTTCCGGACATCCCAGGGTAAGGGGACAGAAAGGAATGACCGAATTCGTTGACATTAAGACAGATAGACCTTTAATTTGTTTAAAGGGTTTATCACCACAGTCGCCAGGCTTGGATGTATGCATTTTCACAATACCACATAAATGTTCATATTAAATAGTTGCATGCATTTACACAAAACATAGCTTTGATTTAAACCAAGTTTTACTTCAATACTTTGTTTTTGTGCATATGGTTTAGTTTGAGACATTTCACTTGCCATACATGGATATTTGACATAGACATTTGACATGGATATTTGACATAGACATTTGACATGGATATTTGACATAGACATTTGACATGATTTACATTTGACATATTATTCAATACATTTGACAATTGGTTTAAACATAGACTTCTTACATTGGTTGGTTTGGTTTGATTAAGTGATTAAGTAACGATGCGTGTGTAATATGATACAAGCATGGTGGATACGCCGCTGGTACTTCCTATATATAAGTGTTAGTATGGTATTACATGTCGTAACGTTATTTGAATCATTTCAGTTTGAGACATAGAACATTTTATACAAATAACATACTTTTCACAAGACATTGATTTACAAACAACTTATCTTATACAAACACATTTTTACATGGTTATTTATTTAACCTGACATTTACTTATACATATCATCTGATCTTATTGTTTTCAAATGATTTACAAGACAAAGCAAATTACAAGGTTCATGACTAAACATTTTTCTTAAACATAAGTCATGAATCCTATTTTCACAAACCTATGTATCTCACAGGCATTTTTATGCTGACGTACCTATTTTCACATGTGTTTTCAGGTGCTTTTCCATAGGATGTTGATCATGATACTAGGGCGGACCTGTGCCTTAGAGACTTTAAAAGAAGATAGACTATGTTTAATTATGTGCTGAACTCGTAAATTTCCTGTTTGAAACAATGTAACACCCTTGTTTAATAAATAAAATACACTTTGTTTGCCATGGATTTGAAACAATTAATTCTGTCGCAACACGCCCCGATGTTTCCGCCGCGATTTGTTGTTTTACGCGGTCGGGGTGTGACAGATAAACCTTTAACTTCGTTTAAGGGTTTGTCGCCACAGTCGCAAGGCTTGAATGTATGCATTAGAACAATACCACATAGATGTTTGTATCAGTAAGGCATGCATGGATTTTACTAAACATAACTTTTGATTTATTCAAATTCTTTGTTTTGTGCATTTTTACATATGGTTTAAGTAGTCACTTCTTTTACTTACCATACATGACATTTGTTTACACATTACATGATTTACATTTGACAATAGACATGGTTTACACATGAACATTTGACAATTGGTTTAAACATGACATTTTTGGTGGTTTGTTTGGGTAAGTGATTTAAGTAACGAGGCGTGTGTAATATGATAAAAAGCATGGTGGATACGCCGCTGGTACTTCCTATATATAAGTGCTTTTATGGTATTACATATCGTAGCGTTATTTAAGCCATTTCAAGTTAGACATAATACATTTTACACTTATATCATATCTTCATGAAACATTGTTTTACAAACAACATATTTTATACACACTCATTTTACTTGGTCATTTATTTATCTGTGCATCTTTCTTTTATATCATCTGATTTCTTATCACTGTTTGTATGATTTATAAAAGAAAACATTTTACAAGGATCGTGACTAACTTTTGACAAACATTTTCTTTAAACTTACAAGTCATGAATCCTATTTTAATAAAACCTATGTATCTCACAGGTATTTTTATGCTGACGTACCTATTTTCACATGTGTTTTTAGGAGATGATGCGTAGGATTTATCAAGATACACTTAGGCAGACTTGGGCCTTAGTGGCAATAAAAGATGCAAGACTAGTTAATTATGTTAAGTCTCGTTGTTTATAAGACATTGTAACCTCTTTCAATTCAATAAAACAAACTTCAATTTTCCATGTGTTATGAAACAATGATTCTGTTACAACACTGCCCGACATTTCCGCCGTGATTTTTTGTTTTACGCGGTCGGGGTGTGACAAAACGGTAGATTGATTATGGTAACCCGAGGCGTAATAATACGCTTCAGAATAAGTAAAAGTAGCAAAACATTGATTCGGACATGTGTAGACCGTATAAACAAAGAGTTTTGAGAAAAGATACATTATGGCTTAAACTTTAAAGAGTAAAAAGGGTAATACGACAATTTGGCAACGAGCTAACGAAAAAACAATTGTTTTTGAAAAAGGGGCTCAACAGCGTAAAACATGATGTATTAAATGAATAAAGAAAAGTTTTTTTAAGCAATATGATATAACAGAGTAAACCAGTACGGGTTACATGGACGAGATGGTAAATAAGTACCATCTCACGAGGATAAAATGGTCGTTAGACCAAACGGGTTGAATGGTGATGATATCACCATCTGACAATATCGACTAATGATGTTTGTCGAGTATTATGATCACAGGGTGAATCGCGTAAGGAATTGCATTGCTATTAATTCGCGACTAATTGATGCGGTATTAAAACGAGTGTTAGTTTTGACCCGAGCCAGGTACGCATAAAATAGTTTTAGTTAAACATACGAGTTTGGTCAAATAGGTGACGAAAGTCCTTCGTCGTAAAATGAGGGACTAAAGTTGACCAAAACACCCTTGAAGGGTAAAATGGGCAAACGACCCTTGTGGGTTGTTTGGGAATTTGCATTATGACTATGGAACCACTAAATTTGTATAAAAGTTTTAGGCATACATATTAGTGGGTTAAATGCCAAAAAAAATGGGTCATTTGTGTAAAATGACCAACCGAGGGGTAAATTTGGGATAATAAGTTCGTTACGCTAAATCCACCACAAAAATAGTTGTGGCGGAAAATAAGCAGATATTTTAGATATGGAATTATGAGGTGTGAAAAGAAGGGAGCTAGTTTTAGACTAAATTGTTTAAATTTCTTAAACGGCTCAAAAGTCTTAGTAAACCAATTTCAAGCTGAGGTCTTGAAATCGTATATTTTATAAATTCGGATGTCTGGTTATAACTCCACATGATGGAGAATCAAATTACGAACGCGTAGGAAAAAGAATCGTGTAAAACGGATATCTAGATTAAAAGTTATGACAATTTAAAGTTGGAATTTGATTAAAACTAGAGCTGGGTGAAATGTAGGTTTTTATAACAAACCCGCTGGAAAACTGATCCCCACGATACACGAGACAGGTTCCAGATGTTTCACGCGACAGGTTCCAGATGTTTGGGCGCGACACGCGATAGTCGTCGCGGCCCGCGACGGATTAAGGCTAAGCCCTCGCGACCCGCGAGAGCTGAAAAAGCTGGCAATTAGATTTTATTTTGCTGTTTGACGCCTAGAACTTGTTTAAACTTGTTTATAAGCTATAAAAACTAACTTTTAAGTTGGTTTTGATCATAGGTTAATGTCAAGAGTTCCCAGATGAAGATCAAGCAGCGTACAAGAACCGAACACATGGGAAAAGAAGCTTCCGCACATTGCTTCATCGTTATTTTAAAATGACGAACTTAATTACAATATGTTCTATTAATTTAAATTTGTAAAAGTTTTAATTTACCCATATTTTTCAACGTGTATGCAATCATAATTACATGTTTATTTTTAGTAAACTATACAATAAACCGTTAGTTTATTGTAAGGGTCTTACAAGTTGCTAATCAGAGCTCATGGTTAAAGAATAAAGTGTGTTTGGTTCGAGGCTTGATTGCAAATCCGGTAAGTACATGTATGTTAACGGTTTAGCATGTTAAAGTGTTGTAAACAACACATAGGGTTATCGCGTAATACACGCTACCCCAATTAAAATGATTGATATAGTTAATGAAATTACATGCATTGACACGTATAGCAGAAAGCCTCGTATTATAATACGGGCGATTATTGATGTCGACATTACTAACTTTGGTGAATGTTTTAATTTTTTAGTAGAAATATGTGTTATTCACGATTGTGAATAACGAGACAATAATAGAGTTAGTTATGTGGAAACTTAGATGGGGGTAATTATCCAAGTGAATAATTCTCAATATTATATTATTGAGAAAAGTAGCGATCACATTAATGAATGTGATTATATAAAAGTTCGATAAAAGGAAATCATTTTATATGTTCAAGAATGAAACTGGTAAAACCAATGATTGTTAAATAACAAGTAAATAAAGTTTTACCAACTGAAACCATGAATATGGAAATTATTAGAGGAGTTTCTTACATGGGACGTGATGTGAAAATTATAAAAAGGTCATATGTGTCAGGTGTTGATCGCTTACCCTAGCCAAGTAAGTAGTGAACACATGATACCCTGAACTTTTTATGATGTACACATTACGTTCAATGTAGTAAGGACAGGGTGAATGGGACGAACTAAAAGGGTACCCAAATGAATCAAATAGTCAAGATGTTTGATAATAAACGTAAACGCAAGTCAGATGACGGAAGCGTATTACGTTAGAATAACGAGCCCGAGAGAAGGGACAAGGATCAAAATAAATGAAAATATAGACCGACTTATAAGAATGCTAAGGCATAGAGATAAAAGTTTGACTGTCACAAGTGATGAAATTCACACGGAGAAGTCAAACGAATTAAATAAAGAATAGAGGACTTGGTTGAATAAAAACGATAGATTTCGCTAAGACGACCAAATAAGTTAAAACGATGTCTAAAACCATATCAGAATGGTTACTTTGAAGATGACTTTGGTAAAGATACCCGATAGACGGGTAGGACTTTGAGTATAAGCGTAAACCAAGAGACTGGAACGCGGATTAGAAAGTCAAAAGACTCGGGTTGTGAGTTATGACTAAGAGAACGACTAAAATTCGCAGAAAGAAAATTTGATAACTATAGAATGAACGGGTTGAATACAAATGAAGTTTGACATTCATAAGTGATGAAGTTTCACTCGAACAAGTCAAACGAGATAAATAAAGAATAACGTTTAAAAGGATAAGTAAGCGCAAACTGATTAAATGAGAGCGCAAAATATTAATAAACCTGTGTGATGGGTCAAGAAAAGAATATAAAAAGGAAAACGCAAAACAGGCAACGAAAGCGTTAAAAGCATTAAGATAAAGGAACCCGAGTAACGGGCTGTAAAGAAATATAAGTATGAACCGGATAACAGTAAACGAAGAACAAACCGACGCGTAAATGACGTAAGAAGTCATAGAGTCGGAAGGATAATTCGAAAGAAAACAAATGTGGCCTTAGACAACGGTCAAGGTCAAATGAAATTCAAAGGCAAAAATAAATAATTCTAAACATAAAAAGGGATGCCTTGATGCTATGTACGTGTATATATATATATATATATAGGGGATGGATCATGAGAAAACTAGTTTAAATGAGAAAACCAAAAACCTAACAAAAAAAAAGCCTAAAAAAACCTAAAAACATACAAATTTTTTTTTTTTACAATTTTTAATAAAAAAATCGCTACTTTTTATGCCTAGAAAAAAATTTTCAAAAAAAAAAAAAAAAATTTTTTTTTGGTGGTACTGCACATGTGCACTAATACATAAAGCTTAACCCACCCCCCACCGACACCCCCCAAAAACCTAAACCCCCCACCCCCACCCCCCAAAAACCTAAATTCACCCTCCCACCAAAAGCCTAACCCCCCCCACCCCCCAAAAACCTAAACCCCCCCACCCTCCCGAAAACCTAAAACTAAACCCTAAACATAAACCCGAAAAAAACCTAAACCCCCCCACCCCCACCCCCCAAAAACCTAAACCCCCCTCCCCCCACACCCAAAAACCTAATCCTAATCCTAAACCTCCAAAAAAACTAACCCTAAAAGCTAAACTAGACTCAAAAAGCTAATTTTAAGCATGTAATGCAATTGTAAACCCGAAAAAAACCTAAACCCCCCCACACCCCCACCCCCCAAAAACCTAAACCCCCCCTCCCCCCCACACCCAAAAACCTAATCCTAATCCTAAACCTCTAAAAAAACTAACCCTAAAAGCTAAACTAGACTAAAAAAGCTAATTTTAAGCATGTAATGCAATTGTAGTACATGTTATATTGCACATGTGCACTACTATAATAATAGTATTGAAAACAAGACGACACCATAAATCTTTTTTTATGTCATAAAAAATATGCTCGAATATACTTGAATGAAAGATACAAAAATTTGTGATCTTATGGTGCCATTTTTGTTTTAAAATGATAACGTATGGAGAAATGGGAAATGTTTGAAAAGTTATATATTTTTTTCCAATTTTACCCCTCCTTCATTAAAAGTCCCCCCCTCCTTCATTAAAAGGCTCCCCCTCCTTTTTAGTGCTTTTTTGGTTAGTTTTTTGGTTTTCTCATTTATATCTAGTTTTCCCATGATCCTCTCCCTATATATATATATATAGAAACAGGATAAGGAGAAAACGTATGGAGGGGCCTTTTTGTCTTTTCATTCTTCTTTTATTTTCACAACGCGGTATAATATTTTATGGCGTCTAAGTTTTTTTTTGGCGTTAATTGTATTTATTAAACTTTTTGGCGTTTAATTAATTGTTTTTGTGTCACATATATGATTTTTTTGGCGTTATAGCGTTTTCTGGTTAATTTTTTGGCGTTTTTGGCGTTTTGTATAATAATTCACTACTAGTGATTAAAATTTGCATAAGATTACAATAAGACCAATTTTTTTTGGCGTTTAATACCCTTTTTTCAAGGTGCTTTGCCAACAGATGTTCTCCCGGTTTTCATACTACTAGCGTTTTGATGTTTGTAGTTTTTGGTGTTTTATATAATAATGTATTTTATTTATAGAGAATTGGATAACAAAACAACATATAACTTGATATCAAAACAATATAAAATGAAAACAAAAATAATTCAAAATGGTAATCTAATTTTTCTTCCGAATCTTCAATGTCATCAGCCTCTTCCTTCTTGAATTTGTATTTGGCGTTTTGAACCTTTTTTGAATACTTTAGCTAGATGCCAATTTTCCTTCATAAACCCCATTTTTTAGCAGAAGCTGCTTAGTGGCAACCTGTTTTTTGGTGTGATATTCTTGTTTGGTGGCATGTCATTAAAGATCAACTCTTGCTTGATGCTATTTGTAATAATGGGGTCCAGAATAGCATTTTACACTTGTGTTGATGTCACACCCCCAGAAACCACACGCGGAGTACCACCGCTTGGAGGCGTGACTGACCCGGATCAAGCCACCAATCATATTGAACAATGTAAATAGCAAGTGTAATTCAACCAACCGATATGAAAGGTGTTCCAAAAACCAAAGTATAGTATCAATGTTTAGCGGAAGCATAAATGTTAAAACCCAACATAAGTAATAAGTTCAAAGAGTCATAAAGTTTTTATCAAAATATCCACCGTCCGTGCCCACAACGACCGCGCCTCCCGTGCAAGCTCCATGAGTACCTATGGTCCTGCAAGGCATGTAACAGAGAGTCAACAACTAGTTGAGCGAGTTCACAGTTGGTTGTTCAGTTATAGTAATTGTATTGTATTGTAAACCGTATGTTCGTTTAGTAACCCCTATATCGTATGTACTTGAATCGCAGTCTCCTAGACATGTGTGCGAAGATTGTGGGGGTTTCCCATGTTTTCTAGACTAGGTATATTTGTATCGTAGCCCACCCAGCATGTGTGCGAAGTTTAAAGTATGGTTCGCAGCCATTCCAGGCATGTGTGCGAAGATTAGTTCTATTATCGCAGCCAATCCCGGCGTGTATGCGAAGAGAAGTATATGTATCACTAGTCTAGCAGTATCTACCAATAACCTTCCTCTCCCGAGGCCTATGGTATGTAATTCCGATAACAACTCAAGCATAAGTAATCATCCAAACCCATTCCCAACCCCGGGAATCCTATGCCTTGGTAAGAGTGTGAACTCACCTTGGTTTGCTCGGTATGCTAAGTTAAGTGCTCACAAGAAATCAATCACGTCCTAAACCGAAGAGACAACAAAACCGATTGATGTATATGTTCAAGGCTGCCATCGAGTTTCAAAAGGAGAGAGAAACGATGTGATTAGGGTTTGCCAATTGAAAGACTTCTCCGTAAAGGTTGTGATAATAAAAAAAATATATATAATTCACCACTGGGCCTAAAGCCCATTTGCTGTTTTCGCCAACCACATATGGACGAAAACACCATATGTGTTTTCATCAGGGAGGGTGTTTTCGGCTATTACTCTCATGTTGATATTAAACATGTTATTAACACAATCAAGTATATACATACAACACACTTATGATGCACACCAATTATAAATAAAAATCAAAACATTTTGCAAACAATCACTAGGTTAAGTCGAGTAGGAACCTTGGAAACTCGGGTTGTTACATTATCCCTAACTTGAAAGAAATTTCGTCCCAAAATTTAGCATGCGGTTACTGAGGAAGCTAGTTGTGTTGTGTTGTTTACTGGTTTTCCTGGGGTGTCACATCATCCCCCCGTTGATTTGGAATTTCGTCCCGAAATTCTGTAGTAGCTTCAGCCTCAGTAGTAGTTGCATTGTTTTCGAACAGCTGGGGATATTTGAGTTCCATTTGGTCTTCTCGTTCCCAGGTATACTCTGGGCCACGACGGGAGTTCCAACGAACTCGAACAAGAGGTATTCTGGTGTTCTTGAGGACCTTAACATCCCGGTCCGTGATTTCAACTGGTTCTTCGACGAAATGCAACCGTTCGTCGATAGTGAGCTCCTTCAAAGGAACTATGAGGGTCTCATCTGACAGACACTTCTTCAGATTCGACACGTGAAAGACGTTGTGAACTGCACTGAGTTCAGCTGGTAAGTTCAGTCTGTAGGCCACTTTGCCTATTTTCTCAATGACTTCAAATGGTCCAAGGTATCGTGGATTGAGTTTGCCCCTTTTGCCAAAATGAACAACACCCTTCCAAGGTGAAACTTTGAGAAGCACTCGATCCCCAACCTGGAACTCGAGTAGTTTCCTGTCTTTATCGGCGTATGCTTTCTGACGGTCACGAGCTGCCGCCATGCGTTGTCGTATTTGAGCAATCTTTTCTGTTGTGTCTACTACCAGTTCTGGACCTGTGATCTGACTATCACCCACCTCTGCCCAACAGAGAGGTGATCGGCATTTACGCTCGTACAATGCCTCGAATGGAGCGGCTTTAATGCTGGTGTGGTAACTGTTGTTATACGAGAACTCCACTAACGGGAGTTGTTTTTCCCAGCCGTTGCCGAAATCGATTACACATGCACGAAGCATGTCTTCTAAAGTTTGAATAGTGCGCTCAGACTGCCCATCCGTCTGAGGGTGATAAGCTGTGCTCATGTCTAAACGAGAGCCAAAAGATTTGTGCATTGCTTGCCACAGTTCTGAAGTAAAACGTGCATCACGATCAGAGATAATAGAGGTTGGCACCCCGTGCCTTGAAACCACTTCTTTTAAGTAGATGTCTGCTAAGGTAGAGAACTTGTCTGTTTCCTTAATAGCCAGGAAGTATGCAGACTTAGTGAGTCGATCCACGATCACCCAAATAGTATCATTCCCACGTTGAGATCTAGGCAGGCCAGTAACAAAATCCATGGAAATTTGCTCCCATTTCCATTGTGGTATCTCAGGTTGTTGGAGTGGGCATGAAGGTTTCTGATATTCGGCTTTGACTCTCGCACAAGTCAAACACCTGCTGACGTAAGTTGCTATGTGAGCCCTCATGCTAGGCCACCAGTATGTAGTTCTGAGGTCGTGGTACATCTTATCCGAACCAGGATGTACTGAGTAGCGAGACTTGTGTGCCTCATCCATCACAAGCTCTCGTAGGTTGCCATAGTGTGGGACCCAAATGCGTCCTGTTACATAGTAGGCGCCGTCTGCCTTTTGTTCTAACCGTTGCCTTGAACCGCGTAGGGCTTCAGCCCTGACGTTTTCTGGTTTCAATGCTTCTACCTGAGCATCTCGTATCTGAGAAGGAAGACTAGACTGAATAGTGAGTTGCAATGCTCGTACACGCCTAGGTGTAGTATCCTTTCGACTGAGGGCGTCGGCCAACACATTGGCTTTGCCCGGATGGTACTTTATAGCACATTCGTAATCGTTCAGTAGCTCGACCCATCGACGCTGACGCATGTTCAATTCTTTCTGCTTGAAGATATGCTCAAGACTCATGTGATCGGTGTAGATGGTGCACATGGTACCATACAGGTAATGTCGCCATATCTTGAGCGCAAAAACAACAGCTCCCAGCTCTAAATCGTGTGTAGTGTAATTCCGTTCGTGAATCTTAAGTTGGCGCGAAGCATAAGCAATAACTTTATCCCGTTGCATCAACACACATCCAAGACCTTGGATGGATGCGTCGCAGTAGACTACAAAATCGTCCGTGCCTTCAGGCAATGAGAGGATAGGTGCGCTACAGAGTCTATCCTTTAAGTGCTGAAACGCTGTTTCCTGTGTATTACCCCAACGGTAAGCAACACCTTTCTGTGTCAGTAATGTAAGCGGCTGTGCAATCTTTGAGAAGTCTTTGATGAACCGTCTGTAATAACCCGCCAAACCCAAGAATTGGCGTATTTCGGTTGGTGTGCGAGGTGCAGGCCAGTTCTTGATTGAATCTACCTTGGATGGATCGACATGAATCCCATCCTTGTTTACCACGTGGCCTAGGAAGTGGACTTCACAAAGCCAGAAGTCGCATTTTGAAAACTTGGCGTACAGCTGTTCTGCTCGAAGAAGTTCCAAAATAAGTCGTAAATGATGCTCGTGTTCCTCCTGACTCTTCGAATAGATCAGGATGTCGTCAATGAAAACGATAACAAACTTGTCAAGATAAGGTTTGCACACCCTGTTCATAAGATCCATGAAAACCGCAGGCGCGTTTGTTAGCCCGAATGGCATGACCAAAAACTCGTAATGGCCGTAGCGAGTTCTGAAGGCTGTTTTGGAGACGTCCTCATCCCGGAATCTCAGTTGATGATACCCTGACCTCAGGTCAATCTTCGAGTAATAGCTCGACCCCTGCAACTGGTCGAATAAGTCGTCGATGCGTGGAAGTGGATAGCGATTCTTCACAGTCACCTTGTTCAGTTCGCGGTAGTCTATACACATGTGGAAGGTACCGTCCTTCTTCTTTACAAATAGTACTGGAGCTCCCCAAGGCGAAGAGCTAGGGCGTATGAAACCCTTTTCCAATAGTTCTTGCAATTACTTAGACAGTTCTTCCAGTTCAGTTGGAGCTAAGCGATAAGGTGCTCGAGCTATAGGTGATGCTCCTGGAGCTAGCTCGATCTGGAATTCGACCTGGCGATGAGGCGGTAACCCAGGTAACTCTTCAGGAAACACTTGAGGAAAGTCGCGTACAACAGGAATATCCTCTAACTTCTTCTCTTTCGTCGATGTATCTGTAACGAGTGCTAAAATAGCTGTGTGGCCCTTTCGCAAACACTTCTGTGCCTTCAAGAAGGAGATGATGCCACTCACAACACCACTCTTGTCGCCTTGAACTTCGAGAGGTTCTTTGCCAGAACGAGGAATACGAATGATCTTCTCTTTGCATAGGATCTCTGCTTGCTGTTGGGATAACCAATCCATACCAATGACGATGTCAAAACTTCCCAGAGTTATGGGAATGAGATCGATAGAGAAAGTTTGACCAGCGAGGATAAGATTACAACCCTGAACTACATGTGTGGCCTCTAGACTTTTACCGTTAGCTAACTCTACGACATGTTTGTTTTTCAAAAGTGTTGGTGCGCGTTTAAGCATTTTACTAACTTTCAGAGACATATAACTGGTATCCGCACCCGAATCAAATAATACAGTAACATAAAAATCGTCGAGAAGAAACTTACCCATAACCACATTAGGATTGTTCCTTGCATCACCCTGACCAATCACAAATGCACGACCCCTAGCACCATTGTCGTTGTTGTTTCCCCCATTGTTGTTCCCATTGCCCTGATTATTGTTGTTGTTATTCTGATTCTGGTTTAACTGGGGGCAGTCCCGCTTAAAGTGGCCTTCAGCCCCACATTGAAAGCATCCCCTATTGCCTCGTTGTTGTTGTTGTTGGTTTCGTGGAGCTGATGGCTGTTGTTGCTGGTTCTGATTCGCAGGCCTTGAGCTCTTGCAATCTTTAGCTTCATGACCTATCTTGAGACATCTCTGGCAGCGGCCCTTGCGACACTGACCACTGTGGTGTCTGTTGCACCTGTTACACAGTGGGTGAATTCCCCGATATCCACCCTGCCCCTGACCACCAGAAGATTGCTGACTCAGACTCTGGTAGTCATTAGTCTTACGTTGCTGAGCTTGAGACTAAACGGTAGCTGAACCCCTGCTGGAATCCCCTTCCCATTTCCGCTTGTTGTCACTGGGAGTAGCAGGAGTAGTTGGAGTGGCAGCGGTAGTAGTAGCACTGATACATTTAGGCAGCCTGTTCTGTTCCACTGCCTGATCGGTGAGGCGATGAGCTAACTTGACGATCTGTTGAATGGTGCCAAGATTCGCTGAGGTTACATGACTTTGAATCTCCGGCACCAGACCCTTGAGATATAGTTCGATACGCTTAATGGGAGGGTCTACCATAGTAGGACTCAGAATAGCCAACTCGTTTGACCTTTTGGTGTATGCTTCAATCTCCGACCCTGTCATCTTCAGGTTGTAAAACTCTACCTCTAGCTTATGAATGTCATCATGGCTACAGTATTCTTCTTTGATCAATTCCTTAAAATCGTTCCAAGGGGTGGCGTTAGCAACAGCCAACCCTAACATCTGAACTTGCGCATTCCACCAAGTCAGCGCAATGCCTTCTAGAGTACCAGTGGCATACTTCACCCTGCGAGCCTCAGGGCATTCACACATCTCAAAAACGGACTTGAGCTTTTCAAACCAACGGAGAAGTCCAACCGCTCCTTCCGTGCCACTAAAAGTAGTAGGACGACAGTCCATGAAAGTTTTGAAGGTGCAAACAGTTGGCTGAGCGTGCTGACCTGTTGTGTATAATAACCAGGACAAGATTAAGCACAAGAGTTGGTTTAGGAGTGTAGGATCTAAAGATCCTAGTGTGGGTTACAACTGCAGGGTATACCTCCTGCTTGTGCGGCTGCAAGTGCCGCAGCAACTCGTTCGTTAATGAGAGCCGTCAACTGGGCTTGTGTCATGTTGATACGTCCAGCCATGATCTTCATAGCAAAGATAACATAAGTAAGAGAGGTTCGCGAATAGTGCGATGACAGAAGAGAGTGAGCACACAAGTATTCTCAAGCAGTAGGGGTTATGTGTATCTAAGCATACCATGAGCAAGTTCTATGTAATTCTAGCAAGTAGGCAATAAAACATATACCATATTACCTAGAATGTTGAGTCTTGCACGTGGAGCGAGGCGTCGTTGTGGATCGTTGAGCATTGTACAGGTTATAGTCTGGTTTTAATAAAAACGTTTTCCCCCTTATTAAAACCAAGTTCACTATAACCCATGGCTCTGATACCAATCTGTCACACCCCCAGAAACCACACGCGGAGTACCACCGCTTGGAGGCGTGACTGACCCGGATCAAGCCACCAATCATATTGAACAATGTAAATAGCAAGTGTAATTCAACCAACCGATATGAAAGGTGTTCCAAAAACCAAAGTATAGTATCAATGTTTAGCGGAAGCATAAATGTTAAAACCCAACATAAGTAATAAGTTCAAAGAGTCATAAAGTTTTTATCAAAATATCCACCGTCCGTGCCCACAACGACCGCGCCTCCCGTGCAAGCTCCATGAGTACCTATGGTCCTGCAAGGCATGTAACAGAGAGTCAACAACTAGTTGAGCGAGTTCACAGTTGGTTGTTCAGTTATAGTAATTGTATTGTATTGTAAACCGTATGTTCATTTAGTAACCCCTATATCGTATGTACTTGAATCGCAGTCTCCTAGACATGTGTGCGAAGATTGTGGGGGTTTCCCATGTTTTCTAGACTAGGTATATTTGTATCGCAGCCCACCCAGCATGTGTGCGAAGTTTAAAGTATGGTTCGCAGCCATTCCAGGCATGTGTGCGAAGATTAGTTCTATTATCGCAGCCAATCCCGGCGTGTATGCGAAGAGAAGTATATGTATCACTAGTCTAGCAGTATCTACCAATAACCTTCCTCTCCCGAGGCCTATGGTATGTAATTCCGATAACAACTCAAGCATAAGTAATCATCCAAACCCATTCCCAACCCCGGGAATCCTATGCCTTGGTAAGAGTGTGAACTCACCTTGGTTTGCTCGGTATGCTAAGTTAAGTGCTCACAAGAAATCAATCACGTCCTAAACCGAAGAGACAACAAAACCGATTGATGTATATGTTCAAGGCTGCCGTCGGGTTTCAAAAGGAGAGAGAAACGATGTGATTAGGGTTTGCCAATTGAAAGACTTCTCCGTAAAGGTTGTGATAATAAAAAAAATATATATAATTCACCACTGGGCCTAAAGCCCATTTGCTGTTTTCGCCAGCCACATATGGACGAAAACACCATGTGTGTTTTCATCAGGGAGGGTGTTTTCGGCTATTACTCTCATGTTGATATTAAACATGTTATTAACACAATCAAGTATATACATACAACACACTTATGATGCACACCAATTATAAATAAAAATCAAAACATTTTGCAAACAATCACTAGGTTAAGTCGAGTAGGAACCTTGGAAACTCGGGTTGTTACAGTTGATCCCTTTCTTCCATTCAAATAATCATCAAGAACAAAGCTCACCTGATGGCATATCACTGTCATCAGTCTCTTTTTCTTGAATATTTGTCCATCTCATTCAGCAAAATATTATTGAGTTAACCCCCTCAGAATAAGGATCCATTTCAGTGAAAGCTTTGACATCTGTGGCGTTTTAAAGGGAGTGATTTCTAGAGGATATGGCGTTTTTGTGTTTTTCTGGGTGTGATTAATTTCATTGTATATAGACCCTTCTCTTATAGGAGTTTTTTGGCGCGTAGTTTTAGGCGGGATTTTATGTTGTAATAAATGATAGTAATAAAGTAACTGTCTTTTTAATTATTGTTTTTTTGTATTTACTGGGTTGATCAGCTTTTATCAGTTTTATAGGTTATAGACGTCCCATATTCTAAGTTTGGCGGGTTTTTTTTAAAATGGCCTTATGCAGACCAACATGTCAAAATACAATAACGGAGTAAATAAAATATTAAGCAGGAAAAATATTTTTTCTTATTTTTGGCGTTTTGTTAGGGTTAACAATTTTTTAGTATTATTTTTGCGTTTTGCTAATAAAGATAGAAATATATCATTTAATTATTATCTTAAAAAAAAGAAGATTACATAGAAAAAAAAAGAAGAAAAAAAATTAAAATCCTCCGTCAGAAGGTACTTTATCTGAATAGTATCCATCACTTGTGTCATCTTCTTCCTCCTCGGAGTCTTCTTCTTGATCTTCATCCATGTCATCACATTCACCTTCATCAGCTTCTTGTTCCTGAAGATTCCGAAGCCTCCACCTGAACATGTCTTGCATTAACTCCAATTTTGAGTCTATTTCTGTGTTGGTACATTTGGCGTTATGCAATTCTTCCATGAAACCCAGTCGCTGCTTTGTCATTATGTTCTCTAGCCAGTAGACTTCATCCTCTCCGCTGTCGTATGTAACCGTCACCATGTCTGTTTCATCATCAAAATGCCATGATGTCATGACAGGGTCTGGCTTCATATCTCGTTTGATTGGTCCAAATTTGTTGGTTAATGCTTTCATAAGCATATGCGTTTCATGGCAATGGTTGTCTAGAGCGATGCCAATGGATAAGATTTGCCTCTGTATCTCTTCTTCCATTTTAAGAATTGCCTTGACCGTCTTAACATACACCCTCCTTCTGTTGTCAAAATGGAGGACGTATCGCCTGATCCCCAGAGTGTATCTCACCGAAACCATTGTTGCCATTTTTGGCTTTTTTGTTTAAGTTGGCGTTTTGGTTAAGTATGTTTTTTTTTGCAGGAAATGGATAGATTGAAGTGATTATGTAAGCTATGTTTTTACGTTTGTTTATATAATGATGTTTTTGGCGCGTAATTTAGGAGAGAATTTCTTCTAATAAATGTTATTAACTGAAATTCAGTTATTTTGTGTTGTTTCATCTTCCTGTAATATTCAACGCGTTTTATTTTAAATTTCTGGCGTTTTGTTTTTAATGGCGTTTTATTTTTTGTTTGGCGTTTTATCATATTTTGGCGTTTTGGATATGAGTGGTAAAAGACCCTTTTACCCTTAATGAAGCGCGCCCCACCTAATAATATTGATGTTATTTACGAAAACGCCACAGCGCAATCTAGTCCATGGATTGTTTTGATCAGACGATCCATAATCGTTCTCACCGTTCTCACACTTTTCACCGTTTTCTCTAAATCCTGACCATATATATATATAGTGGATGGATCATGAGAAAACTAAAAAAGCCTAAAAAACATACCAATTTTTTTTTTTACATTTTTTTTTATAAAAAATCGCTAGTTTTTATACATGGAAAAAAAATTTCAAATTTTTTTTTTTGTTGTATTACACATGTGCACTATTACGGATATAGTGCACATGTGTAGTACATGTGTAATACACATATAATCACATATAATGCACATGTGCAATACAACAATTTTTTTTTTTGAAATTTTTTTTATATATAAAAAGTAGTGAATTTTTATAAAAAATTGTAAAAAAAAAATTGGTATGTTTTTTGGCTTTTTTTTAGGTTTTTTTAGTTAGTTTTCTAGTTTCTCATTTAGATGTAGTTTTCTCATGATCCTCTCCCTATATATATATATATACAAATACACCTTAATAAAGACATGAGTAAAAGATGATCTATGGGATCATCATATCCTACTGGATTATAAGTAGTGTTAAGGTCTATGGGACCAAAAAGACCATTGGGTCACAAATAGAAAGAAACAAACTATTGATGCCTCCCCTTAAAAAAGGTGAAGATCTAATAAAATAGCCTACAAGGCTAGGCGAAGGAACCTGCGGGTCGATAATGTAAAAGTGTGGGAACTAGTTATGATTCCCCGCGTAAAATAATAACGAAAGGAATAAATCTTTGGTCGTCAATTCCCCGATGAGAGAAATAGACATAAGTTAAAGAGAAAAATGTTAAACTAAAAGTCAGCTTTAGTCAAAAGCAACGTTTAAAGAAACATAAGTAATATGAGATGGTTTAGGAAATCATAAATACACATAAGGCCGAAGATGGCAACATAGTATACCCGGGTGACGGGGTATGAAGTGATGGTGACTAACTAGTCTAGCTGGTAAAACGATGCAGAGGCAAGATAGTGTCATGATTTATACAGAACGCTTGTCAATATAGGATTAACATGAAGTAATCATGTTGACGACTAACACGACTGAGTAGTCAAATGACCGATCGGTCAAATAGACGATAAGGATAAGAAATAAGAGGTGAAAGCCACGGTCCGTGAGAAATTACATATAAAAGACACCGAAAGAATGAATGTCATAAAAACGAAACTAAGTTCGTTGGTCTAAATTGAGGAACTACATAAAGAAGGTTTCGGGGACGAAACCTCTTTAAGGGGGTAGACTTGTAACACCCCAAAAACGTGTTTGGTAATCAAACCACGTTAATATTAATGACGGGTAAAATACCGCTACTGGTGAAAAGTTTACCCGGTAAATATTAGAATCAAAATAAATAAACCAAGTATTAATTAAAAGGAGGTTAAATACTTTGAGAAAACAAAGTATATAAAAGGCCCGAGTTAACGGGTCTTAAAAATAAAACGGGTTTTAACTCCCCGAACCTACTAAGTTAGCTAGGAATAATTAACCTAGTTAGTATTATGAATTTAAGTGATAAACTATGAGTTATAGACTTATACGATCAAAATGAAACATGAAGGACTAAAATGGCCAAATGGGCAAACATGTTTTATTAAAAATAGGAATAAAACACAACACACACACTAAGTGCGTGTTTGTCTGCGTAAGAACGATCAGGAGCACAAGGGGGTTCTTTCAAAACCCTAAAACTCATAAAATCCAACCAAATTGAAGGAGAATCAAACTAAAAATTAGGGCTTTAAATAAATTCGTGATAACTCAAGCTAGCAGATCACAGGGTAAGTCGAATTTCGTTATTTGGTGACATCTTAAAATTCTAATTAACACTCATGAATTGAAGTTCATGTTTGAATGTATGAGTGTGGTTTTGTTAAAACCATGTCTAGGAACAAACCCTAGTTGAAAAACTTGATGTATTAATGTTGGAAAACTAGGAAATTGTTGATTCCACCTATATGTGCTAAGTGGGTTTTCATATCATTGTGAGAACACAAAATATTGCATGTTAAAATTGTAAGAAAAACGATGTTATGATACAAGTTCTAGATGTAGTTCATGAACACTAGACATAGAGATTTGATTTTGATGTTGATCTTGGTAAAAATGACTAGTTATGAACTAGTTTGTAAATGTGTAAAATTATGCCCATTAAGTGTTTGTTAAAATGCCTAAACGAAAGCTAAAATGTTGAAATTTCGAGTGAAACACGCATTTGAATAATATGACAAATTATGCGAAATATGAAGTGATAAGGGTTCTAAACATCATGTTGATTTAGACTTAATTGTGTAAATCGTGTGATCAAAAGTAGTTAACTTTTGATAACTTAAACTAACCAATGATGAAGTCGAATAGTAGTTTCGACATAGAAAATACGTAAGGTGGAATAGTCATGAATAGTAATGACTACTCTAACCACCTTGTGAATGATGATAGTTTGACGCTTAACGAGCTAGGTGGAAGCTTGAGGAGGAAGCGAGTCAAACAGATCGCGTATGAAGGAAAGATCTATTTGAGCGCAAGGTAAGTAAAGCTTACACTTTACTATTAGAACACCTACTTGTTGTAGTCGTTATGAATAAGATAAAATGGTAGATTGATTATGGTAACCCGAGGCATAATAATACGCTTCGGAATAAGTAAAAGTAGCAAAACATTGATTCGGACATGTGTAGACCGAATAAACAAAGAGTTTTGAGAAAAGATACATTATGGATTAAAATTTAATGAGTAAAAAGGGTAATACAACAATTTCGCTACGAGCTAACGAACAAGCAATTTTTTTTGAAAAAGGCGCTCAACAGCGTAAAACATGATGTGTTAAATGAATATAGAAAATATTTTTTTTAAGCAATATGATAGTACGGAGTAAACCGGTACGGGTTACATGGACGAGATGGTAAATAAGTACCATCTCACGAGGATAAAATGGTTGTTAGACCAAACGGGTTGAATGGTGATGATATCACCATCTGACAATATCGACTAATGATGTTTGTCGAGTACTATGATCACAGGGTGAATAGCGTAAGGAATTGCATTGCTATTAATTAGCGACTAATTGATGCGGTATTAAAACGGGTGTTAGTTTTGACCCGAGCCAGGTACGCATAAAATAGTTTTAGTTAAACATACGAGTTTGGTCAAATAGGTGATGAAAGTCCTACGTCGTAAAATGATGGACTAAAGTTGACCAAAACACCCTTAAAGGGTAAAATGGGCAAACGACCCATGTGGGTTGTTTGGGAATTTGCATTATGACTATGGAACCATTAAATTTGAATAAAAGTTTTAGGCATACATATTAGTGGGTTAAATGCCAAAAAAAATTGGGTCATTTGCGTAAAATGACCAACCGAGGGGTAACTTTGGGATAATAAGTTCGTTTCGCTAAATCTACCACAAAAATAGTTGTGGTGGAATATAAGCAGATATTTTAGATATGGAATTATGAGGTGTGAAAAGAAGGGAGCTAGTTTTAGACTAAATTGTTTAAATTTCTTAAACGGGTCAAAAGTCTTAGTAAACCAATTTCAAGCTGAGGTCTTGAAATCGTATATTTTATAAATTCGGATGTCGGGTTATAACTCCACATGATGGAGAATCAAATTACGAACGTGTAGGAAAAAGAATCGTGTAAAACGGACATCTAGATTAAAAGTTATGACAATTTAAAGTTGGAATTTGATTAAAACTAGAGCTGGGTGAAATGCAGGTTTTTATAACAAACCCGCTGGAAAACTAATACCCACGCGATACGCGATAGGTTCCAGATGTTTGGGCGTGACACGCGACAGTCGTCGCGGCCAGCGATGGATTAAGGTTAAGCTCTTGCGGCCCGCGAGAGCTGAAAAAGCTGGCAATTTGATCTTATTTTGCTGTTTGACGCATAGAACTTGTTTAAACTTGTTTATAAGCTATCAAAACTAACTTTTAAGTTGGTTTTGATCATAGGTTAATGTCAAGAGTTCCCGGATGAAGATCAAGCGGCGTACAAGAACCAAACACATGGGAAAAGAAGCTTCCGCACATTGCTTCGTCGTTATTTTAGAACGACGAACTTAATTACATTATGTTCTATTAATTTAAATTTGTAAAAGTTTTAATTTACCCATATTTTCAACGTGTATGCAATCATAATTACATGTTTATTTTTACTAAACTATACAATAAACCGTTAGTTTATTGTAAGGGTCTTACAACAATCCACATGGCAAACCTAGTTATCAAGATTAACGTATCATGGCATGCAATATTTCTAGTCAACCCTCTGTTTAGGCAATAAAGAATGAAATTTAACATGACCTCTCGTTCACGGGTGGTGCGTTACTCCTATAGCGCTATACATGTTAAATGGCGGCTCGTATAAAGCTAATGACCATATTATCACATAAGAATCACCCAAGTATATGCATCAAGTATAACAACATAGTATTCATGTATTTGGATTGTTTTCGTGCATTTGCATAAAGAATAAAGTATTTGTGATTTTTTATAAGGTTAACATATTGCACCCAAAAGTGTTAAGATGAAAATGGGTCAAGTGTACTCACGGTTTTGCAAGCTTCCACTTGTTAATCCGCGAGGAGTTTGTTGGTCGTTTGGAGGTGAAACACCAAGTCCTTCTACACGAGGAAACATAGGTGTATGAGCATTGGATGATAACAGAGGATTAGGAATTCGGAATGACAAGAATATGGAAAGTAAATATATGAGAAAATAACCATCCAGCACCTAATACTCGTTTTTGACACTTTGAAACCCATAGGGGTTTGAATGTTTTCATGGGTTAAAGTACCCATTAGAATCGTAACGAGAACTAAGTTCTTAGATGGTGTAACTTAGTATTTTGACAAATAACCATTAGATTATCATCAAAGGTTCGATTACTATAGGTATTATATATTCTATATAGTATATATAATAAGTTTTAGCCCATCATGTATAGCAAGATTATCATAGAAGTCATGCATAGAGGTAGGAAGATAAATCTTCCATTTTAAAATCTCTTTTGTATTCACCAATGCACAAGTTGTCATGAGACAACAAGGATGGTCATGAATGGATTACTATGGAAATGAAATACATACTAGCTAACAAGGAAAACATCAAGTGATGTGTGGATTTGTAAGTAGGATAACCCAAGCTATCCATCCATATAATCACACATACACAAGTTCAAGGCTTGTTCATCACTTGTGGGTTTTTAAAACCCATTTAAAAATAGAAAGTTTTGAGGATTAAAACCACTGGATTTGTATGTTACAACCTTGTTTTTAAGCACACATAATCATAGTCTTGATTAGTGGCATAAGGACAAAGGAATGTATGAAGAAATCATAAGTTTAAGTATGTTTATCAAAGTGTTTGTACAAAACAGAAAGTTTCTTGCACTTTTAACCTTATTATGGTGATGTTCCAGCCTTGGTTTTCTATGGTAAACCTGTGGAAACATACCTAAGGTTGTTCCAAGTGCTAAGAAGCAAGAAGAAATGAAAAAGATGGAAGATAAGTGAAGTTATGCTCACTTTTGCAACTTGTAATGAATCTGCCTTGCTACTAATTTTTCAGCTGAATTTAGAGTGTTTGAGAGTGAACATGAGGTGTTTGCAAAGTGGAAAATATGTGGGAATGCATTGGGTTTTATAGGGAATGATTAGGTTGAGTAGTTGGTCATTTAATGGAGAAAACACACCTAAACACACCCAAATCCAACCAATAATCGCGGCTGTTTAAGGATTCTGCGGATTCGGGCTTCTGGCGGGGCGCGAGTCAGTTGAGGGTGCGGGTCGTGGCCCGTGAGCCACCCTGGCTGGGTGTTTTGTTTATTATTTTTACAAGTTTGGCCCTTATAGCGCTACAGGAGTAGCAGGGCGTTACATATAGCGCTATAGGAGTCGCACGCCGCCCGTCGGGGTCTTGTTAAGTCTTTATTCATTCTTAAATGGTCTCGCCACTTTTGTGGCGATGTATGCTAAATACTAGTGGACACTTGGGTTTGACATATTGCGATGCATGCTAGTTACCTTGTTTACAAATTGTCATGTGGATTCAAGAAAATGCTTTTATACTTATGATATATTTATACATACCTTGTGTACTCGCCAATGCTTTCTGTCGCAACCCCCGGCCCCTACCCGGGAGCGGGCGGCAGCGACGTCGCAGAACGGGTGGTATCAGTGTTTATTAATTTGGCAGTGGAATACATCAGGACCGTAGTTAGGAAATATTTTTATCAGAGTAAAACACCAAACTTTTATAAAAATAATTTATGGGAATAAAACCCAAGTTCATTTGATAATACATTATTAGGGACAAACCCCAATTATTGAAAACAAAATGTCTTGTTTATTTAGGTAACTTTTATAGCCACTATTCCAAGCCTTCAGTGCTCTCCAGCTGGCTTCTATTGGGCTTTCATATTACATTACCTGAAACACGTTTAAAAACATTTTGTCAGCAAGAAATACTGGTGAGTGCATCCCAGTTTAATCAAAACAGTTTTAACATTTAACAGAATTGAGGGCAACCCGCAATTACATTTGTTTATATCTAATCAATTACTCAATCAGTACTGTCAAACCCTGACTTGTGGGTCATATTATCCATTGGCTAACTCTTTGTCCAATGATAACGTGTTTCCATATTTTGTATACAAAACCCCAATATACCGACAGTAATTGTAGAATCACAAATACTCAATTACTGTTAAGTGTACATTAAAACATTTGAGGTTTTGGTAAACATTTTGACTCACAAAAAGATTTATAAAAAGAGAATACTCACGAATAGTGAGAAAAAGTGAATGTACTCGCAAATAGTGAGAAAAAGTGAATGTACTCACATTGCAAGTTTAGATAATACTAAGGCTTTCTGAGAATCTCCTGGTTATTATCTATTAAATCAAATAATGCACACGTGTCCGTAAAATAACCCAATTCAATTTAACCGTACAACTCGAGACAAAATTCCAATGACTGAGTCGAGCAGAGCCGACATGCATTACAGAATCCTAAATCAATCGGGTGTACACACGAGACAGAATTCCAATGACTGAGTCGGGCAGAGCCGACATGCGTTACGGAATCCTAAATCGATCGTGCAGGGAAATAGTAGGGTTATAGTACTTACAACGAGTCAAAGCTTCGCTAAATAGTGGTTATTATGCTCGGGCAGAAGTTCTACTACTTATAAATTTAAAGAGAGAATCAGGAAATAAACAAAAATCAAATGAAGCCCTGACCCCCCTTTTATAGGCTGGCCGAGGGGTCTGTCGTGCCCTGCGACAGCCAAAGCCTAGGCTTTCGCGGCCCGCGAGAGCCTCTAAGGTGGCCATAGCCTTGTCGAGTTAGCATGTAGCCTTGCCACGCGTCTGCCACATGGAACCTTACGTGTCCATATAAGTTTCAGGCCGTCGCGCCCCACTACAGACCAAAGGGTATCCGTCGCGGCCCGCGAGCCACTGCTAAACTTGGTTTTTTGTTGGTTTTTCTAAGTCTAGGGTCATTCCGGTTCCGGTTCTCACGTATGGGGTATATTTAGGGACGTTTAGGGTGTCCCAAAATATTTTAGTAGGGTTGTTATATCCTCCCCACCTTGTTTTGGATCTCATCCTCGAGATCTACTGGAACAGGTGTGGGTATTTCCTTTGCATTTCCGATTCGAGTTCCCAAGTGTATTCTGGTCCTCTTTTGGAATACCATTTCACTTTGACCAGAACTAATCTCTTATGTTTGAGATTCTTGATTTTTCTATCTTCAATCTGAACGGGTTTCTCGATAAACTTGAGTTTTTCATTTACCTCTATATCCTTAAGAGGTATCACTAGTGATTCGTCTGCTAAACACTTTTTGAGATTACATACATGAAATACATCATGTATTCCTGCCATTTCCTCTGGCAGTTGTAGCTGATAAGCTATAGGTCCTATTCTTCTAATAATCTCAAAAGGTCCAACATACCTAGGGCTTAGTTTCCTTCTTTTAACGAATCTGACTACTCCTTTCCATGGAGAAACTTATAATAATACTTTATCTCCTACTTGAAATTCTAATGGTTTTCGTCTGCTGTTAGCATAACTCTTTTTATGATCTCGTGCGGGTTTTAGTCTTTCTTTGACTTGAATGATTTTATCTATTGTTTCTTGTACTATCTTTGGTCCGGATAATTGTTTTTCTCCAATCTCTGCCCAGCAGACTGGAGTTCTGCACTTTCGTCCATAAAGTGCTTCAAATGGTGCAGCATTAATGCTAGTATGATAGCTGCTATTGTAGGAAAATTCTATTAATGGTAAATGATTGTCCCAATTTCCTCCGAAATCAATTACACAGGCTCTAAGCATATCTTCCATAGTCTGGATTGTCCTTTCGCTTTGTCCGTCCGTTTATGGATGATAAGTCGTGCTTAGATTTAACCTGGTTCCCATTGCTTTTTGGAAACTTGTCCAAAAATGAGAAGTAAAATGGCTATCTCTATCGGATATGATAGATTAAGGAATCCCATGTAATGAAACTACTTCATTTACATATAGCTTGGCTAACTGTTCCATACTGAAAGTTTCCTTCATGGGTAAGAAATGAGCAGATTTGGTCAATCTGTCTACAATCACCCAGATTGTATCATTTCCTTTTCTTGTTTTGGGTAATTTGGTAACAAAATCCATTTTTATCAATTCCCACCTCCATATGGGCATTTCTAATTGTTGCAATAATCCTGAGGGTTTTTGATGCTCAACTTTAACTTGAGAACAAGTTAGACATTTAGCAACATAATTAGCTATATCCTTTTTCATTCCTATCCACCAGAAATTCCTTCATAGATCTTGATACATCTTATCACTTCCAGGATGTATCGTATACTTAGATTTATGAGTTTCTTCTATAATTCTATGACGTAGGTTTCCTTGTTTAGGTATCCATATCCTTTTCTTATGGAACTTCCAAATTCCATCTATTCCTTATTCTAATTCCTTAATCATTCCTTTCAAATTTTCAGCATCGTCCTTGATTGTTGACTCTTGTACTTCTCTAATTTGTTCATTTAAATCTACTTGTAGATTTAATTTGAGAGAACGTACTCGCTTTGTTTTTTCATAATACTTTCGACTTAAAGCATCTGCTACTACATTGGCTTTCCCAGCGTGGTACTGGATATCACAATCATAATCACTAAGAACTTCCATCCAACGTCTCTGTCTCATATTTAATTCTTTTTGCCCGAAAATATACATTAAACTTTTATGATCGGTGAAGACAACAAATTTATTTCCATATAAATAGTGTCTCCAAAACTTTAGGGCAAAAACTATGGCTCCTAATTCTAGATCATGGGTGGTGTAATTCTCTTCATGTTTCTTAAGTTGTCTAGAGGCATAGGCTATAACCTTTTGACGTTGCATCAACACACATCCATACCCTAACTTAGATGCATCACAGTAGACTATAAAGTCTTCAGTTCCTTCTAGTAATGCAAGTATGGGTGCGTTGGTTAATCTTTGCTTAAGGATCTTAAAAGCTTCCTCCTGTTTTGGTCCCCATTCAAACTTAACTGATTTGCAAGTCATTTTAGTTAATGGAATGGCTATTCTAGAAAAATCGTGGATAAACCGTCTATAATATCCTGCCAGTCCAAGAAAACTTCGTACTTCTGTTGGTGATTTAGGGACTTTCCATTTAGTAATCGCCTCGATCTTTGTGGGATCCACATGAATTCCTTCATGATTAATCAGACGTCCAATGAATTGCACTTCTTGTAACCAAAATTCACATTTTGAGAAGTTAGCATAAAGCTTCTCTTTTCTCAACAATACGAGGAGTCTATGCAAATGGGCTGCATGGTCCTCTTTACTCTTAGAGTAAATTAAAATATCATCTATAAAGACAATTATGAATTTATCCAGGTATGGTTTACATATCCTGTTCATCATGTCCATAAATGCGGATGGGGTATTGGTTAAACCAAATGGCATGACAGTAAATTCATAATGACCGTATCTCATTTTGAAAGCAGTTTTAGAAATATCCTCTTCCTGTACTTTCAGTTGATGATATCGATCTTAGAAAAGAATCGAGCTCCTTGATGTTGATCGAACAGATAATCGATTCTCGGTAGTGGATACCGATTCTTAATCGTGACTTTGTTCAATTCTTGATAGTCAATGCACATTCACATCGATCCATCTTTCTTTTTAACGAACAACACCGGTTCTCCCCATGGTGATGAACTTGGTTGTATAAAACCTTTGTCAAGAAGTTCGTCTAATTGCTTCTTCAGTTCCTGCATTTCAGTTGGTGCTAATCGATATGGTGCTTTGGCAATTGGTGCCGTCCCTGGTAACTCTTCTCGAAAAACGTCTGCGAATTTAGATATTACAAGAATATCTTTTAATTCTTTTCCTTTAGTATTAATGATTACAAAAATCATATATACTATTCCTCCCTTTCTTTCATAACTTGCGGCTTTCATCATAGAGATGAATTTCGTCGATCTAGTATGTTTATCTCCTTTAATTGTGATCTTTTCACCACTTAGTGTACTTACTTGTACTAACTTTTGATCACATAAAATACTGGCACGATTGGCTACCAACCAATCCATTCCTAATACAACATCAAAACCGGCCAGGTTCATTGGGTAAAGGTTAGCAAAGAAATGATGGTTTAGGATTTATATTCTTGCTCCCTGCAAGATTGCACTTATCTTAACAGATTATCCATTAGCCGTTTCTACCAGACAGTCTTGTTGAAGTTTGACTAAGGGTTTGTCAAGAAATTGGTAGAAAGAAGTATTGATAAAACTTTGGTTTGCACCAGAGTCAAATAATACCTTGGCAAAAATGTCATTAACTAAAAACGTATCAGCGATCACATCCGGAATCATCTTGGCTTCCTCAGCTGTTAGAACAAAGGCTCTGGCATTTTTCTTAGGTGCTTCTGTTGTCTTAGTCTTATTGGGCATGGCTAGAGCTAGCTTCGGACAGTTCGGTCTAATGTGTCCCTTTTCTCCACAATTAAAGCATATCCCATTACCGGGTTTCTTCCTATAATCTTCTTCCTTGTGTCCAAAGATTTTGCAAAAGTTGCAATATATAGAGCATCTTCCAGAATGCTTTCTTTTTGCAGTTCTTATAGTAGGGTGCATAAGAACCTGTTCCCTTTCCACGGTAGGAATTACTAGAACGGAATTCCTGTGTAAGCTTTTGAGCTAGGTTCTTCCTCTGGTTTTCTTCTTGTGTATGTACCAGTTCATCAGTCAAGGTGTTGGCTAATTCTACTGCTTCTTCTATGGTTTGCGTTCTAGCTGCGTTAACTATATATCTAATCTCACTGATTAATCCCCAAATATAACGGGAGATTAATACGGGTTCGGTGAGGCTAAGGATGGTACTATCCTTGCATATTCAAAGAATATGGTAGTGTAACCTTTGCAGTCTATTCCAGTCATTCTGAGATTTAGGAACTTATTGGCGATTTTTTCCTTCTCATTAGGAGGACATAATTTTCTTTCAACTATTTCCTTAAAGTTGATCCATTCCATATTATAAACTCTGTCACTTCCCTTAGACTGGAGAATAGTATTCCACCATTCTAAGGCTTCATTTTTGAAAAGATTCGAAGCAAACATAATCTTATCTTCGTCTGCGCATTTACTTATGTTTATGACTGCTTCTGTCTTTTCTATCCAACGTAAGGATGCAATGGCTCCTTCATTTCCGGAGAATTCTATTGGTTTGTAGGCCAAGAATTCTTTAAAAGAACAACCGTATGGAGCGGTTCTTCTTCTTTTAGGAATTGGAGCTTGGATGATAGGTCCATTGTCATTATTCACATTGTGACTTGGTTCAGTGTGTTGACGTTTACTGCCATTTGCATATCTATCTGCTTCTTGAACAGTCTTGATAATCTAAGGCATGGCATCTATAATTCCTTGTGCCACTATATGTTGAATGGCATTATTGTCTATTAGGTTTCCGTTATTCTCATTATTCTGATTTTCCTGATTTACTTCGTTCGACATCTGAATTGTGAACATTTATCAGGTATTAATTATCACATAAAAGAATTGGATACAATACACAATCACATGAACAAGTTGGTCAAAAATGTCGATCATTGTGACATGTACTCTTTTTCATATATATATAGGCATCTATTACAAATTACAACTGAAAATTAAAGATACTATGCATCCATACTTATATATATATATAGAGATATATTATTATTATTATTATTTATTTTTTTTCTATAGTACAAATTACACGTATATCTAGTTATGGATCCAATCATGTATGTCACGCACGACATGTTTCCACATAAGTTTTTCTCCTATTATTCGTATTCTATCTCCATCTTCTACTAATTCATCACCTGATGAGTGAAGTTCCTCCAAATTTTCCAAGCTCATAGGTGGCATGGGTGCTGGTACAGGATCAGGGTGTTGAGGGATAGGTTGTCCATAAGGGTATGGGTTTCTTATTACACTCTGCGTCCACCATTCGCTACTCCAAAAGGGATCTAAAGGATTATGGCCAGTGTACTAGGCTATAGGGTTTGGTGGGGAATCCTGGGAATCTCATAAGGGTCTACATCAGGGATTGGAAATGGATCTTCTTGTTCCGGTTCTTGCATCGGTTGGTCTGGGAACAAAGGTAACAATGGCGGATCGGCTACTTGATTTTGGTTAATATCTACGGTTGGAGTGGCTAACATGTGGAGATTGGCCAACTATCTATCTAATTCTTCTTCACAAGGTGGTCTACTGGTTACTTCCTGAATTTGTGCGTTTGCCTCTCTATTGGCCATGACTATTGCTCTCTGTTGCTGTATCTTCTTCATACTTTTTCTCCTTTCATGAGCCCTATACTAAACCAACCTCTTTTTTTAGTAGTAAAAGGTTCCTCCGACTGTGCCTTAAAAATAAATATTCCTTCCTCTGTATCGGCTGAATATCCTGAGGGATCAGGCTGAGATGATGTTCCCTCATTTTTCTGTGAACTATCTAAATGACGATAAGCGTCCGATGTTTCTTGATCACTCATACTGTAAACTAACATATAGTCAAATAACACATATCACATAATCACATAAATTATTTCCTAACACCGAATTTGAAATTTTAGCGTCAGCAGAACACTTCTTTGGCTTAAATCAGTGGCTGTAGCTCCGATACCACCTTCTGTCCCAACCCCCGGCCCCTACCCGGGAGCGGGCGGCCGCGATGTCGCAGAGCGGGTGGTATCGGTGTTTATGAATTTGGCAGCGGAATACATCAGGACCGTAGTTAGGAAATATTTTTATCAGAGTAAAAAACCAAACTTTTATAAAAAAAATTATGGGAATAAAACCCAAGTTCATTTGATAATACATTATTAGGGACAAACCCCAATTATTGAAAACAAAATGTCTTGTTTATTTAGGTAATTTTTATAGCCACTATTCCGAGCCTTCAGTGCTCTCCGGCTGGCTTCTATTGGGCTTTCATATTACGTTACCTGAAACGCGTTTTAAAAACATTTTGTCAGCAAGAAATACTGGTGAGTGCATCCTATTTTAATCAAAACAGTTTTAACATTTAACAGAATTGAGGGAAACCCGCAATTACATTTGTTTATATCTAATCAATTACTCAATCAGTACTGTCAAACGCTGACTTGTGGGTCATATTATCCATTGGCTAACTCTTTGTCCAATGATAACGTGTTTCCATATTTTGTATACAAAACCCCAACATACCAGCATTAATTGTAGAATCACAAATACTCAATTACTATTAAGTGTACATTTAAACATTTGAGGATTTTATCGAAGGCCGTCCAAGTGGGAGATTGTTGGATTTATATGCACGGGTTCAATAAGTCAACGCTGCTGACCGAGCTATGACCCGTAAGAGTTACACCTTGGCAACGAACATTAAATCAACTTAACTCGATTAACTGGTGATCACGAACAATTAACGGAACGAAATATATATAATTATCTAGAATAATTATATCCACGAGAAACGGAGTTTATTATTTATACGGGTTATAAATAATATATTGTTTAATTACTTATTTAATTAAACCTTGTTTTTCGGGCTTCGTATCGCGTCTGGGCTTGAACTTATTATATTGGGCTTCAGGGCCTAAGATATAATTAGGGTAGTCAACCTAATTTATATCACTATATATAATTTTGAATCATATTCTTTTGAATATGAAGTTTTCTGCCATAAGCAAAAAAGGAATTCCCTTTTGCTTTGTGATACAATTATAAAGAAAGGAATAACCACCAATTTCCCAACAATCGGTGCCGCCCTTTTGCTATCCTCTTACGACATTTGACCGGCCAAGCCAAAGCCTCCGCCGCTCGGTTCGTGTTCGTGTCTAGCACTCGTTCGTTGTACCTTGGTGTCTCACACGGTTAATTATTAACCACAAGGGTATAATTTTTCTCATCTGTAGATTAATTATTTTATGTATCGTATTTGCATGTTTGTAACCATGATCCTGTTTGATTCACTTTTGGTGTTGATTATTTATATTTATTCCGCTGTGTTTTTTTATTAATTATATATTTTAGTTAATAAAATATGTCAAACCCGTTTTGATAAAAAATGAAATTGACACCACTGAATCCCAACAGTGGTATCAGAGCCACGCTTACAACATGCAAATCGGAACCGGTCCTTTTAACCGGTTATAGATCTCAAACTTTAACTTGTTTAAAGTTTCAGAACTAAATATTTCTTGGGCAAAAAGTTATTTGGTCAAAAGTTTTATTTGTTTTATTTGACCAAAAGATTGCTCACTTCAATATGATTGTGTTGAATATGTAAATCTGGCCGACCTTGTACTTGTATTTTTGTTATTGTTTTGTTTTATGGTTTTGGCCCACTTTGTGGCTCAAAGTTGTAATAGATTAGGGTTTCAATTCTTGTTATATTTTTATATTATAATATAAAGTTGAAGACCCGAAGACAAAACTGAAGACATTACAGGAATCAAGGAGGTGCTAAAGACAACTAGATGCACTAGGTCCATCCTTGTGGTTGTTTGTTACCCCGTGACCTAGTTTGGTCTTGTTATTTGGCTCTAGCAAGATCAAACAAAATGGCCTAAAGATTTACATATTTAGTTTTGCTATTATGGTTGCTTTTATCATATAAGGTGTTATATAACATGCCAACCTAATACCAAACTTTTAAAAGGTGTATTAAAATGTTCACAATCAATTAAAACAAGTTCTAAATTGATTTTTACAACTTGTAAATATTTGTGATAAAACAAATAGTTTATTTTAAAATAAATAACAACCATTAGAGGTTTTGAAATTTAACAAGTTTTAACTTTCTAAAACTCATAACTTAATAGTTTTAAAACTATTAACTTTTAAATGGTTATACAAGTCACGACAAACTTAGTTTTAATAGGTTATTTAAAATTAAGTGTCCTGAGAGATGAAAGGGTTCATCAAGATGTCACGACTAAATATGTACTAAAATTGGCTCTTACGACCCTATTTGGTAAATATTAAATTAACCCATAATTAAAATCAATAGTCTATGCCATCCAATCACAAGCTACACTTGGAACGTAAAAGCGAACCATCTGTGTTTGGAGCCACAGCACCACACTTGATGTCTAGCATATCCTTCCAAGGTGCAAGGGTTTCGTTGACACATCCGGCCCTTCCACACGTACCTCTTTTAGGACGACTATTACTTTTTCTTTTCTCACCACATGCTCTAGCTGTCTCGAAAGTAGAAAATCGGCATAGATGAGGCTAAACGTATCAATGCATAGACAAGAGTTGTCTTAGCGGCCTCATACTCGAGAGTTGTGCAATTCTCACAATTGACACTCGTTTTCAGTCTGCCTAGTCACTTACTAAAGTGCATGCCACAGCTGCCTTTAATACTGACATAGCCAGATTCTCATTCCTTGTTCTAATTACTGTAATGGGTCACTAATTAAATAAGGAAATATACATTGAAAATACTAATTAAAATCTCTTTGCTTATGTAACAGATGTCTAATGAAAACAACTCCTTCGTTCTCAAGTCTATACTTGAAAAGGAAAAACTGAATAACACCAACTTTCTCGAATGGCACCGCAATCTGAGAATAGTTCTCAAGATGGCAAAAAAGCTATATATCTTAGATGGCCCAGTCCCTACCGAGCCTGAAAGTAACACTACTGCTGCTCGTAAGGCACTGGAAAAGCATAACGAGGATGCCATTGAGGTAGCCTGCCTTATGCAAGCCACCATGTCTCCTGAACTTCAGAAGAACATGGACGATAAAGATTCTTATGACATAATCCAGCAACTGAAAGGCATGTTTCAGAAACAAGCCCGACAGGAGCGATATGACACCATGAAGCAGCTCATAAGCTGTAAAATGCAAGAAGGATCGTGTGTCAGTACTCATGTGCTTAAGATGAAAGGGTACATTGATCAGATGAACAAACTTGGTTATCCCCTGCAAGATGAAATGGCAGCGGACTTCATCTTGAACTCTCTCCCTAGCTCATATGACCAGTTTATTATGAACTATAATATGCATGCTTGGGTGAAGACTGTGTCTGAGCTACATGGTATGCTCAAAACGGCCGAGATGAACATTCCACATAAAACCAACCAAGTTCTGATGGTCAAGTCTGGTGGTGTTAAGAAGCCCAACAACAAGAAAAAGGCTCATTATAGCAAAGGCAAGAAAATGGTTGTTGTTGCTGCCAAACCTGCCACCAACAACAAGCAGGTTGCTAAACCACCCCCTCCCCAGGAGTGTCAGTGCTTTGAATGCAACCAAATGGGGCACTGGAAAAGGAACTTCCCGCAGTATCTAGCCAAGCTAAAGGCGAACAAGGCCAATAACGTTGGCACCTCTTCAGGTATTCTCATTTATGTTATTGAGCTTTTTACTGTCTCTAGCAACACATGGGTATTTGATACCGGGTGTGGTTACCACATCACTAATGTTTTACAGGAGCCTGAAAAGTGGAGGAGGCTGAAACAAGGCGACATGGAACTCATTGTTTGTGATGGGAAAAGAGTGCCCGTTCTTGCAACTGGCACATTTCAATTTTCATGTCCTTCTGGCCTGGTAGTTAATTTAAATAATTGTTTGTTTGCACCTGGTATAACCAAAAACATTATTTCGGTTTCCCTTTTGTTTGAACAAGGTTTCAAGTACGTTTTTAATGGTATTTCTATTTCTACCTACTTGAATGATGTCTTTTATTTTGAGGCTAAACCTCGAAATGGTATTTATGAG
The DNA here is from genome assembly GCA_030545235.1 of Helianthus tuberosus. Taxonomy (NCBI): domain Eukaryota; kingdom Viridiplantae; phylum Streptophyta; class Magnoliopsida; order Asterales; family Asteraceae; genus Helianthus; species Helianthus tuberosus. The sequence goes on along the minus strand of CM060449.1, from coordinate 75,523,083 downwards.
ATTGATGTTCAAGCATGCAATAACATATATCATCTTTCTAAGCGTAACAAAGCTGGTATTAATGAAACCTTTCTATGGCATTGTAGAATTGGCCACATAAGTAAGGCACGCATAAAATGGCTCCAATCCGAGGGGATTCTTGAATCCACTGGACAGGACTCCTTTAATGATAGTGAATCTTGCTTAGTTGGCAAACTCACAAAGCATCCCGCATTGTCAATCTGGCTCCGAATAAAAAGTTAAACAAAACCCCATATGAGATATGGCATGGGCGTAAACCCGATTTGGAATACCTAAAAGTATGGGGATGTGATGCATACATCACAAATGATGCTGATGATAAGCTCGATCCTCGAGGCGAAAAGGCTGTTTTCATCAGATACTATAAAAGAAGTGGATATTATTTCTACCATCCTGATGCAAATGTTATTTCCATTAAAAGGAAGGGGCGTCTTCTCGAGGAAGAACTTCTTAATTGAGGAACTGGAAATAATGTGGTTGATCTTGAAGAAATTCGAGAACCAATAACAACCGCCGATGAAGTCGGAACGTCTGAACAACAAGAATAAGTTGCCGATGAATCAGACATGAACACAGGCGTTCGCAGAAGTAGAAGGACTCGTAAAGAACCTGACAGATACCTTTGGCATCTCGAAGGTGCTGATGTCTTGGTAGTAGATGATTCTAATGACGAACCTACTAACTACAAATCTGCTATCTCAGATCCTGAATCTACGAAATGGTTGGAAACCATGAACGCTGAGATGCAATCTATGTGTGATAATCAAGTCTGGGACTTGGTTGAGCTACCCCCCGAATCTCGGGCAGTAGGTTGCTTTTATCATATAAGGTGTTATATAACATACCAACCTAATACCAAACTTTTAAAAGGTGTATTAAAATGTTCACAATCAATTATAACAAGTTCTAAATTGATTTTTACAGCTTGTAAATATTTGTGATAAAACAAATAGTTTATTTTAAAATAAATAATAACCATTAGAATTTTTGAAATTTAACAAGTTTTAACTTTCTAAAACTCATAACTTAATAGTTTTAAAACTATCAACTTTTAAATGGTTATACAAGTCGCGACAAACTTAGTTTTAATAGGTTATTTAAAATTAAGTGTCCTGAGAGATGAAAGGGTTCATCAAGATGTCACGACTAAATATGTACTAAAATTTGCTCTTATGACCCCAACCGATGGCAGAAACATCGGGGCATGGCACTGAGCGAAACAGATTGTTCAAGAGAATCCATAATAACTATTAGTGACAATATATTTAACATTAAAGTCCCATAACAATAACATATAAAGCATAAACAGTCATTACAGATAATAGTCTCAAAAACAAATAGGTTGTTCCGACAACTCAGATTGATTTAGTTTGTTTCTAGACTTCCTACTTCCTTTCATCACAGCAGACATAGCATCCTATCAACCTGTCACATACGTTAAAATAAAGTCAATACACTGAGTGTAAAGGTGAGTACACAAGTTTGCATAGCATATAGTATAGTGAAAGCGTTTACGCATAACCAACATGTATAACGTAACGGGCGAAACAAGTAACTATCAATACTATGTTCACACTTAACCACAAGACTGCGTCGTAGAGTATGCGCGACACATGTCCAGCAGACACGCGAGGTAAAGAGATGTGATCCCTAGCAACCCCTGTCCACAACAGGTGCTGAGTCCAAACTATAGTACTATCGTTTCTAGAGGCGGTACCGTGTAACACTGTCTAAGCATAGTAACAAGCATTTAAGTTCATGTATAACATGTGGGAGCGGTTAGCATTAAAAGTGTTTGCGTTGTGTGTTGGTGTATTTTGTTATAGCGAACGTATGTAACACCCTAAAGTGTGTTAAAAGGAAATGGGTCCGAGTATACTCACAGTGTGTGTTTAGCTAGTAAACACAGTACTTAGATTGAAGGGAGCGCGTTGGAGTTAGCCTGAGCATAGAATAGTAGCGTAAGCATTGAACAGGGTGTAAATAATGCGTCAGATGAGATAAGTGTCGGATAGTGAGTCGATCGGATGGTCATCCGGACGAATGACCATTCAAACGGTTGATCATTCGAATGAGTGAGTGTGTTTGTAAATTGTTTCACAACTTTTGAAGTTTTCGTTGTAGTATTCAATCAAGTCATCCGGTCGGATGGTCATCCAGACGGATGGCCATTCGATTGGATGGCTATTCGAATGAGAGTCTGATATTCTTTGAAGTTTTCATCAAAACGTTTTGAACAAGGAATAGTTTAAGGGCCCGTCACCTGATCGAATGGTTATTCGGCAGGATAGCTATTCGAGTGGGTGATCTTTTTGCTTGGAGATTTTGTAAAAAGTTGTGAAGTTTTAACGGAGACGGCGTGACGACGTGTCAAACAACGGAAACACACCATGGTTCAGCTCAGTCGATTAGATGGGAATCACCCCATTCGATCAGACTAACTGTCCTTGATGAGATTTCATGTTCAACCCGTTAATCGGTCGTCTCTTAGGTGGAAATCCATCCTTAAGTGGGTTCTCAACTAGTGTATGAGTAGAGAGCCTACATGAGTCTAGATTCCATCGGTTTTGTGTAAAATGTTGAAGAAAAGTTTGAAAATAGATGAAAAGTGTGGAAATCAGTTGAAAAATGTTTAGATCTTGTTGAAATCGATGTAAAATAGTGTGGAAGTCCTTTAGATCTGAACCATTCTTGACGAGATGACATCACACCACCGATTTCATAAGCAACCGTGATGATGTCACCTTCAAGAGGTCCAAATCAGGTGATTTCATGAAGAAAATGTAAGATTTTGATGGAGAAGATGGTGAGAAAGTGTGTAGTAATGATTATTGTACAATATTTAGGGTGAAATACTTACAGAATAGCCTTGAATCGAGAGAAAAGTGCTTGAAAGAGACTTGGGAGCGTCTGGGTCGGATAGAGTTGTCACATCAGTGAACAGTGATGTGTGTACGGGTATTTATAGTGTGAGAGAGGGAGAAAGGCGATGCTAGTGAGTGCGAGGGTCGGATGGCCATCCGATTGGATGGTCATCCGATCAGATGTCCATTCGATCGAGTGGTCATTCGACCATCCGAGTTGCATTTTGTTGATTTCCAACTTTCGTTTCGGGCATTAAGCATTGCGTTGCGTTTAAGCGAGTTGCGAGTAAGCGTTGCGATGAGATAACCACATAACATTAAACAAATAATCACATAAATAACACACATAACACATAATTGCATAAAGTAAATCTGCGTTTCGAGTTTACAATGAGATTACGATGCGATAGCGTTGTGATAGCGTTAGCATAAACATGCGATGTGATAATGAGATAAAATGCGTTTAAGCGTTGTAAACTGCGTTTAAAATGTGATAACTGCGTTTTGAATAAGCGTTGTGAATGCGTTGTAAAACATAGTTTAAAAAATATCGTTTAGAATTGTTAACCCGTTAGCGATAATCGGAATCTCGAGAGTACAAGTCAATTAAGCACGAAATGACAGATCTGAGTAATGACATGACTTGACTTTGACTTTTCGGGAAGTCGGGTTGTTACAGCCTCCCTTACTTTAGGGAATTTCATCCCGAAATTAAGGCGCAGGCGTAACGAAGAGATGTGGGTATTTAGCTTTCATATCACTTTCGAGTTCCCAAGTGAACTCGGCGCCGCGTTTGTCTTCCCAGCGAACCTTCACTATAGGAATGCGAGAGCGTCAAAGTTTCTTGGTCTCTCGGTGTCACACCCTGACTTTTGCGGAAGCGTGATTATGGTGTGACTTTCTTAATACCATTGCATTCAATCATAACAACATCTATATGATAAAACCATAGATCATCATCCATTAAATAGATTCGAAAACATCACAAACATCATGGTTTAAACAAGACTCCAAATTCAAGTTTTACAACCCATGCAAATTGTTTAAGAGTTCACAAGGACTCATCAAAAGACTCTAAATAAAAACCAAGATTTGGGAGTGGTGTCTTGTCCATGATAGGACACCCAAACCAAATCTCAAGACCATGGATGACATCTTTTATTCTTAACAACACCTGAAACTTTCGAACGCCCGCCAGATCCACCTTCAATTTCCTGAAATACATGTAGATTGAAAATATCAACAAAAGTTGAGTGAGTTCAGGTGTTTGTTTGTGAGTATGAATAAACTTTGAAATCATTGAAAGTATGTATGTTCGTATATGAAAATGAACAGATCAATTAATGGTTTGCAAGGCCATCAATATGTGTGCAACGGTGTAGGAAGGCTCAATCCTTTCCGTATTTCGTACCGGGCCTCCTGGCTGGAACGACATAGTCACCACGTGCGGTCAACTCGTGGACCCACGGGTGGGGCTCGCAACACCCAAATAGATCTAACACTCATGCCCCTCGGTCCTTCTAAAGGATTAATGGTCTCAAGATAACGCCTACCCTTTCACATGATCTAACAGTTCACTTTATTTGTAAATCATTTGTAACATGTACTTCACCCCCGAAGTTATAAAACGAAAACAGTTAAAAGAAAAGGGGGACATGAACTCACAGTCTTGCGTCTTCAACAATCGTAACTCGAGCTTCTTTGGTGAACACGACTACCTACAACGTACTAATGTCTATTAGACGAACAGGCCGTGCCTTGACTTAGTATTAATATCCTTGAGTTACGTTTCTTTTGTGTCCTCGATATTATTCCAAGTTACATAATTATTTATTAAAATAATTAATATTTTAACTTAAATTATATTTATAAATTTTGGAATAATTGTTGAACAATATTATTGTAATAATACTTCCCAAGTATTGATACTTGTATTTCCTTCCCAAGGATGGGGGTATCTTATACATGTGTATTTTGCCATGTTTTGAGGTCGTATTCCGGTGTGTATTTATACGTACGAGGATACGTATTTTTATTGTATTCATTAAGTATTCTTTATACTTAATTTCGTATTAAATTTTCCGGAATATTATCCTTAATAAAGATCCAATATATATTTCCAAAATATATATTTTAAGGAATATTACTTAGAAAAATTATTTATCATTTTTCTTTGGCAAAAATATTTGTATTCACTTATAAGTTCCAAAAATAATATATTTTCAAGTCCACTTGGAATATATATATATATATATATATATATATATATATATATATATAAACTCATTTTTCCCAAAAATGACATATTTCACATTTATTTAAGAAAATATATATATTTTCCCCAAAAATATTGCATTTCATGTTTGTTTAAGAAAATATATATTAAAAATAATATATCTTCTAAAAATTTCAAGAAAATATATATTTCATACTTGCCAAAAATAATATATTTTTCCTTGTAAAAAATATGATATACTCTTGTGGTAATTGTAAAAAAATCATATTTTGTTTTCTTGGTGTCCTAAAATATTATTTACCAAATATACTTTTGTGAATAAATTCCGGAATATTTTTGTAAGTCTCATTTCATAGTTCGGTTCTCCAATATTTTTGTGTAAGCTTGTATATTTATTCATTGGAATTTTGGTATTATTTTGGATTGTGATTCTTGGTATTTTGATGTGTTATATTATTTCAAGTCCTAAAATAATATAACTAATACACAAAGTATACAAATAATCACACATATGTGTCTTCCAATTACATATTTCCTAAATATATTTTGCCACTTTTATTTATAAAAACCAACCTCCAACACTTATATTTTCGTAACAAAAACTATGGAAAAGTTTATGTGGAAACTCATGGTTAAAATACACTTGTAAATATTTGTTTAAAAATATTTTTCTAAGTGTTTATATTTTTAGAAAATTTTGTCATAGTTTCCCCTAAAAATGGAGGTTTCCATGCTTTCAAGCATATCATTTTCTTTTGTAAAAATCATCACAATCAATTCATAATCAACACTAAACAACTTACACTTACCAATTTTGCCATAAACAAGTAATAATCTACTAGTTCATGAACTTGAATATTTGTAAAAAATTGTAGTAACTTACTAGTGTTCTTAGTAAGTCTTGTTACCCTTTAAAATGTGATTAGTTCTTTAAAAACTTCATTTTTAAGGAAGTTGGATGTTTACAACTTCAAAACATATTTTCTAAAAATATTTCTTTATGAAATCTTCTTGTTACAAAAGTGTTCTTACACTTGTTTAACCACTAAAAACAAGATTTGTTCATGTATGAACCAAGATCAAATGAAACTTTTATTTTTAACTTGGTTTCTTTAGAAATCCTTCATGAAATTCTTAGATCCATACGATTAACAACTTACTTGATCATGGTTTTTCAAGAAAACATTATTTTCCTTCAAGTTCATGCTTTAAGTGTGGATGATCCGTCATCCTACAACAATTTCTATTCTTACATCTTGCTAGATTATGTTTTTAATCATGATCTAGCAAGATCTTATGATGATCAACATCATTTCTACAAACAATCAATGATCAACAAGCATAACAACTCTTATTCATCAAGATTACATCATTAAACAAGCTTATGTTCATGTTTCATGCTTATGATCTTTAGTGTTCTTCAAGTTTTTGATTATGATACTTCTTTAACCACTAAAAATGGAAGTAATATAGATAGATAAAGGTTCTTACCACTAGCTCAAGTCTAGGGATGATTCAAGTGAAGAAAATGAGTGGATAAAAGCAAACAAGAGGGGTCCTTCAAGCTTCAAGGCCACCAAGCTTCCTTGTAGGATCTCTAACACCTTTGTATATGCTTGTAATGGATGTAAGATGAATGAATGATGGTGATGGTGATGGTGATGGTAGTGTTGTTGATCTCGGCCGAGAGCACAAGAGGGAGAGAAGAGAGAGTAGTGTGTGTTTAGGGTGTGGAAGTGAATGAGCTCAAGATCTCTCATGCCTTTCTTATAACCATTTTACCACTTAAACCCTTGTGTAATATGTCAGTAAAAGCATACACAAGATCCAATTAAATAAGGAAATAAAATCATCTTGTGGTGGCCATGTTGGCCGTGAACTAGGTGGGGGGGGGGGGTCTAGATTAGGTTTTAACCAAATTGGTTAGTTACTAGTTTAAATCCAAGTGTTAGTTAGGATTTCTTGTTATTAGATGTTTTTAGGAGGTGTTATGATGTTCGGGGATCATAACTAGCCTGGTAATGTTAAAACAGTGCTTCTAGTGTAAATTTGATGTTTCGGGCAGTGTCCGGTTGTTCAGTTAGATACTAGTTCGTTAAAGTGCTAAATTATACAGTTTAGTGTTCTTTATGTACCCTTTTGTGACACTTTCAATTCCTGACACTTAGGAAAGCATTCAGGACCATTTAAGCATATTTTTTGTGATAACCCTCATGGTTTCAGGTATCTTTACGATTAATTAATGTTAATTAAAGTGCTTGATGACTGTTCTGAATTACTTAACTACTTTCTGATTACTGCGTCATACTTACATGTGCTTGTTAACATACTAGTCTTGTGCAGTAAATTGACTAAATGGTCCTGAATGCTCTCCTATGTGTTAGGAATTAAAAGTGTTACAAAAAGATACATAAAAGACACTAAACGTAACAACTAGGCACTTTAACGAACCGGTATCTAACCGAACAGCCGGACATTACTCGGGACACCAAAATATTGCAAGAAACATTGTTTAATTAATTCTTGGCTAGTTATGATCCCCATACACCATAACACCCACTAGATATCTACTAACTAAAACATGTAAGCATATACTTGGAATTTAACTATTAGTTACCAACTTACCATGAAATTTTACAATTTACCCCCCCCCCCCTATGTATTACGGTCCAAGGGACCCACCACCAAGATCACCATATCTCATTAGATTTCCCATATATTTGATTAGATACTTGCTTGATTCTATATACAAAATATTGTAATAAATCTATACAAGTATGGTGGCCATAGATTGAAAGGATCACTTAATATCTTCACAAGATTCACACTCCCATCCCTCACTCTCTCCCTCTCCTCTCGGCTCCCTCCATAACCGCCACCACCACCACTTTATCACCATTATCTTCAACCATTTCCAAGCTCCATTCAAGTGCTAGAAGGTGAATTAAAGGAGCTTGAAGTTGTAGATCATCAAGGAGCTCTTTCACTTGCTTTCTCACACTATTTTCACCATCTTTTTCTAGAGATTCTTCCCTAGCCTTTGTGCTAGTTGTAAGTTCTTGTTTAACTCTTGTCCATCTTATTTTTATGGTTAAAAAGTTGTAGTATGTTAAGTATATCAAGAACACTAAGGAACAAGAACTAAAAACATGAACATACAACATTACATAAAGTTACATGAGGATGAAATATTGTTAGTAGGATGTTGTTATGAATATGTTGTTGGTTACTTGTTGATTCTTGGTAATGTGATGTTAATCACTATGTTGAACTTGTTAAAGGATGATTAGAAACATGAGTTAACAAGATTAGGAGATGATATGTGTTTACATAAAATAATCATCTTCTACTAAAAATATGAACTTGAGAAATAAAAATGGTTTCTTAAAAATATAGTAAAACAAAGTGATCTAGTAATCTTGTAGATCTAAAACTTGCGAATGATTTTCCTAAATAAACCAAGTTTAAAAGACGGTTTTTGAAAGATCATGATCCTTACACTATTTTTGGAAATAAAGTAAGTATATGGATACTAGTGACACATGAAAATGTTGCAAATAAATATTTTTGTAAAATATGTTCACAAGTTGTGAACGTCTAAAAATCCCGAGAATGAGATTTTAAGTAAAGTAAACACACTTTGGAGGGTAACTAAACCCACTAAACGCCTTACCAAGTTACTACGCGTTTTTACAAAACATCAAGTTCATGTTGGTTTGTAAATGGAAAAGTTTGCTCGTGGTAAATTGTTGTTGATTGTTTGAATGATTTTCGGAAAAGAAAATGATATGCTTATTAGCATGGACACCTCCGTTTACAAAGGAAACTCTGGCGAAATTTTCTAAAAATTCCAACACATAGAAAATATTTTCTAACAAGTGTTACAAGTGTATTTTTAACTATGATCTTTCCACAAAAGTCAGAGTGTGACATTTATATTGTGTGCTATGTGATAGAAGTAGTGAGTAGATAAACCGTACGTAGGATACGTGTTATGCATGCACGAGGAACTGATTGTTATCTGTACCTTATTAGGACGTGCTTGATTTCTGATTATTAGAGTAACTAATCTAACCGAGCAAACCAAGGTGAGTTAACACCCTCTACAAGGCATGGGATTCCCGGTGGTTTGGGAATGGGTTAAAGAATTAAAACGGAACCTACATATCCTCCTTGGGTAGGATATGTACCGCCATCCTCCATGGGTAGGATGCCAATATTAATCCTGCGTATTCAACTTGGGTAGAATACGCACGTTCGTCCTCCTTGGGTAGGACAACAACCTTAAAACTTACTAGACAAAACTCTATCATTAAGTCCCTCATTTTATATCGACTTAATTGCCGAGGCCAATGGCGAGCGGGTCATTAGTTAATAGCGCTATTAGGTTTAACAAACCTCACACCGTGCCAGTCGGACGGGCGTGTACTAATGGACTATGGCAAACTGTCAATGATGATAGACATTGACGTAGGGCACAACTTACTTTCGTCAGTAGTCGATATGGTAACTGTCTAGTGGTTCACATGGGGAAGCCCCCACTGATTATGGTTATGGTTTGGGAAATAAGGAATTGGTTAATTATATTTTCAACTATGGGGTAACTCCCACGGCAAGTAAGCCAGCTAAAGACAAACCATGTTTTCGAAAACAACTTAAAACAAACACCCAACTGTGAACTCGCTCAACTTTATTGTTGACTCGTTGTTACATGCCTTACAGGTCGTTAGATGCTTATGGAGCTTGCACGAGGAGGAGGTCGTTGTGGGATTTGGACTGTTATGTCCCGTGCTTAACATTTGAATTTTTTAACTTATTGAACTTATGTTTTGGCTTTACGTTTTATGCTTCCGTTGTTAACTTAAAATTAGTTACTTTCTTTTGGTCACCAATTGTATTGTGGTTGGTTTTATTTACTTAATTACGTTGTTCAATATGATTGGTGGCTCGATCCTGGTCATGTCACGCCTCCAAACGGTGATACTCCGCATGGTGGATTTTGGGGGTGTGACATTTTTGCATGAAATTAGATTGTTAAAATGCTGATTTAGGCACTTTCCGGCACTTAAACTATCACTTAGAAAGGCCGTTTTGGGATCCTTACTTTCCTACACACTATACTAGTGTAGTACTTAGTTTCTGGCTCATACTAGGTCTCAAAACACTGTCTGTCTATGTGCTGAGTTCTGTCAGCATCTTCCTGATTTACCAGATAATTGTACTAGCTGTACTTAATGCATCATTGGAGGCAATATAGCTTTCATGCGATATTGGTATGATATTAAACAATGTATGATGCACATGTATTTGTATAGCAGAAATCAGAAAACAGTTAATTGAAATTTAGTCATTAGGCACTAATCATGATTAATTAATTGTACGGATACCTGGATTTTTAAAAGTTGTCACATTCTCCCCCTGTTAAGAAAATTTTGTCCCGAAATTTTAAGCTCTACTACTAGTTGCAGGGGTGTTAGGGAATAAATGTGGATAGTTAGCTTTCATGCGGTCTTCACGCTCCTAAGTAAACTCTAGGCAATGACGCGCGTTCCATCAAACCTTAAAAAGTTTAACACTACTCCTTGTTGGTGCATGTTTGTGACAACAGCTTAGATTTGGTCTTTGGATATCTTGTAATTAGTTAAACGATAAACAGTTAGCGGGTTTAGCTTTGTAATAGTTAGTTGAAATGTTTGGGCTAACCAAACCCAATGAATTGGGTGTGTGGGGGCAAATTGGGCCTGTCCAATTCGCAGTCCATGTTTTAACCTTGGCCCAAGTAGTAACCTTGTGTTATATAAACAAGGTTAGGCTTTAGGGTTTAGGTTAATCAGCCAAAACAGTTTGTGTGAGAATTTCGTGAGAGCTCCTACAGCTTGGACGAAATTGAGAGAGTTAGGGTTTAGATTGATTGTAATTCTTGAGTGATTGATAATCAATAGAAACCCGGTTTGAAAGTGTCTTGCTGTTTCTGTTTCCTACACGTTTTCTGCTTATTCTGATCAGGAGGATTCCGCACTCTTGATTAGAAAGACAATTCTGTTGAAGATCCATACGAATAGGGGACCTACAATTGGTATCAGAGCATTAGGCTCTTGAAGGCTCGGTTCAGAATTGTGCTTGGAAGAAACAGGGAGTTTTCGAAATTTTTGAAAATTAGGGTTTTAAAATTTTCGAATTTTTCTGTTGGTTTGATAAAATTTTCGAATTTTTGGCTGTTTTGATCTTCTGTTTGTTTGTTTGGTGTTTTGCAGGATTTCTGGAAAGTTTTGGTTGATTCTGGAAGAGTTTCTGAAAGAGTTTTTGGCTGAATTTCTTGAAGATTCGAAAACTGTTTTCGTGTTCTTCATTAAGTTCATCAGAAATTTGTCAAAAGTTTGCTGATTTGCTTGTTCGATTTTGCAGGAAATTGATACGAAATCTGCAGAATTCTGAAAAGATTAAGTTTCCAAAGTTACTGGTTGGCGAAATTAACTGAACTGGCGAAACAGACTGAACTGGCGAAATTGTCTGATCTGCGAAATTAGCATACTTATCGGCGAAGTAAATCCAAAGGCGACTTTGGTAACCGTGTGATTGTCCACAGCGAAATCATCACGGTTTCAGCGACTTCACTAGTCGTCGTAATAGCGAAAATACACAGCGAATTTGACCAGCGAAATTGACCAGCGAACTTGATTTTAAGCGAAATAGACCAGCGAAATTGACCTTCTGACCAGCGAAATTAACAGCTCTCCAGCGAAATTATCAACAAATTTAAAAACCAGCAAATTTAAAGTGGTGGAATTTCAGTTGGCAAGCGTAACCAAAAATTCACGTTTTTGCAAATAGAAATTGATCTGTAGCTCATTAGACAGAACCGTTTGGACCGTTGAATTCCTTGGATTTTTAGGGTAAAAAAAAAAGACTCTGGAAAATCCCGAAATCGGTTTTCGACATTAGATATCATTGGATTCGTCTTTTCGAGACGATTCTAAAGGTGTAATTTGGTAACCACTGTTTTCGGAAAATTTTGTACGGTTTTATCGGTCTGTTAAGTTTAAAATGTCGAACATGACAAAATTGAATGCACCTAAGATGATGAAGGTGGAGAATTATCTTACATGGAAGGACAACTTCAAATCCTTCATTGAATCTCAGGATGCACGCATGTGGATCTGCATTGAAGATGGGTACATAAACCCAACACACAATTTTGAGGGCAGACAACATAGAACAGACTATGTGAACATGAAAGAGGATGATAAAAAGATGTATGACACTGAAAAGAGAGCATTGGCTGCAATTAAAATGTCCTTACCTGATAGCATCAAGCATATCTTCAACAAGTACACTAATTCAAAGGATATGTGGGATGCATTACAAAAGCGATATCAGGGAAATGAGAGTGCCACTCAGGCATTCATGGCAGAGGTAGTGCCAGTTGATGAGGCTGAAACTAGTGTGAGTGATGCTGAATCTGAAGTGAACAATGCTGAAGCAAAAGTGGATGCTGAAGTCGAGAAAGAGAGTGAAGCTGAACAGGTTGTTGCTGATGAAAATACAGAAGTTCATGAGAAAGAGGTACAATCTAATTCTGTATGTTTGAGATGTCATGAACTACAGGGTGCAGTTGACAGATTGACAACACAAAACCAAAGTCTGGTAAGTGAGATGTCAAGCATAAAAGAGTCAAACTTTTTTGCTAAAAGAAATGAATCTACATACTTGAAGAAGATAAGAGGTTATGAAGCTGAAATTGAAGCTTTAACTTGCAAATTGAATGAAAAACTTCAAGTCATAGATTTAGCTCATGACATGATGGCTGAGAAAACAAAAGAGATTTCTGAAAAATGCAAAGAGTTGTCAGATGCACAACTCAAAATTGTTGAACTTGAAAAGAAATTGAGTCAATTCAGAGATTCGTCTTTTGTTATGAAACACATGATGGGTGGGTTAAAGAAGAGTAATGACAAGACCAGTGTGGGCTTCCAAGGCTTTAATGAAGTTCCACCTCCTCTTAGTCATGACTATTCATTCCTGCCTAGTGAAAATGAGCTAGCAGATTTTATGGCATCTACACCAAGTAGTTTCGCATCCACATCAACTCAAGGTGATGGATCTGAGAGTGATGATTTGAAAAGGAAAAATTCACCGCCTAAGAATAAAAATCAAGCTTTTGTCAAAAAGATTAATTTTGTTCAAGGTAGTGATATGAAAAACGAAACTGCTGTTATTGAAAATGAATCGAATGTAGAGTTTGCTAAAAATAAGAGCATAGAAAAATCTGAAATAAAACAAACTGAACAAGGTTCATCTAAGGGATCATCACCATCTGATAAGGGATCTACCTCTGAGACTCCAGCTAAGAAGTCTTCGAGAAAGAGATCGTGCTTCAAATGTCACGTCAAGGGACATGTAGCAAGCTGCTGTCCTAACAAAAAGAGTGAAGCACAACTTAGTGAAAAACAGAGAGGGAAATTACCAGTGAAGGAAGGTGATAGTGAGGAGAAAGGATCAAATTCTCAAAAGAAATCTGCTCCTAAGCAACCAGAAAATGTTGCTGTTGGTGTAGATAAGGCTGGAACAGGAACTTCACAGGTTCCACATTTTCAAAGAAATCAACAAAGATTTCAGCCTAGATCTCCACCAGGCAGATTTGACAGACCTAGAAGCAGTTCACCAAGAATGAACAATTTTAATTCTAATAATTTCAGAAGTCAAGGTCAATATCAAAATCGATACCAGAATAATGGTGGTCGAAATTTTTATAACAATGGCTTTAGAAATTACAACAATAATGCTTCTTGGAATCAAAACTTAAGGTATCAAAATCAAAATTTTCAAAGGTCAAATAGTCCAAACATATATAGGAACCCTCAGGACCATAGACCTTATGGAAATCAAAATCAAATTCCATCAACAGGTCTAAGATCCAAGACTCCAGTTAGGAGTAATGGATATTGGATGGATGTTCCAGTGGTTGGTGAATTTGGACGACCCAAGACCATTAAGGCTTGGGTCCCCCAATCTAACTAATTTCTTAGTTGGTGTGTGCAGGAGCTGCTAAGGAGGATTATCAACTTATGTTGATAATGGCTGCTCTAGGCATATGAAGGGGGATGTGAGATTGTTGATATTTTTATATTGATTGATTTAAATTGGAGTTCAAAGTGCTGAGTCGACACACTAGATAACCTGGCAGATCTTTATACTAAAGCTTTTGACAGGGCTCGCTTTGAACATTTAGTCGAACTCAACGGGATGAGGAATCCTAAATAACTGGTTTTTCATAAGAATTTTTGTAAATAGTTTACTGCTTTTCTTAAAAATCAAAAATAAAAAAAAAATTTGAAAAATAAAAAACATAAAAAATAGAAAATCAAAAATGAGTTCACTGTGTGAAAAAGGAGAAATGATAGTACATCAGCAAGTTAGACTGTCACACTGAAACTGAAATTTTAAATTGCTTAAGTGTGATAGCAGCTTCATTATATGATGTACCAGTAGGCAAAAGCATGAAATAATCAACTTACCAATGTGATATAAACATAAATGAACTGAATATGAGTGGGGAACACATCAGTGGTGTATGGTTTAATGACCTTAAATCTTGCGTTGATAGATTGCCAAAATCTGAAGTTTTGGGTCTTTATACTGTTCTTTCATCTGGGGATATCTTGACTGTCTTTCTGTTCAGAACTAAAATTGTACATGACCCCAGGAAAGAAAGTCACTTGGAATTAGCTCATTTCTATTTGAATGTCTGTATGTTGTCCCGATACACACAATTTTGATCTGATTCTGAAATCTTCTCTGAAAAAACTCGTGTACCTCCTCTGCTGCATCCAGATATATGCTGACCTGGAGGTGCTAGGCAACGACAGCTTCTGCTGCATCCAGATACATGCTGACCTAGCTGTACGTTGTCGCGCTATAGATCTAATACACCCGAAAGAGGCCCTCAAGTGCCCAAATGAAACCCAATAAACCTATATCAAACTGAGAAAAACTCATTTGATCTGTATATTATACCATCTCTCCTAAAGATCTATTCTGTTCTCTTCTCAACCTATTCCCAGTTAAGATTTCAGAAATCTGGATTGGACTTGTGAAATATGTGGTAGGGAAGATACTTGCATGATAGAGTGTGTTGTTTATATTTCCAGGATTTGATTAGTATTTATTTGGGTGTTCATTGTTAAGCAATCAAAACATGATAAAACAGATTATATGCAGAACTAGACATTGTCAGGATATCTTACAGGATGACATCAGTATACTCACCTACTACGATGAATCTTTGTGCATACCTTGATCGTGGGGGTATATCCTGAAGTGGGACACACTAATATTTCAGTAATTAATATTACCTTAACGTATCATACGGTAATGGTACTTGAAATGTTCATGCATTTTGTTTAAGTGGACAAACATACTGGTAATCGTCTTGGACTGCTTTTCACGAAAAATTAAATAAAGAATTATCTAATAGTGTGAAACAGTTTGATTTTGTTGATATGATTTTCTTACCAGTGATTCTCACAAAAATAGAGTGTTTATTGCGTTTTGTCTTTACTTGCTTTCAGAAAATATAAAAAAATACAAAAATAGTGTCTTTTTCTGTTAAAAAAAATTCTTAACGTACGGAAAACTGTTATTCTTGGAGGAATTGTTACTGATAGGGGGAGACGGTGTTGGAAAGTGAGTTCAAAATTTTAAATCATGCGGGTTATAGGGTGTGATTAAAAAGTTTTGCGTGTTGGTGATAAATTGGAAAAGGCTTAATCTGTTATACAGTTTAACGAATCTCTTGAATAATAATAATTTGTTTAACTTATGTTGAAAAATTCTTATGATTTCTCGAGATGTTTGTTTTATAGTATACAGATTGAAGCAGTGTGTTGCTGAGAAGTTGCTGTGTTGCTGAGAAGTTAAAGTGATGAGTTGCTGTGAAGATGAGAGTTTGATTGGATGCATGGTAGAACCTCCTTTCTATATTGCAGACAAAGTTGAAGAGATTGAAGATTGCTTTACAAATGCTGAACTTGAGTTTACTCAAACGCTAAAGTTTTTGAAGATTTGGTGATTGGATGCATCAGCTTAGGGGGAGTCTGTTGCTGACAGAAGCTATTGAAGCTGAAGCTATCCAAAGACTAAAGAGAGTGCAAGAATACATGAAGATTGCAAGATGACTGAAGACAAAGTTATTTTATGAAGCTATTGTCAAGGGGGAGTTTGTTGGTGCATGTTTGTGACAACAGCTTAGATTTGGTCTTTGGATATCTTGTAATTAGTTAAACGATAAACAGTTAGCGGGTTTAGCTTTGTAATAGTTAGTTGAAATGTTTGGGCTAACCAAACCCAATGAATTGGGTGTGTGGGGGCGAATTGGGCCTGTCCAATTCGCAGTCCATGTTTTAACCTTGGCCCAAGTAGTAACCTTGTGTTATATAAACAAGGTTAGGCTTTAGGGTTTAGGTTAATCAGCCAAAACAGTTTGTGTGAGAATTTCGTGAGAGCTCCTACAGCTTGGACGAAATTGAGAGAGTTAGGGTTTAGATTGATTGTAATTCTTGAGTGATTGATAATCAATAGAAACCCGGTTTGAAAGTGTCTTGCTGTTTCTATTTCCTACACGTTTTCTGCTTATTCTGATCAGGAGGATTCCACACTCTTGATTAGAAAGACAATTCTGTTGAAGATCCATACGAATAGGGGACCTACACTCCTCCTAGTTTTGTTAACTTTCCAATCAGTAACCTCAACGGGTTCTTCTGTGAAGTGGAGTGTGTCATCAATGTGAACTTCGTCAGTAGGAATAACCACTGTTTCTTGAGTTGGACTCTTCTTTAAATTAGATACATGGAATGTATCATGAACACCATTAAGTTCTGCCGGCAACTCCAACTTGTATGCTATAGTACCAATCCTTTCCAGGATTCTGAACGGTCCAATATATCGTGGGTTTAACTTACCACGCTTCCCAAAGCGTGCTACACCTTTCCAAGGTGAGACTTTCAACAAAACCATATCTCCCACTTCAAATTCCAAAGGCTTGCTTCTTTGGTCCGCATAGCTCTTTTGTCGATCGCGAGCCGCCTTGATGCGCTCTCGGATCTGCATGATCTTATATGTCATCTCTTGAACCAATTCAGGACCAACTAGCTGTCTATCGCCTGCATCTGCCCAGCACACCAGCGATCGACACTTTCGTCCGTAGAGAGCTTCAAACGGTGCAGCTTGAATGCTTGTATGGTAGCTGTTGTTATAGGAGAACTCAACCAAAGGCAGGTGAGTGTCCCAACTGCCACCCAAGTCCATTACGCAAGCTCATAACATATCCTCAAGTGTTTGAATCGTTCTCTCGCTCTGACCATCTGTTTGTGGATGAAAGGCAGTACTCAAATTCAACTGAGAGCCAAACGTTTCCTGGAAAGATTGCCAAATCCTTGACACAAATCTTCCGTCTCTATCAGATATGATCGAGATAGGCACTCCATGACGTGCAACTATCTCCCTTAGGTATAGCTCAGCTAGCTTACCTGTGTTATCCTTTTCTTTGATTGGCAAAAAGTGCGTAGACTTGGTCAGACGGTCTACGATTACCCAAATCGTATCATGACCTCTGGGTGTCTTTGGCAACTTGGTTATGAAGTCCATCGAGATCTGCTCCCACTTCCACATGGGTATCTCGGGTTGCTGCAGAAGACCTGAAGGCTTCTGATATTCGGCTTTTACTTTGGCACAAGTCAAGCATTTTCCGACGTAAGTTGCAACATCACCTTTCAATCTTGGCCACCAGTATAAATCTTTCAAATCTCGGTACATCTTATCCGATCCTGGGTGGATCCAGTACCTCGATTTATGAGCTTCATCAAAAATAACATCTATAAGACCACCAAAGAGGGGAACCCAAATTCGTCCCATTAAACACAATGTTCCTTCCTCATTGGGTACCAACTGGTTCTCTATCCCACAGAGATATTCATCCTTCAAGTTTTCCTTTTTGAGAGCTTCTCTCTACGCAGCACGAATGTGCAACAAGAGGTCTGTTTGAATGATCATCTCCAAAGCCCTAACCCTTATGGGCTTAATCTTCTCTTTTTTACTCAAGGCGTCTGCCACCACATTCGCCTTTCCTGGGTGATATTTGATTTGGCAATCATAATCATTTAACAGCTTCACCCATCGGCGCTGTCGCATATTAAGTTCCTTCTGGTCGAATATGTGTTGTAAGCTCTTGTGATCTGTAAAGATCGTACAACGCGTACCATACAGATAATGTCGCCAAATCTTCAATGCAAACACCACTGCGCCTAATTCCAAATCATGTGTGGTGTAGTTCTTTTCATGAACTTTAACTGGCGTGAAGTATAAGCGATAACCTTCTGTCGCTGCATCAGCACACAACCTAATCCCTGACGCGAGGCGTCACAGTATACCACGAAGTCATCGGTGCCTTCGGGTAGGGATAAAATAGGTGCATCGCAAAGCTTGTTCTTGAGCAACTGAAAAACGTCCTCTTGTTTATCTCCCCATTCGTACTTTTTATCCTTTTGAGTAAGGGAGGTCAGCGGTTGAGCGATTTTAGAAAAATCCTCAATGAATCGGCGATAATACCCAGCTAAACCTAGAAACTGATGGATCTCGGTTGGCGTCTTAGGAGTTTCCCAATTCTTTATCGCCTCGATCTTGGTGGGGTCCACATGAATCCCATCTTTGTTCACCAGGTGACCAAGGAATTGGACCTCACGCACCCAGAACTCGCACTTCAAGAACTTCGCGTACAGTTTTCCTTCTTGAGCAGTTCTAAGATGGCTTTAAGGTGTTGTTCATGCTCTTCCTTCGTTCGCGAATAGATCAAAATATCATCGATAAATACAATCACGAATTTATCGAGATATGGCTTGCAAACTCGGTTCATTAGATCCATAAACACTGCTGGAGTGTTTGTCAGGCCAAACGGCATCACTAGAAACTCGTAATGTCCATAACGAGTCCTGAAAGCAGTCTTCGGTATACTCTCTTCTTGAATCCGCAGCTGGTGATAACCTGATCGAAGATTGATCTTGGAGTAGTAACTCGAACCCTGAAGTTGATCGAAGAGATCATCAATCCTCGGCAAAGGGTACCGATTTTTTATGGTTAGCTTGTTCAGCTCTCGGTAGTTAATGCACATTCGGAAACTACTGTCCTTCTTCTTTACAAACAGCACTGGAGCTCCCCAAGGCGAGAAGCTTGGTCTAATAAATCCCTTGTCCAGTAGCTCCTGAAGCTGCGTCGACAAATCTTGCATTTCTAAGGGTGCAAGTCGATAAGGTGCCTTGGCTACAGGCGTGGCGCCTGGAACTAAGTCAATATGGAATTCGACTTCTCGTTGCGGCGACAACCCTGGCAAATCTTCGGGGAAGACTTCGGGATACTCCCTTACCACAGGGATATTTTCCAACTTTGGTTCGTCGGCTTCCTTATCAATAACGTGAGCCAAGAAGGCAACACATCCCTTGCGCATAAACTTTCGTGCCTTCAAGCAACTGATAATCCTTAGAGGCGTATCATGCTTTTATCCGTGCACTATAATCGTCTCGTCATTCGCCAACAGAATACGGATTATCTTCTCATGACATATGATCTCAGCTCGGTTACTTGATAACCAATCCATTCCAACTACTACGTCAAAGCTTCCCAACTCGACTGGCAGAAGGTCAAGCGTAAACTCACGCTCTCAGATTTCTATCACATAACCTCTAATGACTTCATTTGCTTCTACTAGCTTTCCATTGACTAGTTCTATCGACTACGGAATATCCAGCTTACTGGCAACTAACCCAAGTATATTCTTAAATTCTAGGGATACGAAGCTATAATCGGTACTGATATCAAATGACACAGATGCAAAATGTTGGTTGATAGGGAATGTACCAGTGACTACGTTCAGATCTTGACGAGCTTCCCTAGCTCCAATGTTGAAGACTCTGCCTTGAGCTTGGTTGTTCTTTGGGCAATCTCGCTTGAAATGCCTGACATCTCCACATCCAAAACAACCTTGGCCTCGGCCATTTCCGTTTCCATTTCCATTTCCGCCCTGGTTGTTGGTCGCTCCAGGGTTTCCGTTTCCAGTTTGATTTCCAGAACCACCACGATTTCCATTTCTAGCGAAATTTCCATTTCCTCCCTGATTGCGGTTCCCAGTCTGATTTCCATTACCGTTTCCAGCATGGTTTCCATTACCATTTCCACCAGATCCTCCATTTCTTCGTCCAGCACCATACCAGCACGCCTCCCTGGCATGCCCTACCTTACCACAGTTCTCACATTTCCCATACCTACATCACCCCGTGTGATGATGCTAACAAATATCACACTTGGGCAAGGTGCCCATGTATCCTTTCCACTTGTTCTCCGAACTTGTAGCACCAGTCCTGACCTCAGCTGGTAGGTTAGCGACGGGTGGTCCGTAGGACAACCCTTTATGATGTTAAAAGACAAGTTTATCCCTCATTTAATCGTGTAATTATCTCGAATTAGATAACTACTGTTGCTTATGTCTCAGGTGCGGTTTGGCGGCTTAAAGTGAAGAAAAATTGCAGCTTTGGAAGGTTTGAAGTTGAACGGGTCGAGTGTGGAGCAAAAGATGCAACAAAGAAGAATCATCAGCTTTCCACCGTAAATTACGGTCCTACCGTAATTTACGGTGGACCTGAATTTCACCTGGAGGCTGCCGTAACTCAGATAATTTGTACCGTAACAACATCAAGTCCACCGTAATTTATGGTGGAGCCGTAAGTTACGGTGGTGGCTGCGAGAAAACGTGTAACTGCCTCATTAAGTCAGTTTTTATTGTGTCTTTTCAAGTATTCTCATCATTGGTCGGTTTTGGGAGATCCTAGGGGCGATTTTGGCTGTTGGTACTTGGTTGCAAACAATTTCTAACATTTGGTTTATGTTTTCGATTCATATGAACACTAAACTTGTTGTTATAATGATTCACCAAGCTATGCCCGGCTAAACTTATGGTGATCATCCTGAATTGAAGGTTTGTCTATGACTTTTGTGTTTGGATTCATATTTCTAGAATAATAGACTTGCAATGCATTTGTTTATTATGGTGTGTGAATGTTTGTTTGTAAATTGTTGATTGATGTTATAATCATATCCTAAATCGTACGTTCTTGGTGTTGTTAACAATCGAGATATCACGGGAGGGATTAGGGTTGGATATTAATCAATTGGTTATCGGGTAACAACCTCGCATTTTCATAATCCGAGTACTTAGTTCCCTTTTATCACAACAAACAATCATACATGAATCATGTCTATGTGATTCTTTCTAGTGAATTTAACACAATTGTCAAAAGCAAACCGGAAGTTTAGGATGATCGCTTTCTCTTAATCTGCTTAACAACCAATTTTGATTCGCAATTAGTTATTAATTTAGTTTTTTAAAACAACAATCCAAATCATTGATCTTTATTTTTCTGCAAATTAGCTTAAAGGTAGTTAATTGCAAAGCTATAAAATCAACACACTTTCCACATACTCCCTGAGTTCGATACCCTATTACCGCTATCTATAGTTGTTATTGGGATTAAATTTGCGTGACCTCAGCTGGTAGCACCAGTCCTGACCTCAGCTGGTAGGTTAGCATCTCTTTTCTTGTTAGTACCACTGCTGCTTCCTTGGGTACCTTTCTTGAAGTTGGAGAACTTTCTCTTGTTCTCTCCTGACAACTCGACGTGAGTCTCTTTCTTCTTTACATCAGAGGTCGAGAACTTGTTCAGCCTAATCGCTTCTTCAGTCAATGCCACACTCAAATCAATGGCCTCAGCGATCGTTAGGGGCTTGGATGTCGTCACCATGCTCATGATTTGGGGTGCCAATCCCCAAATGAAACGCTCGATTCGCTTGAACTCTGGTTCTACCATGTAGGGGACAACGCGAGACAAGTCATGGAATCTCTGCACGTACTCAGCAATCTTCGGGCCATCCATCTTCATATTCTGGAACTCGGTTTCCAACTTCTGAATCTCAGCTCTTGAGCAGTACTTCTTGCGCAACAGTTCTTTCATCTCATCCCATCCCATGTCATAGCATATGCAGCTTCCTCTCCCAGAGTCTGAACCTGAAGGTTCCACCATGATAGAGTTTCGTCTAGGAAGAGTCCAGAAATGTAGGTGACTTGGTGCTCTGGCGCACACTTGCTCATTCGCAGCACATAATCTGTTTTCTTAGCCCATCTAACGAAAGCTACAGCACCTCCAGTGCCGTCAAAGTTCAGAGGCTTGCAATCAAGGAACTGCTTGTAAGTACAGCCTGTACAAACAACATCATTCACAAAAGCATCAGCAAATGAACATGGAATGTCCAAACGTATCGTAATGTGTCCTTAATGACTTAAACATTACCGTGAGGTGGGTTATTTCCTGAGGTACCTCCGTTGTGTTCAGAGCGTAAGGCCTCATGTTGTGCGATTGCTTGTGAAATCCGTTCTTGCATTTCTGCCTCTGTTGTGGGCAACTGATTGTTTCTTCGTGGAGGCATCTTCTATAAAGAAGATTGTATTGGTCAGGTCTTAAATAGTATGATAAGTATATAGTACGTATATATAATAGCATTTATCAAAGCAAGTAAGCATGTAACATCACATTCATATCACAAATGTGTAATTCAAAAATGTATATAATGAGAACATTGCGATTGAGCTTTCATTAATCATTGACCACAATACGGTTACATGTTCTACAAATGTATCGTATCAAAAGGGAACACAGGGTCACACTACCCTTGCCCAAAATGTCTATCAGTCTACCATAAGTCATATAATCGAAAGTCGTCTCTAAAAAGGCTTCGCAAGCTAGGCTCAATAGCGGTGCTCTCATCAAAAGCAAGCTACCTACCTAAAACCAAAAACCATCTATGCTGATGGTGGAGGAACAAAAAGCAAGCTGCACACATGCGCTAGCTCCTCCTCAAGATCATAAACATGACGCAACAGATAGCTGATCTGCTGCTCAACAGTAAGAAATCGAGTGTCAAACTCGGGAAATGGAGTAAGCGGTGCAGGAGGATGCGAAAACGGGGACAGTAAATATCGAGGGGGAACAAAAGATGGCTAACACGGACATAGCAAAGGTCGCGGTGTCATCTCAAGCTCCAAAATCCTGCGGCTCATGATCTCATACTGTAACTGCAATGACAAAAGTAACTCATCCCGTGTGTAACTAGTAAAGTGTGAGGGATGGTAGGGATCAGAAATCGGCATGGTATAGGGTGGGAACCATCTAAATGGCTCATCCAGTGGTGATGAAGTTAAATGAGCAGTAGGTGTATACTGAGGCATGTGAGGGAAAGCTGCTAAGACATGAGGGTCGTGGCCCCAGGCTGCTGGCTAGAAGGGCCTTCCCCTGGACGGGGTGGAGGGATGTCCTGCAAGAATGAGACAGGTAGGTCGGTGCGGTGAGCATCGGACTCAATAGGGCGAAAAGTAGTATCATCAGCAGGTGCAGGTGCTAGTGGGGGAGTGACTGGCTCAATGACATGAGGGTCAGCGGGTGTAGGAACTGGATCTGGTATAAGTGGTGCAATGTTAGGTATGCCAAAGGGGATAGAATTAAGATCAGGCAAAGGCTCGGGTACTGGCACCGGCTCAGGATTAGCAGGTATCAGCTCAGGATCAGTGGATGCATCAACAGGCTGGTCAATGGGAACAAAATCAGGCTCAGCATCATATGGAGGTAACGGTGCAGCTGACATAGCTGTATCGTCATCAGATCAGTGGCGTATCGACGCAAACCAACTGCCTGTAAGGCGGAAGAAGTCACAGACGCAAAAGAATCAGGGACAGAATGTAAGCTAGAATCAGAAGAAATCTCAATAACAGGAATCCCCAGAAGTGGAATAGCAACAACGTCCTCATCGAACTCTCCATCACCCTGAGCGTCATCGGGAGGACCATCAATAAACAAGTCAACATCATCATCAAAAAGATCGTCAAAAGGCCAATCCTCAGGGGAATAACCATGAGAGGAACGGGAGCGAGGATCGGTGCCACGACATGCTCATCATCGGGGTGACCGATGATAAGATGATCGTGAACTGGAATAGGAATAACAAAAGGATCCCCGTCTGGGATACCATCAGCAATCAGTAAATCATCTCCGAAATCGGGCAGCGCAAAGGGCTAAAAGTCGTCGTCATCGTCGGACATCATCTCTGGGTCACTCTCAGTGTCGGAAGTAAAGATCTCTGGCTCATGGGTAATCTCATCATCTAAGACTACAACCATGGGGTCATCGGTATCGGACAATCCACTCTCAAATGATGACATAGTGTCTATAACAAAACAATCACAACATATGCACATATATCAACATCTAACATTAAACAATCAATAACAATGTAATTACGTATCCTTCTTAGTCTCCCAGACTAAGCCACCTAGTCTCCCAGAATAAACTACCCAGTCTCCCAGACTAAACTACCTAGTCTCCCAGACTAAACCAACTAGTCTCTCAGACTAAACTAACCAGTCTCCCAGACTGTACCACCCAGTCTCTCAGACTGAACCATAAACATAAACCTTGGAATGTGTTTCGTGTCTTTTTGTTTGTAAAAATGTTTGTTTCCCTGGATCTGGGCGTTTCGTGTATGCAATGAAAACATGTTGTAAAAATATTTTCGTGAGAGCCCTTATGATTGTAGTCTAGACTCGAGAGGGAATCCTAGTTTTCTACAATCGAAGCTCTGATACCAAGCTGTCACACCCTGACTTTTGCGGAAGCGTGATTATGGTGTGACTTTCTTAATACCATTGCATTCAATCATAACAAGATCTATATGATAAAACCATAGTTCATCATCCATTAAATAGATTCGAAAACATCACAAACATCATGGTTTAAACAAGACTCCAAATTCAAGTTTTACAACCCATGCAAATTATTTAAGAGTTCACAAGGACTCATCAAAAGACTCTAAATAAAAACCAAGATTTGGGAGTGGTGTCTTGTCCATGATAGGACACCCAAACCAAATCTCAAGGCCATGGATGACATCTTTTATTCTTAACAACACCTGAAACTTTCGAACGCCCGCCAGATCCACCTTTAATTTCCTAAAATACATGTAGTTTGAAAACTTCAACAAAAGTTGAGTGAGTTCATGTGTTTGTTTGTGAGTATGAATAAACTTTGAAATCATTGAAAGTATGTATGTTCGTATGTGAAAATGAACATATCAATGAATCGTTTGCAAGGCCATCAATATGTGTGCAACGGTGTAGGAAGGCTCAATCCTTTGCTTATTTCGTACCGGGCCTCCTGGTTGGAACGACATAGTCACCACGTGCGGTCAACTCGCGGACCCAGGGGTGGGGCTCGCAACACCCAAATAGATCTATCACTCATGCCCCTCGGTCCTTCTAAAGGATTAATGGTCTCAAGATAACGCCTACCCTTTCACATGATCTAACAGTTCACTTTATTTGTAAATCATTTGTAATCGTAATCATTTGTAACATGTACTTCACCCCCGAAGTTATAAAACGAAAACAATTAAAAGAAAAGGGGGATATGAACTCACAGTCTTGCGTCTTCAGCATTCGTAACTCAAGCTTCTTTGGTGAACACGACGACCTACAACGTACTAATGTCTATTAGACGAACGGGCCGTGCCTTGACTTAGTATTAATATCCTTGAGTTACGTTTCTTTTGTGTCCTCGATATTATTCCAAGTTACATAATTATTTGTTAAAATAATTAATATTTTAACTTAAATTATATTTATAAATTTTGGAATAATTGTTGAACAATATTATTGTAATAATACTTCCCAAGTATTTATACTTGTATTTCCTTCCCAAGGATGGGGGTATCTTATACATGTGTATTTTGGCATGTTTTGAGGTCATATTCCGGTGTTTATTTATACGTACGAGGATACGTATTTTTATTGTATTCGTTAATTATTCTTTATACTTAATTTCGTATTAAATTTTTCGGAATATTATCCTTAATAAAGATCCAATATATATTTCCAAAATATATATTTTAAGGAAGAAAAAATATTTGTATTCTCTTATAAGTTCCAAAAATAATATATTTTCAAGTCCACTTGGAAAATATATATATATATATATAAACTCATTTTTCCCAAAAATGACATATTTCACATTTATTTAAGAAAGTGTATATTTTTCCCAAAGATATTGTATTTCATGTTTGTTTAAGAAAATATATATTAAAAATAATATATCTTCTAAAAATTTCAAGAAAATGTATATTTCATACTTGCCAAAAATAATATATTTTTCCTTGTCAAAAATATGATATACTCTTGTGGTAATTGTAAAAAAATCATAATTTGTTTTCTTGGTGTCCCAAAATATTATTTACCAAATATACTTTTGTGAATAAATTCCGGAATATTTTTGTAAGTCTCATTTCATAGTTCGGTTCTCCAATATTTTTGTGTAAGCTTGTATATTTATTCATTGGAATTTTGGTATTATTTTGGATTGTGATTCTTGGTATTTTGATGTGTTATATTATTTCAAGTCCTAAAATAATATAACTAATACACAAAGTATACAAATAATCACACATATGTGTCTTCTAATTATATATTTCCTAAATATATTTTGCCACTTTTATTTATAAAAACCAACCTCCAACACTTATATTTTTGTAACAAAAATTATGGCAAAGTTTATGTGGAAACTCATGGTTAAAATACACTTGTAAATATTTGTTAAAAAATATTTTTCTAAGTGCTTATATTTTTAGAAAATTTTGCCATAGTTTTCCCTAAAAATGGAGGTTTCCATGCTTTCAAGCATATCATTTTCTTTTGTAAAAATCATCACAATCAATTCATAATCAACACTAAACAACTTACACTTACCAATTTTGCCATAAACAAGTAATAATCTACTACTTCATGAACTTGAATATTTGTAAAAATTTGTAGTAACTTACTAGTGTTCTTAGTAAGTCTTGTTACCCTTTAAAATATGATTAGTTCTTTAAAAACTTCATTTTTAAGGAAGTTGGATTTTTACAACTTCAAAACATATTTTCTAAATATATTTCTTTATGCAGTCTTCTTGTTACAAAAGTGTTCTTACACTTGTTTAACCACTAAAAACAAGATTTGTTCATTTATGAACCAAGATCAAATGAAACTTTTATTTTTAACTTGGTTTCTTTAAAAATCCTTCATGAAATTCTTAGATCCATATGATTAACAACTTACTTGATCATGGTTTTTCAAGAAAACATTATTTTCCTTCAAGTTCATGCTTTAAGTGTGGATGATCCATCATCCTACAACAATTTCTATTCTTACATCTTGCTAGATTATGTTTTTAATCATGATCTAGCAAGATCTTATAATGATCAACATCATTTCTACAAACAATCAATGATCAACAAGCATAACAACTCATATTCATCAAGATTACATCATTAAACAAGCTTATGTTCATGTTTCATGCTTATGATCTTTATTGTTCTTCAAGTTTTTGATTATGATACTTCTTTAACCACTAAAAATGGAAGTAATATAGATAGATCAAGGTTCTTACCACTAGCTCAAGGCTAGGGATGATTCAAGTGAAGAAAATGAGTGGATAAAAGCAAACAAAAGGGGTCCTTCAAGCTTCAAGGCCACCAAGCTTCCTTGTAGGATCTCTAACACCTTTGTATATGCTTGTAATGGATGTAAGATGAATGAATGATGGTGATGGTGGTGTTGTTGATCTCGGCCGAGAGCACAAGAGGGAGAGAAGAGAGAGTAGTGTGTGTGTTAGGCCCAATAGGTTTATGGATTAGTAGGATTGGCTAAATGGACCAAGCATCTAGAAGATGGTGGGTATTAGAGTGGGCTTTGGGGAATTATGGGCCTAGGGTTTTGGGGAAAACCCTTCCCTATAAATAGTTAATGGAAATTAGGAGTTAGGGGTTGGTTCATTTGTTTTAGAAACTTGTATTAGACAATTGATATTGTATGCAAGTTTAAGCATTTGAATATTCAAATCTTCATATTCTTGTTCTTGATTTCTTGAAGATCATCAAGTTTGTATTCCGCCCATCCTTGGTGATTGTTTGATATCGTTGTTTGATCCGTATTTTCGGGACTTACAATTGGTATCAGAGCCAATTTGATATAAAACACTCAAGAAATTCTGAATTTTGGTTGAAGATCTTCATAGTGTTCTTCGTGATCTTCTTCGTGTTGTTCGTGTTCATCAAGATTTATTCAAAAATCTCTATATTTTGCTATTTTGATTCTGTTGAAAATTGTTAAAAGGGTTTTAAAGGTTGATTTTATTTTTTATTTATCATCTGTCATCATCATTGTACAAAAATCATCATCATATTAAAAAAAGGTTAAAATATTAAAATATTAAAAAAGGGGGTTATAAAATTAAAAGGAGTTTGTTTTGTTTCGGTGAAACAGTTTTGACAGATTTTTGAGCTGCGGTAAAGGAAACTGGTTCGTACATCTACGACGTGCTCGAATTAGTGTGTGCATTGTTTCTTGTCGTGGCTTGTGATTTACATAACTTGGTTCTACATTAACTTGGTTCAATAATGAACTCTCCAAGTATCGATTCTCAACGTCAGTTGCTCTGGGAACAACTCGATAATTTCGGTTTCATTGAGGGTGAAAGCGTAGAAGACGTAATCAGAAGGTTTACACTGCTGCTTTCTGGAATCGAGAAGAGCGGATTGTATGTGACACTTGGTAGAGTTAACAGAGCCTTTTTGTACGGATTGCCTCGAAGCAAGACATGGGACTATCGTGTTGCTATTATTATGGGAAAATGCAATCATTGCACAACAGAAACGAGAGATTTAATTTCCTTAGTCAGTAAATATGTTCAGGAGGACACGCAGAGGAATCAGAATCTCACAAACACGTCGTCTTCTATCTCCAACTGTGGGAAGGCCGTTGCTAATTCGCCACTTGTTACCGATCTCAGCACTGCTCAGATTCCCTCATCTTCGACTGTGACTGCTACATCAACTGATGAGAAGACCCCCTACTAAACAGGCTCTCGTCCAGATAAAGTGGCCCAGACTGAAGAGCTGAAATCACTTTCTGAAACACTAAATTCTCTTTTATGTTCCGAGCACTGCAGAAAGAAAGTTGTACTTCTGAGGTCACAAAACTCAGCATTAATCACTGATTACAGCACTGTGATGGGAAAGTACATCAGTCTTCGAGAGAATAATAGAATTCTCTATGAAAAGATTGAGGCACTTAAAAAGGACATAGCTCAACTTCACAGAGACGTGAATCAACAGCAATGTTGGGTTCACGACTATAAACATAGACTCACAGTCAAAACTCTTGAATGTGACTCTGTGAAGGGTGAGCTAGAGCTCCTCACTGGAAAGTACAAACAGAACGAGTTAAACATCAAAAAGTTTGACACTTCCAGTGCCACAGTTCAAAATCTGTGTAATGTGCAACTTGCTTATCAAGAAAACAAGGGAAAGGGTTTGGGGTATAAACAAGTTCCGCCACCATACAATCATAATTATTCCAGATTGCTAATCACCGAGCAGGAAATGGAAAATTATGACACTATGATGTATGGCAAACCTAGTGATTATGTTGAATATGATCCATCTAAGTTTAAAAGGAATCCACATGCTGATTTCAAAAAACCAATGAGTTTTGTCAAGAATGAAAATGTTCTAAATAAATCAGCAGATAACAAGTCCGATCAGATAGATGAAACCGTGATAAATACAGAAGCCGAAACTGAAACGAAAACGGAACCAGTTAACGAACCCGCAGAGGAGATGAAGGAAAGTTCACCAAATTCTGATTCTGTTAAAAATACTAACTGTTCTAGCGTGTGTGCAGAGTCAGTAAGAGCTGAAGAGAAGTCTAAAAAGGATGATGAATCACATCGAAGTGCTGCTGATAATGTTATTTCTGATAAAAATGGCATTTA
This sequence comes from Helianthus tuberosus, assembly GCA_030545235.1. NCBI lineage: Eukaryota > Viridiplantae > Streptophyta > Magnoliopsida > Asterales > Asteraceae > Helianthus > Helianthus tuberosus. The sequence continues at coordinate 75,493,012 of CM060449.1, read as the reverse complement.
TGCTTGGAACTGTGTTTTTTCTTGGTTTGCTGAGACTTGGGGTGTTCCCACTAAGACTGATGAATCTGGTGCTATTATTCTAGATTATGCATGTGATAAAAATGACAATGTTGAGAATGTTGAAAATGTTTTGACAGGAGAGCCTGATGCATCGACTGAGGAACTTGAGACAACTGTTTCAAGTAACTCAGAAATCAATTATGATGATTCAGGAAATTGTGCTAGTTTGCCTGAAGCATCAAATGATACATCAGAAGCTCCCTGCAATGATGAAAAACCTGATAATTTTGGTTGTGATGATGAAGAAATTGTTGTTGAATAGGTATCATCTGACGATCTTGGCAGTCAAACAGAGGATTCAGGAATCTCAGATAATGAGCTCAAATCTTCAAGTGGTTCCGATTGTGATGACAATCAGAACCTAGCAGCATTGCGAAAGAAGACAGTCAAAATGTGTTAGACACAGACTACTAAACATCTGAATTACCGGAATCGTCTAATGTCGAGAACTCAGAGGTTGATCAGACTGAAGAAGAGACATCCATAGAGTCCAATTCTGCAGAAACCCATGGAAACATGAAACCTATGGAGAAGGAATCCATGGAAATTGATTCCACAGTTGAATCTGATGATGAAACTGTAGAAGAAATTATTGTGGAAACTTTCTCTGCGGATACTCCTGAAAACATGGTCTCTGAAGAAAAGGGATCTGTGAAAGTCACTTCCACAGATGGTTCAACTATCAATCCCAAAGGTGACTTTAACAAAACAGAATCAACTGAACCTGTTCCCCCTAAAAAGAAGCGGCCACGTAGAAACAGAAGGCCAAAGAGAAAGAATGTTAAAAGGGAAAACCCAAATCTCAAGCAAACAGAACCCAAACTCAAGGGTAAGGTAGCGGATACTTACTCTTGTGCTGATAGCTGTAAGCCGGGTTCATCCAAGATCAAGCATCCTCGAAAGCACTCAACGTCAAATGAAAGGAAAAGACGTGATCAGTTCTCAAGAATAACACAAGCTGAACTAGATGTCTTTTTCTCAAAAAGGCAGACATGTTTTAATTGTGGAATTCCGGGACACATTGCAAGAAATTGTGTTCATCATCCCTACTACTCTAGGAACATGTACCATCAGAAGGCTATGCACTCTCACTGTACCAAAAATGGTCCTCCCAAAGCAAGGCCTTCTGACAGAGACTGGAATCTTGCTAAACAGGAGAATCTAAAATTTTCAAACATTAACAGGTTTTAAAGAAAAACAAAAGTTTTTCCATCAAATGAAAGTGCTTCAGACACTAGGAATTGGAAACCTAAAACTCCTGTTGGATCCCAGTCTCCGTGTTCGCAACCATCAACATCCACTTCATCGCCAAAAACCACCGGCGATGTTAAAAGCCAGATGATCTTTCGCGAAGTCTCATACACTGATAGAGATGGTCAACTCAGGTCAACAATGGCTTGGGTTCCAGTTTCTAATTGATCCCGCTAAGTGTGCAGGAACGGCTATGGAGGGCGATCGTTAGACCTTGGTTTATCGATTGTAGTTGTTCTAGACACGTGACAGAAGACTTATCCCAGTTGAATAACAAAAAAGGGTATTCGACGATGGATTTGTCAACATCACGGGAGGGGAAACTGGAAGAATAACCATGAAGGGCACTGTCAAATACGGAGTTCTCATCTTCTCAGACGTCAATTATGTCCCTGATCTGTAGCACAACCATTTAAGCATATCTCAGATATGTGACAAAAGGATGGAGATTCTCTTCACCAAAAGAAAATGAGCTCTTGGAACGCGCTGGGTATTCAGATACAAACAAAATTACCCCGGCATGATCGTGAGAAACAAGGCATGATTGGCAGTTCAAGGTTTCGAACAAGTTTAAGGTCTGGATTATGATGAGGTATACGCACCAGTGGCACGTCTGGAGGTCATTGGTATTTTCGGATGGTGAGAAAAAAGTTCGAAATGTGCTCATTGAGACAAGTGAAAATGTTTCTGGGCTTGCAAGTTCGTCAACACAGTCAAGGAATCTCAACAACGTTCTTGCCAAATTCGATATGTCAGATTCAAAGATGGACAGGGTTATGAAGTGTACATGAGCTGGATGCCAATTCTTGGGGAACAGTCTCATCTTATGGCAGTGTAAGAAGCAACATCTCACTTTTGCAGCAGAAGAAAAGTGCATTACAGCATCTGCTTCCTACTCCTCTCAGGTTCTTTGGATACAACACCAGCTCAAGGATTACGGTTTGACTTATCTAAACTCTACTACTTATTTTGATAATGATGTCGCTATCCATATTATCAAAAACCCTGTCCTTTACTCTAAAACCAAGCACATTGATATCAATGTGCACTTTATTCGAGATTGCTATGACAGATAATTGTTTAAACTTAAACAGATCCACACTGATACTAATTCAGCGGATCTTTTTATAAAACCTGTCAGCATCTCGAGATTCAATGTGCTTGTAGATCTTTTGAAAATGACACGTATCACCGACTGAGCGATCAAAAAAAAACCAAGGTTTCTATACTAATGTAAATAAATAAGTAAATTTGCGCATAAAGTGTGATGCACAAATTTAGGGGGGAGAGGGACATATAGGTACATATGCATAGTTTGAGGGGGAGAAAAGCAAAAAAAAAAAAACATATATGTACATACGCATCGTTTGAGGGGGAGAAATAGTTGCTTGGGAAATGAAATAAACTTTCGTGCTAAAGAACTTGATTAACACACGTAAGGTTTCAATGTTAAACAGGCTAGGCTCCACTGCGATGTGTTGATAGGTCTACCGCTCGAAAAGCAAAAAGAAGCAAAATGATACAAACATAATGGACTGGACATCTCGTGGGTAATAGACCAACGGTGTATGATTTCATGGTCTTAAATCCTGGGTTGATAGATAGCCAACATCTGAGGTTTCGGGTCTTTATACTGATAAATCATCTAGGATATCAGGGTTGTCCCTCTGTTGCATCCAGATTATATGCAGACCTGGACACAGTCAGGATATCTTGCTAAAAGAGCCACAAAAGGGCCAAAACCTGCCCCGCCCTCGTCAGATCTTCCTTGGTCTCTCTGCTGTACGGAAGTACTGACCTGTTCACCAGGAAGTCTGGTGTTAAAAAAAATAGAATAAAAGGGCCCTCGTCAGATCTTCCTTGGTCTCTCTGCTATGCGGAAGTACTGACCTGTTCACCAGGAAGTCTGGCGTTGAAAAAAAAAATAGAATAAAAGGATGATCTCAGTATACTCACCTGCTACGATGAACCGTTGTGCTTACCTTGATCGCGGGGGTATGCCTTGGAATGGGACACACAGATGTCACAGTATAAAACTACATAAAAGCGTATCACAAAGCAAAAAGTTGAAGTTTGAGCGGTGGATTTAAGAGGACAAACATATCAACAATTGCATGGACCAGCCTAAGTAAACGAAGAGCTGAAAAGTGTCCCTTAATCAGTTCGAGAACGATTTTGATCTCATGGCAGGTTCTCCCTATATTACTCCTCCATTAGTTTTCTATTGTTAATTTGTTTTGTTTTGATTATCTCTTTGCTCAAAAAGGTTTCTCGGTTGGTTGGATCGTTGATTTTGAGAAAGATGTTTTCTATAATGAAAAAGCAAATCACTAAAGTAATAGTCTGGCCCACTGTTTCGGATTAGGACCACTGTCATGAAAACACGAATCTGATCTGGCCCATTGCTCTCAAATATAATTCGGACCATTGATCCGAGTTAGGGCATGGCCGTTTGATCTCAGGCCCAATCCGAAACACTATTAACTGGCAATCATTTTTCTCCTTCGAGTCACGTTTCATACTAATCTCATCTCCTTATCATCACGGATTCTCTCATTGTCTTCCCGGATCAATTATTCGAATTACGAGGTTTGCAGGTTTCTTTGATGTTCAAACCAAAGCCTTTGAATGCCACAGTTGCCGAAGAACGTGGCAAGCAACTCATGAATGCTGCTGCTAAAGCTGAGATAGAAACTGAAGTGTTAGAGATGAATGAAGAGTAAACAGATGGCAATAGTGATGTGGAAGTGATTGTCTCTGAGATAGCTGAGGAACCCCGTTCGAGAATCAACGTAAATGATGACTGAAAACTTTCAAGCCCTAATTGAGTCTTTGAAGAATAGTGTCGGAAACCCTCCTTCTGTACCTATTCCTAAAACAGAAGTTCATTGTGTAGATAATGCGACAGATGATGCTGAAGAAGCATCCAACAAGAAACGAAGAACCGAAACAACTCCTGATTTTCATTCTACTGGCCCAAGCTCAAAACCATAGCCTACTATGCCCACCGATCCACAAGTCACTGCTGCTACTCAAGAAACAAGCACGCACGATCTCGATTTTGATTTAAAATTTGATTTCGATCTCGATCTGCCTGAAACAACTCACTCGCAACCAGAAAGCGCAAGCGACATCAGGTTCAATGTAGGAAGTTCCAGTGGTGCTGATTTCTCTGAGCATGATGAAGCAGCCATGCGCTTTGCAGCCAACAAAATGAAATTTATTGACGAAAGAGATAGTAATGATGATACGGCTATTGATGTAGCAAAGTTGCAGTGAAGAGTGATTGTGCTAGAACAAGATGATGCCCTGAAAGAAGCTTAGATCTCATCTTTGCAAGCTCAAAAATCAAGCAAAGATCAGACGATCGAGCAACTCCAAAGTGATGTGGGTATGCTGATATCTGTTGAAAGCTAAGCTAGAAAGTAAGTTCAAGAACGTAATCAAGAATCGTGTGTTTGCTGATCCGGCTCCGTTGCCTGGTGGTCTTCCAAACGATTTCAGCAACTAATCCAGTAAACCTAGGGGGAGATTGTTAGGCCCAATAGGTTTATGGATTAGTAGGATTGGCTAAATGGACCAAGCATCTAGAAGATGGTGGGTATTACAGTGGGCTTTGGGGAATTATGGGCCTAGGGTTTTTGGGAAAACCCTTCCCTATAAATAGTTAATGGAAATTAGGAGTTAGGGGTTGGTTCATTTGTTTTAGAAACTTGTATTAGATAATTGATATTGTATGCAAGTTTAAGCATTTGAATATTCAAATCTTCATATTCTTGTTCTTGATTTCTTGAAGTTCATCAAGTTTGGATTCCGCCCATCCTTGGTGATTGTTTGATATCGTTGTTTGATCCGTATTTTCGGGATTACAGTGTGTTTAGGGTGTGGAAGTGAATGAGCTCAAGATCTCTCATGCCTTTCTTATAACCATTTTACCACTTAAACCCTTGTGTAATATGTCACTAAAAGCATAAACAAGATCCAATTAAATAAGGAAATAAAATCATCTTGTGGGAGCCATGTTGGCCTTGAACTAGGTGGGGGGGGGGTCTAGATTAGGTTTTAACCAAATTGGTTAGTTACTAGTTTAAATCCAAGTGTTAGTTAGGATTTCTAGTTATTAGATGTTTTTAGGAGGTGTTATGATGTTCGGGGATCATAACTAGCCTCGTAATGTTAAAACAGTGCTTCTAGTGTAAATTTGATGTTTCGGGCAGTGTCCAGTTGTTCAGTTAGATACTGGTTCGTTAAAGTGCTAAATTATACAGTTTAGTGTTCTTTATGTACCCTTTTGTGACATTTTCAATTCCCGACACTTAGGAAAGCATTCAGGACCATTTAACAATATTTTTGCATGAAATTAGATTGTTAAAATGCTGATTTATGCTGAATATTCAGCACTTTGGGTGAGTTTTAGGCACTTTCCGGCACTTAAACTATCACTTAGAAAGGCAGTTTTGGGATCCTTACTTTCCTACACACTATACTAGTGTAGTTCTTAGTTTCTGACTCATACTAGGTCTCAAAACACTGTCTGTCTATGTGCTGAAATCTGTCAGCATCTTCCTGATTTACCAGATAATTGTGCTAACTGTACTTAATGCATCATTGGAGGCAATATAGCTTTCATGCAATATTGGTACGATATTAAACAATGTATGATGCACATGTATGTGTATAGCAGAAATATGAAAGCATTTAATTGAAATTTAGTCATTAGGCACTAATCGTGATTAATTAATTGTACGGATACCTGGATTTTTGACAGTTGTCACACTCGGTCCATGATTTCTACTGGTTTTTCCACGAAGTGTAGAGTTTTGTTAATTTGCAAATCCTCGAGAGAGACATGCAGGTTTTCTTCGGCTAGACACTTCTTAAGGTTCGAAATGCGGAAAGTTGGATGTACGTTGTTGAGTTCCTCCGGTAATTCGAGTCATTAGGCCACTTTGCCAATTCTTTCCAGAATCTTAAAGGGTCCAACGTATTGAGGCGCTAGCTTTCCTTTCTTGCCGGATCGGATGACCCCCTTCCAAGGTGAAACCTTTAGGAGTACGTGATCACCAATTTTGAACTCAAGGGGCTTGTGGCGTTTATCGGCATAACTCTTTTGACGACTCCGAGCTTTCAAGAGATTGTCTCGTATCTGGAGGATCTTGTCAGTCGTTTCTTATAATAACTCGGGACCGGTAATTTGCGCGTCTCCGATCTCGTGCCATACAATGGGCGATCGACATTTTCTTCCATATAATGCCTCAAATGGTGCCAATTGAATACTAGTGTGATAACTGTTGTTGTACGAGAATTCAACTAAAGGTAAATGCGAATCCCAATTACCACCAAAATCTATAACGCACGAACGAAGCATGTCTTCAAGGGTGCGAATCGTGCGTTCAGTTTGACCGTCGGTCTGGGGATGGAAAGCGGTACTGAGATTAAGAGTAGTACCGAGAGCGGATTGAAAAGTTTCCCAAAGGCGCGAGGTAAATCGACCATCGCGGTCAGAGATGATGTCATGAGGTGTCCCATGTCGACAAATGACTTCGTCGGTATAGATTCGTGCTAATCGTTCAACCTTATAGTCTTCTCGTATCGGTAGAAAGTAAACGGATTTTATAAGACGATCAACAATAACCCAAATGCTATCATGACCTGATGTCGTGCAAGGGAGTTTCGTAATGAAGTCCATAGCTATAGTCTCCCATTTCCACATCGGGATCTCGGGTTGTACGAGTAAGCCAGAGGGTCGTTGATGTTCAGCCTTAACTTTGTAGCAAGTTAGGCATTTCAAAACGTATAGAGCGATATCCTTCTTCATTCCTGGCCACCAATACCTGGCATAGAGGACCTGGTACATCTTGTCGGCACCTGGATGAATGGAATATCGTGATTTGTGGGCTTCAGTCAGCAATATCTCCCGAAGGTTATTGCGACCGGGTATCCAAATGCGATCGAGATAGTGAAAGATACCATTCGGTTTGTTCACTAGTTGGTTTTCGGTTCCAAGTATTCGTTCTTCCTTCAGAGTGTTTTCGAGAAAACAAGCGTGTTGAGCTTCGCGAATGTTCGAGGTCGTGTTGGGCTTGAACGTTACGAATACTATGTAAATAGCTTCGTCGGCTAAGAGCATCGGCAACGTCGTTTGCTTTGCCGGGGTGGTAGCGAATCTCACAGTCGTAGTTGTTTTGAAGTTCAACACATCTGCTTTGGCGCATGTTTAGTTCCTTTTGGTTCAAGATGTGTTGTAGGCTCTTATGGTCGGTGAAGACCGTACACTTAGTACCATAAAGGTAGTGTTGCCAAATCTTTAACGCAAAAACAACTGCACCGAGTTCGAGATCGTGGGTCGTATAGTTTTTCTCGTGGACCTTGAGTTGTCGAGACGCATACGCGATAACCTTGTCTCGTTGCATAAGGACACAACCAAGACCTAGGTTAGAGGCATCACAATAAACAACAAAGTCATCTTTTCCATCGGGTAGCGCGAGTACGGGAGGGTTGCAAAGCATACGCTTGAGCGTTTGAAAGGCAATCTCCTATTCGGTTCCCCAAACAAAAGTCTTGTCTTTATGCGTAAGAGAGGAAAGAGGTACGGAGATTTTAGAGAAATCAGCGATAAATCGACGGTAATAACCCGCCAATCCGAGAAAAGAACGAACTTCAGACGGGGTTTTTGGGGTAATCCAACACTTAACTGCTCCAATCTTCGAGGGATCGACATGAATACCTTGACTGTTGATGATGTGACCGAGGAACTGAACCTCCTCAAGCCAAAATTCACACTTGGAGAACTTGGCGTAGAGGCGATTCCCTTGGAGAAGTTTGAGAACTAAACGAAGATGTTGCACGTGTTCAGCTTTCGACTTCGAGTAGATAAGGATATCATCGATAAACACGATGATGTAGCGGTCGAGAAAAGGTTTACACACGTGATTCATCAAATCCATGAAAACCGCGGGTGCGTTGATAAGACCAAAGGGCATAACGACAAATTCGTAATGGTCATATCGGGTTCAAAAAGAGGTTTTAGGGATATCTTCCTCCTGAATTCGTAATTGATGATAACTAGAGAGTAAATCGATCTTAGAAAAACACGTAGAGCCTTGCAATTGATCAAATAAATCGTCGATTCGGGGTAAGGGATAGCGATTCTTGATAGTAAGCTTATTGAGTTCCCTATAATCGATGCACATTCGAAACGAGCCATCCTTCTTTTTCACAAAAAAGACAGGTGCGCCCCATGGAGATGTGCTAGGGCGTATGAAGCCTTTATCAAGTAGTTCCTGGAGTTGACTAGAAAGTTAACGCATTTCGGACGGAGCGAGACGATAAGGGGCTTTAGCGACAGGGTTAGCTCCAGGAATGAGGTCGATACGGAAATCAATATCACGACTTGGGGGTAAACCAGGTAAATCATCAGGAAAGACATTAGGAAAATCACAAACCACAAGTACCTTTTCCATCGTCTTCTTTTCCTTTTCCTTCTCCGCTACTACGATGTGTGCTAAGAAAGCCATGTATTCCTTTCGGAGATACTTGCTTGCTTGAATGCACGACATAAGTTTTAGTTCCTTCTAAGATACTTCGCCATAGAAACAGAGTTGATCGCCATTAGCAAGAGAGAAACGAATCATCTTTTCGAAACATACAACTTCAGCATGATTTTCACGAAGAAAATCCATGCCTACTATGATATTGAAACTACCAAGTTGCATCGGAATAAGATCGATCGGGAAAATGTGATTGTTAAGTTCAAGAGTACAATCACGAAGAATAGAACTAACGGTGACGGTTCTTCCGGTGGCAATTTCTACATCGAACGTCGTTGGGAGGTTAGCGCGTTTACAGTTTAGGAGCTTTTCGAATTCAAACGACACAAAATAGTTATCAGCTCCAGTATCAAACAAACACGAAACATAAATACCGTTAACGAGAAACGTACCATTGACAACATTGTTGTCAGTTTGAGCCTGGCGGACGTTGATGTTGAAAGTTATTCCGCGGGCTGCTTGTTGTGGTGGCTGTTGCTACTGTTGTTGTTGCTGCGGTGGTTGCTGCGGCTCTTGTTTCACCACGCGATTCGGGCATGCATTAGAAAAATGATTCGGGTCACCACAAGAGAAGCAAGCTCGTGCATAAGCAGCGGGATAAGGAGCTGCTTGGTTACCCAGATGGCGAGGTTGAGCTGGCGGGGCTGGAGCTTGAACGACTTGTTGATGCGGGCCTGAATGGCAATGGCAGTTGCTTGATGAAGACTCTTGGTTGAGGTTTTGAAATAACCAGTCAAAACTCGCTTGTCATTGATCTCAGCTACGAGTTGGTAAGTTTCCTTAATAGTAGCAGGCTTAGTTGCCTGAACAAAATCAGCTACACAATCGGGTAAGGCTCGAATGTACTTCCTGATCGTGATGTCTGGTGTTGACACTTGACCAAGACAGATGATACTGAGTTGTTTGAAGCGAGCGGTGAGACCAGCGTTGTCACCTCCTTCTTGCTTGATACCCCAAAACTCGTTTTCCAACTTCTGGAGCTCATGTGGGGGACAAAATTCTTTTATCATGACCTCCTTTAGTTCCTCCCAGGAGAATCCATAAGTTGCATCGTGTGACAGCCCAAACTTTCAAGGTCAGCGTCTCTTGGGCACGTAATCCTGTTTTTATTATGTTTTTATTATTTCTTCTTCATGCCCCTTTCGGTGATGAAAATAACACTCGTGACTGTAATGTACTTGCTAAATGTATTACGTGATTGAGTAGGTGTACGTGTGTTGACTGATTAACTTCAAGAAACCGTTAAACGTTTTATGTATTGTATAGTTAATTTAGAGAATTATTACACTTGGGCCGTAATCATGGTTAACCTCACAAATATCTATTTGGGCCGAAGGCCACACCACTCGAAAGAACACTCGGCCCACACTCTTTGAAACCCGCATGCAGCCCACCTGCACCCCCCTCATGTTGTACGTATATTAGGTGGTGTGTCATTAGATTATTAACCCTAATTGTTCCTTCTCCTCTTAATTGTGATGGCATCAGTCCCTGTCGAGGCGTCAACCTTCTCAGTCGAGTCTCCTGGTTAGTAGATGAATCCTTGGGTTATATCTTAATTGTTTAATCTTGTATGTGTATGTGTGATGTAGACGTAACTTAGGGTTATTGCGATAAAATTATATGATAATATGAATTATGTGCATGAGTTGTGATCTATGATTCTGTTGATGGGTTCATCTTTATGATTAATTGGTTTATTAAAGAAGTTATAACATACGAATGTTGACTAACAGTTGATTGATAAAACTAAGGAGGGGGTTTGGGTAATGAAATTATTAGACATAATGTGATCGGACGTAGTCGTAGTGGCATAGGTTAGGTTTGATGTAGTATATGTTGTTTGTTTTGGTCATGAATATAAATCTTGAATCAAAGGGGTAGATGTTGTATGTATGGCTGTGATAAGGTAATGATGATGCTGGTGATTGTTTGCTATATTCTTGATTAGGGTCTTGGAAATTATGTTGTATTTAATGGTTCTGATGTGCTTTACATAATGATTGATTAACATGAATGTGATAGTTTTGATGATTGTTGGTTATTAATAAAAGAAGGTAGATAATCATATAAAATTCTTGGGAATAGATATATATATCAGTAGTTCTATCGGTGGTCCATGTGAAAATTAATCAAGTAATATGCATGTTTCTATAGTATTGTCAGTAACACCCATGTGCAATAAATGATGGAATGGTTGTGTGATGATTGCAAATGATTGGTTGTGGTGGCTAGGGTTGAGATGCATGAAACTGTAGGGGAAACATGGATCAAATGGATGGGTTAGTGGCACTAAATTCTTGAATATTGACATGCATGTTGGGCCGCAACTTACGTTCGGGCCATGTATTAAATCTGGGCCGTACAGCAGGATTACCACACTTAGTGGGCTTGAAACTAAGTGGGCCGCACCTTAATCTAAATAGTGTATTGTGTTGTCAAGCGTTGTTTAGGCTGTAAAGCTTGAGATGCGAAACCACTTGTGATCCGAGTGCGAATGGTGTATTATGTGAACTTGTATCCTAAATGTACTACGACCAGGATGCTTGTATGACATACGTGATGTTATGTGATTGGTTGTTTACTGCTTGAGCAATACGTGTGTCTAGATACGAGAATTGTGAATACAAAACTGACTATTATTGGTAACCACACTAGGGTTTGGTTGATCATTCTGGGAACGGGTAATGTAACATAACATACCGAGCAAATCCAAGGTGAATTCACACTCTTTCTAAGGCATGGGATTCCTGGTGGTTGGGAATGGGTTAAAATAACTAACACGGAACCTGCATATCCTCCTTGGGTAGGATATGTACCACCATCCTCCATGGGTAGGATGCCAATATTAATCCTGCGTATTCTCCTTGGGTAGAATGCGTACGTTCGTCCTCCTTGGGTAGGACAACAACCTTAAACTTACTAGACAAAACTCTATCATGAAGTCCCTCATTTTTATATCGACTTAATCGTCGGGCCAATGGCGAGCGGGTCATTAGTTGATAGCGCTATTAGGGTTGACAAGCGTCACACACGGGCGTGTACTAATGGATCTGGGCACTTAGTCAATGATGATAGACATTGACGTAGGGCACAACTTTTTTTCGTCAGTTGTCAATATGGTAACGGTCTAGTGGTTCACATGGGGAAGCCCCCACTGATTATGGATATGGTTTGGGAAACAAAGATACTGGTTAACTCATGGTTTACGAAACAACTTATGGTTTTCAAAAAAAACTTGTAAAACTAAACAACCAACTGTGAACTCACTCAACTTTGTTGTTGACTCGTTGTTACATGCCTTGCAGGACTTTAGGTGCATATTGCTGGAACTTGCTGTCTGGGATGGTTGGAGTGGTCATGGGTTGAGATACATGGAAACGCGAGACGAACTTAATGGCTTTCACACACTTGGTTTATGAATTTCTTAATTAATGTATTATGCTTCCGCTGAACGTTAAATAATGTTTTGTAACACCTCTATCAATAATAAATGAAAGTTCTATTTGGAATAATTGTTTTGAGTTCAACATGATTGGTGGCTTGGATCCTGGTACGTCACACGCCTAACAGGGACATTCCCTATGTGGTATTTTGAGGGTGTGACAGATTGGTATCAGAGCCATTGGTTATAATGAACTTGGTTTTATTTAAAAAGGGGGAAAACGTTTTTGTAAAACCAGACTATAACCGAACAGTTCTGAAGACGTGAATACGACCATGACACTCAGCTCCAGATTGCAAGGTTCGTCTTTCTCACTTGTTACATACATTACATGACTAGTACACATTTGTTCATGATGTAGCGTACAAACACACACTCGTCACTATAGCATCATTGCATGAATTGCTTGCTTACATTGTGATGCGTTGATAGCATGCCATAGTCCTTAGATTCTTGTGATCTATCGTTTTGATAACCTCTGTTTAGCATTCGAGTTTGAGGAACCATTTGACATGAGTTAGGAGGAACTGAGATGAGAAAGCAAATCACAATATTATTGTGGGTGCACACATAATAATAGTGTGGGGTGCATGCGAGTCCCAGTGAGGCTTGACAAGTGGAAAAGGGGTTCCGTTCCGTTATTTGATCGATGAGAAATATAACATATCCGTAGGAGTCACCGCAGTGAATGCCTTCTACTCGAACGCGATCTTTTCACTCCTCTCTGAAATCCTTTCGAATCTCGATGCAATCGAGTATTACCTGAACACCCATCTGAACACCTAGCGAACTGTGTAGAATGTTAGGTGCTAGTACGAACGTCCCTGAGCTGGATATCTTAGCGTCGAATGATTGGTCTATACCTTCCTCACTTATCTTTGTTTGCTGGAACTTAGCGCGTTGACGCCTTAGATCCCGAAGTGCGATCTCCTCTGCAACACTCTCGCAACATACCGTGTATTACTCAATCAACTTGCTAGATCGATGGACAAGTGGATGAGTGTAGTACTTTACCGACTTTAGTATTTGGACGGCTCTGATTACCAGCAACGAACACCAGCAAATTGACTTCAATCGAATCCTTAACCCTAGCCAGCGACTCATGGGAGTCAACTCCTACGAATCAATCGGGACATAAGCGATGACAAATGACTATAGAGTGGAATGTGTAACTTCCCACGCAGTGAGTAGTGCCTTAGTACGTAACACGGAACGTGAAAGATGTACCCTTTTGGTGAAATGCCACAGGACCCTGTTACAAGCAGCGACAGTAAGGGAAACAATCACGGCGACATTGAGGCGCTCGTAATCGTAGCTTACAGTATGAAAACGAAGGTGCCTACGACATGGATTGGTCGTTGTTAAATCAAGACGACACACAACCAAGGGAACGACGACAGTACTGGAAATTCTCGTAACGAAAACAACAAACACTGGGAACGATGCTCGTGGAAGGGCATTTAGGAATGGCGTGGGCAACGTAAGGATAATAGCAACATGGTAGCTTGTAACACCCTTAAATTTTCGCTTGATTTTAATAATAGATTATACTATTTCAAACAAATATTGCATAAGTAACATACTTTCATTAAAGAAGTTCATAAATAGCATCAAAACTTAGTCCACTAACGACTAAGATAAAACGTTTCAAAAGTTGTTTAGAAATTTTTTTACAACCCATATACATAGTCTATCAAATATTTAAAACATTGTGGAAGCTTCAAAAGTAGTGTTCGGTTCTTCGACATTTAGCTTGATCACCATCCGGATAGTTCCCACTTTACCTAAGGTCAAAGCCATCCAAAACGTTAATTTTGACAACAATTTGTATTATACAAACAAGTCCTGGAATCAAAACATGATAAAACAAACAATTTTTCAGAAGTTATCCTGCCGCGTGTCGCGGCAGGATTTGTTTAACGCGTCGCGTGGCGCGGCGGCTCCTGCGAGTCGCGGAGGATCGTGATGATTCTCTCGCGTGGTGCGGCAGGTACGGTTTTCCAGCAGTTGATGTTTTTGAGCTGCATTTTCCTGCCAGCTCTGGAAATTCAAGTTTTAACTCCATTTGGTCATAACTTTTGACTGGTAAGTCCGTTTTAGGTGATTCTTTTTCCTATACATCTGTAAATTCATTACCGACATGACTAATAAAATTTTGATACCGAAAATTTAACTTACGGACCGAACAACTAAATGTCACTATGCATTTATTCGACCCATTACAACTCTACTTATTTTACTACCATTCGACTAGTAAGCCTAAGGCACTTGTTACCCAACTTTCGGGCTTATGATCACCGGTACTTCATTACCAACACTATGGCTTCGTGCTCTTGTGATCATTTTCGCCATCTCTATCTACTTACAAAATTATTACTACCATGTATCATTATTTGACCCGTTTGGTTCATCTACGAAAATCCTCCATTTTGATGACTACCAAACGACTACAACCCAATTCTTAACCTACGAATTATGTAACGAACAAGATCGCTACAATCAACTCAACTTATAATCAACAACGCATAGTTAAGCAATAATTCATTAAATGTAACGGGTCAAGTTACATACCTTAGTGCACGCCCTTCAATCGCAAATCACCACCGGCTTGTCCACTTGACGATCCGGTATCCTTCCCTATAGAGTTCATTCATGATATGTTTAGAACTCTCTTTTAAATCATAATTCGCATAATACACCGAAATACTATAATTATGCGTTTAAACTTGGAATTTCAGTTTTAAAGCCTTCTTAGAGGCATTTCAACAAACACTTCAAGGGCAGATTTTTACATGATTGAACATCAAATCCCTAGTTTATTACTTAGCCCTAATTACACATCAATCAACCATTTTACATGATTGTTAGCTTCTAATATTCTGAAATCACTTCAAAATTGTCAAATTACACTAGAACAACACCCAATATCCTAGTGTTCATCAATTTACACATAACCCTTTAATCACCTACAATGGTGTTCATAATCTTCACTAAAATTTAGCATGATTTCAACTTGTATTTGCCTAGGGTTTGTCCCTAAACACTATAGTTGTTCCTAGATCATCATAAGACACACATGAAACTAACAATTCAGATTTTCCCAATTACATGAGAAATTCAAGTTGAGAGTTTTCATGAAATTTTACATACCTTGTAATCCTCTTGTGATGAGGATCAGTAATCTATACTTTAATTTCGATTTCAACTTGGATTAAACCTTCAATTTGCAAGTTTAATGAAGTTTGAGGGTTTTGGAAGAGTGGGGATCGCCCCCTGTTCAACTTGTGCGACCAGACATCCCTTTTTGGGGGTGTTTGGTTTGTTTTATTTGTTTAATTAAAACAAAGTTTCAATTCTTACAACTTAAGCCCCTCAACTTTGTTCAACATATTGTTTAGCAGCTTTTAACCCTATTATAGGCTATTTCTAGTCTTGTAACTAACTAGGTTAAAATTCCTAGTTAGTAAATTCCCGTTTATTTATACTTTATAATTCTAATATAAAGTTTTATATTTTTCGGGGTGTTACAAGTCCACCCCCCTTAAAAAGGGTTTCGTCCCCGAAACCGAAGTACGTACCAAATAATGTAGGGTAGAGTCGTCGCGTCTCTTCCTCGGACTCCCACGTAGTGTCCGTGCCTTTTCTATGCTCCCATTTGATTTTGACTTGGTCGATTTGTCTATTTCGTAAGTATTTGAGCTTTCGATCTAAAATCTCCACCGGTCTCACAACATAATTCAGACTATTATCCACTTTGATATCATCGTAATGGATATAAGCTGTTTCGTCCGCTAGGCACTTTCGTAATTGTGACACGTGAAACGTGCTATGAATTCCACTTAGTTCCTCTGGTAGCTCAAGGCGGTAAGCTACCTTGCCGACCTTTTCGACGATTTTAAATGGCCCAATAAACCTCGGGCTTAGCTTCCCCCTTTTTTCTGAATCTAATAACGCCCTTCCATGGGGAAACTTTTAGCATAACCATGTCGCCAACCTGGAATTCGATTGGCCTATTCCTTTTATCAGCATACGCCTTTTGCCTGTCTTGAGCCGCTTTCAAATGTGCCCGAACCACATCAATCTTTTCATTAGTGGCTTGTACTATATCTTGGTGAGCAAGTTCACGTGGACCCACTTCGCCCCAACATACCGGGGTTCGGCACTTTCTACCATAGAGCATTTCGTACGATGCCATCTTAATACTAGATTGGTAGCTATTATTATACGAAAACTCGACTAACGGTAGGTGAACATCCCAACTTCCTCCAAAGTCGATTATACACGCCCGTAGCATGTCCTCCAGTGTTTGTATTGTCCTTTCACTCTGTCCATCTGTTTGAGGATGGTACGCAGTGCTAATGAACAATTTGGTTCCCATTTGCTCTTGGAAATCTCGCCAGAAATTTGAAGTAAACCGGGTATCCCTATCCGACACGATGGATACCGGTACTCCATGACGTGCTATTATTTCGTTAGTGTAAACTTCTGACATCTTTTCTGACGTATAAGTCTCACGAATAGGAATGAAGTGAGCACTTTTCGTCAATCTATCCACCACTACCCATATGGCATCGAAACCACGATTCGTCTTAGGCAACTTGGTTAATAGGTCCATTGTAACATGTTCCCATTTCCAAACCGGAATTTCTAACGGTTGGAGTTTGCCGTATGGTTTCTGGTGCTCTGCCTTGACTTGTAAACATGTCAAGCATTTTTCCACATATTTCGCCACGTCCCTCTTTATTCCAGGCCACCAATAATTTTGTTTCAGATCATTGTACATCTTGGTCGCACCCGGATGAATTGAATATCGGGATTTATGAGCTTCATCAAGTAGAAGCGCCTTCACCCCACAAGTATTTGGAACCCATATCCTTCCGGATCATGTCTTCAACCCGTTATTCCCATCCGACAAATCTTTTAACTGACCAATTATTCTTTCTTTCTTCCAATTCTCTTCTTTCACGGCTTCTAATTGCGCCTCTCTAATACGTTCAAGTATACCCGAGGTCACCACGAGCTGCATCGACCTAACTCTTATTGGGACATAGTCCGCTTTTCTGCTCAGAGCATCCGCCACCACATTTGCCTTTCCGGGGTGGTAGTGTATTTCACAGTCAAAATCCTTCACCGTTTCTAGCCATCGCCTTTGTCGCATATTTAACTCCTTCTGATCAAAGAAGTATTTCAAGCTCTTGTGGTCGGTGAATATGGTGCACTTTACCCCATACAAGTAGTGCCTCCATATTTTTAATGCAAATACCACCGCAGCCAACTCGAGATCATGCGTGGGATATTTCTTCTCGTGTATCTTCAATTGCCTCGAGGCATAGGCTATTACCTTGCCCCGTTGCATCAACACGCAACCGAGCCCCGATAGTGAAGCATCCGAATAAACCACCATGTCTTCAACTCCGTCCGGCAATGTCAGTACCGGAGCTTGAGTTAACCTTTCTTTTAACGTTTGAAACGCTCTTTCTTGATCGATACCCCAAATGAACCTTTCTTTCTTCCAGGTTAGCTTTGTCAGCGGTGACGCAATCTTGGAGAAATCTTGAATGAATCTCCTATAGTATCCCGCGAGCCCCAAAAAGCTTCTAATCTCCGAAGGGTTCTTTGGGAGATTCCATTTTAACACGGCCTCAATCTTTGACGGATCCACCAATACCCCGTCGGCACTTATGACGTGGTCAAGGAATTGTACCTCTCGTAACCAAAAGGCACACTTAGAGAATTTCGCATACAGCCTTTCTCGTCTAAGTGTTTCTAACACTTCTTGCAAATGGTGTGCGTGTTCAGCTTCACTTTTTGAATATACCAAAATATCGTCGATAAACACAATGACCGACTTATCCAACATTGGTTTGCAAACCCGGTTCATGAGGTCCATGAAAGCCGCGGGTGCATTTGTTAGCCCAAATGACATCACGAGGAATTCGTAATGTCCGTATCTCGTGCGGAAAGCTGTCTTCGGCACATCTTCTTCCTTGACCTTTAGTTGGTGATACCCCGATCTAATGTCAATTTTTGAAAACCAATTCGCACCTTGTAATTGGTCGAATAAATCATCTATCCTCGGAAGCGGGTATCGGTTCTTTACCGTGAGTTTGTTTAACTCCCGGTAATCGATACACATGCGCATGCTTCCGTCTTTCTTCCTCACGAACAATACCGGTGCACCCCAAGGAGACACACTCGGCCTTATGAATCCCTTGTCAAGCAGGTCTTGAATTTGGGACATTAACTCTTGTAATTCCGACGGTGCGAGTCGGTACAGAGCTTTTGCTACGGGTTTTGCGCCCGGAATCAATTCGATCCCGAACTCTACTTCTCGTTCAGGCGGTATCCCCGGTAAATCCTCCGGAAACACATCTTCATAATCCCGTACTACCGGTACATCTTCAATCTTTCGCGATTACTTCTCGGGCTCATTTACGTATATCATGAATGCCTTGCATCCTCGCTTCATAAGCTTGTGAGCTTTCAACATTGAGCATACTATGGGATTGCCCCCTTTCTCGCCATAGATGGTGACGTGTTTTCCGCTCGGAGATGTTAGTTTTATCTCTTTACGAAAACACACGACCTTTGCATGGTGCTGAGATAGCCAATCCATCCCAACGACTACTTGAAATTCTCCCATTGACATCGGGATTAAGTCTATTAAATATTCCTCATCGTCGATGCTTAATTTGCAGTCTCGACAAACATCACAAACTATAAAACTTTTGTTGTCCCCTATTTCAACTTCTAAGGGCACAGATAATTTCGTCAATACAAATGAAGGATGTCGAATAAATCCATACGAAACGAAGGATTTATTCGCACCCGTATCAAACAATACACGTGCTGGAATTGAGTTAATTGTGAATATACCTGAGACCACATCGGGTTCTGTCTTTGCTTCAGCCGCGGTAAGTTGGAAGGACCTAGCCATCACTTTGGGAGCTTCTGTTGGAGACTCTTTTGTGTCTCTCTTTCCCTCCAACTCAGGGCATTCAGATTTCTTGTGACCGGGTTGATAACACTTGTAACAAACAGAAACTTTCCCGGGACATAGTGATGCGGTGTGCCCCGTCTTCCCACATACCGAGCACGGCTTGTCTTTGAAGCGGCACTCGCCTTTGTGCCCTTTACCACACACTTTGCAACTCGGCGACCCGCCTTTAGCATCCACTTTCTTTCCCGATTCAGTAGTTCTAGCTTTCTTTGTAGGGCTTGGATTCACATCCTGTGTCCTTCGTTCACCTCTCTCCACTTGTTTCTTTAACTCGATTTCCCGCTCCCGGGCGGTGTTGATAATCTCCGTTAGGGTTTCGTATTTTGACGGAGTCATAAATTCCCGGTACTCGGCACTCAGCATGTTGTAATAGTAGTATATCTTTTGCTCTTCAGTGGTGACTAACTCGTCACAAAATCTCAACTTATCCATGAAGATGCCCGTGATCTTATCAATTGTTTCACCCTTTTGTCTCAGCTGGATGAATTCTTCTTTGATTCTGTTAATAACCGCTTTGGGACTGTGGTGTTTAAGGAATGGTACCTTAAACTCGTCCCAAGTCATAGCCCTCGCCGCTTCGGCTCCCATTTCCTTCTTTTTGTTATCCCACCAATCCTTGGCTTGATTTCTCAATTGACCCGTTCCGTAAGCAACAAAGTCACCTACGTCACAATGGGTTCGTTCAAACACTCCTTCAACATCACTTATCCATCTTTGGCAAATTATCGGGTCAACATCCCCGTTATAGATTGGCGGTTTACACGCCATGAATTCTTTGTACGAACATCCTTTGCATTCTCCCGTTTTCTCCTTCATAAGGTTGACAATATCCTCCAACCTTTTAACTCGCTCTTCAACAAGCGACAACACCGTGTTTTGAATTTTATCTATAAACCCAGATAGACTTCCTTTAATTGCCTTTCCTACCTCTTCGGCAATTGTCTCTTTCATTTGTTCGGCGCTTGTTTGCACCGGATTATCATCATTCCCATCAGACATCTTGAAGCTGAAATGTTTACATTTAAACATTAAACATTTCATTTATAATATTGCTTCATTTGTTTCGGTTTAGCCAAGTTCCTAACTTGCTTTAACCGTTCACACTTAATGCACTTTCCGGGTTTGAGTGTGTTAACACACTCTTCCCATGCATCTCAATTTATTTCTCATACTTACATAAGGTATAATCTACTAACATAAATAAGTTAATTCTTACCGGACGATCAATCAAGCTTGAACCGAACACTTTGTTGACAACCTTAAGCTCTGATTACCAACTTGTAACACCCTTAAATTTTCGCTTGATTTTAATAATAGATTATACTATTTCAAACAAATATTGCTTAAGTAACATACTTTCATTAAATAAGTTCATAAATAGCATCAAAACTTAGTCCACTAACGACTAAGATAAAACGTTTCAAAAGTTGTTTAGAAATTTTTTTACAACCCATATACATAGTCTATCAAAGATTTAAAACATTGCGGAAGCTTCAAAAGTAGTGTTCGGTTCTTCGACATTTAGCTTGATCACCATCCGGATAGTTCCCACTTTACCTAAGGTCAAAACCATCCAAAACGTTAATTTTGACAACAATTTGTATAATACAAACAAGTCCTAGAATCAAAACATGATAAAACAAACAATTTTTCAGAAGTTATCCTGCCGCGTGTCGCGGCAGGATTTGTTTAACGCGTGGCGCGGCGGCTCCCGCGAGTCGCGGAGGATCGTGATGATCCTGTCGCGTGGCGCGGCAGGTATGGTTTTCCAGCAGTTGATGTTTTTGAGCTGCATTTTCCTGCCAGCTCCGGAAATTCAAGTTTTAACTCCATTTGGTCATAACTTTTGACTCGTAAGTCCGTTTTAGGTGATTCTTTTTCCTATACATCTGTAAATTCATTACCGACATGACTAATAAAATTTTGATACCGAAAATTTAACTTTCGGACCGAACAACTAAATGTCACTATGCATTTATTCGACCCATTACAACTCTACTTATTTTACTACCATTCGACTAGTAAGCCTAAGGCACTTGTTACCCAAATTCCGGGCTTATGATCACCGGCACTTCATTACCAACACTATGGCTTCGTGCTCTTGTGATTATTTTCGCCATCTCTATCTACTTACAATATTATTACTACCATGTATCATTATTTGACCCGTTTGGTTCATCTACGGAAATCCTCCATTTTGATGACTACCAAACGACTACAACCCAATTCTTAACCTACGAATTAAGTAACGAACAAGATCGCTACAATCAACTCAACTTATAATCAACAACGCATAGTTTAGCAATAATTCATTAAATGTAACGGGTCAAGTTACATACCTTAGTGCACGCCCTTCAATCGCAAATCACCACCGGCTTGTCCACTTGACGATCCGGTATCCTTCCCTATAGAGTTCATTTATGATATGTTTAGAACTCTCTTTTAAATCATAATTCGCATAATACACCGAAATACTATAATTATGCGTTTAAACTTGGAATTTCAGTTTTAAAGCCTTCTTAGAGGCATTTCAACAAACACTTCAAGGGCAGATTTTTACATGATTGAACATCAAATCCCTAGTTTATTCTTAGCCCTAATTACACATCAATCAACCATTTTACATGATTGTTAGCTTCTAATATTCTGAAATCACTTCAAAATTGTCAAATTACACTAGAACAACACCCGATATCCTAGTGTTCATCAATTTACACATAACCCTTTAATCACCTACAATGGTGTTCATAATCTTCACTAAAATTTAGCATGATTTCAACTTGTATTTGCCTAGGGTTTGTCCCTAAACACTATAGTTGTTCCTAGATCATCATAAGACACATATGCAACTAACAATTCAGATTTTCCCAATTACATGAGAAATTCAACTTGAGAGTTTTCATGAAATTTTACATACCTTGTAATCCTCTTGTGATGAGGATCAGTAATCTATACTTTAATTTCGATTTCAACTTGGATTAAACCTTCAATTTGCAAGTTTAATGAAGTTTGAGGGTTTTGGAAGAGTGGGGATCGCCCCCTGTTCAGCTTGTGCGACCAGACATCCCTTTTTGGGGGTGTTTGGTTTGTTTTATTTGTTTAATTAAAACAAAGTTTCAATTCTTACAACTTAAGCCCCTCAACTTTGTTCAACATATTGTTTAGCAGCTTTTAACCCTATTATAGGCTATTTCTAGTCTTGTAACTAACTAGGTTAAAATTCCTAGTTAGTAAATTCCCGTTTATATATACTTTATAATTCTAATATAAAGTTTTATATTTTTCGGGGTGTTACATAGCTAGTATGGGTACCAAATCGCTTCGTCTCTGTTCTGTTTAACCCTGACGCTTCTTGAAGCCGAACCTGTTGTGTAATTGACTGAGGGCAAGACAATCGAAACCTCATAGGTTTATTGGGATGCAAACTCGACCTTGTGGGACAAGTGTTCAACATCGGCCTTCCTTCTACTACCCCTGATGGTTACAATGCAGTAATTAGTGTGGATTGGTTATTCAGAAATCGCGCAGACATACCTTGTGAGGAGGAAATTTTGTGTGGAGAATCGTTATTTGTTCTAAAGCAACAGAGTGGTGCAAAGGTTAGCGCCATTTCAACTATGAAGGCCCAGAAGTGTCTACGGAGGGATCACCCCGCTATGTTAGCAACTGTTACTGATGTTGAGGCTAAGGAAAAGAGGATCGAGGATCCACCAATTGTTCGTGATTCCTCTCAGTGTGCTACCCGAGGAGCTTTCAGACTTACTTCCACTACTGTTAGACAGAATCTTAGTTTGATCTCATGACAGTGGCAGCCCTGATTACTTGTGCTACATACCGTCTTGCACCAGGAGGGTTGCAAGGACTATCTACAAGAACTGTTGGACAGGAGTTTTATTGGACATAATTTTTGCTCGCTTTGGGGAGCCCCAACTATATTCGGGAAGATAAAGCCTTTTCGTATGTGCACTGATTATCCAGAACTCAGCAAGGTGACAATCAAGAAATGTTTGCCTCGACCATGTATTGACGGAAGACCAAGAGGAGAATGTTCCTGAAACGGCATATCGAACGCAATACGGCCATTGCGACTTTGTACACCATGACCATTGAGTTAATCAACACCCTGGCAGCTTTATGGACCACATGAATTGACCGTATTTATGGATGACGTGCCGGATCATTTCCAAGAGGAAGGAACATCATGGGCAGCATTTGTATCTTATTTTAGAGCTCCTGAGGGAGGAGTCACTCCGCGCGAAGTCTTGTTAAAGGTAACTTATGGAGTCGGGAGATACCTTTTTGGTTATATGATCAACGAAGTGGGAATACATGTGGATCTCGCTAAAGATCCATTTCGCTAGATATTGTTCGGCACCAAAGATCCCTTTGAGGATGCAGCAATTTCTTGGTCACACTAGACTCTATCGCAGATTCACCACAAGATTTTCGAAGATCGCGCAGCCTAAATCTCTTTAGCAGAGTAGGGTGCTATGTTCGTGAAAGACAAAACAGGAGGACTTCTTTTCAGCTTTCGAATCCTAACTCTGCAATGTTTACACACCGACGCAACACGAGAAAGTGATGACTTACGTAATGGACTTACATGAAGAACTGCACGAGTCACGACCTGCGGTGGAAGTCGTGGTCTTTGGATTTAAATTGGAGGCATTACTTGGACGGTACCGAATGCACCACTTAGACCGATCACAAGGGCATCCCGTGTACCCTTGTTTCAAAAGAGCTAAACACGTGATGGCAACGCTGGGTGGAACTTTTGAATGAATACGACCGTGAAACCTAGACGTGCACGAGCTTTGCCGCTCGCTAACGACTTTAACATACCTGATCAGACTCGCCTTGTTCAAACTGAAGAACTGAAGGAAGAGAGTTTTCAAGATTGACCCATGCGGGGCATGGGAAAGCAACCTTTGGCAGGTCGGACAATATTTGCTACTTCATGGAACGAATATGGACCTCACTATACAACAACCGTAGGGAACTGGTGCAGGCGAAGCACACGGGCCTCGATATCCTACTCATCTGAGTTTTGATAGGATGTATTAAACCTGAAGACCATGTACGGATGACCGGGCCTGAAGGCCCACATAGCAACGCATGAGAACAATGTTTGACTTGTGACAAAGTCAAGGTGGGGTATTAGCAACTAGAAACACATGTATGGAAAAGAGAACAGACTGCCATGGATTTTGTCACTAGTCTACTTACAACTTGAAACGGAAACATTATCACCTAGGTGATCATTGATGGACTCAAGTTACCAGCACACTTTCTTGCAATCCAGAAAACTGACTAGTCTTCATAGCTGTGAATGTTCCTCTGAGAGAGGCGGCTTTTAGGCATGAGGTGTCAACACCTGTTACTTTTGATTTTGAGTTACACCTGATTTATGACTGGCTATACACAACACCCATGGCTCACGTCTAGACATGAGCATTACTTATCATCATAGGACGAACGGTTTTAGTAAATGAAACCCCCCTGACACTTGAAGACATGCTGCGAGCATGTGTGGGATTAACTTAGGGTAAATTGGAAGGACGTATACGTTTGGCTGGGTTCTACTGTAGCTGTTACCCTTCTAGTATTCAGACAGCTCTGTTTGAGACATTGCTTGGATGATAATGCCAATCTCCTCGTGGACTGAGGTGGATGACAACCTAAACACGGGTCCAGGACTTGTACTCGAAACTCTTGGGAAGATTGCTTGGATCAGAAATTGTTTGGCGGCAACGAGTGACCGTCAGGAAAGCTGATAAACTTGGGAAACTCTGGAAGATCGCTGTAGGCGATCGTATCGTGTTGAAAGTCTAACCCTGGAAGGGTGTGGAATGCTTGGGAAGCATGGCTAGCTTAACTGACGTCATGATGGACCATTCAACAGCCTGGGAAGAATCGGTAGCGTAATCTACAAACTCAAGTAACCTGACGAATTGGGTAATGTACGCGATATCATTTATGTTTCGGATCTAAGGCAGTGGTTGTCTGATGAAACACGTGTGATCCCTTTACTGGAGGAATTTATCGAACACATGGACCAGGGAGTCAAGGTTCGTTAACCTAGTCGAATTCCAATCGTGAGTGTTCGTTGGAACTCAAGACGTGGACCGGAGTTCATGTGGAAACGCAATGATTGGATGAAACTCTGTTATCCTCAACTGTTTAAGCGGTTGAATCAACCCCTGATGTCATTTGTAAATTTCGGGACGAAATTGCCTTTCAAGTTGGGGATGATGTGGTACCCGCGGAAATCCACAGTCATCCTGAGTTAACATCTTGTTGATATGGGTTACTTGTCAAATTTCGGGACGAAATTTCTTTCAAGTTGGGGATGATGTGACAGCCCAAACTTTCAAGGTCATCGTCGCTTGGGCATGTAATCCTGTTTTTATTATTTCTTCTTCATACCCCTTTCGGTGATGAAAATAACACTCGTGACTGTAATGTACTTGCTAAATGTATTACGTGATTGAGTAGGTGTACGTGTGTTGACTGATTAACTTCAAGAAACCGTTAAACGTTTTATGTATTTTATAGTTAATTTAGAGAATTATTACACTTGGGTCGTAATCATGGTTAACCTCACAAATATCTATTTGGGCCGGAGGCCACACCACTCGAAATAACACTCGGCCCACACTCTTTGAAACCCGCATGCAGCCCACCTGCACCCCCCTCATGTTGTACGTATATTAGGTGGCGTGTCATTAGATTATTAACCCTAATTGTTCCTTCTCCTCTTAATTGTGATGGCATCAGTCCCTGTCGAGGCGTCATCCTTCTTAGTCGAGTCTCCTGGTTAGTAGATGAATCCTTGGGTTATATCTTAATTGTTTGATCTTGTATGTGTATGTGTGATGTATACGTAACTTAGGGTTATTGCGAGAAAATTATGTGATAATATGAATTATGTGCATGAGTTGTGATGTATGATTCTGTTGACGGGTTCATCTTTATGATTAATTGGTTTATTAAAGAAGTTATAACATACGAATGTTGACTAACAGTTGATTGATAAAACTAAGTAGGGGGTTTGGGTAATGAAATTATTAGACATAATGTGATCGGACGTAGTCGTAGTGGCATAGGTTAGGTTCGATGTAGTATATGTTGTTTGTTTTGGTCATGAATATAAATCTTGAATCAAAGGGGTAGATGCTGTATGTATGGTTGTGATAAGGTAATGATGATGCTGGTGATTGTTTGCTATATTCTTGATTAGGGTCTTGGCAATTATGTTGTATTTAATGGTTCTGATGTGCTTTACATAATGATTGATTAACATGAATGTGATAGTTTTGATGATTGTTGGTTATTAATAAAAGAAGGTAGATAATCATATAAAATTCTTGGGAATATATATATATATATATATTTTTTTTCTTGGGAATATATATATATATATATTTTTCTTGGGAATATATATATATTTTATTAATAAAAGACGATTGAGCCGAGCCGGGGCTAAGGGGGGCGGTGTGGGGGACCGGCGCCGGTCCTAGCCGGGCCTAGCCGGCCCCCATACCCTTTAGTCTCAGTGGCCCATGTGAAAACTAATCAAGTAATATGCATGTTTCTATAGTATTGTCAGTAAACACCCATGTGCAATAAATGATGGAATGGTTGTGTGATGATTGCAAATGATTGGTTGTGGTGGCTAGGGTTGAGATGCATGAAACTGTAGGGGAAACATGGATCAAATGGATGGGTTAGTGGCACTAAATTCTTGAATATTTACATGCATGTTGGGCCGCAACTTACGTTCGGGCCATGTATTAAATCTGGGCCGTACAGCGGGATTACCACACTTAGTGGGCTTGAAACTAAGTGGGCCGCACCTTAATCTAAATAGTGTATTGTGTTGTCAAGCGTTGTTTAGGCTGTAAAGCTTGTGATGCGAAACCACTTGTGATCCGAGTGCGAATGGTGTATTATGTGAACTTGTATCGTAAATGTACTACGACCAGGATGCTTGTATGACATACGTGATGTTATGTGATTGGTTGTTTACTGCTTGAGCAATACGTGTGTCTAGATTCGAGAATTGTGAATACGAAACTGACTATTATTGGTAACCACACTAGGGTTTGGTTGATCATTCTGGGAACGGGGAATGTAACGTAACATACCGAGCAAATCCAAGGTGAGTTCACACTCTTTCTAAGGCATGGGATTCCCGGTGGTTGGGAATGGGTTAAAAAAACTAAAACGGAACCTGCATATCCTCCTTGGGTAAGATATGTACCGCCATCCTCCATGGGTAGGATGCCAATATTAATCCTGCGTATTCTCCTCGGGTAGAATACGTACATTCGTCCTCCTTGGGTAGGACAACAACCTTAAACTTACTAGACAAAACTCTATCATGAAGTCCCTCATTTTTATATCGACTTAATCGTCGGGCCAATGGCGAGCGGGTCATTAGTTGATAGCGCTATTAGGGTTGACAAGCCTCACACCGTGCCGGTAGGACGGGCGTGTACTAACGGATCTGGGCACTTAGTCAATGATGATAGACATTGACGTAGGGCACAACTTATTTTCGTCAGTTGTCGATATGGTAACGGTCTAGTGGTTCACATGGGGAAGCCCCCACTGATTATGGATATGGTTTGGGAAACAAAGATACTGGTTATGGTTAACTCATGGTTACGAAACAACTTATGGTTTTCAAAACAAACTTGTAAAACTAAACAACCAACTGTGAACTCGCTCAACTTTGTTGTTGACTCGTTGTTACATACCTTGCAGGAATTTAGGTGCATATTGTTGGAACTTGCTGTCTGGGATGCTGGAGTGGTCATGGGTCTAGATACATGGAAACGCGAGACGAACTTAATGGCTTTCACACACTTGGTTTATGAATTTCTTAATTAATGTATTATGCTTCCGCTGAACGTTAAATAATGTTTTGTTACACCTCTATCAATAATAAATGAAAGTTTTATTTGGAATAATTGCTATGAGTTCAACATGATTGGTGGCTTGGATCCTGGTACGTCACACGCCTAACAGGGACATTCCCTATGTGGTATTTTGAGGGTGTGACACATCGTTACCGCGCCTGTTGCGCTCAGCAGTCCACCAATCCAGTGCCCTAGACTGGAAGACTCCAGTAGCATTCACAGTGCGGAGGTTGTCTGGGCATCCGCTTTGACGAAGAGTGACTTCAATTGAGTCAAACCACTGGAACATCGCACTGGTCCATCTTCACCAGTGAATCTAGCAGGACCACAGGCCTTGAATTGCTTAAAGCTGAAGGGCGCTTTCGGAGAGTCGCTCTTAGATTCGACAGATGACTTGCTGCTGACCTCATTGATCTCACTGACGATCTAAGGTATGACTTTAGCCATTTCCTTGGCGATGAGAGAAGCGATGCGCTTGTTATCTCTGCTTCTCTGAGCGTTTCGGCGAGTGTAAGAACCAAGGGAAGACATTGTCTGCAGCAGACATCGTCGTATGATTTAGACGACATTCGATCATATCGGGTTCCGAAAACATTAGCGTTCAACCACCATACTTATTATTATTAGATAATGCATCAGGAACACGTTTAACACGTAGGCACATAGCCACGTAGGCACATAATCCACGTAGGCACATAAGCACGTAAGCACAGAAACACATAAGCACGTAATCCATGGAAGCACATATTTTGCACGTATCCACCTATATTTTGCATGTATTCACCTACATATTTTGCACGTATTCACCTATCTATGCCTAAATCGCCTTTCTTTAATTTTTGTGTAGCGTGAGAGTTGCGAGCGATAGCGAGTAGCGCTAGCGAGTAGCGTACGAGAGTTCATAGCTTCTCTGGGATTTGTTAGCGTTTTGAGCTAAGAGGACGTTGTGAGTAGTGCGTGTTTTGCAGAGCAAGACGCGTTAAGTCGAAACCATCAACGTAGAGCACAGCCCTCGTTATCTCAAACATCAATACAAACAACATATAACCACATAAAAGCACATAAAATTGATAGCGTGTAAAATCAGCGATTGCGGGCTTAGAATTGAAATAGATTGTCTTGGGTTCTATCGAAACATGTCTAACACCCAAAGTGATTTGACTATTCCACAATGTTCTCAAGTGCACGCTTTGGCCTAATACACTGTGCTCTCGCCAAAATACAGCGAACGGCACTCATCATATCGATTACGTGCGTGTATCGAGTCATTGGAATCCATCGAGACTTTGGTGAGAGTTTTGTAAAGTTTAAAGTAGGAGCGGAACAAGTCATTAAGTTGTGGGTTTCACCCCTAACTTAACAACTTCGTTCCTGAAGATGTGGCAAAATCACGAGATGGAGATGGAGAATTTCGTCGAGATGTGGATTTCACTCCTGACTCAACGAAGATTCTCTTACAGAGAGTAAAAATACGCGTAGAGTGAGTGATCTTTTCGATAGTTCTTGGTTTTCACACCTATTCTCGACAAAATCGCTCTTTTTGTGCTATGCGAGGGTTTTCGAAAACGTGTGTATTTTTCAGCCTTAGGAAAGGCTAAGTAGTTTCCGGCCTTAGGAAAAGCTGATAGAGTATAGCATGTTCGTACATAGTTTCACAGTTTCGCACGAAGATGGCCTTTCCTTTTGAGAGTTCGAATGAGAGTATCAAGAGTGAGCTTGTGCAAAACCCCTACTCGGTTCGCACAGAGCAGGTCTGTTGGTACTTAGACTATAGACTAGGTCAAATCTAAGACATCAAAACCCGGACTAGGTCGTGTCTTTCCTAGTTCCCTATAGTTATGGATCTGATACCAATCTGTCACACCCCAACCGATGGCGGAAACATCGGGGCATAGCACTGAGCGAAATAGATTGTTCAAGAGAATCCATAAAAACTATTAGTGACAATATATTTAACGTTAAAGTCCCATACCAATAACATATAAAGCATAAATAGTCATTACAGATAATAGTCTTAAAAACAAATAGGCTGTTCCGACAACTCAGATTTATTTTGTTTGTTTCTAGACTTCTTACTTCGTTTCATCACAGCAGACATAGCATCCTATCAACCTGTCACATACGTTAAAATAAAGTCAATACACAGAGTGTAAAGGTGAGTACACAAGTTTGCATAGCATATAGTATAGCGAAAGCGTTTACGCATAACCAGCATGTAGCACGTAACGGGCGAAGCAAGTAACTATCAACACTATGTTCACACTTAACTACAAGACTGCGTTGTAGAGTATGCGCGACACATGTCCAGCGGATACGTGAAATAAAGAGATGTGATCCCTAGCAACCCCTGTCCACAACAGGTGCTAGGTACAAACTATAGTACTATCATTGCTAGAGGCGGTACCGTGTAACACTGTCTAAGCATAGTAACAAGCATTCAAGTTCACGTATAACATGCGGTTAGTGTTAAAAGTGTTTGCGTTGTGTGTTGGTGTATGTTGTTATAGCGAACGTATGTAACACCCAAAAGTGCGTTAAAAAGAAATGGGTTCGAGTATACTCACAGTGTGTGTTTAGCTAGTAAACACAGTACTTGGATTGAAGGGAGCGCGTTGGAGTTAGCCTAAGCATAGAACAGTAGCGTAAGCGTTGACCAGCGTGTAAACAGTACGTTGGATGAGATAAGTGTCGGATAGTGATTCGATCGGATGGTCATCCGGACGGATTACCATTCGAACGGTTGATCATTCGAATGAGTGACTGTGTTTGTAAATCATTTCAAAACTTTTGAAGTTTTCGTTGTAGTATTCAATCAAGTCATCCGGTCGGATGGTCATCCGGATGGATGGCTATTCGATCGGATGGCTATTCGACTGAGAGTCTGATATTCTTTGAAGTTTTGATCAAATCGTTTTGAACAAGGAATAGTTTAAGGTCCAGTCACCTGATCGAATGGTCATTCGGTCGAACGGTTATTCGGCCGGATGGCTATTCGAATGGGTGATCTGTTTATTTGGAAATTTTGTAAAAAGTTTTCATGTTTTAACGGAGACAGCGTGATGACATGTCAAACAACGGAAACACCATGGTTCAGCTCAGTCGATCGGATGGGAATCACCCCATTCGATCAGACTAACTGTCCTTGATGAGATTTCATGTTCAACTCATTAATCGATCGTCTCTTAGGTGGAAATCCATCCTTAAGTCGGTTCTCAACTAGTGTATGAGTAGAGAGCCTGAACGAGTCTAGATTCCATCGGTTTTGTGTAGAATGTTGAAGAAAAGTTTGAAATAGATGAAAAGTGTTGAAATCAGTTGAAAAATGTTTAGATCTTGTTAAAATCGATTTAAAATAGTGTGGAAGTCCTTTAGATCTGAACCATTCTTGACGAGATGACGTCACACCACCGATTGCATAAGCAACCATGATGATGTCACCTTCAAGAGGTCCAAATCAGGTGATTTCATGGAGAAAATGTAAGATTTTGATGGAGAAGATGATGAGAAAGTGTGTAGTGACGATGATTGTACAAGATTTAGGGTGAAAAACTTATGGAATAGCCTTGAATCGAGAGAAAAGTGCTTGAAAGAGACTTGGGAGCGTCTGGGTCGGACAGAGCTGTCACATCAGTGAACAGTGATGTGTGTACGAGTATTTATAGTGTGTGAGAAGGAGAAAGGCGGTGCTAGTGAGTGCGAGGGTCGGATGGCAAGTCGATTGAATGGACATCCGACCGGATGACAATCCGAGGGCCATCCGTTCAAATGTCCATTCGATCGAGTGGTCATTCAACCAGCCGAGTTGCGTTTTGTAGATTTCCGACTTTCGTTTCGGGCGTTAAGCGTTGCGTTGCGTTTAAGCGAGTTGCGAGTGTCACACCCCAACCAATGGCGGAATCATTGGGGCGCGGCATTGAGCGAAACAGATTGTCCAAGAGAATCCATAACACTATTAGTGACAATATAATTAATGTTCATGTCCCATACCATACCATAAACTTATAAAGCATAAATAGTTATTATAGACATTGTTCTCAAAGATAAATAAGTAGTTCCGACAACTCAGATTTATTAAATGACGTTTCTAGACCACCCTAATTGATTTCCGTAACAAGCAGCAAACATAACATCATAGACACCTGTCACATACGTTAAAATAAAGTCAATACACACAGTGTAAAGGTGAGCATTCAAGTTTAATAGCATATAGTATAGCGAAAAAGATTTACGCATAACCAGCATGTAACACGTAGAAATGTGAAGCAAGTAAGCTATCGACAATGAAGTATGCAACCGACATGACTGCGAGTTGTAGAATGCGCAACACATTATCACCACTGTGACCATGTGAAGTGACGTGAAGTCAAAGTCTCACTCAAATTTAATCCAATTACAACTAATTAGCTAGCGGTAAGTGGGTATCGAACACAGGGAGTTTGTGGAATATGTGCTATCTCAATGTATGTCTAAATTGCAAGAAATGTAAATTTCAATGTTTGGGTGGATTGGTTTTAATTATCTAGAATTACTAAATTATAATACAAATCAAAGTCAAGTTTTGTAACAGGATAAGAGGGTAGTGATCATCCCGAGTTTCAGGTTTTAGGTGACAACTAACATTCATGTTCAACTGGAAAGAACCACATAGACTTGGCTCATGTAACATTTATTATTTGTGATGAAAGGGATCAAAGTACTCGGATTCCTAGAAAGCGAGGTTGTTACCCGATGATCAATCAGCATATATCCAACCCTAATCCCTCCCACGATATCTCGATTGCCAACAGCACCAAGAACGTATGGTTTAGAACTATGATCAAAAACACATCAACAATTTACAAATAATCATTCATACACCGTAATCAACTAAACAACACATGCAAAGTTTATTACTCCAGAAATTAAAGATCAAAACATAATTGTCACAAGTAAAACCTTACATTCGAGGATGATCACCAACGAAATTAGCCTTCCATAGTTTGGTGCATCATCATATCACAAAGTTTAATGTTCATACGAATCAAAAACAAAAACCGAATGTTTAGATTCTTCAAGAACAAAAGGAAAACAACCAAAATCGCCCCTATCGTGCTCCCAAAACAGAAAACCATGATTGGATAATCAAAAGTCTCATCAAATGGTCATTAAAAGTGAGGAGTTACACTTTTCCGTTGAGCCTACCGTAAGCTACGGTGGCTACCGTAGCTTACGGTAGCTTTCAAATGGCTACGGTGGGTCTCTACTGCCTTACGGTGGAAGAAAAATGTTGGGGGCTACCGTAATTTACGGTAGCTACCGTAATTTACGGTAGCTACCGTAAGCTACGGTAGCCTTCAGCATGCAATTTTGTTTTCTTCATAACTTTTTCGTTTCAACTCTGTTTTCTTCACCGTTTTCGCCTACGTTCTCGTAATTTCTTCCTCTATGATGCTACCTTCTTAATTATTCAATTGCAATAAATTATTTTCTTCATTTATGCTCCATCTTTCAATCTCCAATCCAGTCGCGCCTATTCGAAGCTTCATTTCCACACTTTTAAAGCCCCGAACACACCTGGAACATGAGCAACCGTAGTTATCTAATTCAAGATAAATACATGGATAAATGCGATATTAAATTATTGTTCATAACATTTAAGGGTTGTCCTACAGACTACCCGTCACATCCCCACACTTAACCGTTGCTTGCCCCCAAGCAACTCGCCCAAAACCAACTTGTAACTCCTCAAGCGATCAACATGAATCAAGCAAACAAATGTCCTAATTTTACTAACTTTTCTTAAACCCCGCATAACACACCCCTCACAATGACTCTCCTCTCGGTGACAAACAATACTAGCAAGGATGAGCTAGCTCACACTTAAAGCAAACAGGTGGTTGCACGACAATAAGCTTTTAATTAAATCGGTCCTTCGCCTAAATGATTTGCTAAACATGCATGTGAATCAAAGGAACTTAGAGGTTGTAACGTGGCAAGGCAAATGGGTAGGGAATGGAAATACATATGCGAAGTAGCTAACGATTCAACCCGCTCTTTTATTTCTAACTAAAACAAAACAAAAACAACTATATACAAACTATCTCATTCATTTTTTTTTTTCATTTTTCATTTCTTTTTCTCTTTTTTTTTCTTTTCTTTTCATATCTCTTTTTTTCTTTTTTTTTTCTTTTGATTTAACAAACATAACAAACAAGCATACTAGAAGAATATGATTATACTAATAGACCGGGTCAAATACGGGTTAATTTTTTAAGAGAAAGTAGGCACGGGTTAACAAAAGATCGGCTCAAAGCTCTAATGGGCTACTAAAGTCCAAACCCCTGCCCCTCTCGTTACTATGCTCATATATATAATTTATGAGGTCCAACCCCCCAAATCCCACACTCGCACTCACCAAGACGAGGCTACCTAAATGCCCTTATCCTTTTCACATACATATCAAGCTATGGCCTCAAACCGCATTCAATCACAAGTTCTAATGCGCCACCACCCATTGCCACCCTCATCAAGAAAAATGTATTCTAATAAATTCAAGTAGTGGCTCAACTCTCACCAAGAAAGAACAAGGGGATATGGGTTACCAGCGTTTCATGCAATTTAATACTCAACTGTTCAATTTGGACCATTTTTCGCTTTATTTTTAAAAGATTCACAATTTTTTGTAAATTTCCCCACATCCCCACACTTGGGATACATTGTCCCCAATGTATGGTTTTGAAGGGAAGATCGCTTAAACCACTACAACATCAATTGAAGCTTTTCCACTCAAACCCAAATTTCTTTTTTTTATATATATATATTCTTATTACTAAAAACACCACCAACTTTCACAACCCATCACTAAACATATCAAAACACCACCCATCTGCCCAACCATGAACATAAACATGAATATATACAAAGGTGCACAAAATGAGAACAAAACACGACCTGATCAGTAAATTAGCAGTGTTGGTAGTGATGCAGCTGCAGTAATCAGACAGGAACAAAAACATCTCTTGGACTCGTTGATATCTCAACGGGGATGTTGCCAAACATCCCCACACT
Source organism: Helianthus tuberosus (assembly GCA_030545235.1). Classification (NCBI taxonomy): domain Eukaryota; kingdom Viridiplantae; phylum Streptophyta; class Magnoliopsida; order Asterales; family Asteraceae; genus Helianthus; species Helianthus tuberosus. Next base: position 75,457,735 of record CM060449.1, on the reverse strand, counting down.
TGAATCATTGCATCCGCGAGGATTGAAACATAGTAACCTGCCAAAACATAAAACACAACACCAAAACAAAACAAAACCAAACAAAACACGAATACAATACTCTACATCCTCGGGCTGCTTCCCGAGAGCGCTAAGTTTGAAGGTCTTCAGCCAGGCCATACCGGCTACGCGTTACAGCGGTCTTAATGCACACTTACCCAAAACATTTCCAACGAATGCCCGGAAATTTACATGCCATCTCCATAGGTTTGTCAGTATAATTGGCATGTTCAGACTGCACCTACGGGTTTCGCTCATCCACTTCACGAGATATACCCTGATGTCTTGTTGTTTCACCCTTCTCATCTTCTTCCTCGAACCCTCTTCCCCACACTTATTAATTTGAATGATTGATATGGGAAGAGGTTCGATATACATATTCATCTCCTCAGATTGTTCTGCCTCATCATCTGCACACACCATCTGATCCACCAGTGACTCTTCATTAGATAGAGGACTCATTGGTGTGGTATTATCCTCCACAACCTCCTCCTTCATGTGAGAATAATCTCTAATATCATCAGGTAATGGTGAAAGGCGTTGTTCTATTTCTATCTTCATTTTTAAATTTTGACACTTAGAAACTAAATAGCTAATTCGATCTTCATCGGAAAGGTTAGGTGCTGATAAATACTGCTTGAGTTTGGACAAAGTTACTTCCAACATAGCATGCTCTTTCTCCTCCTCGGCCTGATAAGCATAAACACCCTCGGGCTCAGAATATTCCTCAGGATGCTACTGTCGATATCCCTGATACGGTCTTAAGATGTGCGCGTCCATCATTTTTTATTCCAATACTTTGGGTTTTCCGAATACAACGTTCACACGTCATAATCATAAGTATGATCACGACCGCAACAGAAACATTGACCATCCATCCTTGTCTCATAGTAAACATCCTCGTCCCGATCATATCCATCCGAGTAATAATCATCCTCCATTTCGGATTCATAATCATCAACTTATGATGGAGGTGGAAGTTGTGAAACATAAGACACCGGTTTTCCATGTGCCCTCCTGTAGTGGGCCTCATGGCAACCGATACACAGATGGCGTGGACCCCCGCACAATATACACGTAGAAAAGATGTAATATGTGGAATGCTCTGTCATCCTGCACAACACAACTCAACTACTAAGTGTAAATCTCGAACATGAAAGAAAATCTTTTTGGGTTTTTAATTATTTTTATTTTTATTTCTTTAATTTAATTTTTTTAAATAATACTCAAAACTAATACACAAGATAACACACGTTGCGCACTACTCCCCGGCAACGGCGCCAAAATTTGACGTGAAGTCGAAGTCTCACTCAAATTTAATCCAATTACAACTAATTAGCTAGCGGTAAGTGGGTATCGAACACAGGGAGTTTGTGGAATATGTGCTACCTCAATGTATGTCTAACTAACTAGATTAATCTAAATTGAAAGAAATGTAAATTTCAATGTTTGGGTTGATTGGTTTTAATTATCTAGAATTACTAAATTAGAATACAAATCAAAGTCAAGTTTTGTAATAGGATAAGAGGGTAGTGATCATCCCGAGTTTCAGGTTTTAGGTGACAACTAACATTCATGTTCAACCGGAAAGAACCACATAGACTTGGCTCATGTAACATCAATTATTTGTGATGAAAGGGAACTAAGTACTCGGATTCCTAGAACACGAGGTTGTTACCCGATGATCAATCAACATATATCCAACCCTAGTCCTTCCCATGATATCTCGATTGCCAACGGCACCAAGAACATATGGTTTAGAACTATGATCAAACACACATCAACAATTTACAAATAATCATTCATACACCATAATCAACTAAACAACGCATGCAAAGTTTATTACTCCAGAAATTAAAGATCAAAACATAATTATCACAAGTAAAACCTTACATTCGAGGATGATCACCAATGAAATTAGCCTTCCATAGTTTGGTGCATCATCATATCACAAATTTTAATGTTCATACGAATCAAAAACACAAACCGAATGTTTAGAATCTTCAAGAACAAAAGGAAAGCAACCAAAATCGCCCCTATCATGCTCCCAAAACCGAAAACCATGATTGGATAATCAAAAGTCTCATCAAATGGTCATTAAAAGTGAGGAGTTACACTTTTCCGCTGAGCCTACCGTAAGCTACGGTAGGTAAGCTACGGTGGCTACCGTAGCTTACGGTAGCTTTCAAGTGGCTACGGTGGGTCTCTACTGCCTTACGGTGGAAGAAAAATGTTGGGGGCTACCATAATTTACGGTAGCTACCGTAAGCTACGGTAGCCTTCAGCATGCAATTTTGTTTTCTTCATAACTTTTTCGTTTCAACTCCGTTTTCTTCACCGTTTTCGCCTACGTTCTCATAATTTTGTCCTCTATGATGCTACCTTCTTAATTATTCAATTGCAATAAATTATTTTCTTCATTTATGCTCCATCTTTCAATCTCCAATCCATCCGCGCCTATTCAAAGCTTCATTTCCACACGTTTAAAGCCCCGAACACACTTGGAACATGAGCAACCGTAGTTATCTAATTCAAGATAAATAAACAGATAAATGCAAGATTAAATTATCATTTATAACATTTAAGGGTTGTCCTATGGACTACCCGTCACATCCCCACACTTAACCATTGCTTGCCCCCAAGCAACTCGCCCAAAACCAACTCGTAACTCCTCAAGCGATCAACATGAATCAAGCAAACAAGCGTAACGGTGCGTCGAGTGTGATGAGGGATCGGATGATAAACCGATCGGATAACCGTCTGGACGGAGGGTCATCCGGATGGATGACCATTCGGTCGGAGGGTCGTTCGATGGAATGAGTGTGTTTGTGAAAAGTTTTGAACTTTGAAGTTTTCGTTGTAGCATTTTGAAAAGTGTGAAGTATTTCTATATGTCAAGTCATCCGGTCGGATGGTCATCCGGATGGATGGCCGTTCTATCGGATGGTGATTCGAGTAAAAGCTGATATTCTTTTAAGTAAATTGTTTAAGTGTTGAAGTTCACCAATCACCTGGCCGAATAGCCATTCGATCGGATGATCGTCCGATCGGATGGCTATTTGGTCGAGCTAGTGTTTCGTTTGAATAACTTTGTGAAATCAGTTAAGCCAAAAGTTTTACGGTTAAAGGGAGACGGTATGACGACGTATCAAACAACGGAAATAACACCAAGTTTAGCTCAGCCGATCGGATGGGAATCACCCCATTCGATTAGGCTCAACTGTTCAAGATGAAGTTTCATGTTCAACCCATGAATCGTTCGTCTCTTCGATAGTAATCCGTTCTCGGACCGGTTCTCTACTGGAGAATGTGTAGAAACCCGAACGAGTCCAGATTCTAACGGTTTTGAGTAAAAAGTGAGGGATGTTGATGAAAAGTTTGAAATAGTTTGAAAATGTTTAGATTTAGACGAAATCAGTGTGAAATCATGTAGAAATCTGTTAGATCCGAACCGTTTTTGCTGAGATAAGGTCATTCAACGGTGTTCATCGGACACTTGTGATGACGTCACCATAGAACAGCCCAAATCAGACGATTTCATGGTTAAAATGTAAGATTTGATGGTGAAGATGATGAGAAAGTGTGTGTTGATAATGAAAGTACAAGATTTGGGGTGAAAACTTAAAAGAATCGCGAGGAATTGAGAGAAAAGAGCCTGAGAGTGCGTGGGTCGGACGAAGCTGTCACATCAATGAACAGTTGATGTGACATGAGGGGTATTTATAGGTGAAAGGGTGAAAGGCGGTGCAGGTTAAGTGGGTCAGATAGCCGTTCGATCGGACGGACATCCGATTTGATGGTCATCCGGTCGGATGTCCATTCGATCGGTTGGTCGTTAGATCGGTTGGCTCGCGCGGGTTAGTTTTCCGACTTTCATTTCGTGCGTTGTGCATTGCGTTTAAGTGAGTTGCGAGTAAGAGATGCGATAGTATTACACATTACACAAATAACATAATCAACCTAACAATCATAAAAGTAGTCTGCGTGTCGAATTGCGATAAGATTACGGTGCGATACAGTTGTGATTGAATTTGTGAATAACATCCCAAAACATATAAGCACACACAAGTAAAACACATAATAACATACACACATAGAACAATAACCATAACTGCGATTCGAATTGCGATGCGGTAGCGATGTGATAGCGTTTAGTAGAGTAGCGTTTAGTAGAGTAGCGTTTAGTTATGTTTATCGCATTGTTACTTCACATATAATAAATCGTAGCTTAAAATAGCGTTAATTAACACATATCGATTATCAAGTCAGCGAATACAAGCAGTAATTAAGCAAGAAATGTTAGATCTAAGCAAGACCTGGCGTTGACTTTGACTTTGACTTGTACTTTGACTTTCCTCCAAAAGTCGGGTTGTTACAGCCTCCCCTACTTTAGGAAATTTCGTCCCAAAATTAAGGCGCAGGCATAACGAAGAGTTGCGGGTATTTAGCCTTCATATCACTCTCGAGTTCCCAGGTGAACTCAGCGCCGCGTTTGCCTTCCTAGTGAACATTCACTATGGGAATGCGTGAGCATCGAAGTTTCTTGGTCTCTCGGTCCATGATCTCAACTGGCTTTTCCACGAAGTGTAATGTTTCGTCCACTTGTAAATCCTCAAGAGGAACATGTAAATTCTGGTCGGCTAGACACTTTTTGAGGTTAGAAACGTGGAAAGTCGGATGTACGTTGTTGAGTTCCTCCGGTAATTTGAGTCGGTAGGCCACTTTGCCAATTCTTTCCAGAATCTTAAAGGGTCCAATGTATCGAGGCGCTAGCTTTCCTTTCTTGCAGAATCAGACCACCAACTTCCAAGACACAACCTTTAGGAGTACATGATCACCAACGTCAAATTCAAGGGGCTTGCAGCATCTATCGGCATAACTCTTTTGATGACTCCGAGCTTTCAGGAGATTGCCTCATATCTGGAGGATCTTGTCAGTCGTTTCTTGCAATAACTCAGGACCGGTAATTTGCGCATCTCCGATCTTGTGCCATACAATAGGCGATCGACATTTTCTTCCATATAATGCCTTAAATGGTGCCATTTGAAGGCTAGAGTGATAACTGTTGTTGTACGAGAATTCGACTAAAGGTAAATGTGAATCCCAATTACCACCAAAATCTATAATGCACGAGCAAAGCACGTCTTCAAGGGTGCGAATCGTGCGCTCAGTTTCACCGTCGGTCTGGGGTGGAAAGCAGTACTAAGGTTGAGAGTAGTACCGAGAGCGGATTGAAAAGTTTCCCAGAGGCGAAGTGAATCGACCATCGCGGTCAGAGATGATGTCACGAGGTGTCCCATGTCGGCAAATGACTTCGTCGGTATAGATTCGTGCTAATCGTTCAACCTTAAAGTCTTCTTGTATCGACAAGAAGTGAGCGGATTTAGTAAGACTATCTACGATAACCCAAATGCTATCATTACCTGATGGCGTGCACGGAAGTTTCGTAATGAAATCCATAGCTATACTCTCCCCTTTCCACATAGGGATCTCTGGTTGTTCGAGTAAGCCAGAGGGTCGTTGATGTTCTGCCTTGACCTTGGAACAAGTCAGGCATTTTGAAACGTTGAGAGCGATATCCATCTTCATTCCAGGCCACCAATACCTGACACGCAGGTCCTGGTACATCTTGTCGGCACCGGGATGGATGGAATATCGAGACATGTGGGCTTCGTCTAGCAAAATCTCTTGGAGATTATTGCGATTGGGAATCCTCGGTTAAGATAGTGGAATATACTGTTAGGCTTATTCACTAATTGGTTTTCGGTTCCAAGAATGCGTTCTTCCTTTAGGGTGCGTTCGGTTAAACAGGCATGTTGGGCATCACGAATAAGAGCTTCGAGGTTGTGTTGGGCTTGAACATTACGAACACTATGTAAATAGCTTCGTCGGCTAAGAGCATCGGCAACGACATTCACTTTGCCTGGGTGGTAGCGAATCTCACAGTCGTAGTCGTTGAGAAGTTCAACCCATCTGCGTTGGCGCATATTAAGTTCTTTCTGATTTAAGATGTGTTGTAGGCTCTTATGGTCAATAAAGACCGTACACTTGGTACCATATAGGTAGTGTCGCCAAATCTTTAATGCAAAAATAACTGCACCGAGCTCGAGATCGTGGGTTGTGTAGTTCTTCTCATGGACCTTGAGCTGTCGAGATGCGTACACGATAACCTTGTTCCGTTGCATAAGAACAAAACCGAGACATAGGTTGGAGGCGTCGCAGTAGACTATAAAGTCGTCGTTTCCGTCAGGTAGCACAAGTACAAGAGCATTGCAAAGCATACGCTTGAGAGTTTGAAAGGCTTCCTGTTGTTCGGTTCCCCAAACAAAAGGCTTGTATTTATGCGTTAGAGAAGTGAGAGAAACAACTATTTTCGATAAATCAGCGATGAATCGGCGGTAATAACCTGCCAATCCTAGGAATGAACGAACTTCGGACGGGGTTTTCAGCGTAATCCAACTCATAACTGCTTCAATCTTCGCAGGGTCGACGTGAATACCTTGACTATTGACGATATGACCAAGAAATTGAACCTCCTCAAGCCAAAATTCGCACTTGGAGAACTTAGCGTAGAGGCGATTTCCTTGAAGTAGTTCGAGAACCAAATGAAGATGTTGCACATGTTCGTCTTTCGACTTAGAATAGATAAGGATATCATCGATAAACACGATGACGAAGCGGTCGAGAAAGTGTTTACACACGCGATTCATCAAATCCATGAAGACTGTGGCCGTAGCGAGTGCGAAAAGCGATTTTAGGGATGTCTTTCTCCTGAATTCGTAACTGATGATAGCCAGAGCGTAGATCGATCTTGGAAAAACATGTAGCGCCTTGCAGTTGATCAAACAAATCATCGATTCGAGGTAAGGGGTAGCGATTCTTGATAGTAAGCTTATTGAGTTCCCTATAATCGATGTACATTTGGAACGATCCATCCTTCTTTTTAACAAAAAGGACAGGTGCGCCCCATGGAGATGTGCTATGGCGTATGAATCCTTTATGAAGTAGTTCCTGGAGTTGACTGGAGGGTTCGCGCATTTCGGATGGAGCGAGACGATAATGCTCTTTAGCGACAGGGTTGGCTCCAGGAATGAGGTCAATATGAAAATCGATATCATGAGACGGTGGTAGACCAGGTAAATCATCAGGAAAGACGTTAGGAAAATCACAAACCACGAGCACCTTTTCCATTGCCTTCTCTTTCTTTTCCTTCTCCGCTACTACGATGTGTTCCAAGAAAGCTTTGTATTCCTTGCGGAGATACTTGCTTGCTTGGACGCACGACATGAGTTTCAACTCCTTCAAAGATACTTCACCATAGACACAGAGTTGATCGTCGTTTGAAAGAGAGAAACGGATCATCTTTTCAAAACAAGCAACTTCAGCATGATTTTCATGAAGAAAATTCATGCCTACTATGATATCAAAACTACCAAGCTGCATCGGGATAAGATCGATCGTGAAAACGTGATTGTTGAGCTCAAGAGTACAATCACGTCGAACGGAAATAATAGTGATGGTTCTTCCAGTGGCAATTTCTACGTCGAACGTTGTTGGGAGGTTAGCGCATTTACGGTTTAGGAGCTTTTCGAATTCAAACGACACAAAACAGTTATCGGCTCCACAACACGAAGCATAAATACCATTTACAAGAAACGTACCATTGACAACGTTGCTGTTAGCTTGGGCCTGGCAAGCGTTGATGTTGAAAGCTCGTCCATGGGCTGCTTGTTGTTGTGGCTGTTGCTGCTGCTGTTGTTGTTGTTGTTGCTGCGGTGGTTGTTGCGGCTCTTGTTTAACCACATGGTTTGGGCAGACATTTGCGAAATGATTAGGGTCACCACATGCATAGCAGGCTCGTGCATTAGTAGCGGGAGCATGAGCTGCTTGGTTTCCCTGGATAGCAAGAGGTTGAGCTGGCGGGGCAAGAACTTGAACAGCTTGAACTTGTTGACGAGGACCAGTGCGATAGTTTGCGGTAAAGTGTCCGTAGATGTTGCAGTGGACACAAAAGCGGCAAGCTATCCCAGCTGGATGGTGGTAAGTACAAATAGGGCACAGAGGATTAGGACCAGTGTATGCATGCTTTATGGGTGGTGCGTTGGTCATGGGAGCAGCGACTTAACGATTCTGGTTTTGGTTGGGTTGAGCGGGTACAGCGTTGAGAGGAGCGGCTGTGACAACACAGTTCTTGTTGTTACCCTTGCGTTTGCGTCCTTGACATGATGACTTTGGAGCTTGAGGTGAGGGGGTTCCAGCATTGGGAGTAGAAGTTGCTTGATGCAAGCTCTTGGTCGTGTTCTTGAAGTAACCAGCCAGAACTCGCTTATCATTGATCTCAGCAGCGAGTTGGAAGGTCTCCTCAATGGTAGTAGTCTTGGCTGCTTGAACAAAATCGGTAACACAATCAGGTAAAGCGCGAATGTATTTCTTGATTGTGATGTTGGGAGTTGAGACTTGGCCAGGACAGATGATGTTGAGCTGCTTAAAGCGAGCAGTAAGACCAGCATTGTCGCCACCTTCTTGCTTGATATTCCAAAACTCATTTTCCAGCTTCTGGAGTTCATGAGGGGGACATAATTCTTTAATCATGATTTCCTTCAATTCCTCCCAAGAGAGTCCATAGGCTGCGTCGTTCCCACGCCTGTTGCGCTCTACTGTCCACCACTCCAGTGCCCTAGACTGGAAGACTCCAGTTGCGTTAACAGTGCGGAGGTTGTCTGGACATCCACTTTGACGCTGAGTGACTTCAATCGAGTCAAACCACTGAAACATGACGCTGGCCCGTCTTCACCAGTGAAGTCTTTGGGGCCACAGGCCTTGAATTGCTTGAAGCTAAAAGTAGCTTTTGGAGAGTCACACTTAGACTCCTCAGAGGACTTGCTGGCGACTTCATTGATTTCGCTGACGATCTGCAGAATGACCTTGGCCATTTCCTTGGTGACTAGCGATGCGATGCGTTTGTCATCATGGTTGCGGCGAGTAGCGTGGGAGGTGTGAGATCCAAATGACGACATTGTCTGCAACAGACATCGTCATAGGATTTAGACGAGATTTTCGATTAAATCGAGTATAGTCTAGCGTATTACCAAGAACCTCATTATGTAAAGCACAGGAACACGTCCACACATAGGCACATAATCCACATAATCACATAAGCATAGAGGCACAGAAGCACGTACTCCACGTATGCACATATTTTGCACGTATTCACCTACATATTTTGCACATTTTCACCTATCTTTCAAAGCTGCGTTAAGCGATCGAGAGTTGCGAGAGCGAGTAGCGATAGCGAGTAGCGTAAACAGTGAATAGCGATCTGAAGAGCTAATAGTGTGTCTGCGATTTGTTCGCATTTTGAGATATAAATAGTTGTGCGCGTTTACCCAAGCGAGGAGCGAAAGGCGATTAAGTCTCCAAAATCGAAACACATAAACATTTAAAACCACATAAAACACATAAAATCGATAATTCACAGAGTCAGCGGCTGCGAGCTCAGAATCGGAATGTCTGGGTGTCTAGACATCGACTACCCAAAGTGATTCGACTATTCTCAATCGAGTTCGAGTACACGATTTGGCCTTCTAGACTGTGCTCTCGCCTCAATCCGGGCGATCGGCACGCATCCTTTTGGCTACCACGTGACTCAAGTCATTGGAACTCATCAAGGCTTTAGTGAGAGTTTTGTAAAACCAAATAAAGAGCGGAATAAGTCATTAAGATGCGGGTTTCACCCCTAACTTAACACTTTTATTCCTGGTTGTGTGATAAAATCATGAGATAGAAATGGAGAATTTTCGTCGAGGTATGGATTTCACACCTGACTCAACGCAAATTCTCGTGTTTGATAGTAAAAATCGAGCGAGCAATTCTATCGAGAGTTTTCGGTTTTCACACCTAATGTAACACCTCGCAAAAATCATACCCAATAAAGTAACAACACGTGTCATAAACCCTAGACAGGTAATAAAAATCTATTTGAAAGAATAATAGTGTCTACATGCAAATATTTGCCTCTGAGTGACTGTTCATCAAACTCGAGACTTTATGTGCTCATAACATGCTCTCGGGAATGACTGATAATAATTATAAAAAAACCGAATGATCAAATATAAAAAGTTTCAAATTTTAGTCCTCTTATCAAAAGCTTATGGACTGTAAAAGGTCCAACTTACGGTCCGTATGGACTGTAACTGGGCGATACATTTCAAAAGCGGTTACGGACCGTAAAGGCTAAGGCTTACGGTCCGTAAAGACTGGTACTGGGCAGAAAAATGGATAGTTGTAGGTTTGTCACCTTCTTCACCCATATTTCAAAACCAGGGGCTGTTGTCTGTTTTTGGACACGTCTAGGGACACTTGTTAAGCTCTCCTAACTCCCTTAGACACCTGGTTGCAACATAAAACTCCCTCTTTCTCTATAAATAGCCCCAATGCATTCATTTGCAACTTGCACATTCGAATTTTCTTCTCTCTACACCTTCTCTGGGATTCCTAGTCAAGAAGGAAGCCATCCTCAGTTCAAGATTCATGCTAGGACCCTTTGTAAGTGTCCGTAGCCTCCTTAGTTTGGTTTTTGTATGTTTTGAAGCCGAAAGTCAAAGTTGTCGTAATAACGCTTTGACTATCGGTTTAGCCTAAACGGTCCAGCCATTGTTCGTGGCGAATATGGCTATGTGATCGTAATTAAGTAGGTGTTAATCCCTCAAAAGGGCACCTCCTAATTACCACATTTACTTAGTTAATTGTTGGGTGAAAGTAATTAGCATAAAGAGTCAAACGGGTGAGATAAATAAATTCAAATCCGATAATGTAGAGGTTATAAATATGTTTTATCACTTTAATAACTTGGTAAATGTTATTAGAACATGTCTAGACATGTTCAGCCCGACAATTCTAAGTTTAGGCTCGGTTCGCAACCAAAAGTCGCAAAAGTTGACTTTTGCTTTGACTTTCAGTTCTGACCCGAATTAGCTTAGTTTCTTCATGCATTAAGGTTCCTTTGGGACCATGTTATATTGTAGTATAACCCTCTAAAGTTATATTACATGGTCCTTTAGTAATCTGAGTTTATTTACTTGATTCCGTTGTTATGCTTAATGTTGACTAAAATGCCTTTTTTGTCAAAAATAAGATTTTTAACATAAACAACCATGCAAATAAATTAAATTCTAATTAGTAATATTATTTAACAAATTTTTACTTTTATAATCTGGTCATAAACTAAAGATATGTAATAAATCGCAAACCATGCCTTTAAAAGGACTAAAATACCCTTTTGCATGCAAATATAGTTTAAGCATAATTTTTACCTAAAAATTCAATACCCACTGTTATGATATCATATTTAGAACTAATTGGGATTCCAAGTTAGATTACTTACTGAGTTTATACATGGGTTTCGTATTATATTTATAAATGACGATTATGCCCTTTTCACACATAAATTGGGTTTTAAATGAGATTAACATGCAAGAACCTTTTGTTACTGATATGATATAATAAATAAATTATTTTGACCTTTCAAAGCTGGTCATAACCTCAGAATTTCCTAAACATCAAAATAATCGTCATTTATCGATTTTACGACATTAAGGTGCATAGTATGGTTTTAAACCATACTTAGCACCTAAAACTTGTTACCTACTGATGTTATAAACCATTTTTAATATTTTTACAGTAGGTATGAGTCATGAACTCAGAATCCCAAATAAGTCCTTAAAACTATGTGTGAAATGACCAAGATGCCCTTTCGGGACATAGTTTGGCCATAAATGGTAAACCACATATATATATGATACCCTACTGTTAATATAACATAAATTAAATATTTGTACAGAAGGTTTAGCACCAGAACCATAGTTTGCATGAAAACCCCTTTTATAAATTATAAAATGACCAAAATGCCCTTATGAGGCTTAGTACGGTTTTAAAATCTTTTTGGGCATCTTAGTTGATACCTACTGATATCATAACATATTTTAAGCATAATAACTTATGGAACTTGTATATGACTCACCCGGTTACCCGTTTATGTTTATATGCGTTCGGTGTAGTCTCTGTGACTAGTTTGCATAAATTAGCTGAAACGGGTTAAACCTTATCATTTTAACTTCAAATCCAGAATGTATTTAGTTTACCAATATTATACAAGTCTCCATACTTGTTGGGTCTAAATTGCATTCATTTCCGGTCATCGCTTAATCTAGCGTTTTATACCTAAAATTCTTCTTTAAACAAACTGGTCTAAGTTTACAACTTAAATAAGACCCGTTAGTAATCTAATAGGTTAATAAAACCTTGTTCCAGATTAGGAGCCCCGGTAAAAGCTACTTGCACTAGTTTGAGTAAATTATATGACTGAGTAGATAAATCACGCAATTAGAAGCTCAGGTAAATACTTTTAACTTATTTTCCCTTATACGGGCTTGGGATACGGTAAAATATTACCGCTTGGTCGGGTATGAAATCATTTAATCGAATTGTGATTAATAAATTACATAACCCGTTTTAATCTGTTTTGTTTGATAACATAAACATTGGGGGTTAATGCGACCGTGTCCTGGATATCATCGGCTCGTTTAATTACAAATGGCCACGACTTAAGCACGGGTTGTAGGCATACACCTGACAGTTGTGTATGTAAAAAGGTATACCAACATTGTTGGGGATAACTCCTTGTGAGTTTCTATCAGTGGTGTGTCGGTTAATCATGTCTCGGCTTCTATCCCGGGCCCTAAATGTACGACAAACATGTAAATCTGTATACAAGATTATTTATATAATTGTCCCAAGTTATAAAAGAATATTTTTTCTTTGTGCATCTAAAAAATCATTTTTATAAATGTTTTCAAAAGAGTCGGTTAATTGTATTTTACCAGTGAAAACTGACGTATTTTCAAACGATTAGTGACGGGTACTACACGTAATAGGCTGGGAGCTACCGGGCGTTAAATAGAGAATCTTGCAAGTTCGTAATGCCTTAAGTCTGTTGAACATGTTTTTGTGTTATATTTAGATCCGCCTGTGGATCCTTTCTTTACAACCGTCTGTATATTATTTTATGCGTACTTTACACTTTCGGTTTGTAATAGTAATTTCTACCAAGACTTCCGTTGTGCTAAAAACTGTGTATATTTGACTATGAGGATATCAACTACGTCACGATACTCCCCACCGAGCCCATCGGTTTGTGGTTAAAATATCGGGGTGTGACAGGTTGGTATCAGAGCCAACATTGAGTGAATTAAACACTAGACTTTTTTGTTTAATCTCAATGACATAGTAGCTCATTCCTTGACTTCCGAGTCTAGGCAAATGACCTAGGATTAATCTTAATCTTATTTGGTTTACGTATTTTGTTGTTTTCTCGTTTTTTACAGGAACACATACCAAAATGCCACCAAGAATGAGAGGAAGAGCAGGAAGAGGAGGAAGAGGAAAGGCACCAATGACGGGAGAAGGACCTAGCGGTGCAAGGCCGTCACATCGGTTTACTCCCTCCGCAACATTCAGCTCGGACCCATATGATGACTGGAGGCATTCCCTTGAGCCCGCGAGGCGTTCTGTCTCACTCAGTACTTCACCTTCTTATCACCATTCTTTTGGTCCCCTGCAACCCAACGAGCCCCAAGGCTCCCACCATTCATAGCAGTCGGTGCACTCGCCCCATTCACATCACTCCTCTCACCACTCTTCGCACCATTCTTACTCTCAGAGCCACTTCAACCCTGGCAACTACATCAATGAACCAACAGGCTATAACCTGTTGGGTCCAGAGGATCATTTTCTACAAGACATGGACGTGCACGATGATCCAGATCCTGAAATGCCACCATCTGGGATGCCCACGCAACCCATTGATATCTCCAACGGTTCTTCTTATGCCGGGTCGCCATACCGAGGCCCCGATTCATAGGCCGAAAGGTGGAACAGCTACAAGTGGGAATACACTCCCTCTTATCACAACTCACCACCACCACAACGGACACCCTCTAAGGATCCGTATTTTCAAGCGGTCACACCACCGCCACCGCCAGCACAAGAACAACCTCCGCCACCACCAGAACCATCGAGGAGGAGGCGAAATGAAAGAATGTCTGTGCGAGGGGGTATACGCATTAGTCCCCACAAACTTCAAGCAACTACCCTCCCATCCTTGAAGATCCACAAAAGGGTGGGCCTTCAAACACTGTGTCGGAAATTGATCCTACACCGGCCACTTTTGCACCACCACCACCTCCGCTGGGTTATGAAAACCCAATTCCTGCATACCAGGATACAACCGGGTATAATCCGTTCGAGCCACAAGCTCCCATGGGTTATAACTACTAAGCGCCTGCCTTTGACCCATATGTTGAGGCAGCAAATTTTAACGCTCTCTACCCCTCACCTTTTCCACCCATATACCCGAATGGATACCCTGCTTATGGGTATCAATACCCACCTTCTCAACCCTAACAACAACCTCAACCTCCACCTCAACAATCACAAACACAAGAAATCTTACAAAGGTTAGAAGAGGTTGAACAAAGGGCAGAGGAACGTGAAAGAAAGACCCACAAATTCCTAAAGGGTCTTGCAAACTTTATCAAGGGGAAGACGAAAGATCGTTGAAGACCCCTACTTTTGTTTTGTAGTTATTATTTCAAATAAGTCCTTGCGTGGACATTTCTTTTAAGTTTTAGTCCCTGTGAGGACTTGTTTCTCATTTAGTCCCTGTGTGGACAATTTATTTATTTAAAAACCCGTTTAGGGCAGTTTATGTAGTCTTAGTACTTCTAATGAGAAATTCTTCTTTTAAAATTTCAATTGTTATTATATGCATGTATGAATTATATCATTGGCTAAACTATCATTTTAAATTTATAATTGATCTGCCGATAAACTTCAAAATATTGTCTTAAAGGTATAACCTAGCTCATAAGTCAATATAGACTTGGCTATGATGGTGAACCCTCTTAAGATACAAGATCCTTGTTAACATCTAAGAACATGTTAGCACTCCTGGCAAATGTGGTTCGAGAAAATCACACTAGCCATCTTAATATTAAATTGTTTCAAAATTCTTTTTACAGCCTAAATGATTGATAAATCATGGCTGATATCATCAAATAATATGAATATATTAAAACATCCATTAGTGATGTTATTGATCCGCCTTTCGGGCCAAAATATACCATTTATAATAATGACAGTAAGTAGTCTATGACTCTCTCTCAAACCTTGATGCCTTGATCCTATAAGATCGTGGCTGATAAATTAAGAAATTGTCCTCGTGACAAGGCTTTGTGCCACTCTAATGCCCATAATAGTTCATATAACCTAGGTGAACCATAATAAAAAGTTAAAATCTTCAAAACTAATCAAACAAATAAACCAATATGGTCTAATTAAACCATGGATAATGAATCACCGAATATGATGATTCAATATAGACCACTGATAAGTTGTTGTCATTTGTTGTATAGCATTCAAGCTTCGCCATGGTTGACTCGGATGAAGCTAATAGTCATCCTAATGAAAGGAATGATAACACAAGATTAAACGTAACGAGTGCTGATCTATAAGCTATGATAAACAATGTTGTAACTAAAGCTATTGGCAGAGTATTCAGAGAGTCGAGTGCTACTCGCACCAAGACTTATTCAGTAGCTCATTCTAAGCCCCCTTCCAAAACACATACATCTAAGAAAGACGACTCTCAACATTCGTCAAATCAGAAAAGTCAACCATCTAAGAAGATAGAGTTTGACCAGGAACCACGTTCCAAGACTTGTTCTTATAAGTACTTTGTCTCTTGCAAACCAAGACACTTCACTGGTGAAAAAGGTGCCATTTATTGTATGAAATGGCTAGACGAGATGGAGACAGTTGACATTAGTGGGTGTGCTGAGCAGGATGTTGTAAAGTTTGTATCCTAGTCTTTTAAGGGTGATGCCCTAGTTTGGTGGAGGGCACTGATTCAGGCCTTGGGGAAAATTCCATTTTACAATATGTCGTGGGATAAATTTGTTGATCTAATGAAAGAAACTTTTTGCCCGCAATACGAAGTAGAAAAAGTTGAAGCTGGCTTTCTAAACCTGGTTATGAAAAACTTAGATTGTCGAGCTTGTGTTACTAGTTTCAACTCTATGTCTCGATTGGTACCTTATTTGGTTACACCAAAGCCAAAGCGTATTGCACACTTTATTGGTGGATTGGCTCCCGAGGTAAAGGGACATGTGAAGGCTTCAAAGCCTGCAACCTACCGGTCAGCAGTAGATCTGTCTCTGTCCCTGACTTTGGATATTGTCAGAAATAAATCTGTAAAGACTATAGATGACGGGAAGAGAAAAAGAGATGACGATAACTCACAACGTTCTGATAAGAAGAAGAAAGGTAATTCAGGGTTTAAGAAAAGCTTCAATCAGGCGGGTGAAAAGCCCTTATGCAAGAATTGCAAAAGGAACCATTTTGGGAAATGCACAATTGATCCGCAGGCTAAACCCTGTGGGATCTGCAAAAAGAAGGATCATAAAACGTTGGAATGCAACGACCTAAAGAATGCAACCTGTTATGGTTGCAATGAAAAAGGTCATATCAGGACCAACTGCCCGAAAAATGCAAAGAAGCCTAAAGAGGCTAAAAAGACAAATGCCCGAGTGTTCCAAATGAATGCCAAGGAAGCAGTGCAGGATGATAACGTCATAACATGTACTTTCCTCATAAATGATATTTATGCTAGAGTTTTATTTGATTCTGGTGCAGATATGTCCTTTGTAGATAATAAATTTAGTAAACTATTGAATCTGCCTATTAAAACTCTAGACATTAAATATGAGGTAGAACTAGCTAATGGTACCTTAGAAACTACTTCATCAATTCTAGATGGATGTTTCATATCCATTAGGAACCATTCCTTTCTGTTGTCCTTGTTGCCAATGAAATTGGCGGGGTTTGATATAGTTATAGGTATGGATTGGTTGTCATCTAACCAAGCTCAAATTGCCTGTGATAAGAAACAAGTTATGATCAAAACCCCTTCTGGTGAATCAATCACTATTCAAGGAGATACGCATTATGGATTGCCTGATCAAGTATCTATGCTTAAAGCATCCAAATGTTTGAAGAACGGTTGTGTCATTTACATGGCATAAGTGACTATAGATGTGTCGAAGCCCACGATAGAAGATATTCCTGTTATTTTAGAATTTCCAGATGTCTTTCCTGATGAGTTACCTTGTTTGCCTCCTGAGAGGCAGGTGGAGTTCAGAATTGATATTATACCAGGAGCTGCACCAGTCGCATGAGCTCCTTATCGTTTAGCACCGACTGAAATGAAGGAATTAAGAACCCAGTTACATGAACTATTGGAGAAAGGCTTTATTCAGCCAAGCTCGTCACCTTGGGGAGCGCCCATTTTATTTGTAAAAAAGAAGGATGGTTCAATGCGTCTATGCATCAATTATCGTGAGCTAAACAAGGTAACAATTAAGAATCGCTATCCATTGCCCAGGATCAACGATCTGTTTGATCAGGGGCAAGTTTCTTCTCAAAGATCGATCTAAGGTCGGGGTATCATCAACTAAAGGTCAGAACTGAAGACGTACACAAGACTGCATTTAGAACAAGATATGGCTACTATGAGTTCTTGGTGATGCCTTTTGGGCTCACAAACACACCTGCAGCATTCATGGACCTCATGAATCTAGTATGCAAGCCATATCTAGATAAGTTTGTCATTGTCTTCATCGATGAAATACTTATCTATTCTAAAAGTCAAGCTGATCACGATAAACATCTCCGGTGCATCCTCAAACTGCTACAACAGGAAAAGCTCTACGCGAAATTCTCTAAATGTGAATTCTGGCTTCGCGAAGTCCAATTCCATGGACATGTGGTAAGCGAGCGTGGTATCCAAGTGGATCCCGCTAAAATAGAAGCAATCATGAATTGGGAAACGCCTAAGACACCTACGGAAATTCGCAGCTTCTTAGGGTTAGCAGGATATTACAGGAGATTTATTGAAAACTTTTCAAGGATAGCCGCACCTCTAACTACTTTAACCCACAAGAATGTAAAATTTGATTGGGGTCCCAAACAACAGGAGTCTTTCTAGATTCCCAAGCAGAAGTTGAGCAATGCTCTTGTATTGACGTTACCTAAAGGAATAGAAGAGTTCGTTGTTTATTGTGATGCATCGCACACTGGTATGGGTTGTGTGCTTATGCAAAGAGGCAATGTGATTGCCTACGTATCACGAGAACTCAAGGTGCATGAAAAGAATTACACCACCCATGACTTGTGTAACACCCCGTGTTTCAAAAGTCAAAGTCAAAGTCAAGATTGAAGTCAAAGGAAGACAAGATTGCTAATTGTGATCTATCACTCCTTGCTCAACTCCTGTTTTGACTTCTTTGACTTATAGATAGTCTATTTATGTTATCGCATTAGTTGTATTATGTGGGTACTTGTTAATAATCGAGGTTTAATCGCTATTAATCGCATGTTTAATCGATTTATCGCTTATCGCTATCGCATTCGCAACTCGAATTATGTGTGCTAGATATTGTTTTACGTGTGTGTGCTATTTATGTGTTACATGTGCATGTTATGTTTATGTTGAGGTGTTAATCGCAATCGCAAACCAATCGCATCGCAATCAAATCGAAAACGCCAAACGCAAGTTAATTATAGTGATTGTATGTTAGATATAGTAGTTGTGATTAAAAGTAATTTGATGGGTAATACTATCGCATCACTCGCTCGAATCGTAAAGCTCTACACTCGAATCGAAACGATAAACTCATCACGTTGGACTCGTGGATCGAGTGGCCAACCGACCGAGTGGCCATCCGATCAGATTGCCATCCGATCGAGTTGCCACCCGATCGGGTTTCCACCCGATCAGACTGCCACCCGATCGACCAGCCTCCTCCCCACTTTCCATTTTAGGAAACCCTATAAATACCTCTCATATGTCACATCAGTTGATGTGACAGCTCTCACTCGACCCAGCTCGCTCCAGCCCACATTTCTCTCGATTTCTCCCGATTCTTGTAAGTTTTCAACCTAAATCTTGTACTTTCTTGATCTACACGCACTCCTACACCTTTCTATCTTTTGAATCTTAACTTTTAACCTTGAAATCACCGGATTTGAGGTGTTCTAGGGTGATGTCATCATGGAGTTCTTATGAACTTCAATGTTTGGCTTCATTCCACCAAGAACAACTTAGATCTAAAGGATTTCCACAACATTTATCAGTGATTTCACTTAGATCTACACGAATTCATGAGTGAAAGGATTGAGAGAAGGTTTTTCAACTCTTTTACACTCAATGCACTCAAACCTGATGGAATCAAAGCTCGTTCTGATATTCTGCCCATTCTTGGTGATGTATTAGTTCTAGATCTGAATTCTATCTAAGAGATATTGACTTCAGGTTTGAACATGAACTACTGACTCGAACCGTGAACCGGTCGGATTAGGGTGATTCCGGTTCAGTCGGGTCACTTGGGCCGAGATGGGTTTCTGTTGTTCAAGCATGTTATCAAAATGTCTCGTTCAAACACTACAAAGCTTCAAACGAATCAAGTGACAAGACAAACGGATCATCGGGACGGATTGTCGTCCGATCGGATTGCCACCCGATCGACCGGCTATCTGATCGGGTTGCACTTGGGTTCTATACTTAAACTATTTTTCAAACTATTCAAGGGTTTTGAACGTTGAAACGGATTACCACCCGATCGGATTGTCATCCGATCGAGTGACCGTTCGATCGTGTGACGTTTGGGACTTGGATATTTAAACAATTTTCAACATGTTCAGTACGTACGGATTGCCACCCGATCGGATAGCCATCTGATCGAGTGACCGTCCTGCTATGAACTTGTTCTCAATCTGAGAAGTCTCACCAATCGAATTGCTGCCCGATCGAAAGGCCGTTCGATCGACCGACTTGAAAGGTAGAGATACTTCTCTATTTTCAAAATGCTACAACAAAAACTTCAAAAGGCAAACCATCATACACAAACACATCCTCACCAAACGAGGTGACAATCCAATCGAATGGCCATCCGATCGGATAACCATCCGAACGGATTGCCACCCGATCGACTGGCCATCTGATCGGATTGCCACCCGATTGGATTACTTCCCGATCCTTGGTACACTTGCATCGTTTTACGCGCCGCTTATCGTTTATGCTATCGTTCTGATCAGGCTAATTCCGCTCTAGCGCTCCCTTCAATTCATCATCGCTGTGAGTATACTTGAACCCTTTTTGCTTTATGCACTTTTGGGTGTTACATACGTTACTTATTCTAAATCACATCGAACACACTACGCAATACTTTAACGCTAACCACCACCACATGTTATACGTGACTTAATGATTGCTTGTTTTTTATGTTTACACATGGATTGCTGTCTACCTGCCTTAGCAACGATAGTACTATAGTTTGGACTCAGCACCTGTTCACTCAGGGGTTGTTAAGGACAATTAATCACATGATTCACAGTGGTGAATATGTATTACGAACTGCCTTGCGCAGTCAACTCACGGTCATTGGTATTGATAGGATCATGTCGATAACTTACGTGCTTCATTTCACACGTTGTACGTGCTGGTTATGCGTAAACAATTTCAAACTCTATTATATCTATTAAACTTGTATGCTCACCTTTACACTATGTGTATTGACCTTTACTTTAACGTATGTGGCAGGTGCTTAAGATGTTAAAATGCTTGGCTTGCTGTGAAATCGAGGCTAGGAAAGAGTCTAGAAACAAAGACAATTTATTTTATTTGAAAATCTGAGTTGTCGGAACATGTTTTATTTGTTTGAAGAATATCTCAGTTTGTAATAACTAGATTATCTTATGGGTTATGGTATGGGACATAATATTTAAACTATTTGGTAATTTAGTCGTTATGGAATTTCTTTGAACAATCTGTTTCGCTCAGTGCCGCGCCCCGATGATTCCGCCATCGGTTAGGGTGTGACAGATTGGTATCAAAGCCATAACTATAGGGAATTAGGCAAGACTCGACCTAGTCCGGGTTGATGTCTTAGAATGACCTAGTCTATAGTCTAAGTACCAACAGACCGACTTGTACATACCCTTAGGGGTCTTGTACGAGCTTACTTGCTATTTCTCGCCATCCTCACCTGCACTACACTATCACTGCACTCTAGAATGAACGAGTGGTTAGGTCGAGCTTAGGTGTGAAAACCGCAAACTCTCGACTAGATCGCTTGTTCGACCCGCATTTTTATCCATAAACAGGATAATTTGCGTTGAATCAGGAGTGAAATCCAAACTTTGATGCATAATTCTTCCTTATTTTATCAAAGGAGGAACGAAGTCACTAAGTTAGGGGTGAAACCCGAACCTTGACGACTTACTCCGCTCTCTATTCTCGTTTTTACAAAACTCTCACCAAAGTCTCGAAGGACTCCAACGACATAAAGTCACGCTATAACTAGAAGGATGCATGCCATTCGCCTAGATTCGAGGTGAGAGCACAGTCCCGAAGGTCAAAGTGTGCACCTAAAGTCCTTGTGAATAGTCGAATCACTTTGGATAGTCGACGTCTATCCCAACCGCAGACAATCTATTCTTGATTTCTATGTGTTTCAATTCTGAGCCCGCAACTGCTGACTCTAATATTTGTCGATTTTATGTGGAATTTATGTGTTTTGTGTGATTATACGTTTTGATTTTGGTGGTTTATTCATTTTCACTATTTAGTTCGATCAACACGCACAACCCACACTACACAATCGCCCACAAATCGCTGGTCATTGTTTGCAATCGCTGCTCGATACTCGCAATCGCTATAATTAATCGCTATACGCGCTGTGAAGGATAGGGAATACATGCAACATATAGTTAGGTTTCTGTATTCTGACTGCCTCTTGTGTTTATGTGTTTCCGTGCTCTACGTGCTTATATGCTTCTGTGCTTTATGTGCTTATGTGCTTTTGTGCTTATGTGAATTTGTGATTACGTGTCTATGTGTATACATATTACGTGATCGTGTTCCTGAGCTTTAGTAGTATTAGGCGTGTGAGGTGAGATTCGATTATATTGTGTTTGAGTCCTATGGCGATGTATGTTGCAGACAATGTCGTCATCTGGATCTCGCGCTACTCAAGCTGCTCGCTGAAAGCAAGCAGATAAATGCCTCGCCGCTATGGTTGCTAAGCAAATGGCGAAAGTTGTTCCTCAAATCGTCAGTGAATTGTACGAGAATGTGAGCAAATCTTCTGAAGAGTCAAGGACCGATGCTCCCAAATCTACTATTAGCTTCAAGCAGTTTAAAGCTTCCGGACCGAAAGAATTTACTGGCGAAGATGGTCCTACGGCCTTATTCCAATGGTTTGATTCGATCGAGGTCACCCTGCGCCAGAGTGGCTGTCCTAACGAACTCCGCACTCTGAATGCTACCGGCGTCTTCCAGTCCCGCGCTTTAGACTGGTGGATGGCCGAGAGGAACAAATGCGGAAATGATGCAGCTTATGGTCTGACATGGGATGAGTTGAAGAACGTCATGTTGGAAGAGTTATGCCCTCCCCATGAGCGCCAAAAGTTGGAGGACGAATTCTGGCACAAAAAGCAGAAGGAGGGTGACAACGCTGCTTTAACCGCTCGCTTCAAGCAGCTTAGCATAATCTATCCTGATCAAGTTAAGACCTCCGACATGGCAATCAAGAAGTATATTCGAGCTCTGCCAGATTGTGTCGCAGATTTTGTGCAAGCTTCAAAGCCAGCATCAATCGAAGAAACTTAGCTACTTACCGCTGAAATCAACGACAAGCGAGTCAAGGCTGGTGTCTGGGACAAAGCCTCAAAGAACCTACATCAAGCTACCACCGTACCAACTGCTGAAACCGCCGCCACTCCTCAGTCTTCAAAAGCCTCTCGACGCAAGAGGAAGAACAACAACAACTCCAGCGACAAGAACTGTGTTGTAGCCACTGCTGCCCCGCTTCAAGCTATACCAACTTAGCATCAACCTCAACACCGATCAGCTGCAGCACCAGTTACCCAAGCACTTTATGCAAAGCGTGCTTACACTGGTCCTCACCCCGCTTTCCCGACATGTACCTACCATCATCCAGTGGGAATCGCCTGTAGATTTTGTGTACACTGCATATGTACGGCCATTTCACCGCCAACTGCCGTACAGGTCCTCAACAAGCACCAGCTCCAGCTACTTCTCATCAAGCTCTACTTCCTGCACTTCAAGGGCAACAAGCAGCTCCTGCACCCGCGGTCAATGCTAGAGTCTGTTTTGTGTGTGGTGATCCCAACCACTTTGCAAACATATGCCCCAATCGGGTTGTGAAGCAAGAGCAACAACAGCAGCAGCCCCAGCAACAGCAACAACAGCCTCAGCAACAACAGCGACAAGTCGCTCGTGCTCGAACTTTCAACATTAATGTGCGCCAGGCTCAGGCTGACAACAACGTGGTCAATGGTACGTTCCATGTGAATGGTATTTATGCTTCGTGTTTGTTTTATACTGGAGCCGATAACTGTTTTTGTATCGTTTGAGTTCGAAAAGCTTCTTAATCGTAAGCGCGCCCATCTCCCCTCGACGTTCGATGTTGAAGTTGCTACCGGAAGAACTGTCGTCGTCAACTCTGTTCTTCGTGATTGTACTCTCGAACTCAACAATCACATCTTTCCTATCGACCTTATTCCGATGCAGCTCGATAGTTTTGATGTCATAATAGGCATGGACTTTCTTCGCAAAAACCATGCCGAAGTTGTTTGCTTTGATAAGATGATTCGATTCTCGCTCGCAAATGGTGATCAATTGTGTGTGTATGGTGAAACTCTCTCGAAGGATCTGAAGCTTATGTCATGTATCCAAGCTAGCAAGTATCTCCGCAAGGAATACAGAGCTTTCTTGGCTAACATTGTAGTAGAAGAAAAGGAAAAGAAAAGAAAGACTGAAGTGAAAGACGTTCCCATTGTTTGTGAATTCCCCAACGTTTTTCCCGAAGATCTCCCAGGTCTACCGCCAAGTCATGATATCGACTTTCGCATCGACCTCATTCCTGGAGCAAACCCTGTTGCAAGAGCTCCTTATCGACTCGCTCCATCCGAAATGCGCGAACTCTCGAGTCAACTCCTGGAATTGCTTGACAAAGGCTTCATTCACCCTAGCACCTCTCCGTGGGGCGCACCAGTCCTTTTCGTCAAAAAGAAGGATGGGTCGTTACGGATGTGCATCGACTATAGGGAGTTGAATAAGTTGACAATCAAGAATCGTTACCCTCTGCCTCGCATTGATGATTTGTTTGACCAGTTACAAGGTGCTACGTGTTTCTCCAAGATCGATCTACGCTCAGGCTACCACCAGTTACGCATACAAGAGGAGGATATTCCCAAAATCGCTTTTCGCACTCGATACGGCCACTACGAGTTCGTTCTTATGCCTTTTGGTTTAACCAACGCGCCCGCGGCTTTTATGGATCTGATGAATCGCGTGTGTAAACCTTTTTCACGACCGCTTCATCATCGTGTTCATCAATGATATCCTGATTTATTCCAAGTCGAAAGCTGAACACGCGCAGCATCTACGTTTGGTTCTCGAGTTACTTCGGGGGAATCGATTCTATGCCAAGTTCTCCATGTGTGAATTCTGGCTGGAGGAGCTTGAATTCCTCGGTCACATTGTTATTAGTCAAGGTATTCACGTCGACCCCGCGAAGATCGAAGCTGTCAAGAGTTGGGTTACACCCAAGAACCCGTCTGAAGTCTGTTCTTTTCTCAGACTAGCGGGCTATTATCGCCGATTCATCGAAGGGTTCTCTAAAATCGTTGTGCCCCTCACCTCTCTCACGCACAAAGACAAGCCTTTTGTTTGGGGAACTGGGCAAGATACTGCCTTCCAAACCCTCAAGTACATGTTTTGCAATGCTCCTGTTCTCACTTTACCCGACGGAAACGATGACTTCATTATCTATTGTGATGCCTCGAACCTTGGTCTTGGTTGTGTTCTCATGCAACGAGACAAGGTTATTGCTTACGCATCTCATCAGCTCAAAATCCATGAGAAGAACTATACAACCCACGATCTCGAGCTAGGCGCAGTTGTTTTTGCGTTAAAGATTTGGTGACACTACCTTTATGGTACCAAGTGTTCGATCTTCACCGATCATATGAGCCTACAACATATCTTTGATCAGAAAGAACTAAATATGCGTCAACGCCGGTGGGTAGAACTCCTCAACGATTATGACTGTGAGATTCGTTATCATCCTGGCAAAGAAAATGCCGTTGCTGACTCTCTCAGCAGACGGAGTTATTTGCACAACGCTCGTAATATTCAAGCCCAATATGATCTTGAAACCCTCATCTGCGAAGCCCAACATGCCTGCTTTAATGAACGCACTTTGAAGAAGGAAAGGATTCTCAACGATGGAGCCCAGCTAGAAAATAAGTCGAATGGGATATTCCATTTTCTGGACCGAATTTGGATCCCTAAACGGACCAACTTACGACAGATTTTGATGGACGAAGCCCACAAATCCTGATATTCTATTCATCCCGATGCCGACAAGATGTACCAGGACCTGCGCTACAAGTACTGGTGTCTGGGAATGAAGAGGGATATTGCCCTCTATGTTTCGAAGTGCCTAACCTGCTCGAAGGTCAAGGCTGAGCACCAAAGACCCTCTGGCTTACTCGTTCAACCCGAGATCCCTGTGTGGAAGTGGGAGAGTATAGCTATGGACTTCATAACAAAGCTTCCGCGAACACCCTCAGGTCATGACAGCATCTGGGTTATCGTTGACCGTTTGACTAAATCAGCTCACTTTCTGCCGATACAGAAAGACTACAAGGTAGAAAAATTAGCCCGAATCTACACCAAAGAGATCATTTGTCGACATGGGATGCCTCACGACATCATTTCTGACCGCGATGCTCGGTTTACCTCGCGTTGTTGGGAAACATTTCAAGCTGCTCTCGGTACTGTGCTTAATCTAAGTACTGCTTTCCACCCTCAAACCGATGGTCAGACTGAAAGAACGATTCGTACCCTCGAAGACATGCTCCGTTCGTGTGTCATAGATTTCGGTGGTGATTGGGACGCATACTTACCTTTGGTCGAATTCTCGTACAATAACAGTTATCATTCCAGCATTCAAATGGCACCATTTGAGGCATTGTATGGAAGAAGATGTCGATCGCCTATTGTATGGCACGAGATCGGACACTCGCAATTAACTGGTCCTGAGCTATTGCAAGAAACGACTGACAAAATCCTCCAAATTCGAGACAATCTACTGAAAGCTCGGAGTCGTCAGAAAAGTTACGCCGATAGACGACGCAAGCCCCTCGAATTTGACGTTGGGGACCATGTACTCCTAAAGGTATCACCTTGGAAGGGTGTGGTCAGATTCGGCAAGAGAGGAAAGCTCGCGCCTTGATATGTTGGACCCTTTAAGATTCTGGAAAGGATCGGAAAAGTGGCTTACAGACTCGAACTACCGGAGGAACTTAACAACGTCCACCCGACTTTCCATGTTTTGAACCTAAGAAAGTGCCTGGCTGAGTATGATTTACATGTACCCCTCGAAGATCTTTAAATAAATGAAACACCAGACTTCGTGGAAAAGCCTGTCGAAATCATGGACCGCCAAACCAAGCAGCTCCGACGCTCACGCATTCCCATTGTGAAAGTTCGCTGGCAAGCCAAACGAGGCGCAGAGTTCACTTGGGAACTCGAAAGCGACATGAAGGCGAAGTACCCCGCAGTTTTTTGTTACGACTTCGGCCTAATTTCGGGACGAAATTCCCTTAAGAAGGGGAGGCTGTAACACCCCGTGTTTCGAAATACAAAGTCAAAGTCAAGATTGAAGTCAAAGGAAGACAAGATTGCTAATTACGATCTGTCACACATTGCTCAACTCCTGTTTTGACTTCTTTGACTTGTAGATAGTCTATTTATGTTATCGCATTAGTTGTATTATGTGGAGTACATGTTAATAATCGAGGTTTAATCGCTATTAATCGCATGTTTAATCGATTTATCGCTTATCGCTATCGCATTCGCAACTCGGATTATGTGTGCTGGATATTGTTTTACGTGTGTGTGCTATTTATGTGTTACCTGTGCATGTTATGTTTATGTTGAGGTTTTAATCGCAATCGCAAACCAATCGCATCGCAGTCAAATCGAAAACACCAAACGCAAGTTAATTATAGTGATTGTATGTTAGATATAGTAGTTGGGATTAAAAGTAATTTGATGGGTAATACTATCGCATCGCTCGCTCGAATCGCATCGCAAATCTCTACACTCGAATCGAAACAATAAACTCATCGCGCCGGACTCGTGGATCGAGTGGCCAACCGACCGAGTGGCCATCCGATCGGATTGCCATCCGATCGGGTTACCATCCGATCGAGTTTCCACCCGATCGGGTTGCCACCCGATCGGACTGCCACCCAATCGACCAGCCTCCTCCCCACTTTCCATTTTAGGAAACCCTATAAATACCTCTCATATGTCACATCAGTTGATGTGACAGCTATCACTCGACCCAGCTTGCTCCAGCCCACATTTCTCTCGATTTCTCCCAATTCTTGTAAGTTTTCAACCTAAATCTTGTACTTTCTTGATCTATACGCACTCCTACACCTTTCTATCTTTTGAATCTTAACTTTTAACCATGAAATCACCAGATTTGAGGTGTTCTAGGGTGATGTCATCATGGAGTTCTTATAAACTTCAATGTTTGGCTTCATTCCACCAAGAACAACTTAGATCTAAAGGATTTCCACAACATTTATCAGTGATTTCACTTAGATCTACACGAATTCATGAGTGAAAGGATTGAGAGAAAGTTTTCCAACTCTCTTTCAACTCTTTTACACTCAATGCACTCAAACCCGATGGAATAGGAGCTCGTTCTGATCTTCTGCCAATTCTTGGTGATGTGTTAGTTCCAGATCCGAATTCTATCCAAGAGATATTGACTTCAGGTTTGAACATGAACTACCGACTTGAACCGTGAACCGGTCGGAATAGGGTGATTCCTGTTCGGTCTGGTCACTTGGGCCGAGATAGGTTTCTGTTGTTCAAGCATGTTATCAAAATGTCTCGTTCAAACACTACAAAGCTTCAAACGAATCAAGTGACAAGACGAACGGATTGTCATCCGATCGGATTGCCACCCGATCGACCGGCCATCCGATCGGGTTGCACTTGGGTTCCATACTTAAACTATTTTTCAAACTATTCAAGGGTTTTGAACGTTGAAACGGATTACCACCCGATCGGATTGCCATCTGATCGAGTGACCGTCCGATCGTGTGACGTCTGGGACTTGGATATTTAAACAATTTTCAACATGTTCAGTACGTACGGATTGCCACCCGATCGGATAGCCATCCGATCGAGTGACCGTCCTACTGTGAACTTGTTCCCAATCTGAGAAGTCTCGTCAATCGAATTACTGCCCGATCGAACGGTCGTTCGATCGACCGACCTGAAAGGCAGAGTGTCACACCCCGATATTTCCACGTATTACCGGTGGGGAGTATCGTGACGTAGTTGATATCGTCATAGTCAAACAACACAATTTAATGCACAGCGGAAGCAAAAGATATAAATAATACAAACCGAATGAAAAGTAATATCAAAGTATTACAAACGGAATGTAATGGATCCACAGGCGGATCAAATAAAAAATAATGTGTTCAACAGATTCTAAGTGACCAAGCTTGCAAGACTTTTATTTATTCACACTGGAGTAGCCAGCCTATTCCGTCTAGTACCTGCACTTTAACCTTTTGGAAAATACATCAGTTTACACTGGTAAATATAATTTACCAACTCATTTTGAAAATAGTTTAAGAAAATTTATTTGAATGCACAAGGCACAAAATATCTTTTATAACTTAGGACAATTATTTAAAATAATCTTGTACACAGTTTTACTTACTTGTCGTTTGTCAGGGCCGGTTAGAAGAGCCGGACAAGATTAACTGACACGCCACAGGTATAATGCCCACAAGGTTAATTCCTTAAAGTGGGTTACCAGTTTTTACATATGCAACTGTCAGGTGTATGCCTACACCCCGTGCTTAGGTCGTGGCCATTTCAATGAATGATGCCAAGGATATCCGGGACATGGTCATTAACCCCCCAAGGGCCATATACCAAATAAAACAGATTAAAACGGGTTATGTAAATATATTAATCACAATCCGATTTAAAAAACTACATACCCGACCAAGCGGTATTATTATAATACCGTATCCCAAGCCCGTATAGGGAAAATAAGCTAAAAGTATTTACCTGAGCAAATATTCAAATTTATCTCAACCGTATTCAATCAGCAAGTGCAGATAGCTTTTACTGGGCTCCTAAATCTGGAACGAAGGTTTTAATAACCTATTAGATTCCTAACGGGTCTTATTTAAGCCTAAACTTAGGCCGGTTAGTTTTAAAGGAAGAAATACGGTTCAGAACGCATGATTAAGCGAAGACCGTATTTGAATGTGGTTTAGACCCGACAAGTTTGTATACTTGTATAATATGGGTAAACTAAACACATTCTGGATTTTGAGATAAAAATGATAAGGTTTGACCCGTTTTGGCTAATTTATGCAAACTAGTTACACAAACCATACTGAACGTGAATAATGCGTAACGGGTAACCAAAAGAGTCATGAACAGGTTTCCTAAGTTAATATGCCTTAAATATGTTGTGATATCAGTAAGATATCTTCCATTATGCCCAAAATGGATTTAAACTCAAATTATGCCCCGTAGGGGTATTTTGGTCATTTTAAAGGTTATAAAAGAGTTTAAATACTAATCTAAGTTTCAGGTCTGATATAATCAGTAAAAATATTTATTTATTTTTTTTATAAGTCATAAAAGTAGGGTATTGAATATATGTGAAATTTATCTCTTATAACCAAACTATGCACCATAGGGGCATTTTGGTAATTTCACATAAGCTTTAAAGGTAAAAATTTGAATTCTGAGTTCAAAACTTTTGCTTAATATTTAATTATAAAAATTTACTTAAAATATCAGTAGGTATTAAGTTTCATATGCCAAAAATAGTTTTAACTCATACTATGCGCTTAAAACGCGTAAAAGTCGGTTTTAAGCGATTTTCGAGTTTAAATAGAAAATCTGAGTTTTTGATCAGTTTATAAAGTTCAAAATATTTCATTTATCATATAAAATCAGTAGCAAAAAGTTTGGTATCAAAATGTTATGTAAAACTCATTTTATGCATGAAAAGGGTAAAACCGACAATTACCGAATCAAAGCTATAACCCTATGTTATGCTCAGCCTAAAAATAAATAAAAATCTTCAAAAATCCCAAAATATTATTTTACATCATAAGGTAAAAAGTTTGGTATCAAAAATTGGGTTTAGATAGGCTTTATGCTAATTACGTCGTTTAATTAATAAAAAGCTTTCTAATTACGCTATTGAGCATAACTCCTAATCTTGACCTCAAACTGATGTGAAAATTTAGGGACATGTTTATAATTCAGTAACAAAGGTTATTGTCCTTTCATATTTTCAAAATTCTTGTTTTAAGGTTAAAAGGGCATAACGGTCAACATTTAGGCATATAACGGAAACGTGCAACGAACTAGGATAACTAAGGAACCAAGTTGTATAACCTCAGAGGGTTACACTATCCTATAACCTGGTCCTATAAGAGCTCTAAGGCAATTCTAAAATATGCTACATTGGGTCAAAACTGAAAGTCAAAGCAAAAGTCTACTTTTGCGACTTTCAGTTCCGAACCGAGCCTACACTCGGAATTGTCGGGTTGAACATGCTTAAACATGTTCTTATATTAATTACCAAGTTATTTAAGTGTTAAAACATGTTCCATAACTTCTGTATTATCAGTTATGAATTTATTAGTAAAAACTGACTCGTTTGACTTTTTCTTAAGAAGTTTGACCCGACAATTGACTGAGTAAACATGGTAATTAGGAGGTGCCCTTTTGAGGGTTTAACACCTACCTAATTACGGTCACGTAGCCATGTTCGTTGCGAACAATGGCTCACCCATTTAAAAGTCAAAGTGTTTATCATAAACGCTTGACTTTTCGGTTTTCTAAGCAAAATAAAATAACTAGCCACAAGAGGACACTTACAAAGGGTCCAAAGAACTGAATGAAGGCTCCCAAAGGTTCAGGCTCCTCCTAGTTGAGAGTAATGAGCAGATTGGAATGAAGGTGAGTTCACAAGTGAGAAACCCACCTCCTATATATAGTTTTTCGAGACCTCACGGGATCGTGACAAGTGTCGGAAGGTGCAACCAGATCAAAACATGTGTAAAACCACTTTTAGAATCAGTTGGCAGCCCATAGAATCGAGATATGAGAGTATGGAAACCATTTTCAGCAAAAACCAGCAACTAAAACCAGTTTTCTGCATCTGATCTTGTCTCGCGGCCCGCGTAGGTGATCTTTGTGGCCTTACGCGGCCCGCCTAAGGTTCTGGTCTGATCCAAAGTTTGGTAAACTTGCAGAAATGGTCCCTGTCATCATATAAGTGTGTTTCTGACACATCTAAGGCTTGTTAACCTTATTTCAAGGCTCTACTATGATGAATAAACATAGGGGACATGAAACATGCTCAAAAATATGTCTGATGTCGGTTCGTTTGGCCGTACGGTCGCGTTGTTCGGCTAATTACGACGAAACACGAACGGATGCGAAAAACGACCCAAATTACGCGACGAATGGAATTTTATCATGCCGATCACAAATATAATATTTTAATGCTTACATAAATTTTTGGATGTCCGGATATATTCAGAATGCAAGATATGCGCGAAAATGCAAACTTGTGCACTTTTTGACACTTTTAGTCCCTGCTTGACATAAAAGTTTATTTTTGCGCACCAAACACCTCTAAGCTTGTATATAAGCTATGTAAAGGATATTTAGGGCATGTTTAACTTATGATCATATTTCAAAAGGTTCGATACCATACGAATCGGTATACTTTTGCCGTTTGACGCAATTAGTCCTTTAATCGCACAAAGTAGCGCGAAATGTCATTTAATGATATCCATGCCTTCCTTGGCCCATAATGGGTATTCCTAAGTATGTGTTTAATTATTACTACGCTCCCGTTCACCAAAATGGTCACCGAAAGGCGTAGATTCAAAAGTTGACGCTTTTGGTCCTTCTAATGCGCAAACTTGCGCATATCATCGTTTAATAGCATCGAAGCCTTATCTAATTCCTATTAGGAATTCTTGAGATTATTATTAAACATTACAATTCTTTGGGTTCTTAAAAAGTTCATTCAGAGGTATAATTAAACATATTGACACTTTTAGCCCCTGTAACTTGCAAAGTTGCACGTAACTTCACTTATAGGCATAAAACCCCTTAATGGCCAATATTAGGCATTCCCGAGAGTCTATTCAATTATCATGAAGCTCTTGATTTGTTAAAGGGTCACTCAGAGGTAAGAATTAACATGTTGACGCTTTTAACCCTTTATCGCGCAAACTTTCAATTAATTACACAAACGGCTACTCTTGATCAACAAGTGGCTCATTTGTGAACATGATTACCGCGTAACGTTATTCAGAGGCTTATAATAAGCATGTTAACATTTCCAGTCCTTCTATAATCAAAGTTTTTGATTTTTCGCAAAATTAGTCCCTCAAATTCAACGTTTGACTTTATTAGGGCTTACTACACGTGTCAATACATTATTGGACGTGATTTTACGAGGTGTTACATCCTCACCCCCTTAAAAGAAATCTAAACATCGAGATTTGCTAAAGTAATGGAAGTACTTTCCGACGTATCATTGACTTATCCTCCATAACATATTTGGGCCTCTACGGGCATCTTAGTTGACCTATACAATAGGTACGTACTCTCTTTCGGAGCTTCTTAACCTGTCGATTCTTAATCTACACAGGTTTCTCATCAAACCATAAATTTTCATTAGTCTGTATATCATTATGTGACAATGCTTCTTGACTTATTATCTATACATATCTTTAGATCACAGTTGTGGAACATATTGATTTCCATCAAGCTCCTCAGGTAAGTTTTAGCTTATTGCTTACCAAATCTTGATATATTCGATTTCCTCAAATGATTCTATATACCAGAGCTTAATCAGTTTGATAAAAATTCAGCACACCCCTTTTTGGGTGATACCTTCAATTTGAACCTTATTCCTTATTAATGACTTAAGAGGGTTGCGATTTCCATCAATCATATATTTTTATGCCGATTACTGGCAGCTTCCAGACGATCATAAATTTATATGATCTTATCCGTCGTTTCCAGGGTAACTTCCGGATCCTGTTGATTTGACTTTCTAAAGTCTTATTCCAACAGACGTTTGTCATTTTGTTTATACAAGGTCTCTAAAGGAGCAGTCCTTGATACTTGTATAACAACCATTTGTTATAGGAGAGCTTAATTAAGGTGAGATAGTTGTTCCAACTACCATTTAAATCCATCTTAAAGAATAGCTAATCCTTATAGTTAGTCGAATAAGTCGACGATCCTGGGCAGCTGATGGCGATTCTTAATTGTTGCCTAAATAGGGTTGCGGTAACCAGTGCATAAGTATAACGAATCATCTTTCTGAGAATAATAATGTCGGAGCTCTTAAAATGAAGCTTTATCTTGAAACTTATATGATTAGGGTCTCAATCCTTCCATTAATATTGGTACTAGCCGATATGGAGCTTTTACAATAATGTAGCCCTAAGTAGGATGTCATCCTTAACTCTACTAGTCTCTCAGGAGATAACCAGAGTGGTTCCTCGAAGAAGATAACCAGGATACACCGAGATTACCGAGGTATTTCTAAATCTCAGGCTTCCGTTCATCTATCGATACACGTGTTAGATAAATGACACATTTACTTTACGAATGCAAGGTTGCCTTAATTAGTGACCCTTACTTGGACATTTCTAGATTGGATATCTTCCTTGAATACCATTAGCCGACTCTAGTACTATATGACCATCGGGATATCTCAGTGGTTCCATGCATTAAACCTCCATACTGATCAGGCATGGAAGCAATCTATGGAACACATTAAGATACACCAACCCTCATATGGCGCTTTTATCATACAGTCTGGTATTCGCGGTTGATAGAAATCAATGAGATAATAAAATAAAATAACATATATATTGTCGTACTCGATCTGGAGAAAGAGTACTTTAGATTTTTATGAATGAAGGTTATTTGATGAAAATAGAGGGAAATGTCTCTATGATTTTCTTCGGCAAGTGTTACTTTATGCTTAATATCTGGAGTTCTTATGGGATAATTCTAAAAGTTTGCTAAGCTTATGGTCTATGAAAAACTCAATAGCACCTGAAGCCAAACATGATTCTTAGTAGTACTATCATAATAAGGGATGTACCTGGTGTCATTTTTTATATGAACTGTCTCAGTAGCGCCTTTATTCTTAGTCTCTCTATACCTAGCTATACTTTCTTTGACAGTTTTAGAGCAGTCTCAGCTTTGACTGGTTTATTTCTTGACCTATAAAATGTAAGTGGCTAAGGTAGATCCATAATGGATTTATAAGAAGCAAGCTTTTAATATGCCTTCTTATTTCCGATGCTAAACCACCAATATATAGTGCATTACGCTTGGGTTTTAGATGAGCCAAATAGGACAGTGTTCCAGTCAATAAATTATAGTCTGTAATATACTGTTGACAGTCTAAATCCTTCACGGTGAAAATCATAAATTCTTATTCCATCATTTCTATTCCGTGTTGCAGACAACCGGTTTTTCTGATGAGTCCATAAACTTGGACCATCCTATATTGTATGAGGGTATCTTTCCTGTGGACTTTATTAACGTCCTCACCAATTAAGGGCATCGCCCTTGAATGACTGTGATACTTATCTCACCATGTCTTTCTCAGCACAATCGCTGATGTCCATAATGGTTTCCATTTCATCCAACAACTTTACGAAATCAATGGCTCCTTTTTCGCCATTGAAGTCTCTTGACTTGCAAGAGGCAAAGTACTTTTTAGTACATCCTTTAGAGGAACGGGACTCCTTGCTTTATGTCATCTTATTTGGTTTGTCCTTCTCATTCGAAGTGTGAGCAAAACTCTTCTCATGAGCAGGGAAAAATGATTTAGAGCAAGTAGCATTCGGCTTTTCGGACCTTTTCAGATCCTTTCTCATAGTCTTTCTAATAGCTGCGTTAATCACAGCTTGGAGATTATCTCCATTAACCTTTAGGTCCACCTTTGTTGCATCATTAGCATTTTTCGCATTGTCTGTATTGCGACTGTTAGGTGTCTCATTCAAGTTTTCCATGCTTGAAGCTTGGCACTAAACACCAAAATTAAACAATTGCTTAATTGCATTTCTATAGCTAGTCATCGTCCTGATGACCAACATACATTAGTTATGGTATCCTTAAACCTTACCGGCTAATGGGTATGAACATTCCTAATGAATGTCATTTAAATGTACATCAATTTTTATCTAGCCTAGGTCGCAAAAGGGCCTTCAATGGCAATTAAGGTTTGGACCGAGTCCATTACCCTTTTGACAGGAGATCACAATGTTATAACTGTCTTTGTCCTATTGACGAATTTAGATAGCTCAAAGGCTTGCCACAATGGCTTTTAAATTATGAAACATAACTTTTCCATGAAGGACATATAATAGTCATAAGACACGAAGGCCTTGTCGCAAAGGACATATAAGTGTGGCACAAAAGGCCTGTCACAGAAGACATTAAAACGGTACATGGCACAAAAGCCTGGTCACAAAGGACGTTAATATATAATAGCCGCAATCTTAATTGATCAGGGACTTTAAGGTTCGAACGTAGTTCTTTACCTTTAGACGGGGAGTCATAAACTACATCTGTCATCGTCTTGAACGACGATTCATTTTGGCACATAGTCAAATCATGGGACATCACTATCTTTGTCTTATCGACACTAGAATAAAGTATAGTCCGTAGGCATTTCATCACGAGGGATGTTAATATTATGATCATCATACTGATGATACTAGTCAGGATCGCAATGATCGTATAGACTATGGGATTTGAGCATAGCTCACCCCTAAGGCAAAGAATCACAAAAGATTACAATTGCCTTGTCTCAGTTGGACAATGTAATATAGCCCTTAGGCATAACATCATTAAGGATGTTTAAATTTTAATCATCGTACTGATGATTTTAGTAATGATCGTATTGATCATATATACTATTAGGCTTGAGCACAGCTCACTACCTTGAACAGGGGATCGTAATGATCACAATGTCTTTGTCACAAATGGATAATATAATATGGCCCGTAGGCGAAACATCACTAATGGATGTTTATAATAGGTTCATCATATTAGATGATATAAGTCATGAGTGCATTAATCATATTGACTATTTGGTTTGAGCATAGCTCACCACCTTAGACAAGGAATCATAAAGATCACAATGTCAATGTCTCAAATGGACAATGTATTATAGCCCGTAGGCAAAACATCACTAAAGGATGTTAAATAACATAATCATCGTATTAGATGATATTAGTCATGATCGCATTGATCATATAGACTATTATGTTTGGACATAGTCCAACATCCTTAGACAGGGGGTCATAGACCACGATTGTCGTTGTCTTTATGGACAACAAGTTTAGCCCGTGGGCATTTCATCATTAACGGATGTTTATATTTTGATCATCATATTGATGACGCTTGCCATGATCTTATTCGATCATATAGGCTTTAAGGCTTGGACTTAGTCCAAATACCTTGACGGCTAGTGTGGTTTCTCAAGTCACACTGCCAGGAGTGTCAACATGTTCTTAGATGTTAACAAGGATTAATTTGTCTTAATGGTTACACAATATCACCATGATCGCATGGATCATATAGGCTTGGAGGCTTGAACATAGTTCACCACCTTTGGATAGGAGGGGTAACTCCTTTAACTATCATAGTAGAAGGAATAATTATCCTTAACTACCGAAAGTTTTGGCCAATTAATGTGGACTTGCCACTTGGCAGGGGTAAACCATTAAGAATATCTTTTGAAATTATTTAGCTGATCGATAAATTTCGAATAAAATTCATACTAATGATTGATAAAGGACGATATGAGTACCTATAAAATTTTTTCCAAAACTCCCAATAAACCGTTAGGAAATTTACCATAGCACCTCAAACAGGACTTTTAATATCATACTTGTCCATAGAGGACTGAAAAGGAAATTATTAGTCCGTATAGGGACTATAAAAATATCATATGTCCGTATGGGGACTATATTAAAACAGTTTGCCCATGAAAGGACTATTTGAAGTATAATGTCCTTGAAGGGACTATTATTAAAAGATAATATCCTCAAAGGGATTTTCAATAGGTAGACGAATATATTTATGGAGTCTTATCAAAAGAGGTAAGTCCACAAGGACCTTGATGAATTAATATGTCCACGAAGGACTACAAAAATTAAATGCCCAAATAGGGACTTAAATGAAAAGAAGTATGATGGAATGAGGGTCTTCTAATGTCTTCGTTCCTTTATTCTGATCATTTCTTCATCTTTATTTGTCGTACGCAGTAGCGACTCCGAAGATTTTAGTGAATAAATAATATTTCAAATCAGGATCCATTGCAGAAGTAGAATCCAAGGATTCAATGATTAAAGGAATGACATGGATTATAGAATAGGTTTTGACTAGTATAGTCTAAGTTTGAAATTTGAAAACTCGGAGGTAAGAAATAGGGTTTAATGACACCCACATGTATCATCTTCATTATGGGAGCCTCAGGGACCTTCTGGTATGGACTCCGTAGTCTGGATAAGGGTTTAAACAAGTTTAGTTTTTGGGAATAGATTCATAAAGGTCTTTCCTCCAACTGGTTGTACGCTTATCCTAGCCGTGGAACGAAGCTTGGCATTTCTAGGCTTCGGATGTGGAGAATTTCCATCGACAGCTTCCTTGCCTGGTGATATATTCAAAATACATAAAATCGAAAACAATGCTTACTTAATAGGGATGAGAGCATTCCTATGTTAAGTCTAGACTCAGAAGGTCTAAGGAATGTGCAAACTGTATCATTGAGATTAAACACAAGAGGCTAGAGTTTAATTCACTCAATGTTGGCTCTGATACCAACCTGTCACACCCCGATATTTCCACGTATTACCGGTGGGCCCGGTGGGGAGTATCGTGACGTAGTTGATATCGTCATAGTCAAACAACACAATTTAATACACAGCGGAAGCAAAAGATATAAACAATACAAACCGAATGAAAAGTAATATCAAAGTATTACAAACGGAATGTAAGGGATCCACAGGCGGATCAAATAAAAGATAATGTGTTCAACAGATTCTAAGAGACCAAGCTTGCAAGACTTTTATTTATTTACTCTGGAGTAGCCAGCCTATTCCGTCTAGTACCTGCACTTTAACCTTTTGGAAAATACATCAGTTTACACTGGTAAATACAATTAACCGACTCATTTTGAAAAGAGTTTAAGAAAATTTATTTGAATGCACAAGGCACAAAATATCTTTTATAACTTGGGACAATTATTTAAAATAATCTTGTATACAGTTTTACTTATTTGTCATCCGTCAGAGCCGGTTAGAAGAGCCGGACAAGATTAACTGACACGCCACAGGTATAATGTCCACAAGGTTAATTCCTTAAAGTGGGTTACCAGTTTTTACATATGCAACTGTCAGGTGTATGCCTACACCCCGTGCTTAGGTCGTGGCCATTTCAATGAATGATGCCAAGGATATCCGGGACATGGTCATTAACCCCCCAAGGGCCATATACCAAATAAAACAGATTAAAACGGGTTATGTAAATATATTAATCACAATCCGATTTAAACAACTACATACCCGACCAAGCGGTATTATTATAATACCGTATCCCAAGCCCGTATAGGGAAAATAAGCTAAAAGTATTTACCTGAGAAAATATTCAAATTTATCTCAACCGTATTCAATCAGCAAGTGCAGATAGCTTTTACTGGGCTCCTAAATCTGGAACGAAGGTTTTAATAACCTATTAGATTCCTAACGGGTCTTATTTAAGCCTAAACTTAGGCCGGTTAGTTTTAAAGGAAGATATACAGTTCAGAACGCATGATTAAGCGAAGACCGTATTTGAATGTGGTTTAGACCCGACAAGTTTGTATACTTGTATAATATGGGTAAACTAAACACATTCTGGATTTTGAGATAAAAATGATAAGGTTTGACCCGTTTTGGCTAATTTATGCAAACTAGTTACATAAACCATACCGAACGCGAATAATGCATAACGGGTAACCAAAAGAGTCATGAACAGGTTTCCTAAGTTTATATGCCTTAAATATGTTGTGATATCAGTAAGATATCTACCATTATGCCCAAAATGGATTTAAACTCAAATTATGCCCCGTAGGGGTATTTTGGTCATTTTAAAGGT
This sequence comes from Helianthus tuberosus, assembly GCA_030545235.1. Lineage (NCBI taxonomy): Eukaryota > Viridiplantae > Streptophyta > Magnoliopsida > Asterales > Asteraceae > Helianthus > Helianthus tuberosus. The sequence goes on along the minus strand of CM060449.1, from coordinate 75,418,227 downwards.
TATAAAAGAGTTTAAATACTAATCTGAGTTTCAGGTCTGATATTATCAGTAAAATATTTTTTTATTTTATTTATAAGTCATAACAGTGTAGGGTATTGAATATATGTGAAATTTATCTTTTATAACCATACTATGCACCATAGGGGCATTTTGGTAATTTCACATAAGCTTTAAAGGTAAAAATTTGAATTCTGAGTTCAAAAATTTTGCTTACTGTTTAATTATAAAAATTTACTTAAAATATCAGTAGGTATTAAGTTTCATATGCCAAAAATAGTTTTAACTCATACTATGCGCTTAAAACGCGTAAAAGTCGGAAATCTAAGTTTTTTTATCAGTTTATAAAGTTCAAAATATTTCATTTATCATATAAAATCAGTAGCAAAAAGTTTGGTATCAAAATGTTATGTAAAACTCATTTTATGCATGAAAAGGGTAAAACCGACAATTACCGAATCAAAGCTATAACCCTATGTTATGCTCAGCCTAAAAATATATAAAAATCTTCAAAAATCCCAAAATATTATTTTACATCATAAGGTAAAAATTTTGGTATCAAAAATTGGGTTTAGATAGGCTTTATGCTAATTACGCCGTTTAATTAATAAAAAGCTTTCTAATTACGCTATTAAGCATAACTCCTAATCAAGACCTCAAACTGATGTGAAAATTTAGGGACATGTTTATAATTCAGTAACAAAGGTTATTGTCCTTTCATATTTTCAAAATTCTTGTTTTAAGGTTAAAAGGGAATAACGGTCAACATTTAGGCATATAACGGAAACGTGCAACGAACTAGGATAACTAAGGAACCAAGTTGTATAACCTCAGAGGGTTACACTATCCTATAACCTGATCCTAAAAGAGCTCTAAGGCAAATCTAAAATATGCTACATTGGGTCAGAACTGAAAGTCAAAGCAAAAGTCTATTTTTGCGACTTTCGGTTCCGAACCGAGCCTAAACTCGGAATTGTCGGGTTGAACATGCTTAAACATGTTCTTATATTAATTACCAAGTTATTTAAGTGTTAAAACATGTTCCATAACTTTTGTATTATCAGTTATGAATTTATTAGTAAAAACTGACTCGTTTGACTTTTTCTTAAGAAGTTTGACCCGACAATTGACTGAGTAAACATGGTAATTAGGAGGTGCCCTTTTGAGGGTTGTTCGGCTAATTACGACGAAACACGAACGGATGCGAAAAACGACCCAAATTACGCGACGAATGGAATTTTATCATGCCGATCACTAAAATATATTATTTTAATGCTTACATAAATTTTTGGATGTCCGGATATATTCAGAATGCAAGATATACGCGAAAATGCAAACTTGTGGACTTTTTGACACTTTTAGTCCCTGCTTGACATAAAAGTTTATTTTTGCGCACCAAACACCTCTAAGCCTGTATCTAAGCTATGTAAAGGATATTTAGGGCATGTTTAACTTATGATCATATTCCAAAAGGTTCGATACCATACGAATCGGTATACTTTTGCCGTTTGACGCAATTAGTCCTTTAATCGCACAAAGTAGCGCGAGATGTCATTTAATGATATCCAAGCCTTACTTGGCCCATAATGGGTATTCCTAAGCATGTGTTTAATTATTACTACGCTCCCGTTCGCCGAAATGGTCACCGAAAGGCGTAGATTCAAAAGTTGACGCTTTTGGTCCTTTTAATGCGCAAACTTGCGCATATCATCGTTTAATAGCATCGAAGCCTTATCTAATTCATATTAGGCATTCTTGAGATTATTATTAAACATTACGATGCTTCGGGTTCGTAAAAAGGTCATTCAGAGGTATAATTAAACATATTGACACTTTTAGCCCCTGTAACTTGCAAAGTTGTGCGCAACTTCACTTATAGGCATAAAAGCCCTTAATGGCCAATATTAGGCATTCCTGAGAGTCTAATCAATTATCATGAAGCTCTAGATTTATTAAAAGGTCACTCAGAGGTAAGAATTAACATGTTGACGCTTTTAACCCTTCTGTTGGATCGTCGTGTGACCCTAACGAGTCAATCTGAAGAGTTCAACATCAAAAACAAAGGCAGAATCAATGTAATTGATGTAAAACAGCTTGTTCCTTTCTAATTATCTTCTTATTGATTGATTCTGAGCTTTTTACAATTATGATAACAATTTGGCAGCACCTCGGCTCAGATACAATGACCTAATTCCGTTCCAAATGAACACAGCACTTCACTATTTATAGGCCTTTAATTCCGCTGGAAACTGACTCAAACGGAATCACTAAGTTCAAACGGAATTACCTAATTCCGTGCAGAATTAGTTAATCTCGCTTGAAACTCTAATTCCGTTTGAAATGACTTCAAGCACCTTTCAAGCGGAATTACCCTAAAATATTGTTTTCTCGATTTCCGTGCCCTAATCCTATTTATGGCTCCATACAAGACAAAGTTAACAGACATCTAATGCACCAACAGACTCCCCCTTGGATGTTGATGAAGTCTTTGGGATCGAGTCTTCAGTCTTGATCGATTTTGACTGTCTTTCCAAATTGATTTGACACTGTAAAAGCTTCCTTCAATCTTTATCTTCTTCAATCAACAGCTAGCATGAATCACAGAATCCGAATCTATAATAACCGTCAAGCTCCCCCTTGAATGTAGATCCAGGAACTACATCTGACTTTTAAATCTTCAGACTCCCCCTATCAGTAGGCTGGGATTTTGCTTAGCTGCTTTCATAAACTCATACTTGTTACCTGCACAATCTCTACCTAAATATAAGATATATGACAATAACATTTTCAATCCAAACTTACCATTCAATCTCATTTGTTGCTTTGTAAGAATTAGAAATCCACTTAAGTATTCAGGTCCAAATTAATGACCCTGATTACACAATTTATCTACCAAGTCTAGCTTGATGACCTTAGTTGACCTGAGACAAATCACACTGACATTTTGTACAAACTAGTTCAAATAATTTTCTAAAATTTACAAGTTTCAAATCAATGAACTTGTTTTGACTTTTCAATTTCCAGGTTTAACAAGATTAAGCACACAACTCATCCTCCAGTTCAGAAACTTCCTGCATCTGCTTCAATTCGAATCTGAAGATCAGCTTTCCACTTTGGTTTGTCGGAAACTAAAGTAGAAATGTAAAATCTTTTTGAATTTTTAATAAAGTTCTAAACTAGAAATGAAATACATAACTGAAATGCAGTATATGTAAACTATTTACAAACATATTTTTGGTGAGCGTGTTAGGGAATCATATCAGTTATTCGACAAGTCACAAGTACCATTAAGCTTTAATTTCATACTCAGAATTAAACAATTCACTTAGATTGTTGATATACTGATCCACTTAAATTCTCACACAATTTTCAATCTGTCCAGGATACGAATTAGGTGAATTAAGAACTTAAACTCATTCATGTGTCCCACCTCTTGAATATACTCCCGTATCCAAATCCAAATCCAAATCCAAATCCAAATCCCAATATTCAGTCTTACAGGTGAGTATACCACAGATGATATCTGTAAGGGGTTAAATTGCGAAGAACCGTGAGAGCTCAGGTCAGAACTTCCGTTCAGCAGAGCGATAATGGTTTCGACTTTTGGTGTGTCCCCTTTAGAGGATCTTTTTTACAACAGCACATGATTAGCATTTTTCAATGTTTCATCATTTTTTATGCTGAGCGCTGTGCTATGTTTCAAGCAAGCAGTAAAGTATTATACGGGGACTAGGCCATTGCTTCCGCAAAATCAGAAGTCCCGGGATAATACTCCAGATATCACTGAGTATAAAGACCTAGTATCTCAGAAAGAGGGATCTTTCAAACAAGATTTCAGGGGTTACCTATATATCCAAGTAGTGTTCCCCACGAAATAAGCAAGTAAGGATTTTAGGTTTATATCCCAAACAAACCTACTAAATGTGTAAAAACCTATCGGCACATCATCAGCGAGACTGTTTAATTACTTTTAAACTTTATAAATCTTTAGCATACCGTAACTGTCAAGCCAATGTACTATCATTTTCCCTTTTTACACAAGCTCTTTTCTGGTTTTCTATTGTTTTTGTATTTTGAAATTTTTTTTACTGTTTTTGTATTTTCTGAAAATATTACCCTATACTCTCCCCCTAAATACCAAAACAAGTAAAAAATCGACAAACCATTGCAGATTGCTTCTCAACATCATCATCTACAGTGGTACCTTCATCAACGCCAAGAATCTCCTCCAACACCGATAAAAGCTTCATACCGTTTAATTTTAACAAGTATTGAAAACGAGTTTTATCAAACGCTTTGGTATGTAAATCAGCTTTTTGTTCGTCAGTGTGGATTTTCTCAATTCGTATCAACTTCTTCTCGAAACAATCTAGGATGAAGTGATGACGAATTTCAATGTGTTTCGTTTTAGCGTGATGAACAGGATTTTTAGTAATGTTAATCGTTGCCTCATTATCAACAAAGATAGGGGTATTAAGAAATTGCAAACCGTAGTCGCGCATCTGTTGGTGGATCCACAAGATCTGAGAGCAGCACCTGCTAGCAGATACATACTCAGCTTCACATGTGGATAAAGCCACAGAGGTTTGCTTCTTGCATTGCCAGGTGATCAATCGAGATCCGAAAAACTGGCACCCCACTGTTGTTGACTTGGCGTTAACTTTGAAGCATCTGAAATCGGAATCGGAATACCCTTCGAGCGTAAAATCGCCTTCTCTTGGATACCACAACCCCAATGATGGAGTTCCTTTCAGGTAGCGTAATATCCTTTTCACAATCACCATATGCGAAGCTCTCGGGTTAGATTGAAATCTTGTTGCGAGGCAGGTTGGGTACATAATATCGGGTCTTGAAGCTGTCAAGTACATCAGCGATCTGATCATGGAACGATATAACATTTCATCTACCTTCTCTCCGGTGAGATCAGGGTTTATCCCATGGTTCGTCGCTAATGGGGTGGAAGCTGGAGTAGAACTTGACATCCCAAATTTCTCTAAGATATCATGAACGTACTTCGTCTGATGTATGAAAATTCCCTTAGGAAATTGATCAACCTGAAGTCCCAAGAAGAATTTCATCTCACCCATCGATGACATTTCAAATTTTTGCTTCATAACTCGTTCAAAATCTTTGCACAGATTCTCATTTGTAGACCCAAATATGATGTCATCCACGTATATCTGAACAATCAGAAGATGTCCGTCGACCTCTTTGGTGAATAGAGTGGCATCCATTTTTCCTCGGATGAAGCTATTGGCTAGCAGGTGTTGAGACAATATCTCGTACCAGGCTCTCGGGGCCTGGTGTAAACCATACAGCGTTTTATCCAGCAAATAAACCTTGTCTTTGTGGATTGGATTGGTGAAGCCCGGTGGCTGTCCGACATATACCTCCTCTTTTACCTTCCCATAGAGAAACGCCGATTTAACATCTAGCTGATAAACCTTAAAAATTTTCCAAGATGCAAATGCTAGGAAGATTCTGATCGCTTCAAGTCTAGCAACCGGAGCATATACTTCAGTGAAATCTATCCCCTCCTGCTGACTGAAACCCTGCACTACGAGTCGAGCTTTGTTACGAATAATAACTCCTCGATCGTCTCTTTTGCACTTGAACACCCACTTGGTGTTTATCTTCCTGTGACCATCAGGCAAGTCTACCAATTTCCACACTCCTAACTTCTCAAACTGACTCAACTCTTCTTGCATAGCATTGACCCAAGAATCTTCAGTTAGCGCCTCCTTATATGTTCGCGGTTCGATCTGCGAAATAAAACAGCTAAGTGAAAACTCAGTTTGTAAAGGAGCAACTGTAAAATAAAAACAAGTAAGGCCTTGGTCAATTTGACGTCTAGTGCGAACTCCTGATTGTAATTCTCCAATGATCAGCTCTTCTGGATGGTATGAAAGAGTTCTTGGCATCACCTCGCCTGGAACATCTACCTTGCCTTCCAAATTTGTAACATTCTGATTTGCACCTTGTTCACTGACTGGAATTGTTTGAATTGAAATCTGGATCTGCTCCCCCTCAGAATCTGAATCACCACGATCAAAAATAGACATATTATCAGATTCTTGATTATCATTGACTACCATCTGATTTTCAAGAGCTATTTCTTGTTCCGAAGATTGTTGAACATCATCATGTTCTCCAGCATTACTTGGACCGGCTTCATCATCATTTGAAGTTTGTCGTCGACTTGTAATATACTCAGCTGGAAACCTTTCTTGCGATTCTTCATACTCTCTTAGAATATCCAACTCATCAAAGAACTCTGGTTCTTCTTCTTCTATGTCAAACGAATCCCACAAAGTATCGTAATTAAAACGCCATGAGTCGCCTGGGTTCTGTGGTGGCATTGTGTAACCTTGACACTCAACATTATGTGCTTCAATAATCCGCTTCAAGCTCGGAACAAAGACTCGTTTCAATGGACTTGAGTAACCCACAAAAATTCCCCCAATGCTCTTTGCACCAAACTTTCCAAAAGGTTCTAGAACTGTGCAGGGAGACCCAAATGGTTCTAAATACTTCAGGTTTGGTTTGCGGTTATTGATCAACTCGAAACATGTCTTGTTGAATTTCTTTACAGTGAGAACCCGGTTGAGTGTATAGCAAGCGGCTGACACTGCTTCTGCCCAAAAATTTACTGGTAATTTCGAATCAGCAAGCATCGTCCTGGCCGTTTCAATTAGCGTCCTGTTCTTTCGTTCAGCTACCCCATTCTGTTGTGGAGTATAAGGAGCACTAAATTCTTGCAATATACCTCTCTCATCACAATACTCTTCCATCTTGTTGTTCTTAAACTCAGTACCGTTGTCACTCCTGATTCTTCTGATTCGAGTTTGGTACAAGTTTTCAATTTTTCTGAACAACGCCATCAAACTTTCAAACATCTCATCTTTTGACTTCAGAAATGATACCCATGAAAATCTTGAGTAATCGTCTGTTACTACTAGACAGTAGAGATCCCCAGTTATACTTTTGACGTTTACTGGACCAAACAGATCCATATGGAGTCTCTCTAACGGTCTTGAGACTGAGTTGACTTTCTTTTGAGGATGTGATTTCTTCTTTTGCTTGCCTTTGATGCAGCTAATGTACTCCCCTTCCAGATGAAAACCTTTCACATGAACACCAGTAACTAAATTGTTATGCACCAGGTGATTCATTTTTCTTAAGTGAATATGGCCCATCTTTCGATGCCATAACTTTTACTCTTTTTCTGTTGCTCTTGATATAAAACAGTGTGCTTGACCCGTGGTTTTAGTAGCTACGCTCATGTCCAATACGTACAGATCATTCACTCTGGGCGCTCTCATAATGACCCATTCTTCGGGAACAACAAATCCTGGTTTCAAGATCAAACATTCTTTGTCTATAAAGTGCGTTGTATACATACGATCACAAATCTGAGAGATGCTCAGAAGATTGTTTTCAAGCTCGGCGATGTAGTTAACTCTTTCAAACGTGACAATCCCATTCGATAAAGTTCCTTCACCAACTATTCGACCACCTTGATTTCCCGCAAATCCTACGTAACCTCCATTAAACCCACGAACATCGTATAGTAGGGTCTTCTTCCCTGTCATGTGCCGAGAAGCTCCACTATCCATAATCCAACGTGAAACGGATCTTGGAAGCTCCTGCACATTTCATAAACACTTAATGAGATTTTGATGCTACCCAAGCCTCTTTTGACTCAGGTAGGTTGACTTTGATGTGAGATTTAACAGTGTAAAGTGGTGGAAAATTCTTGTCATTCATCTTTAAGCTCTCTTCAGATCCAATCTCAACCTTTTTGTATAAAAAATCATTTTTAGAAGGTTGACCAGAAGATTGATCTTTCTTTGGTACATACTTCTTTTCAGAAGTAGTAACCTCTTGTGGTTCAAGTTTCTCATAGTAATCCAAAGAAACATCCATCTTTACCGGTGTGGTAGAAGACGATTGTTTTTCTTTCTCAGAAACCTTTGGTTTTGGAGAACTTGATTTCTTTTCAACTAATTTTGGCTTCCATGCTTGTTGAGGTGGTGCAACTCGTTTGTAAAATTTGTCAGTTTTAGTTACCACATTCTTAACAGGTTCAGATTTGACTTTTGCGTTCTCATTTTTCAAAATTTTCTCAACAACCATTGGAGCTTTTCCTTTTGGATCAACTTTCTTTTTCTGTCTTTCAACAACTTCAGTCTTAGGCTTCAAGTTGGTACATTTTCGTGCAATATGTCCAACTTGATTGCATTTGAAGCATGTTCGGGTGTCAACTTCCCGACTAGTACCTTCAGACTGAGGCTGTGAAGCCTTCTTCTCAATGAACTCTTTGTTTGATTTTGAAAAAAATTTAGATTCTTCATCAGAAAGTGAACTCGAACTCGAAACAAACACCTCTTTCTCAACAAAATTCTTGTTTTGAAAATTCTTTCTTTGATTTCTCTTACCACCCTGATATCCACCCGACCATCTGTTTTGATTGTTGTTATAAAAACGCGGTGGAACAACAGGTTTCTTGTAGTAAGCTTTATCTTTTTCAAAATTCAGTTGCCTTTTCACATTTCTCAAACCTTCAATTTCAGACACATCAATTCCAATCAACTTGAACACATTTCTCAATTTTCCAACATTCACATTCTCCAATGGAAAATCAAGATCCGAATACAACTTATCCGATCCTGCCATCTTGTACATTACAAGATGTGGTTCATCACTTAAGTTGTTTTTGGATATTGATTTTGGAATGTATTTATCAAAAAAACATTCATCATCCTCAGTAGTGTCACTTTCAGATTTCAAAACACTTTCAACCACACTTTTAACAACTTCTGATTGAACACTTCCTTCATCGGATGACAAAGTGAATGTAACATCAATTGTGTCTGGAAGTTTAACCTCATTTTCTTCTTCATCATTAACCAACCCTGATTTTTTCTTTGAAAAATTATTTAAAACGGGCGGTGGAACCTGATGAAATCCAACCCCGGTTCCATCAAAGTATACATCTTCGCCTGCTTTGTTCTTCCCAATTGGTTTAGGAACGATATGTTGAAGAACAAAACTTGCGGAGCTGTAACTGTTTAGTTTCAACTGGATACGTTCATTTTCAATTTTAGCTTCTTGAAACTGAAGCTTCAACTTAGCAATTTCATCCAGTTGTTGGTTGATTAACTCTTCTTTAACCCTAAGGACACCTGTCAATTGAACATTTTCTGTGCTAGTCTTACCATTTCTATCATCAGAATCTTTAACCGTTCTTTTTAGCTTCTCAAACTTTTCTGAAACCTAACAATTTTCAAGAATTAGCTTTTCGTTTTCTTTCCTAATTCTCTCTACTTCAATTTTATCATTTTCAATTTTATCAGTTAACTCTTTTACTCGATCATTTGAAGCTTTTAACATTTTGTCACGGTTTAAGATCTGATCTTCAACATCTCTGACTCTCTTTGTCAGATCTTCGATCTTTTTACCACTATGGTAAGCAATTGTACTACAAACCTTGCAGTCTTTCATGCAACTTTTGCAGTCGCTCTCAGTTTTATTTTTCTTACCTGTCTCATTGTTTGCAACACTCTGACTGACCTGACTGACCTTGCTTTTAGACTCAGTGCCAGAACTAGAAACTACCTCTAGCTCTTTCGCAGCAAACACTTTGTCAGCCATCTTCTTCAAATTCTCAGCAGTAAATTCTTGTGTCATGTCAATAATCCCATTATCAACTTTCTTTGACTGCTGCTCTTTCTCCTTTTCTTTTTCATTAGCTTTTTCTTCAGCTTCTCCTACTCCCCACCATTCTCTCTGTAAGGCTCCTTTTTCTTCAGCAACTTGTTTGGTGAGAACTTCAACAGCAAGAGATTTTGGATCAATAGCAATGTTTCCGTAGGGATCAAGATAACACTCTCTATCAGCATCCCATCTTTTCGCCTGTTTTGCTTCTCTGTATATATAACCAGCTTTAATCATTCTGTCTTGAGCTTTCATTTTTCTGTTGATGTATTTCTCTTGTTCGTTTCTGCTATCTCTAAAATGAACAGGTTTTGCTACAAACGCATAGCCTACTGCATCCTCCTCCGGTAACACATCACTCCAATCGTATCCCTCATCATCATGAATAACAGCAAGAGCTCTTGATTTTTCTTTGGGGTTATCTTCAAGCTGCTTCATTCTGGGAGGTTCAGATTTGTTCTGATGATAGATCGCCCTTTTGTAGTAATCTTCACGAAATGGATTTGCAGTATCATCAGCAGGTGCATTTCGACATTCACGTTTAAAATGTCCCTTTTGTTTACATCTGAAACATGTGACTTTTGATTTATCAAACCCAAGCTTTGTAGACGGTCCTCCAATTGAATGTCTGCCCGTAATCTCCATGAACCTTAGAGCTCACCGGACTGCACTAGCCATACACCACCTGATATCTATCAACTCCATTTCCTCTGGGTCGACCTGGTCATAATCCTCCTTGGTGAGGTTAGTGTTTCCAATCTTGCCTGCAACAAGGCTCTCGTATGATTCAAGCACAGATGCTAAAAACACCATTTGCTGCTTTGCAGATTCTTCACTAAAATTTTATGCATTCTTCAGATCCACAGCAATATTACATTAGAGTAGATTCTTCGGAACAGATTGGTTTGGAGTTGTTGATGATCAACCACTGTGAAAACCATTGCTCGGACTTTCTTGATTTGACTTGTAAAAACCTTCAACTGAGAAAGCTGTTTTAGGAGACATATTCTTAGGTATCATATCTCCTCTGTAATACAACCTAACATTCTGCTGATATGATGAATTATTGACTTTGAATGATTTCTTGAGCTCCAGCTCATGACTCTCCAGTCTTTCAATCAATAGATCAACTGTCACTTTTTCCGACTCGATTGTATTCTTCAGCATCAATGCAAAGTATTGCCAGTAATTGTCATCCGGCAATGAGTCAAACAGCTTATCAACAAGTTCTTCTCGAGAATAAATGATTCCATGTCTCGCCAGCTCCATTTTCAGATGTCCGAATCTTTCAATCATCTTAGAAACAGACTCATTTTTCAAACAGCCAAAAAGATTAAACTCTTTTCTTAACAAGTTCTTTTTGTTTTTGCCTATTTCTGCACTACCCACACATTTAACTCTTAATTTCTCCCAAAGATCTGTTGAATTTGTGTATTCAATCAATGCTATGATGTCGTCTCTCACAGAATGATGAATTAACGCAAGGCATTTTTGTTTAGCAACATATCTTTCTATTTCCTCAGTTTCTGTCAAATTTTCAAAATCTGATCTTCCCATAACGAAACCATTCTTGAACATTCTCCAACTTGGATAAGCAAAAGCTTTTAGCCATTCTTCAAACTTTATAGCCCATTTATTGTAATCTTCAATCGCCATCAACTTGGGAGGTTTGTTGTACGTCCCATAAGCACTCTCTACACTGAAAGTATCAGAAATAGTTTTCTTCGGACTCGGATTAGAAACATTTTCATTTGTATTGTTTGAAGTATCATCTCCGGTGTTTCCCGCGAAAGCAAACATGTCACCGAAAGGATTCATGAAATCATCCATCTTTCAAGTTCCTGAAATAATCAACAAACACTTAGAAAATTTTTTGAAATTTTGAAAAATATTTTCAAACGGAATTAGTTGAAGCGGAATTGCTTCAAACGAAATTAACTTCTTCAAACAGAATAAGGCTTTTCAAAAGATATTAACTTTCAAACGAGATTACCAATTCACGCGGAATACCAATTCAAACGGAATTAAGGTATTTCAAGCGGAATTAAGCCAATTCAAGCGGAATTAGCTGCTTTGAAGCGGAATTAGTAATTTCGTTTGAATGTTTCAAACGAAATAAGATTTCATTTGAAATGGTCAGCACTTTTCAAGCGGAATTAGACCCAAAGTGTAATTCCGTTTGTAATTACACTGATATTTTCAAACGGGATTACGATGACGTCAGCAAGTTCGAACAGATTTTCAAACGGAATTAACCAATTTTATCAGAATTTGTTCGAATTTAGGTCCAATATTTTCAAGGATTAGTTAAAACTATGTTTCACTTGATATGTGTGAGTTTTAAGCCATTTCAACCGTTAAATTTTGTTTAAATCATAAAAGAAGGAGTAGAAGTGTGAGAATCAGATGAAATCAAGCTGAATTGTTATGAACTCCTCGTCCGGAGCTCTGATACCACTTGTTGGATCGTCGTGTGACCCTAACGAGTCAATATGAAGAGTTCAACATCAAAAACAAAGGCGGAATCAATGTAATTGATGTAAAACAGCTTGTTCCTTTCTAATTATCTTCTTATTGATTGATTCTGAGCTTTTTACAATTCTGATAACAATTTGGCAGCACCTCGGCTCAGATACAATGACCTAATTCCGTTCCAAATGAACACAGCACTTCAGTATTTATAGGCCTTTAATTCCGCTTGAAACTGACTCAAACGGAATCACTAAGTTCAAACGGAATTACCTAATTCCGTGCGGAATTAGTTAATCTCCCTTGAAACTCTAATTCCGTTTGAAATGACTTCAAGCACCTTTCAAGCAGAATTACCCTAAAATATTGTTTTCTCGATTTCTGTGCCCTAATCTTATTTATGACTCAATACAAGACAAAGTTAACAGACATCTAATGCACCAACACCTTCATCACGCAAACTTTCAATTAATTACACAAACGGCTACTCTTGATCAACAAGTGGCTCATTTGTGAACATGATTACCGTGTAACGTTATTCAGAGGCTTATAATAAGCATGTTAACATTTCCAGTCCTTCTATAATCAAAGTTTTTGATTTTTCGCAAAATTAGTCCCTCAAATTCAACGTTTGACTTTATTAGGGCTTACTACACGTGTCAATACATTATTGGACGTGATTTTACGAGGTGTTACATAGAGATACTTCTCTATTTTCAAAATGCTACAACGAAAACTTCAAAAGGCAAACCATCATGCACAAACACATCCTCGCCAAACGAGGTGACAATCCAATCGAATGGCCATCCGATCGGATGACCATCCGAACGGATTGCAACCCGATCGACTGGCCATCTGATCGGATTGCCACCCGATCAGATTACCGTCCGATCCTTGGTACACTTGCATCGTTTTACCCACCGCTTATTGTTTATGCTATCGTTCTAATCAGGCTAATTCCGCTCTAGCGCTCCCTTCAATCCATCATCGCTATGAGTATACTCGAACCCTTTTTGCTTTATGCACTTTTGGGTGTTACATACGTTACTTATTCTAAATCACATCAAACACACTACGTAATACTTTAACGCTAACCGTCACCACATGTTATACATGACTTAATGATTGCTTGTTTGTTATATTTACACATTGATTGTTGTCTACCTGCCTTAGCAACAATAGTACTATAGTTTGGACTCAGCACCTATTCACTCAGGGGTTGTTAAGGACAATTAATCACATGATTCACAGTAGTGAATATGTATTACGAACTGCCTTGCGCAGTCAACCCGCGGTCATTGGTATTGATAGGATCATGTCGATAACTTACGTGCTTCATTTCATACGTTGTACGTGCTGGTTATGCGTAAACAATTTTGAACTCTATTATATCTATTAAACTTGTATGCTCACCTTTACGCTATGTGTATTGACCTTTACTTTAACGTATCTGGCAGGTGCTTAAGATGTTAAAATGCTTGGCTTGCTGTGAAATCGAGGCTAGGAAAGAGTCTAGAAACAAAGACAATTTATTTTATTTGAAAATCTGAGTTGTCGGAACATGTTTTATTTGTTTGAAGAATATCTCTGTCTGTAATAACTAGATTATCTTATGGGTTATGGTATGTGACATAATATTTAAACTATTTGGTAATTTAGTCGTTATGGAATTTCTTTGAACAATCTGTTTCGCTCAGTGTCGCGCCCCGATGATTCCGCCATCGGTTGGGGTGTGACAACTTTGAATTGGGTGCCGTTGTATTTGCACTTAAGCTATGGAGACATTATCTGTATGGAACCAAATGTGTGATATACTCAGATCACAAAAGTCTCCAACACATGTTTAGCCAGAAGGATCTCAACATGAGACAACGTCGTTCGATGGAAACATTAAACGATTGTGATTGTGAAATTCGCTACCATCCTGGCAAAGCGAATGTGGTCGCCGATGCTCTAAGTAGGAAGGAAAGAGTCAAACCTATGCGTATTAATGCCAAAAGCATAGAACTCAAGAATAGCTTGAATGAAAAGGTGTTAACTGCTCAGAAAGAAGCAATGCTGGAAGTTAACTTTCCAAGTGAAAGATTGGGTGCAACTGTTGATCAGTTGTCACCTGGGAATGATGGGATTCACAGATTGAATGGCCGAATCTGGGTTCCTATTCATGGAGGACTGAGAGACTTAATCTTCCAAGAAGCTCATAATTCCAAATATACAATTCATCCAGGAAGTGACAAAATGTATCAAGATTTGAAAGCAAACTATTGGTGGATGGGTTTGAAGAAATCCATTGCCACACATGTAGCTAAATGTTTAACGTGCTCAAAGGTTAAAGCCGGATATCAGAAACCGTCAGGTTTACTTCAACAACCAGAACTTCGTACATGGAATTGGGAGATGGTAACTATGGATTTCATTACCAAGTTACCAAAGACAAGACATGGGAATGATACAATATGGGTTATAGTTGACAGACTAACTAAGTCGGCTCATTTCTTACCCATCAAGGAGACGCATAGCTCCGATAAACTAGCCCAACTGTATGTGGACGAGATTGTATCTCTCCATGAAGTGCCAGTATCTATTATATCTGATAGAGATACTAGATGCACCTCTCATTTTTGGAAAAGTTTCTAACAATCTCTAGGCACTCGTTTGAATTTCAGTACAGCTTATCATCCTCAAACGGATGGGCAAAGTGAGTGTACGATTCAAACACTCGAAGACATGCTTCGGGCATGTGTCATTGATTTGGTGGAAGTTGGGATGATCATCTTCCACAGATAGAGTTCTCCTATAACAACAGTTACCATTCGAGCATTCAAGTTGCTCCTTTTGAGGCCTTATATGGAAGGAGATGCAGAACGCCAGTTTGTTGGGCAAAAGTTGGAGAAACTCAGCTATCAGGACCTGAGATAGTCCTTGAGACGACGGATAAGATTGTTCAAATCCGTGACCGTCTAAAATCTGCCAGAGATAGGCAGAAAAGCCACGCAGACAAGAGGCGCAAACCTCTAAAATTCGAGGTAGGAGATAAAGTATTACTCAAAGTTTCACCCTGGAAAGGAGTGATGAGGTTTGGTAAAAGGGGCAGGCTAAGCCCAAGATACATTGGACCATTCGAAATCATCGAATGTGTTGGGAGTGTGGCCTATAAGCTGAATTTACCTGAAGAGCTTAGTGGAATTCACAATGTGTTCCACATCTGCAACTTTAAGAAATGTCTAGCTGATCAGTTGCTAGCAATGTCTTATAAAGACGTACAGATAGATGAAAGCCTGAGGTTTGTCAAGAAACCTATATCGATTGAGGATTGACAGGTTAAAAAGCTTCGATGGAAGCACGTGACAATCGTGAAGGTGAAATGGGATGCCCGTAGAGGTCTGGAATATACATGGGAAGTTGAATCTATGATGCGACAGAAGTACCCTTATTTATTTCAGTAAATCTCGAGGTCAAGATTTCTTTTAAGGGGGTGAGGATGTAACACCTCGCAAAAATCGTACCCAATAAAGTAACGACACGTGTCATAAACCCTAGACGGGTAATAAAAATCTATTTGAAAGAATAAAAGTGTCAACATGCAAATCTTTGCCTCTGAGTGACCGTTCATCAAACTCGAGACTTTATGTGCTCATAAAATGCTCTCGGGAATGACTGATAATAATTATAATAAAAACCGAATGATCAAATATAAAAAGTTTCAAATTTTAGTCCTCTGATCAAAAGCTTACGGACCGTAAAAGGTCCAGCTTACGGTCCGTAAGGACTGTAACTGGGCGATACATTTCAAAAGCGGTTACGGACCGTAAAGGCTAAGGCTTATGGTCCGTAAAGATTGGTACTGGGCAGAAAAATGGATAGCTACAGGTTTGTCACCTTCTTCACCCATATTTCGAAACCAGGGACTGTTGTCTGTTTTTTGACACGTCTAGGGACACTTGTTAAGCTCTCCTAACTCCCTTAGACACCTGGTTGCAACATAGAATTCCCTCTTGCTCTATAAATAGCCCCAATGCTTTCATTTGCAACTTGCATATTCAAATTTTCTTCTCTCTACATCTTCTCTGGGATTCCTGGTCAAGAAGGAAGCCCTCCTCAGTTCAAGATTCGTGCTAGGACCCTTTGTAAGTGTCCATAGCCTCCTTAGTTTCGTTTTTGTATGTTTTAAAGCCGAAAGTCAAAGTTGTCATAATAACGCTTTGACTATCGGTTTAGACCTAAACGGTCCAGCCATTGTTCGTGGCGAATGTGGCTACATGATCGTAATTAAGTAGGTGTTAATCCCTCAAAAGGGCACCTCCTAATTACCACGTTTACTTAGTTAATTGTCGGGTCAAAGTAATTAGCATAAAAAGTCAAACAGGTCAGATTTTAAATAAATTCAAATCTGATAATGTAGAGGTTATAAAATATGTTTTATCACTTTAATAACTTGGTAAATTTTGTTAGAACATGTCTAGACATGTTCAACCAGACAATTCTAAGTTTAGGCTTGGTTCGCAACCGAAAGTCGCAAAAGTTGACTTTTGCTTTGACTTTCAATTCTGACCGAAATTAGCTTAGTTTCTTCATGCATTAAGGTTCCTTTGGGACCATGTTATATTGTAGTATAATCCACTGAAGTTATATTACATGGTCCTTTAGTAATCTGAGTTTATTTACTTGATTCCGTTGTTATGCTTAATGTTGACTAAAATGCCCTTTTTGTCAAAAATAAGATTTTTAACATAAACAACCATGCAAATAAATTACATTCTGATTAGTAATATTATAACATATTTTTACTTTTATAATCTGGTCATAAACTAAAGATATGTAATAAATCGCAAAACATGCCTTTAAAAGGACTAAAATACCCTTTTGCATGCAAAAATAGTTTAAGCATATTTTTACCTAAAAACTCAATACCCACTGTTATGATATCATATTTAGAACTAATTGGGATTCCAAGTCAGATTACTTACTGAGTTTATACATGGGTTTTGTATTATATTTATAAATGACGATTATGCCCTTTTCACACATAAATTGGGTTTTAAATGAGATTAACATGCAAGAACCTTTTGTTACTGATATGATATAATAAATAAATTATTTTTACCTTTCAAAGCTGGCCATAACCTCAGAATTTTCTAAACATCGAAATAATCGTCATTTATCGATTTTACGACATTAAGGTGCATAGTATGGTTTTAAACCATACTTAGCACCCAAAACTTGTTACCTACTGATGTTATAAACCATTTTTAATATTTTTACAGTAGGTATGATTCATGAACTCAGAATCCGAAATAAGTCCTTAAAACTGTGTGTGAAACGACCAAGATGCCCTTTCGGGACATAGTTTGGCCATAAATTGTCACACCCCCAAAATCCACCATGCGGAGTATCACCGCTTGGAGGTGTGACATGACCAGGATCGAGCCACCAATCATATTGAACATCGTAATTAAGTAAATAAGACCAACCACAATACGATTGGTGACCAAAGCTAGTTAACCATGTTTTGTTTAAACAGCGGAAGCATAAAAGTAAATCCAAAAGCATAAGTCCATAGTTTATAAGTTAAAGTTCAAAATGCAAGTTTAATAAGTTCATGAGATTTAGAAGTTTAGTACGGGACTTAACAATCCGTATTCCACAACAACCTCCTCCTCGTGCAAGCTCCATCTAGCGACCTGTAAGGCATGTAACAACAAGTCAACAACAAAGTTGAGTGAGTTCACGTTTGATTGTTTAGTTTTAAGTTGTTTCTGAAAAACGTGGTTTGACTTTCATTGGCTTAATTGCCGTGGGGGTTACCCCGTAGTTGAAAGTATGTTTAACCAGTTCCTTTTTCATTACCCAAACCATAACCATAATCAGTGGGGGCTTTCCCCGTTTGAACTACTAGACGGTATGATATCGACTACTATGCAAATAAGTTGTGCCCTATATCAGCGTCTATCATCACTGATAATCTGCCATAGTCCATTAGTACACGCCCGTCCTACCGACACGGTGTGAGGTTTGTTAAACCTAATAGCGCTATTAACTAATGACCCGCTCGCCATTGGCCTCAGCGATTAAGTCGATATAATGAAGAGGGACTTATTGATAGAGTTTTGTCTAGCTAGTTTTAAGGTTGTTGTCCTGCACCAGGAGGACGAACGTACGTATTCTGCACCAGGAGAATTCGTAGGATTAATAATGGCATCCTATCTATGGAGGATGGCTGTACATATCTTCCCAAGGGGATATGTAGATTTAGTTTTAAATTCTTTAACCCATTCCCAAACCACCGGGAATCCCATGCCTTGTAGAAAGTGTGAACTCACCTCGGTTTGCTCGGTTAGATTCTCAAATATAGCTAACAGTCAAGGTCGGTCAATCACGTCCTAATATGATTACCAGTTAGTCATTTAGTGATTTTCAAATAGAGCACAAAGTTCCTACACGTATCTATCACATAACATGCATTACTTTAACTGTTTATGCCCATATATACTTCCCATCCATTCCCCACTCATAAGCAAACATACGATAATGCACATAACACGTATAACATGGTAGATCATTCACAGATAGCATACTCGACATTTAGACACGCAAATTACAACTTATGTCGTTTCAGCTTAAATATTCAAAACCGGACTGTTTTCGGACATTTTAATAAAATAGTTAACTTATTCCAAAAATTCCCAAATTTTTACAGAAGGTCTTAAACGATCCAAATATTATTGTGTAAAAATATCGGGGTCCAGTTCATACCAATATTTTATAAAAATTCATTTTCTGGACTGAACTCAGATTTATCTTTTTCTGACCACAGTCCACGGAACAATTTATTAAAAATTCATCGTAAGTCCGATTTACAAAATTCCAGTGGGGTAATTACAAATACATCAGTTGTCATCTACAGTACCAGTTTCATGATCTAACTCTACACAGAACTCAAGTTATGACAGAAAACAAAACGCATATTTTCAGCAGAAAAATGCAGCTCTAGCTGCTGTTACAAAAAGACGCTTTAAAAATAGTAAACGAAGTCCAAAAATTATGTTTCTGGTGCCATTAGAACCGTATTTCATAATACATAACCCTAGACTTCATAAAATACATTTCTCGTTAAGTTACGGCCCTGTTACAGCCAACTGAAGTTGCCTGTAATCATTAAACAGCCTACTGTTTTCAGTCTTTAACACTCTAAAGCGCGTTCGATTGATTCCGTTAGCATGTTTAGTGATCACAACAATGTTAAACATCAATATTACAAGTAGATCAGCAAGTAAATCAGTAACATAGTCAAGACAACTTCAGTTTATCATCACTTCATCATGTTTCATCAATATTTCATTACAAGTTAGTTTATATGCAAGACTTTGTTCATGGTTCTTTAGTGTTCATGGGTTTTCATCATCAAACATCTATTAACCACTTAAATAACATAAAGAATGAACGGATCTAAGTTCTTACCACTAGCTCAAGGCTAGGGGAGTTTGAGTGTAGAAAAGTGATGGTTAAAAGCGAATAGAGAAGGTCCTTCCACTTCCGAACGCACCGAGCTTCGTTAATCACCTTGTTACAACTTGTGAGGCCCGTGGAATGCTTGAACTTGAAACAAAAATGGTGGTAGTATGATGGATGGTTGTGGCCGTGAATGGAGGAAGGAGGAAGATGGAGTTTATGTGGTTTTTAAGTGTGAGAATGAAATGGTAATGTCTTGTGGTTAATTTATAAAAGCTTCCAACATCTCATTGCATGAAGGATAATATGCTTCCTTAGTACATGGCACATCTAACAAAAAAATCAAGCAAATATTGTGTGTAAGTCCCATGTAACCGTCCCCATGGGTCTTGTTGGATTTCAAATGGTTTAGTTGCAATCTAGTTAGATTTAGTTAGGAAGGTTAAGTGTTAAGTTAGTGTGTTAAGGTGTGTTGTATAATATATAGTATGATAGGGTGTTCGGGGACCCTAACTAGCTTAGAAAAATAGGAACAATGTGTTGGTGCACTACATCTGTCGACTTCGTCTTGGATCGAGTCTTACATTGCATTGTACAGATTAGGGCACGTTTTACGAGAAAACAAGAGATTGTATGTATCTTAGGTAGAGGTTTCGCTGATATGGACTTAGACATGAGGTTTAGCTTATTCGTACATGGAGAGGTTTAGCTTATTCGTACATGGAGAGGTTTAGCTTATTCGTACATGTAAGGTTTTGCTTATAAGGGCATGTCCTTTGGAGCGAAACCACAAACACTATATATAGGTGTACCCACGAGCGAAACCAGAGCAGTGGTAGACTTTGTATTCCATACCGAAGCTCTGCCGGTGTGAAGAACTGCATGTAATCAAGTGTTAATCAATACAATCAGTGTTAAAAGTGAAGAATCAACTATTTCTACCTCCGTTTCTTGTTATTCCGCACCTGAAACGAAGTTGAACACCTCTGAATGACTCATTCGGGTCGATACGCGATCCTACAATTGGTATCAGAGCTCAGGAGGAGGAGTTCTGCAGAGATTAGCTGGAATTTATCTTGTTTTCTTGCTTCTACACCTTCTTTCATCAATTCAGAAACTTTTACCGGTCGGAATTCGCTCAAAATGTCACAGATCATAGAAAATTGGACATAGACAAACCCTGGAAAGTTTCATACTGAAATTCGGACTAAAAATGGACTAAAATTGATTCGAACTAGGTTTCGCTTATTCGTACATTGTGTGATTTCGCTTTTATGTCACACTGATTTCGCTTTTGTGACCACCAAGAACCCTAGTTTCGCTCATAAGTTCATTAAGGTTTCGTTCTTGTGTACACAAAGACATCAGGTTTCGCTCTAAGATACATCAGGGTTTCGCTCCAAAGGACATCAGCAGTTTCGCTCTTCTGAACATTAGTATTTCGCTCATTTGAACATAAGTAATTTCGCTCATTTGAACAATCAGGGGTTTCGCTCAAAGTTACATTGTAATTTCGCTCATAAGGTCATCAGTAGTTTCGCTTTTGTGGACTTCTGAGTTTTCGCTCTTGTGTTCAACATCTGATTTCGCTTATAAGGATCATCTGTTTTCGCTTATAAGACACTCAGAACTTCTGATTTCGCTCATTTGTCACAGTTTTTGAAATACGTGTTGCTAAGTCATCATGGATACTGAGTTCTACAACGCGTTTGCTACATCTTCGTCTACTCCGGCTTCCATTGCTCAGAACATGAATTTGGAAAACGAGACGGGAACCACCCAAAAGCCCCCGAAATTGATGAGTATTGAAGAATACTATGGGTGGAAAGACAGATTCGAGAACTGGGTTCAGGCAAACCATCTTAGGTCATGGGAATGTATTCTAAAGAAATATGTTTTGCCACAGACTGATTTGCAAGTTGACAAAAGAATATCTGAATTTAGTAATCAAGAACGTGATATGTATAGAGCTGAAAAGATGATAATCAGTCTACTTCAGCAAGCTATTAAAGAAGACATTTCCATACTGCTACAGCATGACAAAACTGCAAAGTCAATCTGGGATGCACTTAAAGTCAAATTTGAGGGTAGCGAGAATATGATTAAAAGCAAGAAGGCACTGTTAAAGAAAGAGTTTGATCTGTTCAGCAGTCTACCGGGTGAAGACACAAAGAAGCTGATTGAAAGATACTGTCACCTTGTGCGATCTATGTCAATGCTTAGTATAAAAAAGGGTCCTGAAGAGTGGGTAGACAAATTAGCTGATGCGTTACCACAAAAAGAGTGGGGAACTTATTTGATGATCCTGAAAAACACAGGGGTTTATGATGGGTTAACAATTGGTCAGTTTATCGAAAAGATTGAGGGTCAAGATTTGGAACAGCAGAAGATCGCAAGGATGAACAGTCCAAGTGGTCAACAGAATGTAAAAATGTATTACAAAGGTAGTGTTCCGGTTCCAGAAGCTGAGAGAAGTCCGAAAATCCAGACTGCATTTAGTGCTGGGGATTCTACAGAAAAGATTGATCAAAGTTCAAACAAAAGCAGCAGTAGTTTTTCATTATATCCGAGTGTTGTTAGTGCATTACGTCTATTGACTTCGTCTTGTATCATGTTATGTTATAGTATAGGTTAGAATAACCAGTGCACGAGGTTCGAGAATCGAAGTTTAGAAGTTAAGTGTGTGATTTCGCTTATATGGACACTTGGTCATAAAAGCGAAATCATAAGCTTCTGATTTCACTTATATGGCATGTCCATATAAGTGGAATCACCTCTACTATATAAGGTGCACTTAGTCATTCATTCGGGAGGCAACTTCCATAACTGTAACGAAGTGCTGCCAAAGTCTGTTCAGGTTGTAATCATTGTTATCATCAATATAAGCAACAGATTTAAGATTTACAAGCTGTTATCAAGTCCGGTTTACTGATTCCGCCTTGAAACTGGATGTAAAACTCTTCTGATCGACTCAATCGGGTCAAACAACGATCCAACAAGTGGTATCAGAGCAGGTTAAGAAGAGTTTAGCTTGATTTTGTTCTCATTCTGACTTCTACACCTTCTTTCATCATTTCAGAGAAATTTATCGGTCAAAATTCGCTCAAAATTTCACAGATCATAGATAATTGGACATTAATAAACCCTGGAAAGTTTGACATTGAAATTCGGACTAAAAATGGACCAAATTGACTTCGGACTTGATTTCGCTCATACGAACATTCAGTGATTTCGCTTATTTATCACTCTTATTTCGCTCATATGACCATCAGATTTCGCTCACAGGTGCAACAGAATAAGGGATTTCGCTTTTGTGTCAGGCTGATTTCGTTCTTGTGTCACATAACCTGATTTCGCTTTTGTGGCATAACATTCTAAGGGATTTCGCTCATCTGGTCATCACTGGGTTTTGCTTATACAGACACTAGGATTTCGCTTATAAGTCATCAAAGGGTTTCGCTTATTAGTCTTCAAGTGGTTTCGCTTTTGTGTCAGTTTGAACAAAGTGATTATTATCGTTTCAGTTTGCATGTGTTGGTGAATGTGAATATCTTAGTCTTTGTCGGCCACATTTATAAAGGGTCCAATCAGATTGATTTGAATAATTGCTGTTGTTGACTAAGTGAACTTTGAGGTCCTATAAAATTGAGTCTTATCATATTATCGGCCCAATCATAATCAGAATTGCAAGCCCAAGAATCACGTGAACAGAACAGGTGTTGGCCCATGTGACTTTGATTTTGTAGGTAAAATAGGATTAAAGTTGATTTGTTAATTGACGGCTACATTAATTGAAAATTGTTATTGCACGTGGTTTGATTCAAGTTTGCATGTGATTTTGCATTAAAGTCAAAGAATCAGCCGTCACCCAAAACGGATAACACATTTGTCATTTAGTACCATACATTGAGAAGTTATCCGTTCAGACAGCTCCAATCTCATCCGAACAGACAGCGTTGTCACGAGATTATTTTCACTGTTGACTTGTGTTGACTTACTCGATCGGATACCCGTCCGATTCATTTGTTTGATATTGTTTAAACTGATTGTGCTTGTTTGTTTGTGATTCCAGGTTATTCAAGAATTTCAAATCATGGCTAAAGTGTTTGATGAACAGGAAAACGAGAATCTTAAAGATTTAAATGATTGGACTTCTGGATCTTGGATTGATAAGAAAAATAAGAAGGATGTTTGGATTAAAAGATTTGAAAATTTCTGGTGCATGAAACATGGATCATTGGAGAAGTTGGATAAACGATTTGATGATCTGATTGATAAGTTAGATAGATATGAGATAAGGTTTTCAAATGTTGAAAAAATCTCAAAATTTGCTGATGCATTACCTTTAGAATGGGATGAATTTTTGAGTGAACTAAAAAGGGATGCTAGTTTCTCAAAGCTTCATTTTAGAGAATTCATCAATAAGCTTAGTTCACATAAGTTTAATAAAGAAAAAAGAAAAGAAGAGTTGATGTATGAGATGAAGAAGGATTTAGAAAAGATAAATTTGGAAGTGATTATCGAAATGAAAAAAAAGATTTTTTGTATGTCTTGCTGCAAAAAAATGTCATGAAATATGATATTAAGAGAGGTTGTTTTATTGATGAATATGCAAACCCTCTTGATTTTGTTAAAATTTTTTGTGCAGGAACATTCAGGATGGAAGCAAAGAAAGAAGATGATGTTGAAAAGATGAATGAAAAGTGCTCAAAATGTGATAAACTTGGAGCAGACAATGCCAAATTTTTGAGTAATGCGGAGAATTTGACATTGGAAAACAAAGCTTTGAAAGATGGGAAGAAAACTGATGATGAACAGATTCTGGAGTTGCGCTTGAACTGCGAAAAATTGAGATCTGAAAATGACAAACTTTTGGAGAATGTAGAGAGTTTGTCATCAGAAAACAAAATTTTTTAAAAATTAGAAAATGATTTCAAAATTCAGTTAAAGATTTTAGAAGATGAGAGAGATGTTTTTGGTAAAAATAATCTCGAAAAACAATGTGCGATAAATTCTCATCTTGATAAAATCATTCGACTTGAGCATGAAGCCGAAGGTAATAGAAAGAAAATTGCTGATTTAGAAAACAAGTTGAAAAGTTTTGTGACTTCTGCATCATATGTTTGTCCAAAACCGATCAATTCTGTTCCAATAAGTAACAATGTCACAAATTTTGACAAAGTCAAAATTGAAGATTGTGATGACAAAGCTGATGATGAAAAAGAAAAAGAAATGAAAAGAAAAATATTTTTAGATTTACAAGAAAAATTTAAAAATACTGTTCTGCAATCTACTGAAACAGGTGAATGTTCTAAACAAAAACCTGTTAAGAAGAGTGTAGAACAGAAACAAAAAGTTAAAAATTTGAAAGATTTTAAAAATGAAAATAAAAGCTCATCAGTTCAGTCATCAAATCATTATAAAATATCACAAAAATTTGTAAATGAAAACTCACAAAATGTTGGTAATAAGTGGTGCAGGTTTGACCACAGTGCTCAAAAGACAAATCCATCATTGATGAGGAGAAATGATTATCACCAAGCCAAACAATGTTATGATCTGAAGGTTTGGACTGACAGAACTGGATGGTACGAAAACAGAGTATGCTATACCTGTGGTATTAGAGGACACATTGCTGTTAACTGCCAGAATCAGTGGTTTGAGACGAGGAGATGCTATAATTGTCATATCAGAGGACATATTGCCAAAGATTGCCCAAGGAGATCGATGGGAAGATCGAGGGTTGAATCTCAGAGAACGATAATGAAACCAGTCAATGTCAAGCCCAAAGAACAGAAAGTTCAAGAACAGAAAGTTCACGAACTGAAAGTGAAGCTTTCGCAGGGGCAAAAAGATAAACTGAGGAAAAAGAGGAAGAAAGCACGAGAGTATTTGGAAAGGATTTTGTCTTCGGGTTCACCGGTTGGTTCGAATAAGAGTTCTGATGAATCGATTCACTCGATGGCAAAGTCAAGCAAATCAAATTCTTCAGATACAAATCTGAGGACAAACAAGAAGAAAAAGAAAGTTATTGGCGATGAATCTGGCTCATCAAAGTCAGACAAGCCAAGTTCGGGCAATGAATCTGATTCCACAAAATCAGATGAGCCACAAGTTGAGGTAAAAAAGGAAGAGACAGTTCCATTAATGAATGATGAGAATTTTCCACCATTACGAGCCGCAAACCTAAAATCAAAAGGTGTTGATGCTGGAAAAATGTTTAATAGCAATGTTAAACATATTTTTAGTAAGATGGTTGATGGTAAGGAAAAAGGAGTGAAAGATTTTTATGAAGAAAAGAGAAAAGCTCAAAATGCGCCTAAGGCTGGTCAGGCTTGGGTGTCAAAATCTGTTGGTTGAATTCCTGACTTGCCGGAGCTTCCAGGTTGGTAAGTGTGAAGCAGGTATCGGCATCATTTTTTGAGAAATTCACAGGATGGTAACTGTGATATTTCGTCTTTCAAGTGGTTAATCAAGGACACTAAGTTGTACTTGATTTCCTACAAGTGATAGTGGTGTTTGACCTAATAATGTTAAATTTTCAAAATGGATTAAAAGAGAACAAGGTGATGAGATGACCCCGAACCCACAAGTGATGGATAAACAAACTAATTTTTCCGGAAAAACCATTCTGATTAACACAAACTTAAGTGTTTTGAAATCATTATGGGAAAATAGTTTGTTGTAAGGGGGAGTTTAGATTGAATATGCCGAAACCCTCACGTCTGAACAAACATGATTACTTTCATCAGATTGAAAAACGGTTTTCAAACTGTAAAATATCAATGTGTTGTAAATCATGGGGGTATGTATATTTTCTGCAAATCAGTGCATGAGAAGCAGAAAATGGATGGCGAGACAAAGTTATCAGTATTGGTTGTCAAATTTTCTTTAAATGATTTTGCATTTTAGGGGGAGTAATGTTGTTAGAAAATACAAAAACATTTGAAAATTTGAAAAAGTCAAAATCATGATAAAATTAAAAAATTGAGTTTTTGTGTAAAAAGAGGAAATGATAGTACATCAGTAGAAAGTTACAGTATGCTAAAGAATTGTAATGATTAAATAGCGTTAAACAGTCTCACTGATGATATGTCGATAGGTTTTTATACATTTAGTAAACTTTTCCGGGATATAAACCTAAATTCAAACTTACTTATTTCGTGGGGAATACTACTTGGATATATAGGTAACCCCTGAAATCTCGTTTGAAAGGTTCCTCTTTCTGATATACTAGGTCTTTATACTCAATGATATCTGGGGTATTATTTCTGGACTTCTGCTGAATGGAAGTTCTGACCTAGTCCTTGAATAATACTTTCCGCAAATGCTTGAAACATAGCATCACCCTCAGCATATATGATAAGACAATAAAATTGCTTAGCAATGCTGTTGTAAAAAAGATCCTCTAAAGGGGACACACCCACAAGTTGAGTCATGATCTCTCTGCTGAACGGTAGTTCTGACCTGAGCTCTCATGATTCTTCATAAATTATTAACCCCTTACAGATATCATTTGTGTTATAATTACCTGTAAGACTGAATATTGGGATCTGGATACGGGAGTATATTCAAGAGGTGGGACACATGAATGAGTTTAAGTTCTTAAAACACCTAATTCGTATCCTGAATCAGTTGAAGTTTGTATGAAAATTTAAGTGGATCAGTATATCGACAATCTAAGTGAATTGTTTAATTCTTAAAGTGTTATTAAGCTCAACGGTACTTGTGATTTGTCAGAAACTGATATGATCCTCTGACGCATACTCAAACAAAAATATTGTCTGTAAATATGTTTGTACATATTTCTTTACTGCTTTATATTTTCAGAAAAATACAAAAAGATTTTGATTTTTGCTTTATTATCGACAACCGATATCTGAAATGCTGAGTTTCAAAATCTAAGTAAGCTGATTGTGTTTCTGAAAATAAAACAAGTTCATTAATTTGAAACTTGATTTAAAATCAAAAATTTCAAAAACAGTTTGTGATATCTCCAAGGTCATTAATTTGGACTTGGATGATAAACTGTGAGGGAGTTGGATTCTTTAATGTTGCTAGATCAATGAAGTTTGTTGATAGGGGGAGTGGATTAGAGAAGATTGATTGATAATATGAAAACATTGTATTTATGAATGTTTGAGTGATTGCAGATATTCCAGACTACGATCCCGAGAGCAAAGTCTAAGGGGGAGTCTGAAGACAAGCTTGAAGCAAAGAGGAGCTTGTAGATGGAAAGCTAGGCATCGATCCCAAAGCACGGAAGCTTGATGAAAGGGGGAGCCTGAAGCTGATAGGAGAAGAGAAAGATTGTTGGATGCTTACATTGTTACAATTTGAAAGAAAAGACAGAATGATCAAGACTGAAGATGTGTCATATTGAAGATTAGTCACTGAAGACTTCGTCAATATCCGAGGGGGAGTCTGTTAGTGCATTACGTCTATTGACTTCGTCTTGTATCATGTTATGTTATAGTATAGGTTAGAATAACCAGTGCACGAGGTTCGAGAATCGAAGTTTAGAAGTTAAGTGTGTGATTTCGCTTATATGGACACTTGGTCATAAAAGCGAAATCATAAGCTTCTGATTTCGCTTATATGGCATGTCCATATAAGTGGAATCACCTCTACTATATAAGGTGCACTTAGTCATTCATTCGGGAGGCAACTTCCAGAACTGTAACGAAGTGCTGCCAAAGTCTGTTCAGGTTGTAATCATTGTTATCATCAATATAAGCAACAGATTTAAGATTTACAAGCTGTTATCAAGTCTGGTTTACTGATTCTGCCTTTAAACTGGATGTAAAACTCTTCTGATCGACTCAATCGGGTCAAACAACGATCCAACAAGTGTCAATCCAAAGAGTTCATCAGAAAGCTTTCAGTCTCAAAGCACAAAGACAGGAAATGGTTATGTGATTCAGTGCAACATCGCTCTAAATCTTCCAGAAGGTCAAAGTTTTTCAGAAGACACTGCTAAAGACCACATGGCTCTACTTGGTTCTGTGTTGTTATCTTATGAGGGTCTAGTGGCTGGTCGAATCGGAAATCCTATGCTCACAAAGGAGGAGTACGATCAAATAGACGCCGAAGAGATGGAACTGATGGATATCAAATGGTGTCTAGCGAGTGTTCTTAGACGTGCTGAAAAGTTCAAAACGATTACCGGAAGAAATGACTTTCTTGATGCTCATGTATCTACTTTAGGTTTTGATAAATCTAAAGTTACTTGTTTTCGTTGCAGGGAGAAAGGCCATTTCAAGCGGGAGTGCAAGAACAGGGAAGCTAGTGGCGCTCAGAATCCGTTCGGAAAAGACGATTACTACCGGAAAGATATTTATCAGCAAGTTGGTCAATCACAAGATTCACAGACGGCTCATGGTAGAAGAATTGAGGATTCAAAAAGAGCGTGTGTGGTGGATTTTAACTGGAACAATTATATATCTCCTGATAGCAAAGCATGCATAGTCGATTAAGATGATGAGAGGCTACCTGAAGGCTTCAGCTGGAATATGTTTGCAGATGAGAATGGGAATTTTAAAGCTTTTATTGCTAAGATTGTCCGAGAACCAGACATGTTTGCCACATGGATGAAGTCTATTGGAGTAACTGTAAAGAGTGTGGATGAACAGTCTGTTGTTTCTGTTGAAAGTTCAGAAAGTGCTGATGAAAGTCTACAAAGTTCTGATGAGAGTGTACAGAAGGATGTTACTTCAGAAAAGGAAGTTGTATTTGATCAAACACCATCAGATTCTGGTTTATCAGATGCTGATTCTAAAAAATCTGTACAGTTTGATCAGTCACCAGTTGATAGTAGCAGTGATGATAAGGAAGAGAAATATATAAATGTTGCAAAATCTCATCTTTCTCCTGAAAGTTTTCATTTCTATTTTGCAGATTGCATGGAGAAACTGAAGGAGAAACGAGCTGCTAAAGAACAACAACTAAAGAAATCTGAAGATATTGTTCAGAAAGAGAATGTTGAAGGTGTTGCTGAGGAGATTGTTGAAACTGAGAGAGTGAAGGTAGAAGAGAAGGTGATTGAAGAAGAAAAAGTGGTTGAAGTGATAAAGACAATCGAGATTGAGAAGATTGTTGAAGTTGTAAAGCCTTGCGAGAAGTGTTTGGAAGCATGCAAGGGTTGTGCAGCAAAAGACGAGATAATTGCTGAGTATGAAAAGAAGAAAGAGCAGTTATTGTTCAACCTCAACTATGTGAAAGAATCTTATGATGTCTTGAACAAAATAGTAGCTGGTCTCCAAAAGACAAATTCAGAAAGAGAACAAGCACTAACTATGATGAATGTTTTGATGATGACAAAGCAGAAAGCCATCAACTTTTACATCGAAGAGAGTGCTAAATGGAAGCAAGAGTTTGAGACAGAGAAGATTGAGAATGAGAGAATTAGACATTTATTACAAAGTTATTCTAGTTCTGGTTATCTCATTGATCTTATTTATCCAACTATTGCAGGTATGGAAGCTTTTCAAGACGAGAAGCCGAAGAAAAAGAAAGATAGTGGTAAGAAACTGACTGTTAACTATAACAAGTGTCCGCCTCCAATTTGGGAAGGGTACTCTCCTAGAAAACCAAACGAGGAGCAACTTAAAAGAGCAGTCAATATAAAGCTAAAAACCGACACAACTGACGTTTTACCAGATAACATTGATGTCACGTTTACCTCGTCCGATACTGATCATGAGTCTGAGTTAATCAAAAAGGTGGTCGATCAGGTGTTGGATACTGAGGAGGAGTCTGAGTCAAAGTCTGAGTCTGGAGGGTCAAATTCGTCAGTCAACAGTCCAAAGTCGTCGGTTAAACGGTCTTATAGTAAAGAATTTTTGTTATCGAAAGCAAATTTGGATGATGAAGCATTTGAAGTTGCATACACTTTAAATGATTCGGACAAATTATACTCTGACAAAGAGTTTCCAATAAGAAGTGTTCGTTTTGACATGATCAAAAAGGTTTTCAAAATGACAGAAATTAATATTTCTGAAATAAAAGATTTAAATCTTACTGAAAAACCTAAAAAGTACACTTCAAGAGTTCAACAACGTCTAAACAAGAAAAAGGGTTATAATTCTGGTTCTGGTTTTCAAAAGAAACTAAACCAAAATCGTAGCTACAAAAAGAAAGGTCTTGGTTTTATTCCACCAGAAAATTATAAAAATGAGAAAAATTCTAAAACAAAAACAGAATTTGTTTCAGGTGGAAGTGCTGAGGAGGAACAGAAGAAACCATTCTGGAGACAGTCAAATCAAGAGTTTCTTGCTGAAAAGAAGAAGAATGGAACTGAAGTTTGTCACTCAAAAGAAACTAGAACCTGTTACAAATGCAATGAAGTTGGTCACATTGCATGGAACTGTCAGAAAAATGCTAAAACAAAACAGGGAGTTTCTCAGAAATTGAAAGAAAAGGTTGTTGATATTGAACCACCAACCGAAAAATTAAAATTTTTGAAAATTCAACTTATGAGGTTGGTAAGTGTTCTAAAAAGATTTTTTATAATAAGAAAGATAAAGACAACCAAGTGTGGGTCATGAAGAAAGTTGATGAGAAAGTTAGCAATGAATCTGGTTCCACAAAGCCAGAAGAGCCACAGGTTGAGATGAAAATTTCAGTGAATGATGATGAGTTTCCATCACTGAAATTTGAAGAAGTAAAACAGAAAGTTGGCAAGGTTGATATCTCGAATCAGTTTTACAAAGAGAATACTAAGTTTGATGTCGAGAAAACATTCAATGGAAGTGTTAAGAAAATTTTTGGGAAAATGTTGAATGGGAAAGCTAAGGGGGTTAAAGATTTTTATGCAACTAAAAAGGCAACTTACAACCCTACTGTGCAAGAGTTGAAAGCCATCAAGTCTGAAAAGACTTGGATGGAAGTCTGTTTCCCTTGAAGTCTTAGGACTATGCCGGAGATCCCAAGTTTGTAATCGCGGATCAGGAATCGGCATTTTTCTTGATAATTGATGTTTTGTGAATGAATTTTTTAATGGATAAATTTTGGCAAGTCATACTGCAGGAATTGCCGGAGCTTCCAGGTTGGTAAGTGCGAAGCAGGAATCGGCATCTTGATTGGTAAAATGGTTTGTGTAGAGGTTTATTCCTACATAGACTTGAATGTTGTGAATATTTTTACAAGAGGTATAGAGGTTGCATACATGCAAGTGGTAAATCAAGGACATTAAGTTGTATTTGATCTGCTACAAGAGATTGAATGGACAAAATGATAAACCAAACCCCTAACTTTACAAGTGGTAAAACCAACAAAACTTAGTTTCCGGAAAAATCATTCTGATTAAAACAAACTTAAGTGTTTTGAAATCATTATGAGAAAATAGTTTTGTGAAAGGGGGAGTTCTGATTGTTTATGCCAAGTGGATGGCGATTTGAAGCAATTCGATATCGGTTGTCAAGTTTTTGTACAGTTCATTTTATGTTTCAAGTGGGTCAAGTGTCTAGTAGTTTTCAAATTTACTTTAATGTGTTTGCATTTTAGGGGGAGTAGATAATTTCAGAAAATCCAAAAACATTAGAAAATTTGAAAAAGGCAAAAACATGATAAAATCAAAAATGAGTTTTTGTGTCAAAGAAGAGGAAATGATAGTACATCAGTAGACAGTCACGGTATGCTAAAGAATTATAATGATTAAATAGCATTAAACAGTCTCACTGATGATATGCCGATAGGTTTTTACACATTTAATAAACTTTTTCGGGATATAAACATAAATTAAACTTGCTTATTTCGTGGGGAACACTACTTGGATATATAGGTAACCCCTGAAATCTCGTTTGAAAGGTCCCTCTTTCTGAGATACTAGGTCTATATGCTCAGTGATATCTGGGGTATTATCCCGGGACTTCTGATTTTGCGGAAGCAATGGCCTAGTCCCCGGAGAATACTTTCTGCTTGCTTGAAATATAGCGCCGCCCTCAGCAAATTGATGAAACAATAAAATTGATAGTCATTGCTGTTGTAATACAAAAGATCCTCTAAAGGGGACCCACCAAAAGTCGAGCCGTCATCTCTCTGCTGAACGGAAGTTCTGACCTGAGCTCTCACGGTTTCGTACTATAATTTATTCCCTTACAGATATCATCTGTGGTATACTCACCTGTAAGACTGAATATTGGGATCTGGATACGGGAGTATATTCAAGAGGTGGGACACATGAATGAGTTTAAGTCCTTAAAACATCTAATTCATATCCTGAATCAGTTGAAATTTGTGTGAGAATTTAAATGGATCAGTATATCGGCAATCTAAGTGAATTGTTTAATTCTTAATGTGTAACTAAGCTCAACGGTACTTGTGATTTGTCATAAACTGATATGATCCTCTTTCACAAACTCACAAAAATATTGTTTGTAAATATTTCTTTACTGCATTTCTTTACATTAAAAAATCCAAAAAGATTTTCAGTGTGTTTTAGCATAAACTTTTGAAAAAGTCAAAAAGATTTTCGACAACTGATGTTGGAGAGCTGATTTTCAAAATTCCAAGTGCTAAACATGATGACATTGTTGTGAGGGGGAGTGTGTTTTAATCATCAAATATGTTTTGGAAATCAACAAGTGGTTCATCAGATGTGTATGATATGAGGGAGAGTCGTTGTTAGTGCACATGTTTATGAAAGAGAATTAGTGTTGGTGCACTTAATTTGTTAAATTCATAAAACTTATTTCTGGGTTAAGAATGTGCAGGAATAGCCAAGTTTCAATTCTGAATCTGAAGATAGAGTGCCAGGTTTCGGATTCTAAAGACAAAGAAAGCCAGACAAAGATCCTGAAGCAGATGTTGCTGAAGAACAAAGGAATGCCAGCAAATCGTTAGGGGGAGTCTGAAGATTTTCAAAGTTAAGGGGAGTCTGTTGATGAAGAGATAGAGAGAGAAAAGCCCAGAGACTGATCAAGACTGAAGATGTGAAGATACAGCATTATCGTGACTCGATAGTCGACTCGTCAACATCTGAGGGGGAGTCTGTTGGTGCACTACATCTGTCGACTTCGTCTTGGATCGAGTCTTACATTGCATTGTACAGATTAGGGCACGTTTTACGAGAAAACAAGAGATTGTATGTATCTTAGGTAGAGGTTTCGCTGATATGGACTTAGACATGAGGTTTAGCTTATTCGTACATGGAGAGGTTTAGCTTATTCGTACATGGAGAGGTTTAGCTTATTCGTACATGGAGAGGTTTAGCTTATTCGTACATGTAAGGTTTCGCTTATAAGGACATGTCCTTTGGAGCGAAACCACAAACACTATATATAGGTGTACCCATGAGCGAAACCAGAGCAGTGGTAGACTTTGTATTCCATACCGAAGCTCTGCCGGTGTGAAGAACTGCATGTAATCAAGTGTTAATCAATACAATCAGTGTTAAAAGTGAAGAATCAGCTATTTCTACCTCCGTTTCTTGTTATTCCGCACCTGAAACGAAGTTGAACACCTCTGAACGACTCATTCGAGTCGATACACGATCCTACACAATGCTTCTAGCATTATTTTAGTGTTTCGGGTAAAGTCCGGTTGTTCGGTTCGTTACTGTTCCGTTAAAGTGCTTAATTAATCCGTAAAGTGTCATACATATATATATTTTTGCAACGTTTTTAATTTTTAACACTCAAGAAAGCATACCGGACTATTTAGTGACTTTTCTGTACAATACTAGTATGTTACCATGCACATGTAAGTATAACACAGATATCAGGAGCAGTTAAATGATTCAGCACAGTCATCAAGCACTTTAATTTTCATTAATAAATTGTACGGAATACATGGAATTTGAGGGTTGTCACATTCTCCCCCTGTTAAAAGAATTTCATCCCGAAATTTAGCGCGTGGTTACTGAGGAAGCTAGTTAAGTTGCGTTATTTTCCTGATTTTCCTGGGGTGTCACATCATCCCCCCGTTGATTTGGAATTTCGTCCCGAAATTCTGCAGTAGCTTCAACCTCAGTAGTGGTTGCGTTTTTCTTAAACAGCTGGGGGTACTTGAGTTTCATTTGGTCTTCGCGTTCCCAGGTATACTCTGGGCCACGACGGGAATCCCAACGGACTCGAACGAGAGGTATTCTGGTGCGCTTGAGAATTTTAACATCTCGATCCGTAATCTCTACTGGTTCTTCGATGAATCGCAGCTGGTCGTCGATTATGAGTTCCTTGAGAGGAATTATGAGGGTCTCATCTGACAGACACTTCTTCAGATTTGACACGTGAAAAACATTGTGAACTCCGCTGAGTTCTTCAGGTAGATTCAACCTGTAGGCTACCTTGCCAATTTTCTCAATGATTTCGAAGGTTCCAACGTATCGCGGGTTGAGTTTGCCTCGTTTGCCAAAGCGTACTACACCTTTCCAAGGTGAGACTTTGAGTAGCACTCGATCCCCAACCTGGAACTCGAGTGGTTTTCTTCCTTTATCAGCATAGCTTTTCTGACGGTCACGAGCTGCCGCCATTCGCTGTCGTATCTGAGCAATTCTCTCGGTGGTATCTACCACAAGTTCTGGGCTAGTGATTTGGATGTCACCAACTTCTGCCCAACAGAGAGGTGATCGGCATTTGCGTCCGTACAATGCCTCGAATGGAGCGGCCTGGATGCTGGTGTGGTAGCTGTTGTTATACGAAAACTCCACTAGCGGGAGGTGCTTTTCCCAGCCATTACCAAAATCGATTACACATGCCCTAAGCATGTCTTCAAGGGTTTGGATGGTGCGTTCAGATTGCCCATCCGTCTGTGGGTGATAAGCGGTGCTCATATCTAAACGTGAGCCAAAGGACTTGTGCATTGCTTGCCACAGTTCAGAAGTAAAACGCGCGTCACGATCAGAAATGATGGAGGTTGGCACTTCGTGCCTTGATACCACTTCCTTTAGGTAAATGTCTGCAAGAGTAGAAAACTTATCCGTTTCCTTGATTGCCAGAAAATGTGCAGACTTGGTCAGCCGATCCACAATCACCCAAATGGTATCGTTTCCGCGTTGAGATCTGGGCAGGCCAGTAACGAAATCCATGGAAATTTGCTCCCATTCCCATTTAGGTATCTCTGGTTGTTGAAGTAGGCCTGATGGTTTCTGATATTCAGTCTTGACTCTCGCACAAGTCAAGCACTTACTGACGTAGGTTGCTATGTGGGCTTTCATGCCAGGCCACCAATACGTAGTCTTGAGGTCGTGGTACATTTTATCCGAACCAGGATGTACCGAATAATGAGACTTGTGTGTTTCATCCATCACAAGCTCGCGTAGGTCTCCATAAAGTGGAATCCAGATGCGTCCGTTAACATAGTAGGCGCCGTCTTCCTTTTGTTCTAGCCGCTGCCTCGATCCTCGTAAGGATTCAGCTCTGATGTTCTCCGCTTTCAATGCTTCAACCTGAGCATTGCGAATCTGAGCGGGAAGGCTAGAGTGAATGGTAAGCTGTAACGCACGTACACGCTTAGGTATAGTATCCTTTCGACTGAGGGCGTCGGCCACAACATTGGCCTTGCCCGGATGATATTTGATAGCGCATTCATAACCATTCAAGATCTCGACCCATCGGCGTTGTCGCATGTTTAACTCCTTTTGCTTGAAGATATGCTCGAGACTCCTATGATCGGTGTAAATGGTGCACTTGGTACCGTACAGGTAATGTCTCCATATCTTAAGTGCGAAAACAACTGCTCCCAGCTCCAGATCGTGAGTAGTGTAATTTCTTTCGTGAACTTTGAGTTGGCGTGATGCGTAGGCAATGACCTTGTCACGTTGCATTAACACGCAACCAAGTCCTTGGATGGAAGCGTCGCAATAAACCACAAAATCATCCGTGCCTTCAGGCAATGAGAGGATAGGCGTGCTACAAAGTCTATCTTTCAAGTGCTGAAATGCGGACTCCTGTGCATCACCCCAACGATAGGTGACACCCTTCTGAGTCAGTGAATTGAGGGGTTGCGCAATCTTAGAGAAATCCTTGATAAACCTTCGGTAATATCCTGCCAAACCCAAGAATTGGCGGATTTCTGTTGGTGTGCGGGGTGCAGGCCAGTTCTTGATCGATTCAACCTTAGATGGATCCACCTAAATTCCATCCTTGTTTACCTCATGGCCTAGAAAGTGGACTTCGCGAAGCCAGAAGTCACATTTCAAAAACTTGGCATACCACTGCTCTGCTCGAATAAGTTCCAGCATAAGTCGCAAATGCTGCTCGTGTTCCTCCTGATTCTTAAAATGGATCAGGATGTCGTCGATGAACACTATGACAAACTTATCCAGGTAAGGTTTGCATACTCGGTTCATGAGATCCACGAAGACCGCTGGTGCATTCGTCAGCCCGAATGGCATAACCAGAAACTCGTAATGGCCGTAACGAGTTCTGAACGCTGTTTTGGAGACGTCCTCCTCCCGGACTCTCAGCTGATGGTATCCTGATCTCAAATCAATCTTGAAGTAATAGCTCGACCCTTGCAACTGGTCGAACAAGTCATCAATACGTGGAAGAGGATAACGATTCTTCACAGTCACCTTGTTGAGTTCGCGGTAGTCAATACACATTCTGAAAGTACCATCCTTCTTTTTCACAAACAAGACCGGAGCTCTCCATGGCGAAGAGCTAGGACGTATGAAACCCTTTTCCAAGAGTTCTTGTAGTTGTGTGGACAGTTCTTCAAGTTCTGATGGAGCTAGACGATAAGGTGCTCGAGCTATGGGCGCTGCTCCAGGAGCTAGCTCGATTTGAAATTCAACTTGACGATGAGGCGGAAGACCAGGTAATTCCTCAGGAAATACCTCGGGAAAGTCACATACAATAGGGATGTCTTCAATTCTCTTCTCTTCCGTTGATGTGTCAGTAACTAGTGCCAGAATGGCAGTGTGGCCCTTTCGCAAACACTTCTGGGCCTTAAGGAAAGAGATAATGCCTACAACAGCACCACACTTGTCGCCATGAATCACAAGGGGTTCTTCATCAGTACGAGGGATGCGAACAATCTTCTCGTTGCAAAGAATCTCCGCTTGACGATGAGATAGCCAATCCATCCCGATAACAACGTCAAAACTACCAAGTGTGATAGGAATAAGATCGATAGAGAAGGTCTGACCAGCTAAGACGAGGTTACAACCTTTAACTACATGTGTGGCTTCAAGACTTTTACCATTTGCTAGCTCTATCGTGTGTTTGGTGTTTAGAAGTGTTGGAGTGCGCTTAAGCATTTGACTAACTTTTAAGGACACATAACTAGTATCGGCACCCGAATCAAACAAAACAGTAACAAAGAAGTCATCCAGAAGAAACTTACCCATCACAACGTTGGGATCGTTCCTTGCATCACCCTGACCATTCACGAACGCACGTTCCCTGGCTCTATTGCCCTCATTGTTTCCCTCATTATTGTTTTCGTTCCCCTGGTTGTTGTTGTTGTTCTATTTCCGGTTCGACTGGGGACAGTTTCTCTTGAAGTGACCTTCAGCACCACACTGATAGCATTCCTTGTTACCCTGCTGTTGCTGTTGGTTCTGTGGAGCTTGTGGCTGCTGTTGCCGATTCTGATTCGCAGGACGTGAGCTCCTACAATCTCTGGCTTTATGTCCAAGCTTGTTACATCTCTGACAATGATCCTTGTTGCACGGCCAGCTGTGGTGCAAACTACATCGTTTGCACTTAGGGTGATTTCCCCTGTATCCACCCTGACCTTGATTTCCAGAAAACTGCTGACTGGGGCTCCTGTGTTCATCTGTCTTTCGCCGCTGGGACTGGGACTGAACTGGAGTGGAACCCCTGCCCGAATTTCCATCCCACATGCGCTTTTCATTGCTGGGAGCATCAGTAGTAGTAGCGTTAATACGCTTGGGCAGCTTGCCCTCTCCCACCGCCTGATCGGTGAGCTAGTGTGCCAAACGAATGACTTGCTGGATTGTGGGAAGGTTGGCCGCACTTACAGACCCTTGGATTTCCGGGACTAATCCTCTGAGGTATAGCTTGATTCGCCTAGATATGGGTTGTGACATGTTAGGACATAAGGCAGCCAAGTCGTTGGACCTCTTTGTGTATGCCTCAATCTCTGATCCTTCCATCTTCAAACCATAATACTCCATCTCAAGTTTCAGAATGTCGTCCAGGTGGCAGAACTCTTCCTTAATCCAATCCTTGAAGTCGCTCCAGAGGATGGTATTCGCGTCTGGCAATCCGAGCATCTGAACTTGTGCGCTCCACCAAGAATACGCTTTCCCTTGCAACATACCAGTAGCGTACTCTACTCGTTTGCTGGCAGGGCTTTCACTCTCTTCGAATGTATATTCGATTCTCCGGATCCAGTGTAGAAGGCCGATTGTCCCTTCAGTGCCGTCGAAAGTGGGAGGTTTGCATTCTAGGAACGCCTTGAAGGTGCCCATGCGTATTTGAGGGTGCATGGGTTGACTCCCTGTTTGGGTTGCTAAGGCTTCAGCAATCCGTTCGTTGATCAAGGTCGTCAGCTGACCCTGGGTAATGTCGAGACATCCACTCATGATCTTCACGTCGAAGGGACACACGTAAGAAAGGTGTCGCAAGTGCGTAAGTGTGGAGTGACAGAAAATAGTAAGCACACAAGGTTCAAATAGCAGTTATCACATTAACTAATGCATACCATGAACAATGTACCATGTAACTAACAAGTAGGTAATATAAACATAAACCATATCACCTAGGATGTTGAGTCTTGCACGTGGGGCGAAGCGTCGTTGTGGATCGTTGAGCACTGTACGGGTTATAGTCTGGTTTTATCAAAAAGTTTTTTCCCCTTTTTTTAAACCAAGTTCACTATAACCAATGGCTCTGATACCAATCTGTCACACCCCCAAAATCCACCATGCGGAGTATCACCGCTTGGAGGCGTGACATGACCAGGATCGAGCCACCAATCATATTGAACATCGTAATTAAGTAAATAAGACCAACCACAATACGATTGGTGACCAAAGCTAGTTAACCATGTTTAGTTTAAACAGCGGAAGCATAAAAGTAAATCCAAAAGCATAAGTCCATAGTTTATAAGTTAAAGTTCAAAACGCAAGTTTAATAAGTTCATGAGATTTAGAAGTTTAGTACGGGACTTAACAATCCGTATTCCACAACAACCTCCTCCTCGTGCAAGCTCCATCTAGCGACCTGTAAGGCATGTAACAACGAGTCAACAACAAAGTTGAGTGAGTTCACGTTTGATTGTTTAGTTTTAAGTTGTTTCTGAAAAACGTGGTTTGACTTTCGTTGGCTTAATTGCCGTGGGGGTTACCCCGTAGTTGAAAGTATGTTTAACCAGTTCCTTTTTCATTACCCAAACCATAACCATAATCAGTGGGGGCTTTCCCCGTTTGAACTACTAGACGGTATGATATAGACTACTACGCAAATAAGTTGTGCCCTATATCAGCGTCTATCATCACTGATAATCTGCCATAGTCCATTAGTACACGCCCGTCCTACCGGCACGGTGTGAGGTTTGTTAAACCTAATAGCGCTATTAACTAATGACCCGCTCGCCATTGGCCTCGGCGATTAAGTCGATATAATGAAGAGGGACTTATTGATAGAGTTTTGTCTAGCTAGTTTTAAGGTTGTTGTCCTGCACCAGGAGGACGAACGTACGTATTCTGCACCAGGAGAATTCGTAGGATTAATAATGGCATCCTATCTATGGAGGATGGCCGTACATATCTTCCCAAGGGGATATGTAGATTTAGTTTTAAATTCTTTAACCCATTCCTAAACCACCGGGAATCCCATGCCTTGTAGAAAGTGTGAAATCACCTCGGTTTGCTCGGTTAGATTCTCAAATATAGCTAACAGTCAAGGTCGGTCAATCACGTCCTAATATGATTACCAGTTAGTCATTTAGTGATTTTCAAATAGAGCACAAAGTTCCTACACGTATCTATCACATAACATGCATTACTTTAACTGTTTATGCCCATATATACTTCCCATCCATTCCCCACTCATAAGAAAACATACGATAATGCACATAACATGTATAACATGGTAGATCATTCACAGATAGCATACTCGACATTTAGACACGCAAATTACAACTTATGTCGTTTCAGCTTAAATATTCAAAACCGGGCTGTTTTCGGACATTTTAATAAAATAGTTAACTTATTCCAAAAATTCCCAAATTTTTACAGAAGGTCTTAAACGATCCAAATATTATTGTGTAAAAATATCGGGGTCCATTTCATTACCATTATTTTATAAAAATTCATTTTCCGGACTGAACTCAGATTTATCTTTTTCTGACCACAGTCCACGGAACAATTTATTAAAAATTCATCGTAAGTCCGATTTACAAAATTACAGTGGGGTAATTACAAATACATCAGTTGTCATCTACAGTACCAGTTTCATGATCTAACTCTGCACAGAACTCAAGTTATGACAGAAAACAAAACACATATTTTCAGCAGAAAAATGCAGCTCTAGCTACTGTTACAAAAAGACGCTTTAAAAATATTAAACGAAGTCCAAAAATTATGATTCTGGTGCCATTAGAACCGTATTTCATAATACATAACCCTAGACTTCATAAAATACATTTCTCGTTAAGTTACGGCCCTGTTACAGCCAACTGAAGTTGGTTGTAATCATTAAACAGCCTACTGCTTTCAGTCTTTAACACTCTAAAGCGCATTCGATTGATTCCGTTAGCATGTTTAGTGATCACAACAACGTTAAACATCAATATTACAAGTAGATCAGCAAGTAAATCAGTAACATAGTCAAGACAACTTCAGTTTATCATCACTTCATCATGTTTCATCAATATTTCATTACAAGTTAGTTTATATGCAAGACTTTGTTCATGGTTCTTTAGTGTTCATGGGTTTTCATCATCAAACATATATTAACCACTTAAATAACATAAAGAATGAACGGATCTAAGTTCTTACCACTAGCTCAAGGCTAGGGGATT
This sequence comes from Helianthus tuberosus, assembly GCA_030545235.1. Taxonomy (NCBI): domain Eukaryota; kingdom Viridiplantae; phylum Streptophyta; class Magnoliopsida; order Asterales; family Asteraceae; genus Helianthus; species Helianthus tuberosus. The sequence continues at coordinate 75,376,662 of CM060449.1, read as the reverse complement.
TTGAGTGTAGAAAAGTGATGGTTAAAAGCGAATAGAGAAGGTCCTTCCACTTCCGAACGCACCGAGCTTCGTTAATCACCTTGTTACAACTTGTGAGGCCCTTGGAATGCTTGAACTTGAAACAAAAATGGTGGTAGTATGATGGATGGTTGTGGCCGTGAATGGAGGAAGGAGGAAGATGGAGTTTATGTGGTTTTTAAGTGTGAGAATGAAATGGTAATGTCTTGTGGTTAATTTATAAAAGCTTCCAACATCTCATTGCATGAAGGATAATATGCTTCCTTAGTACATGGCACATCTAATAAAATAATCAAGCAAATCTTGTGTGTAAGTCCCATGTAACCGTCCCCATGGGTCTTGTTGGATTTCAAATGGTTTAGTTGCAATCTAGTTAGATTTAGTTAGGAAGGTTAAGTGTTAAGTTAGTGTGTTAAGGTGTGTTGTATAATATATAGTGTGTTAGGGTGTTCGGGGACCCTAACTAGCTCAGAAAAATAGGAACAATGCCTCTAGCATTATTTTAGTGTTCCGTGTAAAGTCCGGTTGTTCGGTTCGGTACTGTTCCGTTAAAGTGCTTAATTAATCCGTAAAGTGTCATACATATATATTTTTGCAACGTTTTTAATTTTTAACGCTCAGGAAAGCATACCGGACTATTTAGTGACTTTTCTGTACAATACTAGTATGTTACCATGCACATGTAAGTATAACACATATATCAGGAGCAGTTAAATGATTCAGCACAGTCATCAAGCACTTTAATTTTCATTAATAAATTATACGGAATACATGGAATTTGAGGGTTGTCACATTCTCCCCCTGTTAAGAGAATTTCGTCCCGAAATTTAGCGCGTGGTTACTGAGGAAGGTAGTTAAGTTGCGTTATTTTCCTGATTTTCCTGGGTGTCACATAAATGGTAAACCACATATATATATATATATATATATATGTATATAGGACAAAGATCCGTTAGGAACCACCCTTTATTGCGAGAACCGTGAGAACCAATGTGAACACAACCAAAAATGCCTAAAAATAGCTAAAAAACATACAAAAAAAAATTTTAATATTTTTTATAAAAAAACCTCTACTTTTAGTAGCCAAAAAAAATTTTCATTTTTTTTTTTTTGCTACTAAAAGTAGCGATTTTAACATAAAAAATAGAGTAAACTTCCGTTTTGCTCCCTGTGGTTTGGTCATTTTAACAGTTTTGCTCCAATAGTTTAAAAATAGCCATTTTCCTCCCTGATCTTTCGAGTTTGTCGCCAGTTTGCTCCCTAATCTTTCGAGTTTGTCGCCAGTTTCCTCCCTGATGGAGTTAGAGGCTGGGAGCAAAATGAAGATAATTTAGAAAAATCAGGGAGGAAAATGGCTATTTTTAAACTATTGGAGCAAAACCGTTAAAATGACCAAACCACAGGGAGCAAAACGGAAGTTTACTCTAAAAAATATTAAAAAAATAGATTTTTTTTAGATTTTTTTCATATTTTTTTAGATTTTTTTAGGTTTTTTGAGGGTTTAGTTTTTTAGCATTTTAGCTTGGGGGTGGAGGGTTTAGGTTTTTGGGGGGTTGGGGAGGGGGATTTAGGTTTTAGGGGTTTAGGTTTTTTTTGGGGGGGGGGGTGGGGGTTTAGGTTTTTTGGGGGGGGGGTAGGTTTTTTTAGGTTTTTTTAGCTATTTTAGGTTGTGTTCACATTGATTCTCGCGGTTCTCGCAATAAAGGTGGTTCTCGCATGAACCTTACCCTATATATATGATATCCTACTGTTAATATTACATAAATTAAATATTTTTACAGAAGGTTTACCACCAGAACCATAGTTTGCATGAAAACCCCTTTTATAAATTATAAAATGACCAAAATGCCCTTATGAGGCTTAGTACGGTTTTAAAATCTTTTTGGGCATATTAGTTGATATCCTACTGATATCATAATATATTTTAAGCATAATAACTTATGGAACTTGTATATGACTCATCCGGTTACCCGTTTATGCTTATACGCGTTCGGTGTAGTCTATGTGACTAGTTTGCATAAATTAGCCGAAATGGGTTAAACCTTATCATTTTAACTTCAAATCCAGAATGTATTTAGTTTAACCATATTATAAAAGTCTCCATACTTGTTGGGTCTAAATTGCATTCCTTTCCGGTCATCGCTTAATCTAGCGTTTTATACCTAAAATCCTTCTTTAAACTAACCGGTCTAAGTTTACAACTTAAATAAGACCCGTTAGTAATTTAATAGGTTAATAAAACCTTCGTGTCAGACTAGGAGACCCGGTAAAAGTTACTTGCACTAGTTTGAGTACATTATACAGCTGAGTAGATAAATCACGCAATTAGAAGCTCAGGTAAATACTTTTAACTTATTTTCCCTTATACGGGCTTGGGATACGGTAAAATATTACCGCTTGGTCGGGTATGAAATCATTTAATCAGACTGTTATTAATAAATTACATAACCCGTTTTAATCTGTTTTGTTTGATAACATAAACATTGGGGGTTAATGCGACCGTGTCCTGGATATCCTCGGTTCATTTAATTACAAATGGCCACGACTTAACCACGGTGTGTAGGCATACACCTGACAGTTGCGTATGTAAAAAGGTATACCCACATTGTTGGGGATAACTCCTTGTGAGTTTATATCAGTGGTGTGTCGATTAATCATGTCTCGGCTTCTATCCTGGGCACTAAATGTACGACAAACATGTAAATCTGTATACAAGATTATTTATATAATTGTCCCAAGTTATAAAAGAATATTTGTGCCTTGTGCATCTAAAAAATCATTTTTATAAATGTTTTCAAAAGAGTCGGTTAATTGTATTTACCAGTGAAAATTGACGTATTTTCAAAAGACTAGTGACAGGTACTACACGTAATAGGCTGGAAGCTACCGGGAGTTAAATAGAGAATCTTGCAAGTTTGTAATGCCTTAAGTCTGTTGAACATGTTTTTCTATTATATTAAGATCCGCCTGTGGATCCTTTCTTTACAACCGTCTTATTTTACGCGTACTTTACACTTTCGGTTTGTAATAGTAATTTCTACCAAGACTTCCGCTATGCTAAAAACTGTGTATATTTCACTATGATGATATCAACTACGTCACGATACTCCCCACCGAGCCCACCGGTTTGTGGTTAAAATATCGGGGTGTGACACCTAATCTCGATTCAACCGCTCAATTGTGGTGTGCGAGTATTTTCGAAAATGTGTGTGTTGTCAGCCTTAGGAAAGGCCGAGTGGTTGCACGAAGCGGTAGTGTAACACCCCAAAAACGGGTTTGGTAATTTTGAACCCGGTTAAGATAAAGGAATGGGTAAAGTACCGTTAATAGTAAAAGTGAACCCATAAACAAAAATAACTAGGAATAAATTACCCTAGTGGTGTAATGTATATAAGTAACAAGATGGTGAGTTTTAGCCGCGTATGTAATCAAAACGAAATTTGAGGGACCAAAAACATTAAAATGGAAACATGGGTTTTATTTATGAAAGTTTAACACACACTTCGCATGTGTTCTAGATCGAGCAGGAGCTCCATGAGCTCAAAACCCTAACTTCCATCCATTTCATCAAATTGAAAGGCAAGATGAAGCTTAAATTCATAACCGAGCATGGATTAATGATCACCTTCACAAGGGGATCATAAGGTATGTCTAAAAACCTAGATTGGTGATCTTGCACGAAGTGGGTTATGTTCTAATCCGTGAATTGGTATGAAATTGAGTGTGAGCATGTGTTAGAATCATCATCTAGAACATGGATTATGCATGGTTTGGGTTAATTCGATGTTTAGAGGTGAAACCCATTAGTTATGGTAAGAATGATGACTTGAATCATCATCCATGTCTAGTTCTTGTTGAATGTTGATTGTATTATGGGGGTATGATGAATTCTTGTTAGATGAATTGAAAGAAATATGGTGTTGATATGCTTGATGTTTATGTATGAATGATATATGCTAATTAGTAGGAGGATTGGATGAATTATGTATGAGATTAGAAGAATATGCATAAATTAGTTGTACATTGTGCATTAAAAGGTGTACGCACACCAAGTGTTTGATGAAATGCCTAGTATAAGCTAGCATGTGAAATTAAACGCTAAATAATGGATGAACATGTGTAAAGTTTGATAATAACATGATTGATGATAATTAAACATGAGAAGATATATTGAAGAAGGATTTCGTAAGATGGGATAGTTGATGGTATGATTTGGGTTGAATTATGCATTAGGAGTTGCACTCTATGCTTGAATGATGAGGTGCATATCATGTGTCGGATTAGTGACTAAATGGTAATTTGGATATGGATATGCACTAAATGGGTAGTTTGTGGACTTACTAGTAAAGAATGATGTTGAGATTATGTTAAATTACTAGCTTTGAATGTTAATAACAATTGTAGGATCATGAGAGCTTTAGTTTGTATTGATTTGGTTGTATATGTGCATGATGTAACTTGATGATCATGTGGTTGAAAACATATTGCATAATAAGTATGAAATGTATATAGTGTCATTAGTATAGCCTAACATGATGACACAAATATAGGAGGTTAAGTCAAAAGTTCATATGATAAACCATTGACTTCTGAAAGTCAACTACGCATAAGAAGCATAACTAGACTTGTTGTCATAATTGTAAGATTTTAGAAAGTCATATGTTCTATGTTATATCAATATGTGCTATATAGAATGACATGATGAATTATATGAGCTTAAAAGGATGTGATTTTGAATATATGCTTTATGTTTGTTAGAATTGACTAATGAAGGTCAAATGTGAGATATGCATTTGTTATGATCGTTGATATGTAATATCTCGTATGCTAACAAGAATGTAAATATGGTGACATGTATGGATAAGCATTTGGTCAAAGTGACGCAAGCACGGAAGGCTCAAGGGTCAAAAGGACACAAGGAAGCGAACGTGAATACGGACGCAAATAGGTAATTGACTTCCGACTCACTTCTTAGTATGCATATAGAATTTTCATGTTCATGAATGTGGGGAATTTACGTATGGTTATGTAATGATGAAAGTTTTAAGATAAGTATTGATCTAGTTTAGAAGAGGGTAGTTATCTAAGTCGAAGGTAATTTGGTGGATTAAACGGGTCGAATAGTTATGTATAGGTAAGGTAGCGGTAATGAAATTCGTAAAGATTAAATACCCGAGGCAAGGATTCTTAGTCTAATATGTAGGGAAATGTTTTACGGACAATTAGAAACAAGTTTCAAGTGAAACGGATGCAAAACGAGCAAGTTATGCGAGTTTTGGTATTAAAATGGAAAGCTGATCTGGGCACTACCGTAGCTTACAGTAGCCACCGTAAGCTACGGTAGGTGCTGAAGGCTTTCTTTCCACCGTAAGGAAGTAGTAAGTCACCGTAAGGATTTTGTGGCCACCGTAAGCTACGGTAGCCACCGTAGCTTACGGTGGAGGTCAGATACAAAATAAAAAGTTTATGTAATTCTTCGTTTTTCTTCGAATTCGGACTCCGTGAACCCATTCCAAGCCTCGTTAAGTATTTATAATGTTCCTCAACCCTACCAAATGGCTTGGTAAGTTACGGGTGAATATGGAACTCATTCTTAAGATCCGAAACATACTCGAAAGATATTTTAAAGGCGTTTATGATGTGTGAGTAAGAACGGGATTTGTGAGCGAGTATGCGGGGTAATGAATTAAGTATGTGGGTATGTATGTATGTATTTATGTATGTATGTATGTATGTATGTATGTATGTATGTATGTATGTATGTATGTATGTATGTATGTATGTATGTATGTATGTATGTATGTATGTATGTATGTATGTATGTATGTACGTACGTATGTATGTATGTATGTATGAATGTATGTATGTATGTATGTATGTATGTATGTATGTATGTATGTATGTATGTATGTATGTATGTATGTATGTATGTATGTATGTATGTATGTATATATGTATGTATAGATTTAACATCATTCCAATGGCTTAAACTTATAAGTAATCATGAATAGGAGTGAGTATGTATATAAGTTTGTTCGTACATGTATTATTACATGGAAGTTTGTAATTAGGCTACGTTAGTAAATCATATGGAATTATGTAAGTTGTATGTGAGAGCTTACATATATGTACGTATGCATGTGTGTATGTATTATGTGACTGAAAGTACACATACGGATGTACGTAGGCCCGAAGTAGTATTTATTGTACACGAAGGAATGGGACTTGTATATACGTATACATAGCTTCAACACATTTGAGTATTAAGTTATTAATCATGTGCCTTGAGAATGAAATGAGATTTGCAGGTATACTATTGAAGTCCATTGTGAAGTTTTGGAGGAATTGGGATGCAAGATTGTACTCGGAAGGATGGTCGAAAAGACTTATACGAATAGAAAGAATGCGGCGTGGTTATTTAATTACGTATGATAGATTATGAATGTAGTCACCAATTTTTAATGATGGGCATGTATGTGGTGAATGCAGGTTGCATGGACTTAACAGCATTATGAAGTATAGGAGGATTGAAGATCAAGTCGAGAGTAAGGATTGTACGGGAAGAGTAGACACATAACTGGAGATTATATAGTTCATTGATGCGATAATCAAGAATGAATGTTCTAAATCTTTTTAATAAAGTGTTGGTTATTCTAGAATCGAACTTTCAAATAAGTTATATAAGTAATGATGAAAGAAATTTTCAGTCTTATATTTCCGATGCGTCGAAATTAAGTTATTACGTGTTAGGGCGTTACAAGTTGGTATCAGAGCCATGGTTTGAGTGAAATCAAGTATGAGGAGATAAATACTTGAACTCAAACCTGTGTGCTCTTGTGACAAGGAACCCGTACAATCCGAGACTCGATCAAGATCTAAAGGTAGAAGTAAAGGTAAGTATGTGCTTAAGTAAGTATTTGAAGAAAACTAACAGTATGTTATGTGTAAGGTAAGCATAATTTCTTGGAAATGATGATCCGTGAGTGCGGTCTAGGACCGGCATGAAGGCAAGTAATAGGACAAATTGACCCCAAGTACGTAAATTTAACGTGTGGGCGTATGTAATGGTATAATTAAGCAAGTGAAAGAAAATTTTAAATAAAATATTATAATGACATGGTAATGAAGTTTTGAAAATGTTACGCGTGCCGAAACTTAATTCTTCGGACATAAGGTGGCGATTACACGAAGACACGAAACTAGTATGTGGATTGTGTACCTGGCCAGTACACAAGAAACATATGACGTTCGTGAGACCGTGATGATTGTTACAGGTATGTCCGTTAGAATTAGGTAGTAGGTGGACGTGAGAGTGAAGAGAAATGTAAGACTTTCAGGAATGAAAGTATGAATGATATGTTAGAATCCGCGAGACGGATTCGAAACACGAAATGAATAAAAGTATGAATGACATGTTAGAATCCGTGAGACGGATTCGAAACATGAAAAGAATGAAAGTATGAATGATATGTTAGAATCCGCGAGACGGATTCGAAGCATGAAAGGAACGAAAGCATGAAAGATATGTTAGAATCCGCAAGACGGATTCGAAACAAAGAAGAAATAAAAGTATGAATGATATGTTAGAAACCACGCGATGGGTTCGAAACATAATGAATGATAAGAATGAAAAGATTCAAATGTATAAGTAATTACAGACTAAGCAAGTAAATATTCTTTAAAAAGCGAATATTATCCAAGTTATGTCTTAAACTTATATATATATATATATATATATATATATATATATATATATATATATATGTATGTGAATAAATGTATATATATAATATACAAAAATGTTTGTATGCAAGAATGGTTAAAGAGACAAATGAGTCATGCGGGTCAAATGGTAATCACCATTTAAACCCGATATATTTAATGTTATGATTTGTTAAGTTTTATGCTTATAGGTGAACATAATGTTTGGCACGCAAACCTAAATTCTGACAAAAGAAAGAATTTTTGAACATGTTATGTGTTAGATGTGTTAGTAATCGACTCTTAGGGGTCGTAATGAATGACGGGCTACGACCCGGACAATAATTTAAATATGATTGAGAAGGGTAAGTTTTGGCAAGAATACTGGGATGATGTAATGAATGTCTTGGCAAGTAAGCATGAAAGGAAAGAAGTAAGGACGTGTACTTCAATACATCTACTATAAGTAAGAAATGTCCGCTTGACCTCGAAAATGTCAAAATGCAAAGGTTGACGAAATAAGTAACCAGAATGAAGGAATTGCATGTAAGGGATGAAAAGTTGGGATGTGTTATAGCATGTATGTAGGAAGATGTAAAAAGGATTATAGGTGAGTAATCACCTAGTATAATAAGTGTTTGAATAAAAGGTGCTAACCGCCGATTTTGTAGATGTTAATGGTAGAATTTTGAATGTGATGAAACCAATCGAATTGGTGAAGGAATGTGCACGAGTGGAAGCCCATTACAAGGATGAATGAAAGCTGGCCTGGTACGGTTAGTACTCGTGAAGGAGCGGATCGATCTGATTTACGGATCGCTGAAGTATGAAATGAAATCGAGGTAAGTAAAATGTTTTACCTCATGTCGGATAAATATGAATTAGTAAATTGAAAACGACCTACGAGATGAATGATGGAATAGGTATAGTATGGTATGGAATGCTTGATTTTAACAGTTGACATAAGAAGAAAACTATGTCATTAAGAAGTAAATCTTAAAAAGTTTTGAGCGAAAATTTCGGGTATTGGTTAAACTCTCGTATGAAGAACCCGCATGACACGCTTGCTTATGCAAATTAAGTAATGCATGAAATGAGAGGAATAGTAATGTAGAATGAATGAGGTGAGTTGAAAGTAATGTAAGGGTACGAATAGTACAAATAACTATAGGAAACGTAGAATGATGTTAACTTTGGAGTTAAAGCGCGTATATGTGACCATAAAATAGTAGTTTTGTTGCAATAACAAAACAAGAACTAAATGTTATATGATATATGTATAGAATATAATCTAAGAGGTGGGATGAAGGTATTAGATCCGTTATAAACGGATCATACGAATGTAGGTACTATTATATGTGTGAAGAAGTGTGTATATTGACCCATTGCAAACGGGTCAAGGGAAATAGGATTACCATGTGAAAGCAAGGTATGGGCGGTATAGACTTGTTAGAGAAAAGTCAATTGTATGAATAATATATGAATTGAGAATTGGATGGTTACTTACAATTATGATGCAACTGTCAAAGTTAAACATAGAGGGGTATGAATAAATTACGAAGGGAAGATAATTAGTGTCAAATGGAAATGAGAAAGGTTTCGGGGACGAAACCTCATTTAAGGGGGTAGACTTGTAACACCCCAAAAATGGGTTTGGTAATTTTGAACCCGGTTAAGATAAAGGAATGGGTAAAGTACCGTTAATAGTAAAAGTGAACCCATAAACAAAAATAACTAGGAATAAATTAGCCTAGTGGTGTCATGTATATAAGTAACAAGATGGTGAGTTTAATCCCCGTATGTAATCAAAACGAAATTCGAGGGACCAAAACAGTTAAAATGGAAACATGGGTTTTATTTATGAAAGTTTAACATATACAAACACACACTTCGCGTGTGTTCTAGATCGAGCAGGAGCTCCATGAGCTCAAAACCCTAACTTCCATCCATTTTATCAAATTGAAAGGCAAGATGAAGCTTAAATTCATAACCGAGCATGGATTAATGATCACCTTCACAAGGGGATCATAAGGTATGTCTTAAAACCTAGATTGGTGATCTTGCACGAAGTGGGTTATGTTCTAATCCGTGAATTGGTATGAAATTGAGTATGAGCGTGTGTTAGAATCATCATCTAGAACATGGATTATGCATGGTTTGGGTTAATTCGATGTTTAGAGGTGAAACCCATTAGTTATGGTAAGAATGATGACTTGAATCATCATCCATGTCTAATTCTTATTGAATGTTGATTGTATTATGTGGGTATGATGAATTCTTGTTAGATGAATTGAAAGAAATATGGTGTTGATATGCTTGATGTTTATGTATGAATGATATATGCTAATTAGTAGGAGGATTGGATGAATTATGTATGAGATTAGAAGAATATGCATAAATTAGTTGTACATTGTGCATTAAAAGGTGTACGCACACCAAGTGTTTGATGAAATGCCTAGTATAAGCTAGCATGTGAAATTAAACGCTAAATAATGGATGAACATGTATAGAGTTTGATAATAACATGATTGATGATAATTAAACATGAGAAGATATATTGAAGAAGGATTTCGTAAGATGGGATACTTGATGGTATGATTTGGGTTGAATTATGCATTAGGAGTTGCACTCTATGCTTGAATGATGAGGTGCATATCATGTGTCGGATTAGTGACTAAATGGTAATTTGGATATAGATATGCACTAAATGGGTAGTTTGTGGACTTACTAGTAAAGAATGATGTTGAGATTATGTTAAATTACTAGCTTTGAATGTGAATGACAATTGTAGGATCATGAGAGCTTTAGTTTGTATTGATTTGGTTGTATATGTGCATGATGTAACTTGATGATCATGTGGTTGAAAACATATTGCATAATAAGTATGAAATGTATATAGTGTCATTAGTATAGCCTAACATGATGACACAAATATAGGAGGTTAAGTCAAAAGTTCATATGATAAACCATTGACTTCTGAAAGTCAACTACGCATTAGAAGCATAACTAGACTTGTTGTCATAATTGTAAGATTTTAGAAAGTCATATGGTCTATGTTATATCAATATGTGCTATATAGAATGACATGATGAATTATATGAGCTTAAAAGGATGTGATTTTGAATATATGCCTTATGTTTGTTAGAATTGACTAATGAAGGTCAAATGTGAGATATGCATTTGTTATGATCGTTGATATGTAATATCTCGTATGCTAACAAGAATGTAAATATGGTGACATGTATGGATAAGCATTTGGTCAAAGTAACGCAAGCACGGAAGTCTCAAGGGTCAAAAGGACACAAGGAAGCGAACGCGATTACGGACGCAAATAGGTAAGTGACTTCCGACTCATTTCTTAGTATGCATATAGAATTTTCATGTTCATGAATGTCGGGAATTTACGTATGGTTATGTAATGATGAAAGTTTTAAGATAAGTATTGATCTAGTTTAGAAGAGGGTAGTTATCTAAGTCGAAGGTAATTTGGTGGATTAAACGGGTCGAATAGTTATGTATAAGTAAGGTAGCGGTAATGAAATTCGTAAAGATTAAGGACCCGAGGCAAGGATTCTTAGTCTAATATGTAGGGAAATGTTTTACGGACAATTAGAAACAAGTTTCAAGTGAAACGGATGCAAAACGAGCAAGTTATGCGAGTTTTGGTATTAAAATGGAAAGCTGATCTGGGCACTACCGTAGCTTACAGTAGCCACCGTAAGCTACGGTAGGTGCTGAAGGCTTTCTTTCCACCGTAAGGAAGTAGTAAGTCACCGTAAGGATTTTGTGGCCACCGTAAGCTACGGTAGCCACCGTAGCTTACGGTGGAGGTCAGATACAAAATAAAAAGTTTATGTAATTCTTCGTTTTTCTTCGAATTCGGACTCCGTGAACCCATTCCAAGCCTATTTAAGTATTTATAATGTTCCTCAACCCTACCAAATGGCTTGGTAAGTTACGGGTGAGTATGGAACTCATTCTTAAGATCCGAAACATACCCGAAAGATATTTTAAAGGCGTTTAAGTATGTGGGTATGTATGTATGTATGTATATATGTATGTATAGATTTAACATCATTCCAATGGCTTAAACTTATAAGTAATCATGAATAGGAGTGAGTATGTATATAAGTTTGTTGGTACATGTATTATTACATGGAAGTTTGTAATTAGGCTACGTTAGTAAATCATATGGAATTATGTAAGTTGTATGTGAGAGCTTATATATATGTACGTATGCATGTGTGTATGTATTATGTGACTGAAAGTACACATACGGATGTACGTAGGCCCGAAGTAGTATTTATTGTACACGAAGGAATGGGACTTGTATATACGTATACATAGCTTCAACACGTTTGAGAATTAAGTTATTAATCATGTGCCTTGAGAATGAAATGAGATTTGCAGGTATACTATTGAAGTCCATTGTGAAGTTTTGGAGGAATTGGGATGCAAGATTGTACTCGGAAGGATGGTCGAAAAGACTTATCCGAATAGAAAGAATGCGGCGTGGTTATTTAATTACGTATGATAGATTATGATTGTAGTCACCAATTTTTAATGATGGGCATGTATGTGGTGAATACAGGTTGCACGGACTTAACAGCATTATGAAGTATAGGAGGATTGAAGATCGAGTCGAGAGTAAGGATTGTACGGGAAGAGTAGACACATAAATGGAGATTATATATTTCATTGATGCGATAATCAAGAATGAATGTTGTAAATCTTTTTAATAAAGTGTTGGTTATTCTAGAATCGAACTTTCAAAAAAGTTATATAAGTAATGATGAAAGAAATTTTAAGTCTCATATTTCCGCTGTGTCGAAATTAAGTTATTACGTGTTAGGGCGTTATAGGTAGTATGTAGTGTTCACGCAAGGTTGTGAGTTTAGCGAGTACAAATGAGAGCATAAAGAGTGAGCTCGCGCAGAACCCCTACCGGGTTCGCACAAGGCGGTCTGTTGGTACTTAGACTATAGACTAGGTCAGTTCTAAGACATCGACCCAGACTAGGTCGAGTCTCGCCTAACTCCCTATAGTTATGGCTCTGATACCAATCTGTCACACCCCAACCGATGGCGGAATCATCGGGGCGCGACACTGAGCGAAACAAATTGTCCAAGAGAATCCATAACACTATTAGTGACAATATAATTAATGTTCATGTCCCATACCATAAACTTATAAAGCATAAATAGTTATTACAGACATTGTTCTCAAAGACAAATAAGTAGTTCCGACAACTCAGATTTATTGAATGACGTTTCTAGACCACCCTACTTGATTTCCGTAACAAGCAGCAAACATAGCATCCTAGAGATCTGTCACATACGTTAAAATAAAGTCAATACACAGAGTGTAAAGGTGAGCATACAAGTTTAATAGCATATAGTATAGCGAAAACGATTTACGCATAACCAGCATGTAACACGTAGAAATGTGAAGCAAGTAAGCTATCGACAATGAAGTATGCAACCGACATGACTGCGAATTGTAGAATGCGCAACACATTATCACCACTATGACCATGTTAAGTAAAACCCTTAACAACCCCTGCCCAAGACATGTGCTGAGTCCAAACTATAGTACTATTGTTGCTAAGGTGTCATGCAAACAAACACTGTGTAAACATAACATACAAGCATTCATCGAGTCATGTATAACATGCGAGAGCGGTTAGCATTAAAAGTGTTTGCGTTGTATGTTCGATGTGATTTGATATAAGTAAGTAAGTAACGTATGTAACACCCAAAAGTGCTTTAAAGGAAAATAGGTTCGAGTATACTCACAGAGCGTGTTTAGTAAATAAACACTTCCTTGGATTGAAAGGAGCGCTTGAGAGGTTAGCCTAATCAGAGAACGATAGTGTAAGCTTTTAATAGTGCGTAACGGTGCGTCGAGTGTGATGAGGGATCGGATGACAAACCGATCGGATAACCGTCCGGACGGATGACCATTCGGTCAGAGGGTCGTTCGATGGAATGAGTGTGTTTGTGAAAAGTTTTGAACTTTGAAGTTTTCGTTGTAGCATTTTGAAAAGTGTGAAGTATTTCTATATGTCAAGTCATCCGGTCGGATGGTCATCCGGACGGATGGCCATTCGATCGGATGGTGATTCAAGTGAAAGCTGATATTCTTTGAATTTTTGAAAATTTTTTAAGTGTTGGAGTTTACCAATCACCTGGTCGAATAGTCGTTCGATCGGATGGTCGTCCGATCGGATGGCTATTCAATCGAGCTACTGTTTCATTTGAATAACTTTGTGAAATCAGTTAAGCCAAAAGTTTTGCGGTTAAACGGATACGGTATGACGACATGTCAAACAACAAAAATAACACCAAGTTTAGCTCAGCCGATCGGATGGGAATCACCCCGTTCGATCAGGCTCAACTGTTCAATTTGAAGTTTCATGTTCAACCCGTGAATCGTTCGTCTCTTCGATAGTAATCCATTCTCGGACCAGTTCTCTACTGGAGAATGTGTAGAAACCCGAACGAGTCCAGATTCTAAAGGTTTTGAGTAAAAAGTGAAGGACGTTGAAGAAAAGTTTGAAATAGTTTGAACATGTTTAGATTTAGACGAAATCAGTGTGAAATCATGTAGAAATCTGTTAGATCCGAACCGTTTTTGCTGAGATGAGGTCATTCAACAGTGTTCATCGGAAACTTGTGATGACGTCACCATAGAACAGCCCAAATCAGACGATTTCATGGTTAAAATGTAAGATTTGATGGTGAAGATGATGAGAAAGTGTGTGTTGATGATGAAAGTACAAGATTTGGAGTGAAAACTTACAAGAATCGCGAGGAATTGAGAGAAAAGAGCCTGAGAGTGCGTGGGTCGGACGGAGCTGTCACATCAATGAACAGTTTTTGTGACAGGTGGGGTATTTATAGGTGAAAGGGTGAAAGGCGGTGTAGGTAAAGTGGGTCGGATAGCCGTTCGATCGGACGGCCATCCGATCGGATGGTCATCCGGTCGGATGTCCATTTGATCGGTTGGTCGTTCGATCGGTTGGCTCACGCGGGTTAGTTTTCCGACTTTCGTTTCGTGTGTTGTGCGTTGCGTTTAAGCGAGTTGCAAGTAAGCGATGCGATAGTATTACCCTTTAGTTACACAAATAACATAATCAACCTAACAATAATAAAAGTAGTCTGTGTGTCGAGTTGCTATAAGATTGCGGTACGATAGAGTTGTGATTGCGTTTGCGAATAACATCCCAAAACATATAAGCACACACAAGTAAAGCACATAATAACATACACACATAGAACAATAACCATAACTGCGATTCGAATTGCGATGATGTGATAGCGTTTAGTATAGTAGCGTTTAGTTATGTTTATCACATTGTTACTTCACATATAATAAATCGTAGCTTAAAATAGCGTTAATTAACACATATCGATTATCGAGTCAGCGAATACAAGCAATAATTAAGCAAGAAATGTCAGATCTAAGCAAGACCTGACTTTGACTTTGACTTGTACTTTGACTTTCCTCCGAAAGTCGGATTGTTACAGCGAGTAAGCGTTGCGATGAGATAACCACATAACATTAAACAAGTAATCACACAAATAACACACATAACACATAATTGCATAAAGTAAATCTGCGTTTCGAGTTTGCGATGCGATAGCGTTGTGATAGCGTTAGCATAAACATGCGATAAAATGCGTTTAAGCGTTGTAAACTGCATTTAAAATGCGATAACTGCGTTTTGAATAAGCGTTGTGAATGCGTTGTAAAACATAGTTTAAAAAATATCGTTTAGAATTGTTAACCCGTTAGCGATAATCGGAATCTCGAGAGTACAAGTCAATTAAGCACGAAATGACAGATCTGAGTAATGACATGACTTGACTTTGACTTTGACTTTTCGGGAAGTCGGGTTGTTACATAAGCGCTATCAGAACTCATATTTTCGTCGTTTCAACTACAACGAAATTCAAAATTATATGAAGATCTCGCTTCATACAACTCGTCCGATCATCGCGAATAAGGATCTTCTTGATCTCAATTTCCTCTGGCATAATAAACTTAAGCTGACCTAAATGATTATAACCAAAACTCCTACAAAATATGAACAGAAAACCAACTATCATTCAGTTTATTCAAAATACATCAACAACAGAATGTAACAAATCATTCATTCAGTATACCTATCGGTTAAGCTCTGAACCTGACGGCTAATATTCGTAAACGTTGACATAGATCCTTTCAATCGAAGCAGTCAAACAGAGGATGTTAAGCTATGAAAGAATTTATTCAACATCTCATAATTGAACACAAAAAAATAGATTAGTATCAACAACATGTTTCAAAGTTGAAAACAGTTGGAATTTGGAGATCTAACTTACTTTTCCGGAAATGATTTAACGACGTTAAGATTAATAAATTAAAACTGCACTTGCCAAAAGGGTATCATCTATTCACAGACGACGATTAGGATTTCCGGCCATAAAGTAATGGTGAAGTTAAGAGGGCTCAAGTGCAGGTAAACAGAGAGAAAGGTGGGGGTGGGTTGGGTCGGGTCAGGTTGGGGTTGTTTTGTTTTTATAGAGTGGAGATGATGAATGATAAATTTGTCATTTCACATCCACTTAACGGAGAAAACTAACCGTCATCCACTCTAGGTACTATCCGAGTAACAAATTGTCAAACCACAGGGAGCTCCGATGTAATCTCCAAAAGTTAGGGACTATACGTGTTATTTTGCAAAACCACAGGGACTATCCATGCATTTTACTCTAAAATATATGAAAGTACAAAAATCTTTAATTAAAACACAAACAAACAAACATAAACGAATGCAAATGAACAAATGTTCACGAACACAATTGAACGAACGAGACCTCTGTTCATGTTCGTTCATTTAACTAATCGAACGAAATTTCTTGTTCATGTTCGTTCGTTTATTAAAG
Source organism: Helianthus tuberosus (assembly GCA_030545235.1). Taxonomy (NCBI): domain Eukaryota; kingdom Viridiplantae; phylum Streptophyta; class Magnoliopsida; order Asterales; family Asteraceae; genus Helianthus; species Helianthus tuberosus. The sequence goes on along the minus strand of CM060449.1, from coordinate 75,360,013 downwards.
GAACGAATATAAACGAACTTCTCGCCGAACGGTTCACATACTGTTCGCTGAATGTTCGGTTCGTTTACAGCCCTAGTTGTTATGATAAAATACAAAGGCTCTTAAAAAATAAGAAGTCGTACAAAGAGTATCAAACAAACTCCGATTTACCTCATTCAAGCGCCATTGGAACTGTTTTATCGAACTCTACAATGTGAGATTTTAGGTTTTCACTTTTAGATTTATAGATTGTGGATTTTAGAATTTTTGTTTATTATCATTGTGTCTTTTATTTATCAGCGTGTTTTTTATATATTTGCGTCACTGTGTCTTTTTGTGACTCATCGTGTCTTTTTTCCTCGACATTATGTTATATTTTGCTCGACATTGTATTATCTTGTGTCATTCATTGTGTCTTTGCACACTTCTTATTTTAGAAGCCTTTTTAGAATAGTTTAACTCAATTAACATATACACAATTTTATTCATTTATAAAGGCACGCATCCGCTAAAGATGTTACTTATCCTTTTCTAAAAAAATAATCCTAAACTTTGGTATAAACCTCAAATGTTATCTCAACTTCTCATAGTTGTATCTTGCTTTCAAGTCAACTAAAACGTTAAATTCATCAATTGTTCTTGATGTTTCTCTCTCAAGTAGCACCACGCACATAATATTTTGAGTTACCGGAAAGTCGAGAATTCGTGTAAAATAAAGTAATTATAACAATAAAAAAAGGCAAATTAGATTTAAATAATATCAGTTTTCTCAATTTGGCTGATAATAATTCCAACTCAGTTGTTGTCTGATAATAATCTGAACTGATCCACTTTTGGCCGATAATAGTCCGCCGTTAAAAATAGGTTAACGAAGTTAAGCATTTTTCCGAATTTCAAATGGATGTTTTATGGATTTTGATCAGAATGAGGATACGAGTCGATTTATGTAAAACTTACCTCGAAACGATGCTTCAAACGGCTTGATTTTTGTTAATTGGAAGTTTAAACACCCGAATTGAAGCACCGTTTTCGTCGTTTGGGACAGTATTTCGAGATAAATTTTACATCAATCAACTCGTATTCTCATTCTAATCAAAAGTCCTAAAACATCAGTTTGTAATTCGGAAAAAACTTAACTCCGTTAAGCTATATAACGCAGACTTTTATCGGCCAAAAGTGGACCAGTTCGGATTATTATTGGCCAATAATTAAGTAAGGATTATTATCGGCCAATTGAAAAAGCTGGGATTAATTAAATCCAATTTGCCATAAAAAATAATAATTATCATTAACCTAAGCTTGTCAAGTTTATTAAAAATTTGAATACAAAATTTGAGAATCAATATACCATTTTAGGTGTAATATAGTCATAGTTTTATTATAAAAGTGACTAAGCCTCTAAACGAATTAAATAAACACAACACATAGCCAAACAAACAAACAAAACATGTGTTCATATTCACTCAAAAAACCTTTTGTTTATGCTCACTAAATAGAAAACATAAATGAAATTTTCACGGAACGATTAAAGATACTTATAAACACAGTTTCGATTTATGATTTTTCTTAATTGGAATGTCATATTTGGAAAGAAAATCTAAACAAACTGTACCAAAATCTCAGAAAGGTTTGGGTCTCTCTCTCTCTCTCTCTCTCTCTCTCATACACAACAACTGGTGTGGATTCAAAAACAGAAAATAAAATAAAAAGTAGGGCTTTTCACTGGCGGCGATATAGCACGCACGGTGGCACTCTTCATCTTATCTGTAAGTCTCATCTCTTCAAATCTCCATTTTCACTTCTTCACTAACTTACCCACTATTCGGATCTCTAACAAACCCCTCACCTAAATTCCCATCCGAAACACTCTCCTTTCGCTAAATAAATCCAACAAGCCGTCGATCTATTGTTTGATCTGTATGTCTTTCACCGTTTTTATGTGATTTATTCAACTTAGGGTCTGCCATTCTGTTGTTTGTTTCAACTGCTACCTTTTGATTTTTGTTTCATCATTTAGGGTTTCTGAATTTTGGAAATTGTTGTTTTAGGTTTTTGGACAACATGTGTAGCTTGATAGATTATTAACCTGACTCTAGATTTTTGTTGTGGCTTTTAGTTTTGGTCTTACCTTTTCGAGTCGAAAGGTTTTGAGATGGTGAGTTTTTGGAGTCGAGATTCGGCTTGATTGGTTCTTCGATAAAGGATATGGTTTATATAGGCGCGCTCATTGTCTTGTACTGATCGTTAAATGGCTTGTTTTTACCAAAAAACAAAGTATTGGTTCGGTTAGGCCTTAGGGTTTATAAGGAGTTTTACCTTCTCGCTGCCTCTACGATTTGAGGTACCAATAGTTTAGCAAGAAAGTTCCCGTTGATAGGTGTTTAGTCATACTTTATTTATCTGTTGCTACAGTGAGTTCTTGTTGTGTTACCTTCTGTTAGATCGTAGATAGACAATCAGTTAATGAGTATATAAAAGGAGTCGATAGGGTTTTTATGGACTTGATGATGGAATTGTAACCTTTCAGTTGGAGGCATAGTTGTCAATAGCGGTCACAATAGTCGCTATAGTGAATAGCATAGTGTATAGGTTGAAGGTCGCTACAAGGTATGTAGCCATAAATAGCGGGATTTCAGTTTTTTTTTTATTTTCCTTTAAATATAAATAGCGATCAAATATAGCTATAAAATAGCCAGATTTTAGGTTTTTGTTAAATGTACATGTAAAATAGCGTGCGTATATACTCGGGTATTTTGATATAATATACATATAATTTCTTTTTAAATTCTTTTCTAGTGTAGCGCCCGCTATTTATCGCTATTCGCTATGTAGCATATAGGTACCTTATCGCTATTTGTTGCTATTCGCCATTAACAACTATGGTTGGAGGATTGGCATAGAATTTGTTGATATGGTAAAATATCATGTTTTCCTTCTAAAAGTGGTTCATTTTAGGATTTTTTTTTTAAGTTTTAGCAACTGGAGGGTCGGTGGACCTTCTTGACCGACATTGCTAGCGGTTACATTAATGCAGTTTGGATCTTCATTATAATGGTTCAATAGGGCGTTAGACTCGTGGTTCAAGTTTGTTTAGATAACATAGCAATTTTAGTATTTCCATATCTGATGCACTATTACAAGAAGTAACTCAGGGATTCATATATATCTATATCGTTATTATGTTACCGTATTCTCTATGTCGTAATATGTAATTGTATTATTAGGGAAAACTAGCAACTATATTATTAGTATTACCATAAGTGTTTACTTCTATATAGAAGAAACCAGTAGAAAATGGATGGTATGCTTCATTTAATTATCGATTTAGGTTTGAATTGAGCAACACCAGGAGACAAACCTCTCGAAAGGAGAATAATCTTGTATATTATTGGTTTTTTCCGTATATTATTGGTTTTTTTTGTATATTATTGTTTTTTTAATAACATTAATGCTATTATTTTGTTCCTATAGTAGGGTTATCCCATTAATGAGATCAAATCACCTAATGATCAGCTAGTAATTTATTTGTACAACTTGTGATTTATTGGTTTTGAATCTGACTGCTGGCGACTTCGCGCTTGTGATGCAGGAAAGGATGATCATAAGTACTTAAAATCAGAATTTAATTTCACTCCTTTTAAGCGGAATCAGGATGGATGATGCCGGGCACCGTGAAAACGGGCGACATAGAATAGATTACTACAAAGGTGTTCACCCTCAGGTAAGAAATTAATATCTTAAATGACTGCTAGCTCTTGTAAGTTTTAGTATAATTTGTTTTAATTCTTTGTGTTAATTGTAGTGGAATGTGATGCCTCAATACCAAATGAAGGATCAAAACGCCATGATGATGAATAGGAAAATCATGCACATCGTTTCCGAAAGAGACACCGCCATTGAAGAACGGGACCGAGCTTTATTGGAGAAGAAAGCGGCGTTAGAAGAACGCGACATGGCAATCCAGCAGCGGGATACCGCAATTGCCGACAGAAACGACGCGATTAGAGAAAGAGACAATGCAATCGCCGCCTTACGGTTCCAAGAAACCACCATGAACTCCCACCTCCAACGAAAGCGGGGTCATCACAACCACCACCATCATACCCAACCATCTTATATGATGGACCCACATGTAACCGAAGCACTCCCGATAACCGCTGTTCCAGGTGAGCCTGTTCACAAGTCAAAGATAACAAAGGAGATCAAACCTCGTGGCGGCAGCGGTGGTGGTGGTGGCAGCGGCAGTTCGTCACGGTCTAAAAAACAGAAGAAAGTCGGTGAGGATTTGAACCGGAACGTAACGACAGACGGTTCGAAAGCCAAGTGGGATGCTCAAGAGTTTGGATTAATGGATCAGATCAGTTTTGACGAGTCGACAATGCCAATTCCGATCTGCTCGTGCACCGGTGTGGCACGGCAGTGCTACAAATGGGGTAGCGGCGGGTGGCAGTCGTCATGTTGCACCACCACTTTATCGGTTTATCCACTACCCCAGATGCCTAACAAACGACATTCTCGAATGGGTGGACGGAAAATGAGTGGGACGGTTTTCACCAGATTGATCAGTCGACTCGCATCGCAAGGTCATGATCTGTCTGCACCTGTTGACCTAAAAAACTACTGGGCGAAACATGGTACGAATCGCTACATTACTATCAAGTGAAATGACGGGTTTACCCTTTAGCAGAAGGTAGAAGCAGTTTTTTTTTGGGTAGAAAGATTGTGCTTTGCTTTTGATAAGGGAGTCTGTTTAGTGGTGAAACGTGTAGGTTTTATTTTTCTTAGTTATGGATTGTATGCAAGTGTTTTGCTGCATTGTTACTATTGTAGCTGGGCTGTTTTCTGTTTAATATAAATCTCCAGCCCAAATTTTCAAGATTTTTTAGTTGCATATTCGACTGAATGATCCCGGCTTCTTTGGGTATGGCCTGGTTTATCGGTATTTTGGATTGTAAAACTTCGATTCTCGGCCAACCTTCACGAATGGCATTATGGGTGGGTGGATCCAGATGCAACCACTGCGAAGTGGGTCGGTCTTCCTCGCCCTATCACACAGCAACTCCCCGCACGGTAACCACTTTCTTCACCTCCCTGAGTTCGAGTCCAAGTGGCACGTGTTGAGGCCTTCACCCTCTTTTTCCGCCCTCTCTTCCTTCTGGGATGCCCTCCGCTTGGCCTAATAAACAATCTCTTGGAAACTAATTATAAGTGAGACGGATTGAGTTGGCAAACATGAATCAACTGAACAAGTTTGAAGGGTTCACCAAAGGCAGAGTGATCATGAACTTTATTACTAGCCTACTAGGTTTAGCTAGGCTTGTGAGCCTAACAAGTATATAAAAATAGTATCATTTATCAAATCAGGCCGTACCTAGCCACCTAGGGGCTTTTAGATCTAGCCAGCGGCTTAGGACCTCCAAAAAATAGTGTCTCTAAATATTTTAGAAATCTTTATATAGTATAGAAATCTTTATATAGCATGTGTATTATGTATTAATACGGCTCAAATAAATAACTAATTTTCAAATAAAAGAGCCTAATTCCAACTCTAAGCAATATGCAATTCGTATTTAATTTAGGTCGCCATTGTCATTCTCACTAAGGTGTTGTTTGTTTTTTCTGAGGTAAAACGTCTGCAGTCTGCGGACCACATCTGCAGACATCTGTAGCAGAAGTGTTGGACCAGATGTCTGCAGTCTGCAAGAAGAAGATTGTTTTTTTTTACTTCTGCAACCTGCTGAAATAAACAGAAATATAAATAAACTGATTTATTAAACTTAAAAGAGTTTTTCAACATTCAAACTTAAATAATAGTTATACAATACTTAAATAATATTCATAAAAAAGACAATAACATTTTTTTAAATCATTGTATCCGTGCTTTGCATCAACTGTTCAGCAATCTCATGTCGTAACTGAGTCATATATTCTCGATCCGATGCAGTACCATGTGCTTCAACCTCGTCTTCATCAGCATTAACGTGCACTTGCCTATTATGCACCGAAACATTGGGTTGATCGTATTCTGTAAACAATTCATCGCTCAAACCCTCTTTCCTTATAAAATTATGTAGTGCGAAACATGCAATGGTAATGTTCCTTTGTGTAACCAATGGAAATGGTGTCATCCTCTTCAAAATAGGGAATCTTGCTTTCAAGACACCAAAAGCACGCTCAATTACGTTCCGAAGTCTTGCATGAGCATGGTTAAATTTCTCTTTATTAGTCAATGCCCGTCTTCGGCGAAAATCTCCTAGCCAATACCTCACATTACGATATGGAGCCATAAATCCCCGTATGTGTGCATACGCAACATCACAAATATAATACTCGTCTGTAAAGATATACAATTATTTAGAAAAGTAAACCAAGTGATAAATATTTAACAAAACATAAACATACCTTGTGGTGGAAACGGGAATGGTGCATCTGGATCTGATAATGCCTCTGATAATATTCTTGCATCATGTGCTACACCTTCCCAGCTGGCCACGACGAACGTAAAAATCATGTTGAAGTCACAAATTGCTAATACGTTTTGATAACAATCTCCTTTTCCTCTTCCTCTATATAAATCTTGTTTACTAGTAGGGACAACAACATGTATTAAAGTTCAATCTAGTGCACCAACCGCTCCTTTAAAAACCCTTCGTAGCCTCTTGTTATGTCCCGGTATGTTTGGATTAGGATTGAAAGAAGTTGGTACTATCATTTCTTTGGCAAAAAGCATCATTTTATCCAAGACTTCATAAAAATATTTATGAATTGTTTGCTTTGAGTGTTGAAATCTACGCTTGATAACTACATATCGTTGATTATGACCGATTATCATCAAAAACATAGCCATCTTCTCCTCAACCAATACATGTTTACTATCCTCTAACGAATAATTTACTCTAAAATGTGCACATAGTCGGACAAATGATTCACGAGACATACGTAGAAGTTCAATGCATTGTTTGGGATTTCCTGTCAATAACTCTAACGTGTATTTATGTCCCGTCATACGCGAATCATTGTCTCGCACTCGTTTTAAACCTCTTTTTCAAAAAAAAAACTGGACATACAAGTACATAAGAATAACGGGAAGTAATTTCTTATTATAATTCATTATGAACCTGTTTTAACAATTATAAACAACCAAAAGCATAAGTTCTGGAAAAGGCAATGGAACTGTCTTCAATGATGCAGCCTTCGGATGCCCCTAAACCCAAAGTAAAAAAAATATTGTTATAAACTTTTTTTTAGGATTATGTTTAAAATTTATATAAATGAACATATCTTCTTAAATTCTTCCCCTTCCTCGTTTGTTAAGGTAAAAGTATTTGTTTGAGGGTTGTATATGTTGCCGGTTTTGTTTTTCAAATACACCCAACCTACGTATTTGGCTTTAAGATTATCATATGCATTCTTCATTTGTTTTTGAGGTAAATCCAAGCCAAACTTTTCCTTAAGAACTTTTCCTAGTTTATTCCACGAGTCTTTATGCAAACTCAAGCCTTTTCTACCCACCGTGTTTATCTCTTCAATGCATGTCTCTAATAAGCATTTTAGATGGTCGTTTGACCGTTGTTGTTTCTCTCCCATTTCTACTAATCATGTCAATCCATAACAAACACAAAAACACTAATCAAACAATTTATCAAGATGAACAACAATTGTAATCAAAGAAACACAAACTCTAATAAAACAATCTATCACAATGAACAACAATTATATTTAAACAAACAAAATCCTTTATTAAACGATTCATCAATAAGCATAAGCTTGAAGATAGCGCGTTGTTTGTGTTTTTATTGAAGTAAGCCTTTCAAAAAAAAATCAATAAGCATAAGCGAAGCGAAATATTCCAAAACACCCAACATCTATATTCCAAAACATCTATGTACCAAAACATCTATAAGCATAACCGAAATTCTGCCAAGAACTAACTTTAATACATCTTAAACTACACATGAATTTAACAAAAATTATCAATACCTAACCACCAAAACTACACAAATTTAACAAAAAAACAGCCAAGAACTAAACCTAATATCTCAATCATAACATTTACTAAACTATTACAATGAAATAACCAAAAATCGAACAAATTACCTTAGATGTTGGAGGAGGAGTGGAGATAAAAGGTTTGCGGCGGTGGAGGGGGTGGAGATCGAGGGCTGCGCCGGTGGAGGGGGTGGAGCACGACGGCAAAATGCGGTGGAGGGGGTGGAGAACGACGGGAATGCGGTGGAGGGGTGGAGATTGATGGGCTGCGGCTGTGGAAGGGGTTCGGATCGGCGGTTCTATGGCTGGATGGGGTGGAGATCGAGGTGGAAAGGCTGCTGGAGAGGGTGGAGGGCAGCGTGGGGGCGGCTGGAGACGGTGGTGCTCGGTGTGGCGGCGACTGGAGGTGGAGGAGTAGGGGAGGTCGGCTGAGGATATGGAGAAGGGAACTAGGGTTTTGAGAGTTTTGTATTTGGAAGAGGTTGAAGAGGTCTATGAAGAAGTAAGACAACATCTGCGCAAGGAAGAGCTGTTGAAGACATTTTTTAATGAATTATCTTCTAAAAAACAAACAAGCTGCAGACCCCTATGTCTGCACGTGGTTTGCTTGGTGAAGACAAAAGAGGTCCTGAAGCTCTTTTAACAAAAAACAAACAGCACCTAACTCTAACGTCGCACATGCCCATTTTGCTAAATAGTGTCGCCGATTGGGCAAAAATTAGACGTGAAATTAGGGGAAATTAATGGTGTCGCAAGATAATCCAGGTTGGTGGACGCCTATTTTTATAGTAATCTCTATATATTGCAATTCACTTAATCATTGTTTACTCTAAATTCCTAATTGAATCTTTGAATTTTGATATTGTGCTTGTGACGGAGACTCAAAAGGAAGAAAGCAGAAGCAATGTTTTCTTTATACCCATTCAAAGAGCCTCATCTTTGTAGTTTGCTTAGGGCCTACAAAAACATTGGAACGACGCTGTATCAAATGGATGATTATACAATATATTGTAATATTGTATTGTGTATATATAACTATAACAAACCAAACAGATCAATATATATGTTCTATATACAAAAAAACTATTGATAAAACACAAATATAACAAAATTAATAAATACTGAACAAGTCGAACCGAGCTTGTAAAATTATTTAACGAGTCAAACTCAAGCTTTAGACATATAGTTCAAAACGAGCCGATTTTCAGTTTAAACAAGCTAAGCTTGAGTTTATAAAACTTGAATTCCGCTAAACTCGTATATAGTATATAACTTAAGTTTTAATGATTTTAGTTTTATAATATTAATTTATTTAAGTAAGTTTCTTTCTTAATTTCTTTTATGTAAAAGCGATTCAAGAGGTTTGAAGTTTTTTTATGTATTTGACCCGACTTATCTTAAGGTCGGTTCTTTTTGTGTATCCACATAATCACTTATCACATATATATATATTTTTATAAATTCAAAGAATAATCTTTTCATGTGGACCCTCTGTTGCTGGCTCTATAAGCATCAGGCCCAACACGTGGACACACGCCTTAAGTGACAGTGTTAATAATTTACCTAAAAATGGGCCCATCAAAAACTTGGCCCACTTAGGCCTTTTTAAAATAAATTTCTTATTGTATGTCGCTCTCAAATTAATATCACCAAGACACTAACGGCAACTTGTTCCTAAAAGACACGTATTAAGAAGAACGTTAACTGAATATACCAAAAAAAAATATCTTAAGTTTAAACTAGTATATTTGCTCGCGTGATCTGGATACTTAGCAAAATTCAAATGGAGAATTCTAAGTAAAACGTAAACTAATTTAAGTTTATAAAGCCGACGTTCATGATCCTTGTAAATATCAAACGGATGGGTTATCGCTTGCTTTCTATGTGACGCTCCACGCGCATTCATTTTTTTTTTTGAACGACAAATTTCTTTTATTCCTGTCATCTGTGAGACTTGAACCCATAACCTCCTTCTCCCAATGTGTTTAAAGGCTTTGCTTTTGCATTCATGATATTGAAAATACATGTTATAGTAACCGTAATTATATGGAAATGATTATTTTTGGAATGCAAACTACAATTAAAAAAGGTGTCGCATGTGAATGTCTCATCTTTTAATTAACATTAAAAGTATAATGTTCTTTTTTTTTTTTTTTTTTTTTTTTTTTTTACAATTGAACGATCATCATAAGCAAATAATGATTGTAAACTTCAAAGTTTAAAGCAACACAAGGCAGGCAGAGGACCAAACATACAAAGAAACCAATAAAGGGTTAAACTAAAATGCAAAAAGAGGGATCGATTGTAAACTTTAAAGTTTAAAGCAACACATGCACATATGCCAAATATACAATAAATAAACAAATAAAAGATTAAAACTAAAATGCAAAATGGAGGGACTAATTTGGTAAATGTCATCGACATTTATCTTTCATATAGATAACAATAACAATAAATGGGGAAATTGAACTTTTGTTTTTTGTTTTTTTAATTTTGATTCTTATTGTTTTTGAATGTCACGTTTTACTTTTGTGAGACTTAAACTCAAAACCTCTCTAATTCAAAATTCTACCTCTTATACTATAAATAATATGAGCCTTTAGCTAAATAGATAAAATTTTCTTTTGTATTTCGTTCGTTTGTTCTTTTTTATAAAAATCAAATGCACAACTACGTTTAATTTTTTTCTTAACATTCCTATATAAATTTTATTGAAAACAAAATTATATTCAAAATAGTGGTACGGTGAAGAACCGAGTCGCCACCAATCGAAATTCATCAATACCGGTATTGGTGTTATCATTACTGATATTGGTATTAACTTTTATGGGTTTGGATTGATGCAAATATGAGTTTATTTTTTGGGTTACATCATATACAAGTTTCATGTAATAAAACCATTATAAATAAACTTTTTTTGTAGTCATCAAAACCAAACCTTACAAATTTTAATATCCCCGTCGCAATGCATGTATTTCACCCACTAAATACGCGACTGCATTTATTTTTTTATTGACATTTAGATATAATTTTTGTTGAAATCGTAGTTGTTTTTGAAATAGTAGTATGGTGACTAACGAAGCCGGTACCGACCGAATAACATCTGTACCGGAACCAGTGTCAATACTCATTTTAATGGGTTTTAATTGGTGTAAATTATGACTTTATTTTTTAATTACATCATACATCTTATGTAATAAAACTATTAGAGTTAAATGCTTGGTTGGTCCCTGTGGTTTGCAAAAATTGCAAACTTGGTCCCAATGCTTTACTAATTACACTCGTGGTCCCGGAACTTGTCAAAAGTGCACTCGCTTGGTCCCTAGCCCTAACTGAAGTTAAATTTCTCAGTTAAGTTCATGTTAAATTACCAAAATACCCTTGCTTATTATCTCTCTTTATAATCTGCATCATCTTCATCACCATCATTATTTCTCCCCCAGGTTCTCTCTCTAACCCACCACCATACACCACCAGTTTTTACAAAGACTCTGAGCCTCTCTATCTCTCTATAAAGAAAACAACCACCAAGAATCACCATAACCATCATACACCACCACCACCACTATGCAACACCTCCTCACCTTCAACCATACACCACCACCATCATCAGAGCAGCCATACACGAATACAGTCAGATCAGTTAGCGGTGGAGGTGGTTGTGGCAAATAGCGGCGACGGTTTAGGGTTTTTCCGGGGGTGTCATGACGGTGGTGGTTCAGGGATGATGGGATGGTGGTGAAGCCATCGGGTGACGGCGGCGGCTTGTTTTAGGATGTGGTGGTCTGGTTGTTCGGATCTGCTCTATTCTTCATTTTTGCTTATAATTTCTGGAAATTGTTGAATTAGGGTTGTGATTTGTGAGTTTTTGGTGAAAATTGTGTCACCGGCGGATTTGGGGGTGTTGTAGTGGCGTACAGATTTGGGGGTTGTGCAGTGGTGTGCGGATTTGTGGACATTGTCGTGTTCTTTGTCTGCTAATGGTGGTGGCAGGTGTGGTGGGTGCGGACGGTGGAGGTGGTGGGTTACAGTTACACTATCGGATCTTTTGAATTTGTTTAAATTACCCAAATCTTCATATACACTCTGTTTTTCTGATCCGGCCCGGATTGATTAGAATTCGGGTCAAGTGTTGTATGACTCGGTTAGGGTTTTAGAATAGGGTGGTCGCAGGTAGGTGGTGGGTTAAAGTGGTGATCTATTACGGTGAACGACGGATTGGCGGTGGAGTTGTAGGGTCGAACGGTGGCAAGAGTTAAGGTTAAGGGAGGCAGTGCATCCGCTGAAGTAGTGGAGATCGGTGGTTTATGGTGGGGGTGATATCTCACTCAAATTCTGTTATCCGTTTTTGATGGTGGTGGTGGGGATTGATGGCGGTGGTGGTTGGGAAGATGATGCAGGTGATGAAGATGATGCAGGTTGTGGTGGGTTTTTAAAAAAAATGAACCCAGTCTCACAGTGAAGAAGAGAGTTAATAAGCAAGGGTATTTTGGTCATTTAACATGGACTTAACTGAGAAATTTAACTTCAGTTAGGGTTAGGGACCAAGCGAGTGCACTTTTGACAAGTTCCGGGACCACGAGTGTAATTAGTAAAGCATTGGGACCAAGTTTGCAATTTTTGCAAACCACAGGGACCAACCAAGCATTTAACTCAAACTATTATAAATAAACTTTTTTTAACTGACGAAACCGAGTCCTACAAATTTAAACATCCCAACATGCTATCATCACCAGTAAATAAAATTAGAAAATCATTAATTTCAACTAATATTAATTGAACACAAATGTGGATTTGTAAATTTTAATTTTGTTCCGTTTATCAATAGTTATTTTTATATTTAATTTCTTTATTAATTTAGATAACACATCGCAATGTGTAATCTTAATCTTGTACAGACCCAATTAAAAATTAATTGTAAGCTGCGGGCTCATTGCAAACTTTGAATGGATTAGTCGAGTGTTATTTCGTGCGTTAATCATATGAAAATACACGTTTCAACGTATTCGATCTAACTCAATATAACCTATATAAGCATTGCGATAGGATCAAAACATAAAATAAATCGAATTTATACCATATAATCATAACGTATTATATGTGACCCGACTCATACATAGAAAACATACAAAAAAAAAAGTATAAAACGTGTATAAAGTAAAAAAAAACTGTGTGTAATCAAAAGTTATCAATTACAGCTTTTAAAAAAAGAAAAAAACCACAAATGACAAAAGAAAACGCATTGGGTAAATAATAGTGTTGTGTAAAGTAAAAGGACCAAGTCAGGATGTGTAATAATAATAAAATATTAATTTTACCCCTCGTGCATTATGACAGGGTCAAAAACTTAAATTTATACCGTTGAATGAAAACGTATTATATTTGTTCTTACTTGGTTCAAAGAAAAATTTACGTTGAAATGTAGAACAACCGAAAACGTACATAAAATAAGCACAAAAACGTATTATATTTAACTAGAATCGTTTCCAAAAAAAAGTTTACATCGAAACGTAGATCAACTCGAATTTATACTTACACATAAATAAAAATACGAACAGGAAAATATTTTTTTTAAGTAAAGGAACGAAAGGGGTAAACTCGAAACTTTAGAAACTCAACGGGTGTCAAAATGACATTTTACAGAGTTTTTAATGTCACATCCCAACCGATGACGGAAACATTGGGGCATGACGAAATAGATTGTTCGAGACATCACAACTTGCTAAATATGACAATGTCTAAATAAAATTCCATTTTTCATTGATGAACTAAGTGGTACATTGTTTGGAATAGAAATACAATATGGAAATTTAATTACGACAAAATGAAAGTACATAAACTTAAAACGTGTTTCTAAAATCCATCCTACTAGATGCTTGAAATGTCATGGCATCAATCTCCTGCAATATATATTAAAGTAATGGTCAACATATAAAACATTGGTGAGCATACAAGTTTTAGCTACTAGCATAGATATAAAAGTCGTTGTCAATCCTACATGGTATAAAAGTATACTAAGGCATAAAACATAACATAGCTAGCATGCAACAATTATATGTCAAACCAATTGTGTCCACAAAGTTACATATCTCATCACCAAAGCGAACAATGCCGTGATTGAAAGAAAGGCTTCTAGCATGTATGTATCCCAAGCATATCGATTAAGCATGTAATAATGGATTGATTGATTTGAATAATGTGATTGATATTGTGATTTTGATTTTGATAAGGTTGTACATATTGCAACCAAAAGTGTATAAGATTTAAAATTGGATCATGTAAACTCACGGTTTGCGTAGAAGTTCCACATACGTGAGTTGATGAGTTTTGAGATTGGAACACCGAAGTTACCCTACAACGGGGGAACCGAAGGTGCATGAGTTTATGGATTTTGATTGATGGATTGGGTTTGGTATTAAAATGATAGAAAATACATATATGAGAAAATACATCTTGTCTTAGACATTCGTTTGGACACTATGTATTAGTGTGTTTTTGTTGGTGCATATTTCGTACGTCTGCCACTGTGTGAATAGCTAGATAGAGCGTGTGTTGAATATTGTATAGAATAGAGAAAGTTGGACAGGTTTTGTAAATGTCAAGGTCCATCCGGACGGATGACCATCCGGTCGCATGGCAATCTGATCGGATGGACACATAGTGTTGATGTCTATAAATAGGGACTTGGGGTTTCCATTTGGACAAGCTTTTGGTTCCCAGAGGGGACATGCTGTCCAATTGGTCTCGTGGTGCTGTAAACGTTGAATAATCAATAGAGACCAGATTGAAATTGACTGCTTGGTGTCGTATCTATTTTCTACTCCTTTCTTAGTCATAATAATCGCACCGAACACGTCGTTTCGGGACCGAAGCTCCGTCAAACTCGCCAGATCCTGGAATCAGCAGTGGTATCAGAGCTACGGTACCGATTTAATCGATCTAACAGTCGGTTAAATCACCCAAAGCTCATCAATTTTGGGTTAAACGGGAGTTTTGACGTTAAAACAGAGAAAATCATCAAAATAAAGGTCAATTCACGGATGGATTTTCGAATTGAAGACATCAATCTGTTCGGAATTGATTTGCGCACAATCCTGTGAAGTTTCATCATGAAATTCACACAAATAAAGATTCTGGATCAAAAAAACGTGATTTGGAGTGTTCTTGAGCTGTTAGAACATATCTGATCGGATGGCAATTCGATCGGACGACCATCCGTTCGGACGACCATCCGATCGGACGACCATCCGATCCATATCACTATGGGGTGTTTGAAAGATAAAGTTGTTTTCAATCGTGTGACAATCCGATCGAATGACCATCCGATCCACAAACACTTGTTTGTCCATTTTTATCCTTCAATCGGATGACCATCCGACACTTGCCATTCGACCAGATGATCAAATGCCTAAAAAAGGTGAAGGCATTTTTTGATCGCAACGACGAGGAAAGTATCCAGAAAAAATTTGGTGATTAACAATTTTTTCGGGTTTTTAACGACCAAGTTGGGTTGTTTGGAGACACCGTCGGGGGCTTCAGTGAACATATTTGATGATACGATCACAGATTGTGGAAATTAGTGGGGTAGTCAGGATACCAGTGCAGAAAGTTGTTCTTTCATGGTATCTGACTATTTATGGGCCAAAACGTAAAATCCGCAAAGACGAAAAACTGACAAGTGTGGCGAATATTGTGATATTCTAGTTTGGTCAGGTTTTTCGGGGAAGTGAATTGAAAACTGAATTCAGTTTGAGGGGGAATTCAGTAATAGAGACGTAAGAATTTGAAAAAATGAGGGGGAATAAAAATTTCACTGTCGTATGTTGAAATTCCGGCATTTTTGAAATTCGTGACACTACAACAGTATTCGGGTAGTTTCGACTTAAGATTGTCAGGGGAATGTGAATCTGATCATATGTGTAAGCTTCTGAGATCATGATGATCTGAGGTGTTGACATCTGATCATGGACGAGAGCATCGGAGATCTGAGAGTGATCGTGGATGATAGCCTCTGAGGTCTAGATTATCCGAGGAGATGAATCTGGTTGTGGACGAATGCTTCAGAGATTGGATTACATTACCAGATGATTTGTTTTTCCAATGAAGATTTTCTGATTGTGGAGAATATCGTTTACACGGATCTGTCATTCTTATGGTACGTTAACGTGGATCACGGTAAACGGGATATCAGATCTTCAGGGGGAATCACAGATTTGAAGTTAACCAGTGGGGTATTTGAAGTTTGTATCATTTGCCAGTTAAGTTTTTGTACATTCTTAGACCGAGCAAGCGGAATGCGAGATCGTGGTGCTGACATGATATATCAAAAACTGAGCTTGGATGCGGTTAAAGTTGAAACAGAGGATGCGGCATTGATTAGTTTCAAGTTGGTGATTGTTCATGAAGGTTGCAGTTTAGCAAATCAGAGGAGAGTCGTAAACAGTGCAAAAGACCTGAAGATTCATTTCAGGGGGAATTCGTGCTATACTTTGGCAAAAGGAAACCCGAATCATCAATCGAGGGGGAATTTGGATAGTTAGATTTCAAGATACCTGATTGAAGTTGCAGAAAAGGAGAAGATTACAGAATATTCAAACACGGCTCAAGGTTCTCGAAGTTTTAAAGAAGATTCGACAGTGACATCCGAGGGGGAATCTGTTTTTGCATATTTCGTACGTCTGCCACTGTGCGAATAGCAAGATAGAACGTGTGTTGAATATTGTATAGAATAGAGAAAGTTGGACAGGTTTTGTAAATGTCAAGGTCCATCCGGACGGATGACCATCCGGTCGGATGGCAATTCGATCGGATGGACACATAGTGTTGATGCCTATAAATAGGGACTTGGGTTCCCATTTGGACAAGCTTTTGGTTCCCAGAGGGGACATGCTGTCCAACTGGTCTCGTGGTGTTGTAAACGTTGAATAATCAATAGAGACCAGATTGAAATTGACTGCTCGGTGTCGTATCTATCTTCTACTCCTTTCTTAGTCGTAATAATCGCACCGAACACGTAGTTTCATGACCGAAGCTCCGTCAAACTCGCTAGATCCTGGAATCAGCAGTTTTCATGGATACTAACTCATCCATTAGAATCCAAACTTTAAGGAATCAATAACTAAGATGGTAACACCATAACTAATAATATTCATTCATGGTTTGATTGATATCATGGTTCGGTTCGTATGAGTCGTGTATGTATGTATGTATGTATGTATGTATGTGTGTGTGTGTGTGTGTATGTATGTATGTGTTTAAATTTTGTTAGTAGTCCATGTCAAGATTGTCATGTATGGAGGTTGGGTAATACACAAACCTCTTAGAGTTCACCAATGCACAAAACCACTATGAAGGTGATTTCGGATGGTCATGAAACATAAGTATGTAAATGGAATGTAGCTAAGTTACTGAGTAGCCAAATGAGAACAACCCGACGAGTGCATATCCAACATGGTAAATGTTAGAGACAAGGTAGGGTTAGCTCACTTTGATTCTTGGAAACTACTTAGATCATCTAAATCACTTAAACAACCAAGTGACTTGACTAGACGAGTACATTCCAAACATGTATAGTGTTTAGAGACTTGGTGTAGTCTTGTTCACTTTGTTACTTGGAAGTTGTTTAGCGACTTTGATGGATTGACTAGGAGGTGTTTGAACCTCATAATTTCTAGATGAATACCTTAACTCAAGCCTTACAACATGTAAATTAGTTAGGGAGAAGGTTTGGTGCAAGTTCACCCAAGAAAGACAAATAAAAGTTGAAGTACTTGAAAGTTTTAACAAAACATAATGAGTAAATTACAAGTTTTGTCCTTTACGTTTACACCAAATTGCAGGCGTTGTCCTTTAGCGCAAAAGTTGACGAGTTTTGTCCTTAACGTTTCAAAATCCTGCACGTTATGTCCTTTAGCACTAACTCAGTCAGATTTTTTTGTTAAGTATGGTCATGTGCCTTGCACATGAGGTATTTCATGTCTCTTTACATGTGACAACTCGAATTTCCGACATTCACTTTCGTATTTATTGCACGTTGACTTTGACTGTTAGTTGTTTGACTTGTTTGACTTGTAACTGTACATGTTATGATATGATAAAATGCATTGTGTTTGCATGATTTTGTGTTTGGTTGTATAACATGAAACACCTGTTGAAAACTTAAACTGTTTAACACAGGAAAGGACCCGACGAAACAGACTATCTCGCCATATACTTCTCGACGAAACAGTGTGTTTCGCCATAGAACTTCACGACGAAACAGGAGTGTTTCGCCGGCCCATTGATTCGCCGAGGCCCACTACGGGCCCAGTAAGTAAATCTGTGTTTTAAACGTGAACCGACTTCCTGTTTCACACTTTTAACAAAAACAGAAACCCTAGAACTCTCCACTTTGTGAAGGCGATAACCATCTTCCACCATCATCTTTCTCTCTCGAATCCTCCCTTGTTCATCCCGGATATCTCGGTTAGTGTGCGCTCGTCTTATCGGTTTCTTTGTCCTTAGATTTCTTTATACATGTTGTGTATATGCTTGATTTCTGGATCAAAAGGAGTGTATGCGTAAGTTACATGATGGCTAGATGATGATTTCTGTGCTAAGGAATTATGTATGATTATCGATTTTACATATGTATTGATTTAGGGTATGGATTACAAGAGTGTTGTTTTGAGATTCATGTAATTAGGGTTCATGCTAGATATTATGTGTCTTGATGATTTTGATCTGATATCGTGATTAGATGATTGGCTGTAGGATTGAATGCCTTTCAGTATGTTGATGTCGGCAAATTTGGATTTCTGTGTATTTCGTAACTGCTGTAACTGTGTTTACGAATCAGACATTCGACGAAACAGGAATCTCGGCGAAACAGAATGTGTTTCGCCAAGAGTCGTCGACGAATCAGAATCCTGTTTCGCCGAACAAGGCCACGACGAAACTGAAGGTGTTTCGTCAATATCTGTGTTTCGCCAACATGTGTGTTTCGCCGAATAGCTGATCCGTGCAGGAACTTGAGTTAATTCTGTTAAGTGTTAACTGGAATATGTAACTGTTGTTAAATGTTAAACATGACTGGTATGATTGTGATTACGTGTTACCTGCTTACACATGAACAACTTAAACACAAACTGATTATGTATACGTGCATACCTTAGGACGTGACTGATTAACCGTGAGCACATACTTAGCATACCGAGCAAACTAAGGTGAGTTCACACTCTTTCTAAGGCATGGGATTCCCGGTGGTTTGGGAATGGGTTAAGAAATTAAAAATGGAACCTACATATCCTCCTTGGGTAGGATATGTACCGCCATCCTCCATGGGTAGGATGCCAATATTAATCCTGCGTATTCTCCTTGGGTAGAATACATACGTTCGTCCTCCTTGGGTAGGACAACAAAACTTAACGCATGCTCGTCCTCCTTGGGTAGGACAACAAAACTTAACGCATGCTCGTCCTCCTTGGGTAGGACAATCACACTCGCTACGGTCCTTGGATCAAGAAGGGCACGTACAAATACGACTAGTCAACACTATTCATCGCACGCATGCCTGGACTGGCAGCAAGGACTAACGCGATACAATTTCTAATCTTCGCAAACATGCCTGGAGGGCCGCGATGCTATTACATACGATTTACGAAACGAACATTATAACTAAATAACCAACTGTGAACTCGCTCAACTAGTTGTTGACTCTCTGTTACATGCCTTGCAGGACCATAGGTACTTACGGAGCTTGCACGGGAGGCACGGTCGTTGTGGACATGGATCGTGAATGTGTTGTTAAACATTATAACATTTTGTACTTAAACTTATGTTGGGTTTTACATTAATGCTTCCGCTACACACTTGTATATATTTGGTTTTGTAAACACCTATCGTATTGATGAATGACTTTTGATATATATATATAATTATGTTCAATATGATTGGTGGCTTGATCCTGGTCATGTCACGCCTCCAAGCGGTGGTACTCCGCGTGTGGATTTTGGGGGTGTGACAGATTGGTATCAGAGCCATTGGTTATAGAGAACTTGGTTTTAATAAAGGGAAAACGATTTTTGTTAAAACCAGACTATAACCCGAACAGTGCTCTCAACGATCCACAACGACGCTTCGCTCCACGTGCAAGGCTCAACATCCTAGGTACTACTATTCATGTTACTTTACCTACTTGCTAGAATTACATAGAACTTTGCTCGTGGTATGCTCAGATTACAGAACCTACTATAAGTTATTGCTTGAGAATACTGTGTGCTCACTCTCTTCGCACTATTCGCGAACCTCTCACCCACATGTTCTCCTTGATGTCAAGATCATGGGTGGACGCGCTAACCTAACTCAAGCCCAGTTGGCGGCTTCGATCACTGAACAAGTTACTGCAGCACTCGCAGCTGCCCAGGCAGGAGGTGTAACCTGCCATCACCACTTACTCCAGGATTTTTAGATCCTACTCTTGTAACTCAACACTTGTGCTTGATTTTGATTACTCTTACGCACACGACAAGTCAACACGCTCAGCCACCTGTATGCACATACAAGACTTTTATGGACTGTCGTCCTACTACTTTCAGCAACACTGAAGGAGCTGTTGTACTCCTCCATTAGTTCGAGGAACTCGAATCGGCCTTCGAATGTGCGAATGACCTGAGGCTCGTAAGGTGAAATATGCCACTGATATTCTCGAAGGCACTGCGCAAACTTGGTGGAGCGCGCAAGTTACGATACTGGGGCTGGCGGCTGCTAATGCCACCCCATGGAATGATTCTAAGGAACTGATCAAACGTGAATACAATAGTTATGATGCCATCCACAAGTTGGAAGTGGAGTCTTTTAACATGAAGATGACGGGGTCAGAGATAGAAGCGTGCAAGATTACGATCCAACAAACTGGCAATTTTGTGCCCAACTATGGTGGATCCTCCTATCAAGAGCTTTGAGCTGTACCTCAAAGGCTTAGTACCAGAAATTCAAAGCCATGTGATGACTGCTAACCTTGCTACTATTCAAGATGTTACTCATCTTGCTCATCGTCTCACAGACAAGGCGGTGGGACGGAACAAGCTGCCTCAACGTATCAGCGATACTACTACCACTACTACTTCAACTACTTCTGCTACCCTCAGTGACAACGAATGAAAGTGGGATGGAACCTCTAGCAAGGATTCGACTACGATTCCGTCCCAGGCACTAGCAGTGAAAGGTCGATGACAACTAAAGTTTTGATCAGCAACATTTAGTATCCAAGGGCAGGGTGGATACAGGGGGAAACCACCCTAAGCGCAAACGATGTAACTTGCACCACAGCGGGCGACGCAACCGAATTCATTGTCAATGATGCGACAAGCTTGGCCATGGAGCCAAAGATGGTAGAAACTCACGTCCTGCAAACCAGAACCGACAACAACAGCCACAAGATCTATAGAATCGGCGGCAACAGCAGGGTAACAAGGGATGTTATCAGACGATGCTGAAGGTCACTTCAAAATACACTGCACACGGTTGAATCAGAACCAGAATCAGAACCACAACCAAGGAAACGGGGACTAGGGAAGACAACGGGGGTAATAACGACGGCAATGGTGCCAGGGGTCGAGTGTTCGTGATTGGTCAGGGTGATTCTAGTAATGACCTCAACATTGCGATAGTTACGACATCGTCATTGGTATGGATTGGTTATCCCAACAACAAGCAGAGATCCTATGCAAGGAGAAGATCATTCGTATTCCCCGTTCTGGTAAAGAACCTCTCGAAGTTCAAGGCGACAAGAGTGGTGTCGTGAGTGGCATCATTTCTTTCTTGAAGGCACAGAAGTGTTTGCGAAAGGGCCACTCAGCTATATTAGCACTCATTTCTGATATATCGATGAAAGAAAAAGATTGAGGATATTCCTGTAGTACGCGATTTTCCTCAAGTGTTTCCTGAAGAGTTACCTGGGTTACCGCCTCATCGCCAGGTCGAATTCTAGATCGAGCTAGTTCCAGGAGCAGCACCCATAGCTCGAGCACCCTATCGCTTAGCTCCAACTGAACTGGAAGAACTGTCTAAGCAACTGCAAGAACTTTTGGAAAAAGGGTTTCATACGTCCTAGCTCTTCGCCCTGGGGAGCTCCAGTATTATTTGTGAAGAAGAAAGACGGCACTTTCCGCATGTGCATAGATTACCGCTAACTGAACAAGGTAACCGTGAAGAATCGCTATCCTCTTCCACACATCGACGACTTATTCGACCAGTTGCAAGGGTCGAGCTATTACTCGAAGATTGATCTGAGGTCAGGCTATCATCAACTGAGAGTCCGGGATGAGGACGTCTCCAAAACAGCTTTCAGAACACGCTACGGCCACTACGAGTTTTTGGTCATGCCATTCGGGCTAACGAACGCGCCTGCAGTTTTTCATGGATCTTATGAACAGGGTGTGCAAATCCTATCTTGACAAGTTCGTTATTGTTTTCATCGACGACATCCTGATTTATTCGAAAAGTCAGGAGGAACACGAGCAGCACTTACGACTTATACTGGAACTTCTACGAACGGAACAGCTATACGCTAAGTTTTCTAAATGTGACTTCTGGCTTCGTGAAGTCCACTTCTTAGGCCACGTGGTAAACAAAGATGGGATCCATGTCGATCCATCCAAGGTAGATTCGATCAAGAACTGGCCTGCACCTCGTACACCAGCTGAAACACGCCAATTCTTGGGTTTGGCGGGATATTACAGACGATTCATTAAAGACTTCTCAAAGATTGTACAGCCGCTCACATTACTGACGTAGAAAGGTGTTGTTTATCGTTGGGGTAACGCACAGGAAGCAGCGTTTCAGCACTTAAAGGATAGACTTTGTAGCGCACCTATCCTCTCACTGCCTGAAGGCACGGACGATTTTGTAGTTTACTGCGACGCATCCATCCAAGGTCTTGGATGTGTGCTGATGCAACGGAATAAGATTCACGAACGGAATTACACTACGCACGATTTAGAGCTTGGAGCTGTTGTTTTTGCACTTAAGATATGGCGACACTATTTGTATGGTACCAAGTGCGCAATCTACACTGATCACAGGAGTCTCGAACATATTTTCAAGCAGAAAGTGTTGATCATGCGACAACGTCGAGGGGTCGAATTACTGAACGATCACGAATGCTCAATCAGGTACCACCCAGGCAAAGCCAATGTTGTGGCTGACGCCCTCAGTCGAAAGGACACCGCGCCTAAGCGCGTGCGAGCTTTACAACTCACTATACAGTCTAGTCTTCCTTCTCAGATACGAAATGCTCAGGTAGAAGCATTGAAACCAGAAAATGTCAGGGCTGAAGCCCTACGTGGCTCGAGGCAACGCTTAGAACAGAAGGAAGATGGTGCTTATTACGTAACAGGACGCATTTGGGTCCCACTTTATGGCAACCTACGCGAGCTTGTAATGGATGAAGCTAATAAGTCTCGCTACTCGGTACATCCAGGTTCAGATAAAATGTACCGCGATATCAAAACTACATACTGGTGGCCTAGCATGAAGGCCCACATAGCAACGTACGTTAGCAAATGCTTGACTTGTGCGAGAGTCAAGGCGGAATATCAGAAACCATCAGGCCCGCTCCAACAACCAGAGATACCGCAATGGAAATGGGAACAAATTTCCATGGATTTTGTTACTGGCCTGCCTAGATCACAACGTGGTAATGATACTATTTGGGTGATCGTGGATCGACTCACAAAGTCTGCTCACTTCTTGGCTATCAAAGAAACAGACAAGTTCTCTACCTTAGCAGACATCTACTTAAAAGAAGTGGTCTCGAGGCACGGGGTGCCCACCTCTATTATCTCTGACCGTGACGCACGATTTACTTCAGAACTATGGCAAGCAATGCACAAATCTTTTGGCTCTCGTTTAGACATGAGCACAGCTTACCACCCTCAGACGGATGGGCAGTCTGAGCGCACCATTCCAACTCTAGAAGACATGCTTCGAGCGTGCGTAATTGACTTTGGCAAGGGCTGGGAAAAGCATCTGCCACTTGTGGAATTCTAGTACAACAACAGTTATCACACCAGCATTAAAGCCGCTCCATTCGAGGCATTGTACGGATGTAAATGCCGGTCACCTCTCTGTTGGGCAGAGGTGGGAGATAGTCAAATCACAGGTCCAGAAATGGTAGTTGATACTACTGAAAAGATTGCTCAAATACGACAACGCATGGCGGCAACTCGTGACCGTTAGAAGGCATACACAGATAAAGACAGGAAACTACTCGAATTCCAGGTTGGGGATCGAGTGCTACTCAAAGTTTCTCCCTGGAAGGGTGTTGTTCGTTTTGGCAAACGCGGCAAACTTAATCCACGATACGTCGGACCTTTCAAAGTCATAGAGAAAATAGGCAAAGTGGCCTACAGACTGAACTTACCAGCTGAACTCAGTGCAGTTCACAACGTCTTTCACGTGTCGAATCTGAAGAAGTGTACATCAGATGAGACCCACATAGTTCCCTTGAAGGAACTCACTATCGACGAACGGTTGCACTTCGTCGAGGAATCTGTTGAAATCACGGACCGGGATGTTAAGGTCCTCAAGAACACGAGAATCCCTCTTGTACGAGTTCGTTGGAACTCCCGTCGCGGCCCAGAGTTCACCTGGGAGCGTGAAGATCAAATGAAACTCAAGTATCCCCAGTTATTCGGAACCAATGCAACTACTACTGAGGCTGAAGCTACCAATACAGAATTTCGGGACGAAATTCCAAATCAACGGGGGGGATAATGTGACACCCCAAGAAAACCAGTAATCTTCGCAAACCTGCTCGGGGAGCCGCGATACAATACAGGTAAACAACGTCACACCACTAGCTTCCTCAGTAACTGCATGCTAAATTTCGGGACGAAATTTCTTTTAAGTTGGGGATAATGTGACAACTCGAATTTCCGACATTCACTTTCGTATTTATTGCACGTTGACTTTGACTGTTAGTTGTTTGACTTGTTTGACTTGTAACTGTACATGTTATGATATGATAAAATGCATTGTGTTTGCATGATTTTGTGTTTGGTTGTATAACATGAAACACCTGTTGAAAACTTAAACTGTTTAACACAGGAAAGGACCCGACGAAACAGACTATCTCGCCATATACTTCTCGACGAAACAGTGTGTTTCGCCATAGAACTTCACGACGAAACAGGAGTGTTTCGCCGGCCCATTGATTCGCCGAGGCCCACTACGGGCCCAGTAAGTAAATCTGTGTTTTAAACGTGAACCGACTTCCTGTTTCACACTTTTAACAAAAACAGAAACCCTAGAACTCTCCACTTTGTGAAGGCGATAACCATCTTCCACCATCATCTTTCTCTCTCGAATCCTCCCTTGTTCATCCCGGATATCTCGGTTAGTGTGCGCTCGTCTTATCGGTTTCTTTGTCCTTAGATTTCTTTATACATGTTGTGTATATGCTTGATTTCTGGATCAAAAGGAGTGTATGCGTAAGTTACATGATGGCTAGATGATGATTTCTGTGCTAAGGAATTATGTATGATTATCGATTTTACATATGTATTGATTTAGGGTATGGATTACAAGAGTGTTGTTTTGAGATTCATGTAATTAGGGTTCATGCTAGATATTATGTGTCTTGATGATTTTGATCTGATATCGTGATTAGATGATTGGCTGTAGGATTGAATGCCTTTCAGTATGTTGATGTCGGCAAATTTGGATTTCTGTGTATTTCGTAACTGCTGTAACTGTGTTTACGAATCAGACATTCGACGAAACAGGAATCTCGGCGAAACAGAATGTGTTTCGCCAAGAGTCGTCGACGAATCAGAATCCTGTTTCGCCGAACAAGGCCACGACGAAACTGAAGGTGTTTCGTCAATATCTGTGTTTCGCCAACATGTGTGTTTCGCCGAATAGCTGATCCGTGCAGGAACTTGAGTTAATTCTGTTAAGTGTTAACTGGAATATGTAACTGCTGTTAAATGTTAAACATGACTGGTATGATTGTGATTACGTGTTACCTGCTTACACATGAACAACTTAAACACAAACTGATTATGTATACGTGCATACCTTAGGACGTGACTGATTAACCGTGAGCACATACTTAGCATACCGAGCAAACTAAGGTGAGTTCACACTCTTTCTAAGGCATGGGATTCCCGGTGGTTTGGGAATGGGTTAAGAAATTAAAAATGGAACCTACATATCCTCCTTGGGTAGGATATGTACCGGCATCCTCCATGGGTAGGATGCCAATATTAATCCTGCGTATTCTCCTTGGGTAGAATACATACGTTCGTCCTCCTTGGGTAGGACAACAAAACTTAACGCATGCTCGTCCTCCTTGGGTAGGACAACAAAACTTAACGCATGCTCGTCCTCCTTGGGTAGGACAATCACACTCGCTACGGTCCTTGGATCAAGAAGGGCACGTACAAATACGACTAGTCAACACTATTCATCGCACGCATGCCTGGACTGGCAGCAAGGACTAACGCGATACAATTTCTAATCTTCGCAAACATGCCTGGAGGGCCGCGATGCTATTACATACGATTTACGAAACGAACATTATAACTAAATAACCAACTGTGAACTCGCTCAACTAGTTGTTGACTCTCTGTTACATGCCTTGCAGGACCATAGGTACTTACGGAGCTTGCACGGGAGGCACGGTCGTTGTGGACATGGATCGTGAATGTGTTGTTAAACATTATAACATTTTGTACTTAAACTTATGTTGGGTTTTACATTAATGCTTCCGCTACACACTTGTATATATTTGGTTTTGTAAACACCTATCGTATTGATGAATGACTTTTGATATATATATAATTATGTTCAATATGATTGGTGGCTTGATCCTGGTCATGTCACGCCTCCAAGCGGTGGTACTCCGCGTGTGGATTTTGGGGGTGTGACATTACATTTCAAGGGCTATTTTGTAAATAACTATTAATTCAATTCAGGTACTAAATATTTTATGCAAAACTAAAAATTAAAAAAGAAACACAAACACCCTCTTCTTTCTAATCTGAACCTCTTCTATTCTCTCTCTCTTTCCAGAACGTTATCGATCTTCATGAAGTGAACCAAACAATTGTTGGTGGAGTGAGAGTGATTTTCGGGTTTAGAGTGATTTACCGCCACCACCCTTCACCCCGCCACCACCACCACCCTCCTTCACCCTGCCACCACCCTTCACCCCGCCACCACCACCACCATCTCCAAATCAACGCAATAACCTAAAAAACCCCAAAACCCCAGAAAACAATTCAACAACCAAATACGAATCCGGCCATCGGTTTAACATAGTGTCGATTTGGGGGAATTGGCTTGACGAGCCGGTGGCTGCGGAGCTGAATGTAGGAGCCGGCGGTGGATGAAACGGCGGCGTTTTCAAGAGCCTGCGATGGATGAAACGCCGGCGGTGGATGAAACCGGTGGGTTTTGAGTTTCCAGTTGATTTATTACCCATTTTTTGTTTTTTTTTGGGTGTGGTTTTTGTGGGGTTTTGATTGATTTTATTGTTTGAGGAAGCTCATTGAGAGAGAGAGAGAGAGAATTGGGGGATAAAAGATGATCTGAGGTTTTAACTATTTGAAGCTTAATTTATTGGGGAACATGGCAATCAGAAGTGTGAGAGGATGAGAGAAAGGTGAGGTATTTTAGAGAGAGAGAGAGTTGAGTTTATTCTTTGTTTTTTTATATAATTAGCCCCTATCTATAAGTTATTTACTTAATAGCCCCTTGAAATATGGAATAACAAGAATACTCTCATGTGCAATGCACATGACCATACTTAACCAAAAAATCTGACTGAGTTAGTGCTAAAGGACATAACGTGCAGGATTTTGAAACGTTAAGGACAAAAATCGTCAACTTTTGCGCTAAAGGACAGCGCCTGCAATTTGGTGTAAACGTAAAGGACAAAACTTGTAATTTACTCAAACATAATTTAAAACTGATTTTGGAGCCTTGTATAAGTGATGTTACCACATTGTTACACCTTGGTGAACATTGAGTAACATCCTTGGAGGTCATCCAAGTAGAATGAAAGAAGAAAACAATAACAAAGTTGAAGAACAAGGTCCAAAACTCAATGTTTCAGACTTGTGCACAATCTGCCAACACTTGGGAGTCTTGATGATTTATGAGAACTTAGGAGTGATTTGAGAGAGTATAAAGGGTTAGGAGAGTGTGGAGGAGGCGTATTTATAATGTCATTGTTAGGGTTAGTCATTAAGAGTGTTAGGTGGGTGTTAGAGTGGTTGGGAGGTGAATTAACTCAAAATTCGCGAGCTGAAAAAAGGGCATGCTGCCAGACACCCTTACGGACCGTAAGGTCCTAGGCTTACAAGTCGTAAGCCTTCTTAGATTACCAAAATTACATTTTTAGTCCCTCTTTGTTATTAGTTAGGTTATATTGTGCAACAACTTATAAGTTAATCATAAATTAGGGTTTAAGGGGTGGTGTTTAAGTATGTCGTAAGTGTAAGTATGATGTATGATTAATTGAATCCCAAATATCGAGTAAACATAAATGTGTGTCGGTTTTATATAAATTATATGTATTGAGTGATTGATTAGATGTTGTGCAAACATGATTAAACAAGATTGAAATAAAACATGATTTCCATTATGATCGAAGTTTTGAATTACAAGACTGAAATGAAGTACTGAAGGAGTAAGGTCCCAAAAACCTTGCTTCAAGTACTTGGGACCACACCGTAACTTCGTCACCCGACCCCCTTTAAGACCTTGCGTGGCCGCGTACTGGTCCTACAAAGAGAACTTAGAAGGAAAATAATGATCAACACCTGCGCGCCAAAAGGATATTAACAAATCCTTGCGCTTATCTCCCTAGCAGTTAGGATAAAAATCCTAGCTAGTACTCCCGCATGAACAAGATCCAGACTTGGATAAAAATAACTTCTCTGATACCATACAATATACATAAAGAAGAGCCACACAGGATTATAGTTGTATTCTTCTAGAAAGCCCCATCGTGCACCACCAGTCGGTTATAACTGAATGGCCACGTGGCATCATCCCAGGATCTCTCTCAAAGCCACGATGATGGCACGGAATTGAAGAGAAATATGCACTTGCCCACTTTCCACGTGGCAACACCCCAGCCGTTGATCGAGATCACGATCCGTGTGCTCACACACTCGTTAACGATTAACGGAGGGGAAAAATAACCGCGGAAGAAGCACTTTCCGTCAACTTTTCACCAACAGGTTTTCCCACCCAAACTTTGGCTTTAAATAGAAGGATAATTCAGGTATAATTCTCAAGTTACATTCACTTCACTTCTTCTTCTTCTTCATCAAAACCTGTACTTATTCTCACGCCGGAGGGTTGTCACGGAGAGAACCTCCATTCTCCCTGTGGCGAGTCTAACGGCTGTTGTTTTGCAATGATTGTTGGAGAAAGAAGATCATTCACCCACAAGTCGAACGAGGAGATTTAACCCCTTTTATGCAGATTCAAACCCCCTGGTTCAGTTGATCTCTGTCAATTAAACCATTGTTTCTTCATTAGCGCCCACCGATTTCTCAGTTTTATTTCATTTCTTCTCGTTTCAATTCGTTTTCTCTTCGTTCTCTGTTTCATATGGCAGAGAACTCGTCAATTCACCCATCAGGTCCTCGATCTGAAGTCAAGGGTACTATAACCCAAGATATCCAGATCGACGGAATCATGGGCAACGAAGAAAGCAACAGAAGTTATATGGAGGAAAAAAGGCTCCATGGTACAAACAGGAGTTCATAATCGCCTAGATCTACTCCCAGAGGAAACTCCAGAGTACTGGTTCACCAGGTTCCAGAACGCCATGTGTAACAATCCTCAATAAACCGACACCCTCATAATAATTCCACACCCTATTATATTTTAAAATGTCTCAGTATGTCTTTAAATACACCCCGTGTGTGAAAACCGAGCCCGAAATATATGAAATAGTATTTAAAATAAATAAAAATTTAAATCTTGAGTTAAGGCGGGCCGCGTAGGACCCACCCCAACCTTACGCGGGCAGTATGAAAGTTGAAACCTGATTTCGTTTGATTTCTTAAGTTCAGGCGGGCAGCGTAAGATCCCCCATTAGTTTACGCGGGCCGCGTGAGATCAACAACGCAGAGATACCCTAGGCCGACACGTGTCGACATTGTGGCGGACCTACCTGATGAGCCCGACAAGCTAGTCCATTGACTAGCTTTGACGCGGGCCGCGTAGACCTTCGTCTACTCTTACGCGGGCCGCGAGAGACCCAGGTTCAGCACCTATATAAGAAAGCAACGGGTTTTTGTTTTCCGTCGTTCATTTCTTTCTTTCTCAATCACAATTTCTGAATATAGGCTTTATAAACTAGTATTATACCCCCTAATTAGCGAGGTTCTGCTCCGTTGTAAGTATTATAACCCCAGTTTCGTAATAGATACGCTGCCCGATTGATTGAGGGTTCCGTAACAACTGTCGTGGTTCTGCCCGACGTAGTTGTTGGAATACCGTCTCGGGGTGGGTATCGTTAATATTTTCAAAGGGTTATTATACTAACCAATGTACATTTATATAAATTATAGATTTATCCCAGGAAACCCTTACGCGAAGTCTAAGATAGCAATGTGAGTTTATCCGATTTTGTTAAACTTTTTGTAATATTTTACAAAACCTTAAATGTTTTACAATGTGATTAAGCGGTGATTGAGTCTTCGTAGTTCTTCAATTACTGCCGGTATGTTGGGGTTTTGTATACAAAATTTACCACATTGTGAGTAGTAAGTCGGGACGACAATACGTAACCATTGGACGACGAGTTAGCCAATGTGTAATATGACCCACAAGTCAGGATTGACAGTACTGAATGAGTAATTGTGTAGAAATAAACAATGTGATCGCTCTCAATACCGTGTTAATTGATAAAATGTTTCTTGATTAAACTGGGATTCACTCACCAGTATTTCCCACTGACAAATGTTTTTAAAACGCGTTTCAGGTAACACAATGTGACAGCCAATTAGTAAAAAGCCAGCTGGAGAGCACTGAAGGCTTGGGAAAAATGTGGCTATAAAGGTTACCTAAAATACGATGTTTTAAATTCAATAAAATAGGGTTTATCCCTATAAAAGTATTGTAATAAGAAACTTGGGTTTTACCCATGTGATTATTAATATCAAATGTGGTGGTTTTACTCTGATAAACATTTCCTAACTACGGTCCTGATGTAATTTCCGCTGCCAAATTAACCAACTGATACCACCAAAACTCTGAGTTCGCGTCCGCCCATTCCCGGGACAGATAAGGGATCGGGGGTTGCGACAGAAGGTGGTATCAGAGCCTAGCCACTGGTCTAAGCCAAAGAAGTGTTTTGCTGACACTTAAATTCTAAATTTTGTGTTAGGAAATAATTTATGTGATTATGTGTTTTGTGTTATTTGACTATTTGTTAGTTTACAGTATGAGTGATCAAGGACCCTCAGACATGTGTCGTCAATTGTCTAATTCACCTAGGAGTGAAGGTACCTCTTCACAGCCTGCCTTTTCTGGGTATTCTGCTGATCAGGAAGAAGGGATGTTTGCCTTTAAAGCTCAGTCAGAAGAGCCATTCCCTCATAAGAAAAGAGGATGGTTCAGTAAGGAAGCATTTGCACGTAGGAAAAGAATGCGAAAGTTGCAACAGCAAAGAGCCTTAGCAGCCGTTAAGCGAAAAACAGATGCCCATACACAGGATATGCTTAATAGAAGCCTAGCCAATTTCCATATCCAAGCTACAACTGCTGCTGACCCAAGTCTGGAACAATTAGTAGCCCCACAACCCTTACCTTTGTTTCCTACTCAACCAATGGAGGTAGAAATGCCTGATCTTAACCCTGAGGAGATACCTAGGATACCAGCCCCTAATCCACTAGATCCAAATTATGATCCATGGTTTGATGATCTTAGGGATTATGTGCCACGCTATCACTTAAACGAAGAAACCTTTCCGAACTTAGCAGCATATCCAGGTTTGGACCCTCTAGATCCCTATTTTGACAATGATGAATACATTAGGGAGATTTTGGAGAATCCATACCCTCAGGAGAATCCAGTACCTCAGTACCCAGAGCCAATACCAGTACCTGCACCCCCAATGAGTGCAGAGAATTTGCAAGAACTCTGAAATTTTGGAGAGGAAATCATAGAAAGTAGCGAGAGGATAAGGTATGTAGGAGAGCAACTCGTATGGAAATACGATGAGCGCCAGATGGATTTCGGGGAAAATCCATACCTATGAAGGAGATGGTGAAATTGATAATAAATAAATATATGTGTAATAATAATAAATCTATCGTAGTATAGACCACTCTGTGGTTAACGAGGCATAGTATTATTGTAATTTTTAATTTCTGTTTTAGTGTGTAGTTGACGCATACTATAGCAAAAAGAGTAAAGTCGCAATGCACGACGTTTTTTACCAATATGTGTATTATGTGGTTATTACTTAAACTATTTAATTATTCTATTAATGATTCGTAAATGTTTAAAATCCAGATGGCCGACGAAGGAAATCAAGGAAATTTGAATAACGATAACCAGAGTAACATTAACGTGGTTAATGAGAATCCGAGCATCAATAACAATGGAAACCAAATGGATAATAGTGCCGTTCAACATATAGTGGCACAAGGAATCATAGATGCAATGCCATTTATTATTCAAACGATTCAAGAAGCGAATAAGCGACCCATCGAACCAGAAAGCAGCGTGAACAATGAACCTATACTTCAATTGCCCATTCCCAAAAGGAGAAGAACCGTGTCTTACGGTTGTTCTTATAAAGAATTCTGGTCTTGTAATCCAATGGAATTCTCAGGCAACGAAGGGGCCATTGCAACCCTACGCTGGATAGAGAAGACTGAGGAAGTCTTAAGAATAAGCAAGTGTGCTGAAGAAGATAAGATATTGTTTGCTTCTAATCTGTTTAAAAATTCATCACTAGAATGGTGGAACACTATCCTCTAATCAAGAGGAAGTGATAAAACCTACAATATGGAATGGGAAGAAATTAAGGACAAGGTAGAAAGGAAATTCTGCCCACCCAATGAGAAGGAACAGATAGCAAACAAATTCCAAAACATTAGGATGACTGGTGTGGATAGTAAGGGATACACTAAATTATTCTTTAAATATGCTAGAATAGTGCCAACCCTTGCTTCACCTGAACCAGTATTGATCTCCCGTTATATCTGGGGATTAATTGGAGAAATAAGACAAGTAGTCAAGGCAGCTAGACCTCAAACTATAGAAGAAGCTGTAGAACTAGCAAATACCTTGACAGATGAATTAGTCTGTACCCGAGAAGAGGATCAAAGGAGGAACCTAACCCAGAAGCTCACACAAGAATTTCGTTCTGGAAATTTTAATCGTGGGAAAAATATAGGTTCTACCTCTACACCTTACTGTAAGAATTGCAAAAGAAAGCATTCAGGAAGATGCTCCATATACTGTAACTTTTGCAAAATATCGGGACACAAGGAAGAAAACTGCAGGAAGAAAGCTAATAACAGGATATGTTACAACTGCGGAGAACAAGGTCATATTAAGCCTAATTGCCCAAAATTAGCTCCAGCTACAAAAAACAAGAATACTCAAAATGCTAGAGCATTTGTTCTTACTGCAGATGAAGCCAAGATGATTCCAGATGTCATAGCTGGTACGTTTTTAGTTAATGATGTCTTTGCTAAAGTATTATTTGACTCTGGTGCAAACCAAAGTTTTATTAATACATCATTTTGCAAATTTCTAAATCAGTCATTAACTAAACTACCACAAGAATGCTTAGTAGAGACAACTAATGGAGAAACCGTTAGGATTTCTGAAATCTTGCAGGGAGCAAGAATAGAAATTTTAAATCAGAAATTTATTGCAAATCTTTACCCCATGAATCTGGCAGGATTCGATGTTGTTTTAGGAATGGATTGGTTAATAGCCAATAAAGCCAGTATTTTATGTGATCAAAAGTCAATTCAAGTAAATTCACCAAAAGGTAAAACGATCACAATTAAAGGAGATAAACCATCTAGATCCACAAAATTTATCTCTGTGATGAAAACTGCAAGTTATATAAGAAAAGGTTCTATAGTGTATTTGATTTCCATAATCACTAACACTAAAGGAAAGGATTTAAAAGATATTCCAGTAGTATCTCAGTTTTCAGATGTATTTCCAGAAGAATTGCCAGGGCAACCTCCAGATAGAGAAGTTGAATTCAGAATCCATTTAATACCAGGAATAGCACCGATTGCCAAAGCACCCTATCGTTTGGCACCCGCAGAAATGCAGGAATTGAAGAAACAATTGGACGAATTATTAGCAAAAGGATTTATACAGCCAAGTTCATCGCCATGGGGAGCACCAATCTTATTCGTTAAAAAGAAGGACGGATCAATGCGTATGTGCATTGACTACCGTGAATTAAACAAGGTCACGATTAAGAATCGGTACCCATTACCAAGAATCGATGATCTGTTCGACCAACTGCAAGGAGCTCGATTTTTCTCTAAAATCGATTTAAGGTCAGAATATCATCAATTAAAGGTACAGGAAGAAGATATTCCTAAAACCGCATTTAGAACAAGGTATGGCCATTATGAATTTACTGTCATGCCATTTGGTTTAACCAATGCCCGAGCTGCATTTATGGACATGATGAACCGAATATGTAAGCCATATTTGGATAAATTCATAATTGTCTTCATAGATGATATTCTCATTTATTCTAAGAATAAAGAGGATCATGCAAAGCATTTGCACGCACTTTTAAGTTTATTAAGAAAGGAAAAGCTTTGTGCTAAATTTTCAAAGTGCGAATTTTGGTTAGAACATGTACAGTTTCTTGGACATCTAGTCAATCATGAAGGAATTCATGTAGATCCCACCAAAATCGAGGCGATTACTAAATGGAAAACCCCTGAATCACCAACCGAGGTTAGAAGGTTCTTAGGATTGGCCGGTTATTATAGAAGATTTATTCAAGATTTTTCTAGAATAGTCATTCCCTTAACTAAGCTAACATGTAAATCTGTTAAGTTTGAATGGGGATTAAAACAAGAAGAAGCCTTTAGAATCCTTAAGCAAAGATTAACCCATACACCCATATTAGCATTACCAGAAGGAACTGAAGACTTTGTAGTCTATTGTGACGCTTCCAAATTAGGTTATGAATGTGTATTAATGCAACATCAAAAGGTTATAGCTTACGCATCTAGAAAACTTAAGAATCATGAAGAGAATTATTTAACCCATGATCTAGAATTAGGAGCTATAATTTTTGCCCTTAAGATTTGGAGACATTACCTTTATGGTAGTAAGTTTACCATGTTCACAGATCATAAGAGTTTAAGGTATGTTTTCAAGCAAAAAAAGTTGAATATGAGGCAAAGACGCTGGATGGAAATGCTTAGTGACTATGATTGTGAAATCCAGTATCATGAAGGAAAAGCAAATGTAGTGGCAGATGCTTTAAGCCTAAAGTATCATGAAAAGCCAAAAAGAGTACGTTCTCTTAAATTAAATCTACAAGTAGATTTAAATGATCAGATAAGAGAAGCACAAGAATCAGTAATCAAGGATGATACTGAAAAACTAAAAGGTATGATTAAAGAATTAGAACAAGGAACAAATGGAATTTGGAGATTCCATAAGAAGAGAATGTGGATACCTAAAATAGGAAATAGGGCTGGAAAATCGTGTCTTAACAGGTTTAACAGGTATCTGATAACGCGAACAACTAAAATTTTAAACATGAATACGACTCGTTTAACTACTTTATACCCAATGTCTATAAGACAGATCTATATTTTATGCACCTAGAAGGAGAAATAATGGATCCTAACTTTCAAATTTTGATTATTTTTAAAAACGTAAAAAATCACATGGTGTACTTTTCTGTTATCGTGTCTTAGCAGGTTACCTATTGCCAGCCCTATTAGGAAACCTGCGTCATCGTATATTAGAAGAAGCCCATAAGTCTAAATATACGATGCATCCAGGAAATGATAAGATGTATCAAGATTTAAGAAAGAATTTCTGGTGGATAGGAATGAAAAAGGACATAGCAGCCTATGTTTCTAAATGTTTAACATGTTCTAAAGTCAAAGCTGAACACCAGAAGAAATGCCTGTGTGGAAATGGAAATTAATAACAATGGATTTTGTTACTAAATTACCCAAAACAAAGAAAGGAAATGATACAATCTGGGTGATTGTAGATAGGCTAACCAAGTCAGCTCATTTCCTACCAATGAAGGAAACTTTCAGTATGGAACAGTTAGCTAAATTATATGTAAATGAAATTGTTTCATTACATGGAATTCCTTTATCAATTATTTCTGATAGAGATAGCCGATTTACCTCTCATTTTTGGTCAAGTTTCCAAAAAGCAATGGGAACCAAGATAAATCTAAGCACAGCTTATCATCCTCAAACGGATGGACAAAGCGAAAGAACAATTCAGGCAATGGAAGACATGCTTAGAGCTTGTGTAATTGATTTCGGAGGTAATTGGGACGATCACTTACCTTTAGTAGAATTTTCTTATAATAATAGTTATCACACAAGTATAAATGATGCACCATTCGAAGCACTTTATGGACGAAAGTGCCGAACCCCAGTCTGTTGGGCAGAAATTGGGGAGAAGCAACTATCTGGACCTGAGATAGTGCAAGAAACAACCGAAAAGATTATTCAAGTCAATGAACGATTGAAAGCAGCATGTGATTGACAAAAGAGCTATGCCGATAACCGACGCAAACCATTGGAATTTCAAATAGGAGATAAAGTATTGTTAAAGGTCTCTCCTTGGAAAGGAGTGGTAAGATTCATAAAAAGGGGAAAGCTAAGTCCCAGGTATGTTGGACCTTTTGAGATTACTAAAAGAATAGGACCTGTAGTCTATCAGCTACAACTGCCAGAGGAAATGGCAGGAATACATGATGTATTTCATGTATCTAATCTCAAGAAGTGTTTAGCTGATGAATCACTAGTAGTACCTCTTAAGGATATAGAGGTAAATGAACAACTCAAGTTTGTAGAAAGACCTCTACAGATTGAAGACAGGAAAGTCAAAAACCTCAAGCACAAGAGATTAGTTCTGATCAAAGTAAAGTGGGACTCCAAAACAGGACCTGAGTATACATGGGAGCTTGAATCAGAAATGCAAAAGAAATATCCGCACTTGTTCCAGTAGTTCTCGAGGACGAGCTCTAAAACAAGGTGGGGATGATGTGACAATCCTCAATAAACCGACACCCTCATAATAATTCCGACACCCTATTATATTTTAAAATGTCTCAATATGTCTTTAAATACACCCCGTGTGTGAAAACCGAGCCCGAAATATATGAAATAGTATTTAAAATAAATAAAAATTTAAATCTTGAGTTGAGGCGGGCCGCGTAGGACCCACCCCAACCTTACGCGGGCAGTATGAAGGTTGAAACCCGATTTCGTTTGATTTCTTAAGTTCAGGCGGGCCGCGTAAGATCCCCCATTAGTTTACACGGGCCGCGTGAGATCAACAACGCAGAGATACCCTAGGCCGACACGTGTCGACATTGTGGCGGACCTACCTGATGAGCCCAACAAGCTAGTCCGTTGACTAGCTTTGACGCGGGCCGCGTAGACCTTCGTCTACTCTTACACGGGCCGCGAGAGACCCAGGTTCAGCACCTATATAAGAAAGCAACGGGTTTTCGTTTTCCTTCGTTCATTTCTTTCTTTCTCAATCACAATTTCTGAATATAGGCTTTATAAACTAGTATTATACCCCCTAATTAGCGAGGTTCTGCTCCGTTGTAAGTATTATAACCCCAGTTTCGTAATAGATACGCTGCCCGATTGATTTAGGGTTCCGTAACAACTGTCGTGGTTCTGCCCGACGTAGTTGTTGGAATACCGTCTCGGGGAGGGTATCATTAATATTTTCAAAGGGTTATTATACTAACCAATGTACATTTATATAAATTATAGATTTATCCCAGGAAACCCTTACGCGAAGTCTAAGATAACAATGTGAGTTTATCCGATTTTGTTAAACTTTTTGTAATATTTTACAAAACCTTAAATGTTTTACAATGTGATTAAGCGGTGATTGAGTCTTCGTAGTTCTTCAATTACTGCCGGTATGTTGGGGTTTTGTATACAAAATTTACTACATTGTGAGTAGTAAGTCGGGACGACAATACGTAACCATTGGACGACGAGTTAGCCAATGTGTAATATGACCCACAAGTCAGGATTGACAGTACTGAATGAGTAATTGTGTAGAAATAAACAATGTGATCGCTCTCAATACTGTGTTAATTGATAAAATGTTTCTTGATTAAACTGGGATTCACTCACCAGTATTTCCCACTGACAAATGTTTTTAAAACGCGTTTCAGGTAACACAATGATACAGCCAATTAGTAAAAAGCCAGCTGGAGAGCACTGAAGGCTTGGGAAAAATGTGGCTATAAAAGTTACCTAAAAGACGATGTTTTAAATTCAATAAAATAGGGTTTATCCCTATAAACGTATTGTAATAAGAAACTTGGGTTCTACCCATGTGATTATTAATATCAAATGTGGTGGTTTTACTCTGATAAACATTTCCTAACTACGGTCCTGATGTAATTTCTGCTGCCAAATTAACCAACTGATACCACCAAAACTCTGAGTTCGCGTCCGCCCGTTCCCGGGACAGATAAGGGATCGAGGGTTGCGAAACCATGAACCAAATTTTTGCACAAAACGACAGATTTGAGTTATTATACAGCAGATCTGATACTCAAAAAATAAGCAAGGGGAAAACCGGCACTGCAACATTGGACCCACAGTCAGCCCGTCAGTGGGACAACCAATTCAGTAGCCAAAAGGATACGGCACAAAATTCAGAAGATACCAATCACCAGGGAGTCAAACCAAGGCAGATAAATATGGTACAAGGAGGTCCTTCACGAAGGCTGAACAAACGGAGCCATAATCAGCATTGGCGAGAGCAACAAGTAGTCTTCCCTGTTGTCCCTGGAGGTCTTCAAGAAGAACATCCAGTAATTATCACCGGTATCTTCGACCATTACCGAACTGATTATATGTTCATAGATCCAGGAAGTTCAATGGATATAGTCTATGAACAATGTTTCAAACAACTCGACCCAAAAGATAAGGCACGCTTAAAACCAGTCGATTTTCCTCTCACTAGTTTCTGCAACGAAGCTGTCTTTCCGCTGGGTCAAATCTCTTTTCCTGTGACTCTCTCAGATGGCGAACACTCGCGTACTGTCAATAACGTCGCGACATGATGTACTCCTGGGGTGGCAATCTTAGAGAGAACTCAGCATGATTACCTCCATACTGCACGCCGCGTGTGGTTTTCCGACGGAGACCGGGATAGCAATTTTATATTCCAGCAAGGAAGTTATGTATGTGGAAGATGAACCACCAGCAAAGGTTGCCAAACCCTCAACATCAAGCGAACCAGAAAAATGGGTTCTCAACGAAGAGCATCCAGAACAAACTATCTTGTTAGGGCACGCCATCTCCTCGGCAATCCGAATAAAGTTGAAGGAATTACTCTCCAACAATATGGACATCTTCGCCTGGTCCCCAGCGGACATGACTGGAGTACCACGAGACATAGCGCAACGCTGTTTAAATGTCCGACCTTCAGCAGAACTCGTCGCGCAAGGAAAGTGCAGCCTCAGCACAGAAAAAGCAGAAGCAATGAACGAGCAAGTAACAGAATTGCTTAATGCTGGGATCCTGCACGAAGTCCAGTACCAAACCTGGGTAGCCAACCCAGTAAAGGTACAAAAACACAATGGCAGGTGGCGCATGTGTGTCGACTTCAAAGACCTCAACAAAGCATGCCCGAAAGACTGTTATGCACTCCCGGAAATAGACAAGAAAGTTGACTCTCTAGCATCCTTCCACTGGAAGTGTTTTCTAGATTGTTATAAAGGCTACCATCAAGTACAGATGAAAGAGGAAGATGAAGACAAAACGGCCTTCCGTATAGATAATGGTATCTTCTGCTATATAAAAATGCCTTTTGGTCTCCGCAACGCAGGGGTTACTTACCAACGCTTGATGGATAAAGTATCCGGGGAAGACATTGGGAAAACAGTGGAAGTTTAAATGGATGACCTTGTCATCATGAGCCAAGAAGAAGAGACCATGCTCGCGAACATTCAGCGCACGTTTGACTCTTTGTGCAGCGTCAATCTAAAACTGAACCCAACAAAGTGCTCATTCGGAATGGAGGAAGGCAAATTTCTAGGGTTCATAGTAACCAGAGACGGTTTCAAGGTCAACCCGGAGAAAGTAAAGGCCATCCAACTAATTCCGTCACCAGCAACAGTTAAAGAAATGCATCGACTCGCAGGTCGATTAGTAGCACTAAACAGATTCTTGGCAAATCATGCCGCGAAATCTTATCCGTTCAATAGCACGTTGCGCAATTGCGCCAAGAAGAGCCATTTTCAATGGACACCAGAAGCGGAGAAAGCCTTCAAACAAATGAAGGAATGTCTGATCCAGTTACCAACTTTAACAGCGCCACGGGAGGAAGAGCCGCTAATCCTATATCTGTCCGCAGCGGAAGTAGCAGTTGGCGCCGTATTAATGGTAGAAAGAGATGGCATTCAAACTCCAATATACTTCATTAATAAGATGCTAACTGGCCCAGAGACACACTACTCTATGATAGAAAAACTCGTCCTCGCACTGGTACACGCGTCACGAAGACTGCGCCGGTATTTCTCTAGTCATGTTATTACAGTACTCACTAATTATCATCTGGGACAAATTCTATCTAAACCCTATGTCGCGGGGTATTTGGCCAAATGGGCCATCGAGCTAGGAGGATACAACATCCTATACAGACCCCGACCAGCAATTAAAGGACAAGTATTGGCAGACATCGCCACCGAAGTTCCTGTTGACGAAATACAAGAATGCGAGGCAATCCAAAACCCTACTCCAGTCTTAGACGATAGGGTTTGGACGCTACACACAGACGGTGCCTCCAACGATGATGGTGTAGGCGTAGGCCTTCGTCTGGTTAGCCTGGACAACCACGAGCTCACATACGCGATACGCCTAGACTTCAAAAGTACAAACAATGGGGCAGAATGCGAAGCATTTCTTGCGGGCCTCCGTCTGGCACTTAAAATGGGGGCAAAAAACCTCGAAGCACACGTCGATTCCAAGCTAGTGGCCGAGCAATTCAATGGTCACTACGATGCTAAAGGCGAAGCGATGGCTTTATATTTGGAGCAAGCACGAATGCTTATCAACCAGTTCCAAACATTCAAGATGGTCCATATCAATAGAAGTGAAAATAAACATGCAGACGCACTAAGCAAATTGGCAGCTACCAGTTTCAAACATCTCGCGAAGGAAGTCCGCATTGAGGTATTATCTAACCCATCCGTCCCCCTAAGGCAAGTGAACATCATCGAGATCGGGGATCCATCCTGGATGTCCCCGATTATTACATACTTGCAGCATGGAAAACTGCCAGAAGGATTATGTGGGATTCTGTAACACCCCGAAAATATAAAACTTTATATTATAATTATAAAGTATAAACAAGCGAGAATATACTAACTAGGAATTTTAACCTAGTTAGTTACAAGTCTAGAAATAACTTAAAGTAGGGTTAAAAGCAACCAAATTAAATGTTAATCAAAGTGGAGGGGCTTAAGTTGTAACAATTGAAACTTAATTGTTATTAAACAAATAAAACAAACCAAACACCCCCAAATAGGAGGTGTCTGGTCGATTAGAACAAGCAGGGCGACACCCCCACTTTCAAACTCTAAAAATTCTACTTAAACTCTCAAATTGGAGGTGCAAATCTGGTCCAAACGAAAATCCGAGCTTAGAATCGTGATCCTCATCGCAAGAGGGTTACAAGGTATGTAAAATTTTGATAAATCTCTCAACTTGAATTTCTCATGAATTGGGAAAAATCTGAAATTAGGGTTGCATGTGTATGTTATGATGATTAAGGAACAACTATAGTGTCTAGGGACAAACCCTAGACCAATAGAAGTTGAAATCATAAGAAATTTTGGTGAATCCATGAACACCATTGTAGGTGATTAGTGGGTTATGTGTAATTTGATGAACACTAGAAAATAGATAGTTAATCTAGTGTAATTTGGCAAATTTTGAAGTGATTCCAGAAAATTTGAAGTTATCAATCATGTAAAAAGGTTGAATGATATGAAATTAGGGCTAAATGATAAACTAGAGAGTTGATGTTTAATCTTGTAAAAAATTTCCCATGAAGTGTTTGTTGAAATGCCTCTATGAAGGCTTAAAAACTGAAATTTCTAAGTTAAACGCATAATCATGATGTTTTGGTGTATTATGCGAATTATGATTTAAAGAGAGTTCTAAACATATCATATATGAACTCTATAGGAACGGGCGCGGGAGCGTCAAGCGGACAAGCGGGTAGCGAACCACGTTTGAAAGGTCTACTTTGAAGGTACGTAACTTGTTTGGTTACATTAAGCGAGTTGTTGATAAGTTTTGTAAATCTTATTGTTGAATCTAAATCTGCGTTGAATTTATATTGATTATGGTTGGATGTGAATTAATAGACTTAGTCTAGTAAACAAATCAATTGGTAGTCATCATAAGTGGATGGTTCTACAAGATGAGCCAACGGGTCTATTAGTTGTGAAAATGGTAGTTTTAAACGTTCTAGTAGTCGATAATGGCGATAATAATCACAAGGGCATTAAACCATGAAATCGGTAAGAAATGCGGGTGATAATAAGCCCCGGATGTTGGGCATAAGGCGCCATAGGTTTATTGATTAAATGGTAGTAAAATGTGTAAGGTTAGAATGGGTCGAATAATTACATAGTGACATATGGTTTTTCGATCTGTAAATTAAATTTTGGGTGTCAAATTTATAATAGTTATGTCGGTAATGAATTTACAGACATATAGGAAGAAAAATCACTTAAAACGGACTTACGAGTCAAAAGATATGGCCAAACGAAGTTAAAAACTGGAAATTCCAGAGCTGGCAGCAATTGCAGCTCACAAAACTAGAGCTGCTGGAAAACCCGATCCCCCGCGCCACGCGGAGGATGACCTGAATCATGCCGCGACACGCGGGAGGTTCTCGCGGCCCGCGTAACACTTCTCGCGGGGCGCGAGCGACCTGGATCCGAAATTTTTATTTGTTTTCAATAGTTTTGATGCTAGATTTCAATTATAAGTGTTTTTATATTGTCAAAACTAA
Organism: Helianthus tuberosus; assembly: GCA_030545235.1. Lineage (NCBI taxonomy): Eukaryota > Viridiplantae > Streptophyta > Magnoliopsida > Asterales > Asteraceae > Helianthus > Helianthus tuberosus. The sequence continues at coordinate 75,316,765 of CM060449.1, read as the reverse complement.
CCATTGATGTGGTTTTGACATTAGGTAATGTTGATGAACTTACGGATGGCGATCAAGCAATGATGAAGAACCGAACACTACATTTTGAAGCTTCCGCAATGTTTTAAATCTTTAGTAGTCTTTGTGTATGGGTTGTAAACACTTGTTAAACAACTTTTGAAATGTTTTAACTTAGTCATTAGTTGACTAAGGTTGACGTTACTTATAAACTCCGTTAATGAAAGTTATGTTAATTAACTAATATTTTAATTGAAATGGTATATTTTATTATTAAAATCAAGTGTAAATTTAAGGGTGTTACAAGTTGGTAATCAGAGCTTAAGGTTGTCAACAAAGTGTTCGGTTCAAGCTTGATCGATCGTCCGATAAGAATTAACTCATTATGTTAGTAGATTATGTCTTATGTAAGGAATGAGAAACGAATTGTTATGCATGGGAAGAGCGTGTTAACACACTCAAACCCGGAAAGTGCATAAAATGTGAACGGTTAAAGCAAGTTAGGAACTTGGCTAAACCGAAACAAAAGAAGCAATGTCATGAATGAAATGTTTAACGTTTGATGTAAACATTTCAGTTTCAAGATGTCCGATGGGAATGATGATAATCTGGTGCAAACAAGCACTGAACAAATGAAAGAGATAATTGCCGAAGAGGTAGGGAAGGCAATTGAAGGAAGTCTATCCGGGTTTATAGACAAAATTCAAGGCACGGTGTTGTCGCTTGTAGAAGAACGAGTTAAAAGGTTGGAGGATATTGTCAACCTTATGAAGGAGAAAACGGGAGAACGCAAAGGGTGTTCATACAAGGAATTCATGGCGTGTAAACCATCAATTTATAACGGGGAAGTCGACCCGATAATTTGCCAAAGATGGTTGGGTGACATTGAAGGAGTGTTTGAAAGGACCCATTGCGACGAAAGCGACTTCGTTGCTTACGGAACGGGTCAGTTAAGAGGACAAGCCAAGGATTGGTGGGATAACAAAAAGAATGAAATAGGGGCCGAAGCGGCAAGGACCATGACATGGGAGGAGTTTAAGACACCATTTCTTAAACATCATAGTCCCAAAGCGGTCATTAACAAAATCAAGGAAGAGTTCATGCAACTTAGGCATAAGGGTGAAACCATAGACAAGATCACGGCGATGTTTATGGATAAGATGAAGTTTAGTAGTGAGTTGGTGACGAACGAAGAACAGAAAATATACTACTACTACAATATGTTGAGCGCTGAATATAGGGAGTTTATGACTCCTTCAAAATACGAGAGCCTTACCGAAATCATTAATGTTGCTCGGGAACGGGAAATCGAGTTGAAGAAGCAAGTCAAAAGAGGTGAAAGAAGGGCACATGATGTGAATCCAAGCCCGACAAAGAACGCCCGAACTGGAGAATCGGGGAAGAAGGTAGATACTAAAGGTAGGTCGCCAAGTTGTAAGGTGTGCGGGAAGGGACACAAAGGGGAATGTCGGTTCAAAGACAAGCCATGCCCTATATGTAACAAGATGGGGCACACGGCCTCGCTATGCCCGGGAAAAGTCTCTGTTTGCTACAAATGTTATCAACCCGGTCACAAAAAGTCCGAATGTCCAGATTTCGTTGGAAAGAGAGATGTTAAAGAATCTCCAACAGAAGCTCCCAAAGCGAAGGCTAGGTCCTTCCAACTTACCGTGGCTGAAGCGAAGACAGAACCCGATGTGGTTTCAGGTATATTCACAATTAACTCAATTCCAGCACGTGTATTGTTTGATACGGGTGCGAATAAATCCTTCATTTCGCATGGATTTATTCGACATCCTTCATTTGTATTGACGAAATTACCTGTGCCCTTAGAAGTTGAAATAGGGGACAACAAAAGTTTTATAGTTTGTGATGTTTGTCGAGGCTGCAAATTAAGCATCGACGATGAGGAATACTTGATAGACCTAATCCCGATGTCAATGGGAGAATTTCAAATCGACGTTGGGATGGATTGGCTAGCCCAGCACCATGCAAAAGTCGTGTGTTCTCGTAAAGAGATAAAACTAACATCTCCGAGCGGGAAACACGTCACCATTTATGGCGAAAAGGGAGGTAACCCCATAGTGTGCTCAATGTTGAAAGCTCACAAGCTTATGAAGCGAGGATGCAAGGCATTCATGATATACGCAAATGAGCCCGAGAAAGAATCACGGAAGATTGAAGATGTACAAGTAGTACGAGATTATGGAGATGTGTTTCCGGAGGATTTACCGGGGATACCGCCTGAACGGGAAGTAGAGTTCGGGATTGAGTTGATTCCGGGCGCAAAACCCGTAGCAAAGGCCTCGTACCGACTCGCACCGTCGGAATTACAAGAGTTGATGTCCCAAATTCAAGACCTGCTTGACAAGGGATTCATAAGGCCGAGTGTGTCTCCTTGGGGCGCACCGGTATTGTTTGTGAGAAAGAAAGACGGGAGCATGCGCATGTGTATCGATTACCGGGAGTTAAACAAACTCACGGTAAAGAACCGATACCCGCTCCCGAGGATAGATGATTTATTCGACCAATTACAAGGTGCGAACTGGTTTTCAAAAATTGACCTTAGATCTGGGTATCACCAACTAAAGGTCAAAGAAGAAGATGTGCCGAAGACGGCTTTCCGCACGAGATACGGACATTACGAATTCCTCGTGATGTCATTTGGGCTAACAAATGCACCCGCGGCTTTCATGGACCTCATGAACCGGGTTTGCAAGCCAATGTTGGATAAGTCGGTCATCGTGTTTATCGATGATATCTTGGTGTATTCAAAAAGTGAAGCTGAACACGCACACCACTTGCAAGAAGTGTTAGAGACTCTGAGGCGAGAAAGGCTGTATGCGAAATTCTCTAAGTGTGCCTTTTGGTTACGAGAGGTACAATTTCTTGGCCACGTCATAAGTGCCGACGGAGTTTTGGTGGATCCTTCAAAGATAGAGGCTGTGTCAAAATGGAATTCCCCGAAGAACCCTTCGGAAATTAGAAGCTTTTTGGGGCTTGCGGGATACTACTGGAGATTCATTCAAGATTGCGTCACCGCTAACAAAGCTAACCCAAAAGAAATAAAAGTTCATTTGGGGTGTCGATCAAGAAAAAGCGTTTCAAACGCTAAAGGAAAAGTTAACTCAAGCTCCGGTACTGACATTGCCGGACGGAGTCGAAGATATGGTGGTTTATTCAGATGCTTCACTGTTAGGGCTCAGATGCGTTTTGATGCAACGGGGCAAAGTTATAGCTTATGCCTCGAGACAATTGAAGATACACGAGAAGAAATATCCCACGCATGATCTTGAGTTGGCTGCGGTGGTATTTGCCTTAAAAATATGGAGGCACTACTTATATGGGGTAAAGTGCACCATATTCACCGATCACAAGAGCTTGAAATACTTCTTCGATCAGAAGGAGTTAAATATGCGACAAAGGCGATGGCTAGAAACGGTGAAAGACTTCGATTGTGAAATACATTATCACCCCGGAAAGGCTAATGTGGTGGCGGATGCTCTGAGCAGAAAAGCGGACTATGTCCCAATACGAGTAAGGTCGATGCAACTCGTGGTGACCTCGGGTATACTTGAACGTATTCGAGAGGCGCAATTAGAAGCAATGAAAGAAGAGAATTGGAAGAAAGAAAGAATAATCGGTCAGTTGAAAGATTTGTCGGATGGGAATAACGGGTTTGTGACAACTCGTATTTCAGAACCTATCTTTGTGCTAAGAGTAGCGTGTTTGAACACTATGTGATTGTATGAACTTGGTTGATTAATTGAATGTTCTATGTTTGTTATGTGTTTATTGTGTAACGAATGTATGTATGAATATAAACGAGCTCTAACACACGATACAACCCGATCACACAAGCCCATTCGGGCCATACTCGAAACCCAAGGGCAGCCCAAGGAAGGGTTCGGCCCACCCCCTAGCTATACGAAAACATTATCCCATCTTAGGGATTAGTTTCACATAAGTCACAACACACTAAACCCTAAATCTCTCTTTCTTCTCTCTAGAACTCGACGGCAACAACACTCTCTCCCTCGAAGCTTGTGATTCGGATTAACCCTTATTCATCTCTAATCCGGTTAGTGTTTTAAGTGTTATTTCATTTTATGCGATCGATGAAGGTGTATTGTTATATGATTTAATCAAACCCGGTTAGGGTTCTTGCTTGTGGAATCGATAATAATGAGTTGCATTGTTTGTGGTTTGGATAGATTGGATATGATAGGAATCATTATAATCTGATGCATGATCGGTTGTGTTTTTGGCATATTGTTTATGTTGGATTGATGTTGATGGTATGTTAATAAATGTTTAGCAGATTAGGGTTATATGTTAAAGGATATGACAGTACCTGATGATTTCAACAACCTATTGATGATTGAATGATGTAGCTTGTAAGATATGATTGTGACCTACTGAAACCATCATGTGACCTACTCACAAATTGAGGGAACATGTGAAAATTATCATGCACAACAACTATTGTCGGCCATTATAAAAGAACAATATATATATATATATATTATTTATCGACACACTGCCATGTATATTGGATGATATGATCATTAGTGTAATGTTTGCTATGTTTACTTTGGACGGATTATACCTAATTATTGCCTATTTATTCATGTTGACTAAATAACCTATACAAATGCATGTGTGATGTCTCGATAATTGAGTTAATAAGATAAGGATCCTTCATAGTTGCATGCAATTGTCAGAAGTCATGTGTGGAGCAATGATTAAATCAAATGGAGGAAACATTATTTTAGTATTGTTAGTGATGTATTGATGAATGTGTGATCTGATTGTTATTTGATATCATGATGTAAATGAATTTGAGTCACTGTTATGAACATGATATACATGATTTGGGCCTTTTTAATTGGACCGAACAATTCTAACAGATTACTTATATATTGTTTAAGTTAGTAATGGGTGGAATGAATTATAGAATTATTGGTTGGAAAATGTTGTTTGATCGAATATTGATGAAACTGTTAATTTGTTAACTGACAAAATAAATGGAAACTTTGTGATTGATTTCAAAATAAATGTTATGTAACTGATTTCCGTGATATCCGGATAATAAAAACTAATCGCACTAGACATCTCAGTCGCACAAGAATTAATGAACCGCACAAGTTGTCATGTTACTTAACTGTTGGGCCGGATTAGCTTCAAGCGCACAAGGGTTCACGGATCGCACAAGGGATCCGTGATTATATTGTTTAGGCCGGTTACTTATTTAACCACTTATGATATTTTGGGCCGGGTGTTTATCGGAGTCGCACAACATGTTCTGGATCGCACAAGGCCGTGCTGAACGCACAACATGTTGGGCCGACTGTTATCGGGCTTTATCTGTTGAATCGTACAAGTTGGGCGTTTTATGGACTTGACTGTTTAAGTGTTTACGTGGTTGTCGTGCTCAATACGTGTTCGTAACTGTTAGCTTATGTGTAAACATATGTACGATACTTGAAACCAAAACCTGACTTGTATAATAACCATGATAGGACGTGGTTGACCACTAGCATTTAGACTTGACCTTTCTGTGTAATCTGCCGAGCAAACCAAGGTGAGTTCACACTTCGTTACAAAGCATGGGGTTCCCAGGGGTTGGGAATGGGTTAAGGAATATAGATTCCTCGTCCTGTTGAGACGTAATCAGGAACATAGATTCCTCGTCTTGTTGAGACGTAATCAGGAACATAGATTCCTCGTCCTGTTGAGACGTAACCAGGAACATAGATTCCTCGTCCAGTATGAGACGGATTTAACTATACTAGACTAGAACTCTATCAACGAAGTCCCTCCTTTTATATCGACTTAATCGCCGAGGCCAATGGCGAACGGGTCATTAGTTAAATAGCGCTATTAGGTTTAACAAACCTCACACCGTGCCGCAGAGGACGGGCGTGGACTAATGGACTATGGCACGTCAGTGATGATAGACACATACGTTAGGGCACTTAAACATGACGAACGTTAGTAGTCGATATGGTAACGAGTCTGGTGAATTAAACATGGGGTAGCCCCCACGGCCATAGAGCCGGGCTGGAATAGCCAACGTAAGAACGGGTAACTAATAAACGTTTTTCGAACTATGGGGTAACCCCCACGGCTGGATAGCTGGTAAAGAGCAAACTGTGTTTTCGGAACAACTATAAACTGGACAACCAAACGTGAACTCACTCAACTTGTTGTTGACTCGTTACTACATGCTTTGCAGGTCAATAGGTACTTAGCTGGAGCTTGCACAAGGAAGAGTCGTTGTGGGACATGGACAGCTGTGTGCCATGTGAGACCTTTGGATACTTAAACTTAAGTTTTGGTTTTAAACATTATGCTTCCGCTCATAACTTAAACTATGTTTGTTTTGGACACTAATCGTGTTGGTTGGACTTTTACAATTAATTACTTACTTGTTCAATGTGATTAGTGGTTTGATCCTGGTCAGTCACACCTCCAAGCGGTGATACTCCGCATGTGGAATTTGGGGGTGTGACAGATTGGTATCAGAGCCATTGGTTATAGAGAACTTGGTTTTAATGAAGGAAAACGTTTTTGTTAAAACCAGACTATAACCTGTACAGCACTTTTCGATCCACAACGACGCTTCACTTCACGTGCAAGGCTCGACATTCTAGGTGATATGGTTTACGTTTTATATTGCCTACTTGCTAGATTGCATAGAACTTTTGCTCATGGTATGTTTAGATAAACGTAGCAACTATAGTTGAAAACACATTTGTGCTTGCTCCCTACTGTCACTACACACTTACACACATTCGCGACACCTTTCCTACTTGTGTTTCTTTCGATGTGAAGATCATGAGGGAACGTGAGAACCTAAATCAAGCCAGCTGACGGCTCTTATCAACGAACAAGTTACGGCAGCACTCGCAACCGCCCAGGCGGGAGGTATAACCTGCTATTCCGAACCTAACCTAGGATGATAGATCCTACTCTCATGATCCAACTATCGCGCTTAACTTTGTCACTTCTTTCTCGCGCAACAAGGTCAGAACGCTCAGCCACCTGCATGCATATTCAAGACGATCATGGACTGTCGTCCTAATACTTTCATTGGCACTAAAAGAGCTGTTGGACTCCTCCATTGGTTTGAAAAGCTCGAGTCTGTCTTAGAGACGTGTGAATGCCCTGAGACTCATAGGGTGAAGTACGCCACTGGTACTCTCGAAGGCACTACGCTAACTTGGTGGAACGCGCAAGTTCAAATGCTGGGGCTGGCGGCTGCTAATGCCACCCCATGGAATGATTCTTAAGGAACTGATCAAACGTGAATACTGTAGTCGTGATGACACCCACAAGCTGGAAGTGGAGTTCTTAAACCTGAAGATGACTGGATCAGAGATAGAAAAGTACACGAAACGATCCAACGAACTGGCAGTGTTATGTCCAACTATGGTTGATCCTCCCATCAAGCGCATTGAGCTGTACCTCAAAGGCTTAGTACCAGAGATTCAAAGTCATGTGACATAGGCCAACCTTGCAACCATTCAGGATATTACTCGTCTTGCTCAACGTCTCTCAGATCAGGCGTTAGGACAGAATAAACTGCCGAAACGTATTAATGCTGCTACAACTACTTCGGATACTCCCAGTGACAACAAACGCAAGTGGGATGGAAATTCGAGCAAAGGATTCCACTTCGGTTCAGTCTCAGTCGCAGCAGCGAAAAACGGATGAGTACAGGAGCCCCAGGCAGCAGTCTTTTGGTAATCGAAGTCAGGATGGATACCGGGGAAATCACCCTAAGTGAAATTGATGTAAATTGCACACAGCGGATCGTGCAACAAAGATCGTCGTTAGAGATGCAGCAAGCTTGGTCATGGAGCCAAAGATTGTAGAAGCTCACGTCCTGCAAACCAGAACCGACAACAGCAGCCACAAGCCCCACAAAATCAGCAGCAACAGCAGGATAACAAGGGATGTTATCAGTGTGGTGCTAAAGATCATTTCATGAGACGCTACCCACGACTGAACCAGAATCAGAATCAGAACCACAACCAAGGAAACGGGAACAATAGTGGAGACAACAACGGGGGTAATAACGACGGCAATGGTGCCAGGGGCCGAGTGTTCGTAATTGGTCAGAATGATGCTAGGAAGGACCCCAACGTGGTGATGATTTCGACATCGTTATTGGTATGGATTGGCTACCTCAACATCGAGCAGGGATCCTTTGCAAAGAAAAGATCGTCCGTATTCCTCGCGCTGGTTAAGAACCTTTGGTAATTCATGGTGACAAGCTCCTGGAGCAGCGCCCATAGCTCGTGCACCGTATCGCTTAGCTCCATCAGAGTTGAAAGAGCTATCTACGCAACTACAAGAACTCTTAGATAAGGGTTTTATTCGTCCTAGCTCTTCGCCTTGGGGAGCTCCAGTGCTATTTGTGAAAAAGAAAGACGGAACTTTCAGAATGTGCATCGACTAACGTGAACTTAACAAGGTGACTGTGAAGAATCGCTACCCTCTTCCACGCATTGATGACTTGTTCGACCAGCTGCAAGGGTCGAGTTACTATTCAAATATCGATTTGAGATCAGGATATCACCAGCTGAGAGTCCGAGAAGAGGACGTCTCCAAAACAGCCTTTAGAACCTGTTATGGACACTATGAGTTTTTGGTCATGCCTTTTGGGCTGACAAGCGCACCTGCGGTCTTCATGGACTTGATGAATCGAGTGTGCAAGCCTTACTTAGACAAGTTCATTATTGTCTTCATCGATGACATCCTGATCTATTCGAAGAGTCAGGAGGAACACGAGCAACATCTACGACTCATTTTGGAACTCCTTCGAACAGAACAGCTGTACGCCAAGTTTTCAAAATGTGACTTCTGGCTTCGTGAAGTCCATTTCTTAGGCCATGTAGTGAACAAGGGGGATGGGATTCACGTTGATCCATCCAAGGTAGAGTCAATTAAGAGCTAGCCTGCACCTCGTACGCCAACGGAAATTCGCCAATTCTTGGGATTGGCAGGTTACTACAGGAGATTTATCAAGGATTTTTTTTTCTTAAGATTGCTCAGCCTCTTACTTCACTAACGCAGAAGGGCGTTGTTTATCATTGGGGAAATGCACAGGAGTTAGCGTTTCAGCACTTAAAGGATAGACTCTACAGTGCACCTATCCTTTCATTGCCAGAGGGCACAGACGACTTCGTGGTCTACTGCGACGCATCAATTCAGGGTCTTGGTTGGGTATTGATGCAATGGGACAAGGTTATAGCCTATGCCTCACGCCAACTCAAGGTTCATGAAAGAAACTACACTACACACGACTTAGAGCTGGGAGCTGTTGTTTTTGCACTTAAGATATGGCGACACTACCTGTATGGTACCAAATGCGCTATCTACACTGATCACAGGAGCCTCGAGCATATCTTTAAACAGAAGGAACTCAATATGAGACAACGACGATGGGTCGAACTGCTGAACGATTATGAATGCTCGATCAGGTACCACCCAGGCAAAGCCAATGTTGTGGCCGACGCCCTCAATCGAAAGGACACTGCGCCTAAGCGCGTACGAGCTTTACAACTTACTATACAGTCTAGCCTTCCTTCTCAAATACGAACTTGCTCAGGTAGAAGCATTGAAACCAGAAAACGTCAGGGCTGAAGCCCTACGCGGCTCGAGGCAACGCTTAGAACAGAAGGAAGACGGTGCTTACTATGTAACAGGACGCATTTGGGTCCCACTTTATGGCAACCTACGAGAGCTTGTGATGGATGAGGCACACAAGTCTCGCTACTCAGTACACCCTGGTTCAGACAAAATGTACCACGACATCAAAACCACATATTGGTGGCCTAGCATGAAGGCCCACATAGCAACATACGTTAGCAAGTGCTTGACTTGTGCGAGAGTCAAGGTGGAGTATCAGAAACCTTCAGGCCCACTTCAACAACCAGAGATACCACAATGGAAATGGGAGCAAATTTCCATGGATTTTGTTACTGGCCTGCCTAGATCTCAACGTGGTAATGATACTATTTGGGTGATCGTGGATCGACTCACAAAGTCTGCTCACTTCCTGGCTATCAAAGAAACGGATAAGTTCTCCACTCTAGCAGGAGTATACCTCAAGGAAGTTGTCTCGAGGCACGGGGTGCCCATCTCTACCATCTCGGATCGAGATGCGCGTTTTACATCGGAACTGTGGCAAGAAATGCACAAGTCCTTTGGCTCAAGGTTAGATATGAGCACAGCTTATCACCCGCAAACGGATGGGCAGTCGGAACGTACCATCCAGACTCTCGAAGACATGCTTAGGGCATGTGTAATTGATTTTGGCAACGGCTGGGAAAAGCATCCGCCACTTGTGGAATTTTCGTACAACAATAGCTACCACACCAGCATTAAAGCTGCTCCGTTTGAGGCATTGTACGGGCGTAAATGCCGGTCACCTCTTTGTTAGGCAGAGGTGGGGGATAGTCAGATTACTGGTCCAGAACATGTGGTGGACACAACAGAGAAAATTGCTCAGATACGACAACGAATGGCGGCAGCTCGTGACCGTCAGAAAGTCTACGCCGATAAGGGCAGAAAACCACTAGAGCTCCAGGTTGGGGAGCGTGTATTACTCAAAGATTCACCCTGGAAGGGTGAGGTTCGCTTTGGTAAACTGGGCAAACTTAACCCACGATACGTTGGACCTTTCGAAGTCATTGAGAAAATAGGCAAGGTGGCCTACAGACTGAACTTACCAGCAGAACTCAGTGCAGTTCATGACGTTTTCCATGTGTCAAATCTGAAGAAGTGTCTGTCAGATGAGACCCACGTAGTTCCTTTGAAGGAGCTCACGATCGACGAGCAGTTACGATTCGTCGAGGAACCTGTTGAAATCACGGACCGGGATGTTAAGGTCCTCAAGCGTACTAGAATACCTCTCGTTCGAGTTCGTTGGAACTCACGTCGCGGCCCAGAGTTCACCTGGGAACGCGAAGATCAGATGAAACAAAAGTATCCCCAACTGTTCACAACCGGTACAACCACTACTGAGGCTGAAGCTACGGAATTTCGGGACGAAATTCCAGATCAACGGGGGGAGGATGTGACACCCCAGGAAAACCAGGAAAACCATGCAACTTAACTAGCTTCCTCAGTGAGTACGTGCTAAATTTCGGGACGAAATTCCTTTCAACTTGGGGAAAATGTGACAACTCGTATTTCAGAACCTATCTTTGTGCTAAGAGTAGCGTGTTTGAACACTATGTGATTGTATGAACTTGGTTGATTAATTAAATGTTCTATGTTTGTTATGTGTTTATTGTGTAATGAATGTATGTGTGAATATAAACGAGCTCTAACACACGATACAACCCGATCGCACAAGCCCATTCGGGCCATACTCGAAACCCAAGGGCAGCCCAAGGAAGGGTTCGGCCCACCCCCTAGCTATACGAAAACATTATCCCATCTTAGGGATTAGTTTCACATAAGTCACAACACACTAAACCCTAAATCTCTCTTTCTTCTCTCTAGAACTCGACGGCAACAACACTCTCTCCCTCGAAGCTTGTGATTCGGATTAACCCTTATTCATCTCTAATCCGGTTAGTGTTTTAAGTGTTATTTGATTTTATGCGATCGATGAAGGTGTATTGTTATATGATTTAATCAAACCCGGTTAGGGTTCTTGCTTGTGGAATCGATAATAATGAGTTGCATTGTTTGTGGTTTGGATAGATTGGATATGATAGGAATCATTATAATCTGATGCATGATCGGTTGTGTTTTTGGCATATTGTTTATGTTGGATTGATGTTGATGGTATGTTAATAAATGTTTAGCAGATTAGGGTTATATGTTAAAGGATATGACAGTACCTGATGATTTCAACAACCTATTGATGATTGAATGATGTAGCTTGTAAGATATGATTGTGACCTACTGAAACCATCATGTGACCTACTCACAAATTGAGGGAACATGTGAAAATTATCATGCACAACAACTATTGTCGGCCATTATAAAAGAACAATATATATATATATATATATTATTTATCGACACACTGCCATGTATATTGGATGATATGATCATTAGTGTAATGTTTGCTATGTTTACTTTGGAAAGATTATACCTAATTATTGCCTATTTATTCATGTTGACTAAATAACCTATACAAATGCATGTGTGATGTCTCGATAATTGAGTTAATAAGATAAGGATCCTTCATAGTTGCATGCAATTGTCAGAAGTCATGTGTGGAGCAATGATTAAATCAAATGGAGGAAACATTATTTTAGTATTGTTAGTGATGTATTGATGAATGTGTGATCTGATTGTTATTTGATATCATGATGTAAATGAATTTTGGTCACTGTTATGAACATGATATACATGATTTGGGCCTTTTTAATTGGACCGAACAATTCTAACAGATTACTTATATATTGTTTAAGTTAGTAATGGGTGGAATGAATTATAGAATTATTGGTTGGAAAATGTTGTTTGATCGAATATTGATGAAACTGTTAATTTGTTAACTGACAAAATAAATGGAAACTTTGTGATTGATTTCAAAATAAGTGTTATGTAACTGATTTCCGTGATATCCGAATAATAAAAACTAATCGCACTAGACATCTCAGTCGCACAAGAATTAATGAACCGCACAAGTTATCATGTTACTTAACTGTTGGGCCGGATTAGCTTCAAGCGCACAAGGGTTCACGGATCGCACAAGGGATCCGTGATTATATTGTTTAGGCCGGTTACTTATTTAACCACTTATGATATTTTGGGCCGGGTGTTTATCGGAGTCGCACAACATGTTCTGGATCGCACAAGGCCGTGCTGAACGCACAACATGTTGGGCCGACTGTTATCGGGCTTTATCTGTTGAATCGTACAAGTTGGGCGTTTTATGGACTTGACTGTTTAAGTGTTTACGTGGTTGCCGTGCTCAATACGTGTTCGTAACTGTTAGCTTATGTGTAAACATATGTACGATACTTGAAACCAAAACCTGACTTGTATAATAACCATGATAGGACGTGGTTGACCACTAGCATTTAGACTTGACCTTTCTGTGTAATCTGCCGAGCAAACCAAGGTGAGTTCACACTTCGTTACAAAGCATGGGGTTCCCAGGGGTTGGGAATGGGTTAAGGAATATAGATTCCTCGTCCTGTTGAGACGTAATCAGGAACATAGATTCCTCGTCCTGTTGAGACGTAACCAGGAACATAGATTCCTCGTCCAGTATGAGACGGATTTAACTATACTAGACTAGAACTCTATCAACGAAGTCCCTCCTTTTATATCGACTTAATCGCCGAGGCCAATGGCGAACGGGTCATTAGTTAAATAGCGCTATTAGGTTTAACAAACCTCACACCGTGCCGCAGAGGACGGGCGTGGACTAATGGACTATGGCACGTCAGTGATGATAGACACATACGTTAGGGCACTTAAACATGACGAACGTTAGTAGTCGATATGGTAACGAGTCTGGTGAATTAAACATGGGGTAGCCCCCACGGCCATAGAGCCGGGCTGGAATAGCCAACGTAAGAACGGGTAACTAATAAACGTTTTTCGAACTATGGGGTAACCCCCACGGCTGGATAGCTGGTAAAGAGCAAACTGTGTTTTCGGAACAACTATAAACTGGACAACCAAACGTGAACTCACTCAACTTGTTGTTGACTCGTTACTACATGCTTTGCAGGTCAATAGGTACTTAGCTGGAGCTTGCACAAGGAAGAGTCGTTGTGGGACATGGACAGCTGTGTGCCATGTGAGACCTTTGGATACTTAAACTTAAGTTTTGGTTTTAAACATTATGCTTCCGCTCATAACTTAAACTATGTTTGTTTTGGACACTAATCGTGTTGGTTGGACTTTTACAATTAATTACTTACTTGTTCAATATGATTAGTGGTTTGATCCTGGTCAGTCACACCTCCAAGCGGTGATACTCCGCATGTGGAATTTGGGGGTGTGACAGGGTTGAAGACTCGATCCGGAAGGATATGGGTCCCACATACTTGTGGGGTGAAGGCGCTTCTACTTAATGAAGCTCATAAATCTCGATATTCAATTCATCCGGGTGCGACCAAGATGTACAATGATCTGAAACAAAATTATTGGTGGCCTGGAATGAAGAGGGATGTGGCGAAGTATGTGGAAAAATGCTTGACATGTTTACAAGTCAAGGCGGAGCATCAGAAACCATACGGCAAACTCCAACCGTTAGAAATTCCGGTTTGGAAATGGGAACATATTACAATGGACCTATTAACCAAGTTGCCTAAAACAAATCGTGGTTTTGATGCCATATGGGTAGTGGTGGATAGATTGACGAAAAGTGCTCACTTCATTCCGATCCGTGAGACTTATACGTCAGAAAAGATGTCAGAGGTTTACACGAATGAAATAATAGCACGTCATGGGGTGCCGGTATCCGTCGTGTCTGATAGGGATACCCGGTTTACTTCAAATTTCTGGAGAGATTTCCAAGAACAAATGGGAACCAAATTGTTCATTAGCACGGCGTACCATCCTCAAACTGATGGACAGAGTGAAAGAACGATACAAACATTGGGGGATATGCTACGGGCGTGTATAATCGACTTTGGAGGAAGTTGGGATGTTCACCTACCGTTAGTCGAGTTTTCGTATAATAACAGCTACCAATCTAGTATTAAGATGGCACCGTACGGAATGCTTTATGGTAGGAAGTGTGGAACCCCGGTATGTTGGGGTGAAGTGGGTCCACGTGAACTCGCCCACCAAGATATAGTAAGAGCCACGGATGAAAAGATTGAAATAGTTCGGGCACACTTGAAAGCGGCTCAAGACAGGCAAAAGGCGTATGCTGACAAAAGGAATAGGCCAATCAAATTCCAGGTTGGCGACATGGTCATGCTAAAAGTTTCCCCATGGAAGGGGGTTATTAGATTTAGAAAAAGGGGGAAACTAAGCCCGAGGTTTATTGGGCCATTTAAAATCATCGGAAGGGTTGGTAAGGTAGCTTACCGCCTTGAGCTACCGGAGGAACTAAGTGGGATTCATGGCACGTTTCACGTGTCACAATTACGAAAGTGCCTAGCAGATGAAACAGCCTATATCCATTATGATGATATCGAAGTGGATAATAGTCTGAATTATGCTGTGAGGCCGGTGGAGATTTTAGATCGAAAGGTCAAACACTTACGAAATAAACAAATCTACCAAGTCAAAATCAAATGGGAGCATAGGAAAGGTTCGGACACTACGTGGGAGTCCGAAGAGGAGATGCGACGTCTCCACCCTACATTATTTGGTACGTACTACGGTTTCGGGGACGAAACCCTTTTAAGGGGGGTGGACTTGTAACACCCCGAAAATATAAAACTTTATATTATAATTATAAAGTATAAACAAGCGAGAATATACTAACTAGGAATTTTAACCTAGTTAGTTACAAGTCTAGAAATAACTTAAAGTAGGGTTAAAAGCAACCAAATTAAATGTTAATCAAAGTGGAGGGGATTAAGTTGTAACAATTGAAACTTAATTGTTATTGAACAAATAAAACAAACCAAAAACCCCCCAAATAGGAGGTGTCTGGTCGATTAGAACAAGCAGGGCGACACCCCCACTTTCAAACTCTAAAAATTCTACTTAAACTCTCAAATTGGAGGTGCAAATCTGGTCCAAACGAAAATCCAAGCTTAGAATCGTGATCCTCATCGCAAGAGGGTTACAAGGTATGTAAATTTTGATAAATCTCTCAACTTGAATTTCTCATGGATTGGGAAAAATCTGAAATTAGGGTTGCATGTGTATGTTATGATGATTAAGGAACAACTATAGTGTCTAGGGACAAACCCTAGACCAATAGAAGTTGAAATCATAAGAAATTTTGGTGAATCCATGAACACCATTGTAGGTGATTAGTGGGTTATGTGTAATTTGATGAACACTAGGAAATAGATAGTTAATCTAGTGTAATTTGGCAAATTTTGAAGTGATTCCAGAAAATTTGAAGTTATCAATCATGTAAAAAGGTTGAATGATATGAAATTAGGGCTAAATGATAAACTAGAGAGTTGATGTTTAATCTTGTAAAAATTTGCCCATGAAGTGTTTGTTGAAATGCCTCTATGAAGGCTTAAAAACTGAAATTTCCAAGTTAAACGCATAATCATGATGTTTTGGTGTATTATGCGAATTATGATTTAAAGAGAGTTCTAAACATATCATATATGAACTCTATAGGAACGGGCACGGGTGCGTCAAGCGGACAAGCGGGTAGCGAACCACGTTTGAAAGGTCTACTTTGAAGGTACGTAACTTGTTTGGTTACATTAAGCGAGTTGTTGATAAGTTTTGTAAATCTTATTGTTGAATCTAAATCTGCGTTGAATTTATATTGATTATGGTTGGATGTGAATTAATAGACTTAGTCTAGTAAACAAATCAATTGGTAGTCATCATAAGTGGATGGTTCCACAAGATGAGCCAACGGGTCTATTAGTTGTGAAAATGGTAGTTTTAAACGTTCTAGTAGTCGATAATGGCGATAATAATCACAAGGGCATTAAACCATGAAATCGGTAAGAAATGCGGGTGATAATAAGCCCCGGATGTTGGGCATAAGGCGCCATAGGTTTATTGAT
Source organism: Helianthus tuberosus (assembly GCA_030545235.1). NCBI lineage: Eukaryota > Viridiplantae > Streptophyta > Magnoliopsida > Asterales > Asteraceae > Helianthus > Helianthus tuberosus. The sequence goes on along the minus strand of CM060449.1, from coordinate 75,300,119 downwards.
TAAATGGTAGTAAAATGTGTAAGGTTAGAATGGGTCGAATAATTACATAGTGACATGTGGTCTTTCGATCTGTAAATTAAATTTTGGGTATCAAATTTATAATAGTTATGTCGGTAATAAATTTACAGACATATAGGAAGAAAAATCACTTAAAACGGACTTATGAGTCAAAAGATATGGCCAAACGAAGTTAAAAACTGGAAATTCCGGAGCTGGCAGCAATTGCAGCTCACAAAACTGGAGCTGCTGGAAAACCCGATCCCCCGCGCCACGCGGAGGATGACCTGAATCGTGCCGCGACACGCGGGAGGTTCTCGCGGCCCGCGTAACACTTCTCGCGGGGCGCGAGCGACCTGGATCCGAAATTTTTATTTGTTTTCAATAGTTTTGATGCTAGATTTCAATTATAAGTGTTTTTATATTGTCAAAACTTACCATTGATGCGGTTTTGACATTAGGTAATGTTGATGAACTTACGGATGGCGATCAAGCAATGATGAAGAACCGAACACTACATTTTGAAGCTTCCGCAATGTTTTAAATCTTTAGTAGTCTTTGTGTATGGGTTGTAAACACTTGTTAAACAACTTTTGAAATGTTTTAACTTAGTCATTAGTTGACTAAGGTTGACGTTACTTATAAACTCCGTTAATGAAAGTTATGTTACTTAACTAATATTTTAATTGAAATGGTGTATTTTATTATTAAAATCAAGTGTAAATTTAAGGGTGTTACAGATTCACGCCGGACCAGGCATGGTAGTGGCGAAGATCATGAATGCAGGCTATTATCGGCCAGGAATGCATGTGGACGCAGTAGAACTATTGCGTAAGTGCGCAGCATGTCAGCGCCATGAACCAAAGACTCTCCGTCCGAAAAATCCCCTAGTTCCGGTCACCTCGGCCTGGCCTTTTCAACAGTGGGGTATCGACCTGGTCGGACCATTCCCCGACGCGCCAGGCGCAGTCAAATTCATCGTAGTAGCAGTGGACTACTTCACCAAGTGGGTGGAGGCTAAGGAGTTACCATCCACTACAGCAATGGTAATCCGCAAGTTCATATGGGAACATATTATATGTCGATTCGGGTTGCCATTACGCATTATTTCCGATAACGTCACGAACTTCGCATCGGAAGACCTCCAGAAATGGTTTAGGGAAATGAACATCGAGCACAGCTTCGCCTCTGTGGCACACCCACAAGCGAACGGACAGGTTGAAAGAGTGAATAAACAAATAATGGATGGCATCAAGGCAAGGCTAGGGACCGCGCATAAGGAATGGGTAGACGAACTTCCTAGCATCCAATGGGCCCATCGCGCCATGCCAAAAACCAATACAGGCGAAACCCCGTTCAGCCTTGTATATGGTTTAGAGGCAGTAATACAAGTGGAAATCGGTCTTCCATCACCACGCATGATTGCCATGGAAAAACAGGATAACGAACGGGAGCGAAGAATTGATCTGGACCTTCTCGAGGAAAGGCGCGAGAACGCAGCCATCGCAGAAGCCAAGTATAAATCAAAATTAGAAAAATATTACAACGCGCGCGTCCGCGTATGCACCTTCGTCCCAGGAGATTTCGTCATGCGCGACAACGAAGCGTCTAATGCAGAAAAGCCAGGGAAACTAGCACCCAAATGGGAAGGACCATACATCATCCATGAAGCCCTGGGCAAAGGAGCGTATACCTTAAAAAGGCTTGACGGAACAGACGTGCCTCGCACCTGGAACGCGCAGCAGCTTCGCAGGTGTTACATGTGACCAATCAAGCCATCCGGCGTAAAAAGCCAGCCACCTGCGCAAGCAACGTAATTATTCTAATTATTCACTTTATATCCATCGGCCCCGCGCCTTATCAATACAAAGCTTATCCTTATATGTTTTATTGTTTATTACAAAGTGCATGTAATTCCTTTTGGTACGCGTGAAAACGCTATGGTAAAACATTGTAAGTCTCATGAACGGTCTAACGAACACAAATCCTGCGGACAGTCCAGACCTACGTTCACACGTGAGCGCAATACCATCCTCATTCGCTTTACCTAAACAAAGTAATTATACACATGCAACATATTGTAATTCAAAAATAACTTATATTTAGCCACTGGTGCGCCACGCGCAATAAAAACATATATGCACAACAGTGCATCAAAAAGTTACTTGTGCAAACAAAGCACATTAACAAAATTTACAAAACACGGTAGTGTATCAAAACATTAGATGCAAAATAAAAAAACTACACACCAGGGAATATATCCAAAACACCCAACGGGGTGTACAGTACTTCACCATAGCAGGTAATAGGATGAGGATCAACAATCCAAGGGTTTACACCATCCCCGTCACTCGCAGCAGGAGCAACCACATGCACACCGGTCGGAATCTCGGCCGGAGGGGCTGAACAGGAACCACGGCGACGTCGTCGGTACACAATCGAACAACGGCCTCTCCAATCAGCCGGAAATGCTCGAGTTACGGCATATGCCGACAGTCTGGTAACCCCCTCGTTATTATCATCTACAGAATGAGAGAGGGCAGGATTCCTTGAAGACTCCGGGAGAACAGCTCTATGAACACCTCCGTCTCCGACAACAGTTCCAGACGACAAGCCGGAAAGGTGAAGCAGACCGTCAGCAGAATCAAGAACCTTGAGAATTTCGGAAATCCTCCGACATCGACATCGTCCCCTAGCCCTCATTTTTTCCAAATTGGGAAAAATATCCACACACTAAGAATGATTACATAAGCCGGAAAGTTAACGTCAGGATTGAAAAAGGGACTTGTGATGATTGAGTGTCAAATCAATCCCCTCAGAAACGGCGCTGCCACTGCAATCGTCATATCACATTAAATGATCTCTGACAGGCCCGCACATATTCCCAAGACTACAGTTCAGTAAGAAGATGAAGAGGAAATACAAAATACATTTTTACGATGATGTAAACAACAGTGAGCTCATAATAAAAAAAAGCTTCTCAAGTGAACAGTTCAGGATAAAGGAAAACTACAAATATCTTCTCCACGAATATTTCCATTTTTCCTAAAGTTAAGATTTTCAAAAATCAAAATCATGAGCAAAAGTACCTTCCCCAAGAAGATTACCCATTTTCGCGCCAAAAACTCTACAGTAAAAAGCACCAATTTCTCATAGTCCAGTGCCCCCCTTATTTGCATAAGAGCAACACTAGACTGGGGGGACTTGAAGGGGTAAGGTCCCAAAAACCTTGCTTCAAGTACTTGGGACCATACCGTAACTTCGTCACCAGACCCCCTTTAAGACCTTGCGCGACCGCGCACTGGTCCTACAAAGAGAACTTAGAAGGAAAATAATGATCAACACCTGCGCGCCAAAAGGAGATTAACAAATCCTTGCGCTTATCTCCCTAGCAGACAGGATAAAAATCCTAGCTAGTGCTCCGGCATGAACAAGATCCAGACTTGGATAAAAATAACTTCTCTGATACCATACAATATACATAAAGAAGAGCCATACAGGATTACAACTGTATTCTTCTAGAAAGCCCCATCGTGCACCACCAGTCGGTTATAACCGAATGGCCACGTGGCATCATCGAAGGCTCTCTCAAAGCCACGATGATGGCACGGAATTGAAGAGAAATCTGCACTTGCCCACTTTCCACGTGGCAACACCCCAGCCTTTGATCGAGATCGCGATCCGTGTGCTCACACACTCGTTAACGATTAACGGAGGGGAAAAATAACCGCTTACGGAAGAAGCACTTTCCGTCAACTTTTCACCAACAGGTTTTCCCGCTCAAACTTCGGCTATAAATAGAAGGATAATTCAGGTATAATTCTCAAGTTACATTCACTTCACTTCACTTCTTCATCTTCTTCATCACAGAGAGAACCTCCATTCTCCCCGTGGCGAGTCTAACGGCTATTGTTTTGCAGTGATTGTTAGAGAAAGAAGATCATTCACCCACGAGTTGAACGAGGAGATTTAACCCCTTTTATGCAAATTCAAACCCACTGGTTCAGTTGATCCCGGTCAATTAAACCAGTGTTTCTTCAAGTACGAATACATACTTTCTAAAAATAGAAACATGAAGATACGGAATGTTACATTTAAACACCATAACAAATTAGTATATTAAAAAATATTAGTGAACATAACAAAAGTTATTGAAGAAAAATTAAGTTGGTAAAAAACTTATTAGGTTAAAAACGTATATTATATTTGATACAATGGTAGAGTAGAAACATTAGAAGCTGGAAGGGTTAGTTTGTAAAATCTGTAAAGTAAGTAAGGGTTAAAAATGATATTTGCCAAAGTAGGAGGATAGCAAAAAACTTGTAAAATAGAGTAAGAGTTAAAAGTGACATTTTACCAAATGAGGTAGCAAAGGAGATGAGCAACCTCACCGACTTTGTCATTTAGGACATGTTTGGCTAAGCTTTTTGAAACAACTTATTGACTTATTGACTTTTTGAAAAAGTTAGTATGGAGTGACTTATTGGTTTTTTCCCCTCACATACACCCTCATTGCCAAACATCATTTTGGAACTTATGACTTTTCAAAAAGTCAATAAGTCAATAAGTTGTTTCAAAAAGCTTAGCCAAACATGCCCTTAATATATATAAAAAAACTGAGGTAGTAAAGGAGGTGAGAAACCACATCGACTTCGCTATGTAAGACGTATAAAAATCAGCATTCATGTTATATACCATAACCAAAGCTGAAATTTTATTTAGTAGAACATATTGTTTACATACTTTATGATTATGTTAATATTTTATGTCTAGTATTGTATTTTTTCATTGTAGTAATTATAAAAAATAAATGAAATTTAGTATTTTTTTTCTGTCACATCTTTAAGTTATTTTTAGTATTTAATTATAAATTAAAGCATTAAATAAATATTTTATAGTTAATAACTAACTAGGATTGCGACCCGCCGCAATGCGGCGGGGATTCTTTAGTTATAACTAAGTGGATCTAAGACCCGTACGTTATGTTAAACCTGTCAAACGGGGAAAAAATATACGATGTAAAAACGTTTACCCACACACGCACGTTGCGTCGTGTTAACTCGCAAAATTTAGAACGAAACGTAAAAACGTTAAACCAAAGACGCACGCTGCAATGTGTTAAGTCACAAAATTTAGAACCAAGCATAAAGCGAAAAATTTACGGAAAATGAAAACTATAAAGGAGCAAAGTTGAAAGTAAAAAAAGTTATGAGGATAGATTGTAAAAGATAAAAAGTTTTGGGTTAAAATAAAAAAACAAATAGATTTGGGTTAAAAGTAATTTATGAAATACTTTTGGGTGAAAAGTAAAAATAAAAAAACATTTTTTTGGAAAACCCCAAAAGCCAACGTTACGACAACGATATGCATAACCATTTTTTCTTTGAAAACCCCCAAAGCACACCCCGCGTTGCGTCGGGGCGTAAAACGATGTCAAATAGTACTAATGTCACACAACCGTCATCGACCACCAACACTGACTCGACCTAGGATATGCGTGTTGCGACGAACCTGTCAAACATGGAAAAATAGAGGTAAAAATGTTGAACCACACATGCACGTTGCGTCGTATTAACTCGAAAATTTAGAACTATACGTAAAACGAAAATTTGCGAAAAAATAAAAAACATAAGTGACAAAAGTTGCGAAGCTAAATTGCAAATAATGAAAAGTTTTGGGTTAAAGTTAAAAAAATAAATTATATAGGGTTAAAATTGAAAAAGGTAAAAACCTTTGGGTTAAAAGTAAAAAATCAATTTTTTTTTGAAAAACTCACAAAGCACAAGGTACAACTAATGATGCACAAAAAACTCGCAAAGTTATATATGGAATAATAAGGCTATATGTAGTGTAAGAACTAAACAATTGTACATTACGGTCATGTGCTGCCTGCCACATAAACATTTAGCCATAACCAAATGCCAAATAACTAGGTGCAGTGATTTAACTAAATATAAAAAATAGACATTATTGGTCAAAAGGGGGTGGACCCTGTCTCTCAAGGGTTTGACACCCGTTAATAAAATAGCGAACGAGGGCTTTACCACCCTTCAATAACTAATAGGGTGGTGTTTAACGTCCCATGCTGATATAACATGAAGACACTAATAGACTAGCCTAATTACAAATTGACTCACACTTTATACTAAGCCTAACTAAAAGCTGAAACCACCCATACACACATGTAACGCATACATAACAATATCATGTTCTTTTTCACAATTCTCACACCACAAACATATAAAACCATAGATAGGAAAAAGGTTAACTTTCTAAAAGAAAATATATACATTTAACTAAAACGTGGGTGACATCTAGAAGAAGTTGACTTTCTAAGCAACCAACTCCGACGACAAAAGGAGATATCTACATGTGGCCACCTTCTATATAGTTACAAGAAAAAGGTATCAACAATCCACATACTTTATTTTATTTATTTGTCTCATTAAATATTTGTCAATTTTTGTTAGACAAAGTCATTATAACTAGTTTGATTATAAAGTTATAATATATGAAAAGGAAGAAAAAGTAAAATTACTGACAGAAAACTTTAAAGTAAATTAGTTAATGTTTTATAATAAAAGTAAATTTTCTAAACATGAAAGAAGTGTGTAAGTTGTTATTTTTAGTAAAAATACAACGTCTACTATACAAGTTGGTCTTACATTATTATCCAAGTGTAACCAATCTATCTCTTACTATATAAAAACATTGATATATGGCAATTTTATTAATTAATTAACTAAACGCTAATGGAAATTGATGAAATGTTATATAAAAAATGATCACTATTTGGGTGAAAGTGTTGATAATTTTAAAGTGAGCATGCATAGATGCACATGTTTGAGAAACTAAATGTATTGATGAAAGAATTATTAATATGACAAGGATTGAAGGGCTTGGCATTGAGAACTAGATTGCATATGTTCTCACTTGTTACAACTAAGATGGGTATATAAAGTTTATAAACTTTAATAAGAGTAATTGAATATGCTAATTGTGAATACTAATGTACGATTGGTGTAGGGCCGACCCTGAGAATTCATGTATCTTATTCGAGCTCGAAAAAACGTGTCCTTAAACCTTAACGAAATATATAATATAAACTAGTTTTTTCATACAACCTAATGCCAATAGGCTAATAACTAATCTAAACCATAAAAATAGTTTTGTAAGTGGGCGCAGGGGCGTCTCTGAAAATGTTCGAAAATCTTTAGGCACTGTGCAAACAGAAAATACGGGCCCTTAAATATAAATTTTTAAAAAGAATATATATAAAAAAAATTAAATATATGAAAATGAATTAATGTAATTTGAATAAACTCCAATCAATTAATGTAACTTGACAAAATTAGGCAAATAATGTCATTTGCATTTAATAAATAGATAAGAAACAAAAAGAAAAAAAAAACAAAACTGAGAACGCTGGGATTAGAACTCGTGTCTTCTTATTATAAAAGTGACTTTCAAACCAGCAAACCAAATGCTTCACAATGGCATTTTTCCGATTCATTACGTATATATTCTAACTTTACAGTGTAAAACTAATACAAAAACCAAAAAAATTGGGCCCTCGATGGTTTGGGCCCTGAGTCGTCGCCCATCTCACACACCCTTTGGGCCGGCCCTGAGTGGGCCTATATTGGTGTTTGTATGAGTATATCCTATATACATATCGGGTTTTTTTTAAATAACGTGCCCTTCGAAATTCGGGCCCTGGCCGGTGGTTCTCCCCGCCCACCCTGGATTGGTGAACCGGAGAAAATAAACATGCACATAGTAACATAGTTTGACAAGTAACCAAAAAGCTCTAAAGCTAAACTCAAACTTTGTGTACATGTGTGATAAGAAGTTAAGACATGGGTGTATGGACTACAGTTTTATTTGGAAAATGGATGTAGGGACCCTTGTTGATAAAATATATGGTAAGAAGCACACATGGTTGAACCTTTTGAAATGTAAACTAGCACATCTTATTTAGATCTAGGTAAAACAAAGAAATATGTAAGATAATTTTGTTGCTAAGTAACATGGGTCACATGAAATATATATCCATATGGTTGCAAAATGAATTGTTAACTTGTTGATAAGTAGCGGGCCCATCCAAATTCGACATTTTAACACTATGATTTATATAGTTTTTTTTATATATAATATAGCACATAATTGGTCCTAGATTTTTGAGTTAATTGTCATTTTAGTCCCTAAGGTTTGTCTAAATTTGCTATTTTAGTCCAAATAGTTTTTTTTTCGCCTCTTGGTCCCCGACTTTTCCCTTTTGTTGCCATTTTGATCACATACCCTAACTCCATCCAAAACCCCTATTTTTAACCAGGGGTATTTTGGGGATTTTCATTTTAAATGTTTTCAATTGCCATTTTGATCCAATTCTAAAAAATCAAAAAATTCTAAAAAATCAAAAAATAAAAAAATCATAAAAATTCTAAAAATCAAAAAAATTCTAAAAAAGTCCAAAAAAATTCTAAAAAATCCAAAAAATTCTAAAAATTCAAAAAAATTCAAAACAATAAAAAAAATCATAAAAATCAAAAATTCTAAAAATCAAAAAAATTCTAAAAGTCAAAAAAATTCAAAAAAAAAAACTAAAAAATCATAAAAATTCTAAAAAATAAAAAAATCATAAAAATTCTAAAAAAAAAAAATCAAAAAAATAAAAAAAATCATAAAAATTATAAAAAATTCTAAAAAATCAAAAAATCAAAAAATCTAAAAATCAAACAAACATATTTTAAAGTTTCAAATTCAGAAAATGACGATATATTCCTCGTCCAGATGAATATATTTTCAAGTTTTATCTATTTTGTTGAGTGAATGAGTTGACATGATGAGATAGAACCACTAACTAACGAACATGCATTTTATGTTTTAGTTTATAAAATTTATATTTCATGATATTTATATTTAGTAAATTATATTAATTGATACAAAACTAAAGATGAAAATATTATTGTAATAAATAGTTTTGCTATGAAAACATATATAAAAAGGCCAAAAGAGTGATAATTAATGTGGAAATGTAAGAATATTTGTGAAAGATATCAACTTAAAATGAAATTTGTTTTTTTTTAATGGATAAATGGTTCTATCTCATCATGATCATTCATTCACTCAACAAAATAGAAAAAACTTGAAAATATATTCGTCTGGAGGAGGAATATATCGTCGTTTTTTGAATTTGAAACTTTAAAATATGTTTGTTTGAGTTTTTATATTTTTTTTTATTTTTTAGATTTTTTTATTTTTAAGATTTTTTTTTGATTTTTTAGAATTTTTTGATTTTTTAGAATTCTTATGATTTTTTAGAATTCTTATGATTTTTTTTGAAATTTTTTATTTTTTTAGAATTTTTAGAAATTTTTTTGATTTTTTAATTTTTTTTATTTGTTATAATTTTTTGGATTTTTTAGAATTTTTTATTTTTTAGTGTTTTTTTATTTTTTAGATTTTTTTTTATTTTTATGATTTTTTTTATTTTTTGGAATTTTTTTTTTTTGATTTTTTAAAATTTTTTGGATTTTTTAGAATTTCTTTTGATTTTTTAGATTTTTTTTATTTTTTAGAATTGGATCAAAATGGCAATTGAAAAGATTTAAAATGAAAATCCTCAAAATACCCCTGGTTAAAAATGGGGTTTTTGGATGGAGTTAGGGTATGTGATCAAAATGGCAACAAATTGGAAAAGTCAAGGACCCAGAGGCGAAAAAAAACTATTTGGACTAAAATGACAAATTTAGACAAACCTCAGGGACTAAAATGGCAATTAACTCTAGATTTTTTAAAAATTGTGATGTGATGTGTGACATTAATCATTTATAGATCTAGTAGTTAAAGCTTGTACAACGTTATTAATATTCAAAAGCTAAATAGTATTCCACCGTCGTGCCCGATAAGTAGTATTCTACCATCGTGCCTACAAGCGGTCCTTGAGTAAAACGGGGTTTACTGGTAATTCCACCGTTATGCCTACGGGCAGGTGGGTTATCGGATCTTCCCCAGATTTGGTAGTGGACTCCGATTACTCTCAGAGTACTCCATTTAGTTCAATGGGTGCCCCGAGGGTGCCCCGAGAATGCTCAGGATTGATTCTGTTGGTCGTTAAACAAATAAGTAGTATTCGAAACCCATAGTATGATCGGAAACCATTAAGTGTGTGCGTGTGTGTGGGAGGGATCAAGCGCTTGATTCTAGTAAACCGAATCATAACCACACATTTATTTAATTAGTGAATGAGATTACATGTTAACCTTTCGGGCAATAAGCTTTAAAATAAACTAGTATTAAGCAACCCTCGCGTTGCGGCGGGGGCGAGCACTAATGACACGCTACTGCCAGCGAGCACCGACACTGAAGTTGCGGTGTTAATGCGAAGAAATTAAACCGAAACGTAAAACATAGAATAAAATAAATAAGTTGATCTAGGACTCGCACGTTACGATTAACCCGCATCTATTTTTTACCATTTGACAAGTTCATCGTAATCTATATATAATATATATCATTGCCACTATACAAACCATAATGCAAACAATACAACAACCATTGCATCAATATGTTGCAAATTATATTTATACAAGATTTTGACTAAACTAATTAAATTATTATAAATAATAATAATTTACAAATAAAACAACACAACTTTGAATGAATCAAACCGATTGAATATGGTAAGATAATGAAACCATTATTTGATTGGGGTACAACCATTTAAGCACAATTTGCAACCATACATGCATAAAAACATATTGAATTTGGTAAGGTAATGAAACAATTATTTAATTAAGGTACAACCACTAAAGCATAACTTACAACCAATATTTGATTAAGGTACAAACATTTAAGCACAAATTACAACTGAACATGCATACATTATTAAGGTACAACCACTTAAGCACAACTTACAACCAATATTTGATTAAGGTACAAACATTTAAGTACAATTTACAACTACATATGCATACAAATGTTTCAAATTAATACTATATAAATATGCATTAAGAGTTTAGTTTATTTGTTTTTGGACTTGTAATTGATCCCTCCCCTATGTATGTATATAAACAACTTACTTCAAAATTTTAATTCGATTCCCATCCAAAGCCTTGGTCATATAGAATATATTAAAAGTGGCCTAATGCAAAAATGCACACAAGAAAACATAAATGACTTGTTAGGTACAAAACCTTCATTTGTACCTTTAAACCTTAAAAACACATCCAATTGGGCATAAGACACCAGTTTCACCAAAATTATATTTTTCGTACTTTAAGTTGATTTAAACCGATCTAAATAGTGATTTTAGTTAGATTTAGGATGTAAACGAACCGAACGAACACGAACAAGGCCATGTCTGCGTTCGTTAAGGAAATTGACATGTTTGTGAACTCTTCACAAACGCATACCGAACATAAATTTATGTTCATGTTCGTTCGTTAAGGAAATTCAGTTGTTCACGAATAGTTCGTGAACAGTGGTCTCGAACACAAACGAACGCAAGTGAACACAAACGAATGCATGCAAATAAAAAAGAGCGCAAACGAACATTTAACTTAGAAATAAAAAATAAAATCATTGTTATCCTTAAATATTGGGTATACGTAGTTAAATACAACCATCAAATGATAAATCAAAACACAAGAAGTCTAATGCACCACCAAACGATGAATCAACTTTAACTAACTTAGAGATAATTATCCGAAAAAATGTCTTAGCATGTCCAAATTTTAGCTAACTTAGAAAAAAATAGAGTTAGGGTTTCAACATGTTTAGATAAAAAGTTTATTATGTATTATTTTTTAATATAATCAAACGAACACGCACGAACGTAACCGAAAATATTACCGAACGTTCACGAACGCAATCGAACAAACAAGACTTGTGTTCGTGTTCGTTCGCTAAGCTAACCGAACGAATTTTTTTGTTCGTGTTCGTTCGTTAAGCTAATCGAACGAACATAAACGAACTTCTCGCTAACGGTTCACGAACTGCTCACTGAACGTTCGGTTCGTTTACAGCCCTAGTTAGATTTCATCAATTGATGATGATCAAAACTGTCACACCCCGACCACGTAGAACATACAAAACGTGGCGGAAATGTCGGGGAGTGTTGTAACAGAATTAATTGTTTCAAATCCATGGTAATTGAAGTTTCGTTTTATTGATTAAAAGTGTTACAATGTCTTAACAAACAAGAAATACAACATATTTAACTAGTCTTGTATCTTTTATTGTCACTAAAGCCCAAGTCTGCCTATGTGTATCTTGATCATCTTATGTAACAGCTCCTGAAAAACACATGTGAAAATAGGTACGTCAGCATAAAAATGCCTGTGAGATACATAGGTTTTGTGAAAATAGGTTTCATGACTTATGTTTGAGAAAATGTTTAGTCATGAACCTTGTTATTTGCTTTGTTTTGTAAATCATTTGAAAATCGATAAGATCAGATGATAAGTATAAATAAATGTAAGGTTAAATGAATAACCAAGTAAAATATGTTTGCATAAGATAAGATGTTTATAAATCAATGTCTTGTGAAAAGTATGTTATTTGTATAAAATGTTCTATGTCTCAAACTGAAATGATTCAAATAACGCTATGATATGTAATACCATACAAACACTTATATATAGGAAGTACCAGCGGCGTATCCACCATGCTTGTATCATATTACACACGCATCGTTACTTAATCATTTAATCAAACCAAACCAACCAATGTAAGAAGTCTATGTTTAAATCAATTGTCAAATGTATTGGGTAATATGTCAAAGTGTTCATGTCAAGATGTAAATCATATCAAAATGTTTATGTCAAATATCCATGTCAAATGTCTATGTCAAATATCCATGTCAAATGTCTATGTCAAATATCCATGTCAAATGTCTATGTCAAATATCCATGTATGGCAAGTGAAATGTCTCAACTAAACCATATGCACAAAAACAAAGTATTGAAGTAAAACTTGGTTTAAATCAAAGTTATGTTTTGTGGGAAATACATGATCAATGTCAATCATGTTAAAATGTCTATATCGAAATGTCTATGTCAAATGTCTATGTCAAAATGTCATGTAAAACGATGTACTAAGTAATGCACACAATGGCAATACATAGCATGAAATGTAATGAAATCATGTACTATAATGTACTAACGAACATAGCAGTATATGATGTGAAAACAGGAAAGCAGGAAAGTAACAAGTAGGCACATGTGTTCCACCCCAAAACAGTTTGGAAAACAGTAAAAGAGGGGTCTATGTACTCACTTGAGATTGCTCAGAAGTCCTAGGATAACCACCAAGCAATGCTAGAGATCGCGGAATATCAAACGGCACCTAATATAGGTAACTACATTAATAAACCGGACCTAAATCGGAAGACTGGGTAGCATGAGGGTTTGTAAACCAAATGAGTGTAGGAACTCATGTGATATGGTTAATCAAAGCCTACATACTAAATGAAACTTAACCTAAGTGTCTACGACCCATTACGACCCGTTTAGGTAGCTTATGCTACTTTAACGCGTCGTTCGCGTGGAACGCGTTCGGATCGCCTAACTAGTCCTATGACAAGTGTTATATGCCTAAACATGTTACAAAATCAGTTATGTGACAAAATTTTAGGTTACATATGCTTAATTACCAATTATACATGAAAAGGGTATTCTGGTAATTTACCTAAGGCATATAAACTACCTATCATACACTACTTAAACGATGTGACCATAGGGTATAACCTCGGAAGGTTATTCCCTACACTATGGTCACCTAATGTATTTGGTCGGATCCTAATGATCGACCAAACTGGGTCGGGTTCGAAGGTATAAGCGATTTATTAGATCGCTTACCCTACGACCCTAGACAACGTGGTAATCAGTAGGCATAGTCCCAAGGGACTATAACCAACGTGATTACACTCACGTTGCGAAGTTCAAACGAACTTCGCATTGACCATTACTGGTCAATGCTGAAAGTCAAACAAAGTTTGACTTTCTGACTCGAAAAGCAGTAAAAATAAGGAAAAGAACGAAGGAATACTTACGAAGGGTCCCCGAATGCTAATCCCGATCCAAGAACTCAGGTATGAAACAATGGTTTCAACTTAGAGCTCTCAAATCAGAATTCTTGTGCAAAATGAGGTTGTGTGGGTTGGGTATTTATAGGAATACCCGAACCGTTAGGATCGTTCCATGGAAAACGTGCCATGAATCCAACCCGTACACTTGTCGGAACCTTATGGTGGCTGGAAATCCATCCTTATCAGATGACTAGATAATTAGGAATGTGTGGTTGTGGTTAATCCAGCTGAAAACAGGCTGTTAAGTACATTGCATCTGGTCTGCAGACCCCTAGCGCACCGCTACGCTAAAAGTGTAGCGCACCGCTAGGCTTAAGTTTGGCAGATTTACACTTTTGGTCCCTGTCATGCATTCAGCCCATTTTCGACACGTTTAAGGCCCGTTAACCCCATTTCAAAGCTCTAAAATGAAGTTAAAGTATAGGGAACTTAAAATGTGTTCAAAAATATCTCGGATGTCGGTTCGTTTGGCCGTACGAACGCGATGTTCGCTTAATTACGACGGAATGCGCACAAGCGCGAAAAACGATCCAAATGACGCGACGAATGGATTTTTCTTAAGGCGAACCATAAAATATAATGTAGTAATGCTTACATAAATTTTTGGATGTCCGGATGTATTCAGAACGTAAGTTATGCGCGAAAATGCAAACTTGTGCACTTTTCGACGCTTTTAGTCCCTGAATGACACAAAAGTTTATTTTAGCATACCGAACACCTCAAAGCCTATTTCTAAGCTATGTAAAGGATATTTATGGTATGTTTAACTTATGGTCATGTTCCGGAAGGTCTGTTACAGTTCAAATTGGCATACTTTCGCAGTTTGTCAACTTTAGTCCCTGTAAGCGATTAAACTTTGATTTCACCACACCAAACCTTTCAAAACTTATATCTAAGTTATGTAAAGGTTATTTAAGGTATGTTAAGCTTATTTCACTATTCCGGAGTGTTCGTTGGATTAAACTGGTTATATCTACTCATCAGAGCGCGTATAACCCTCCAGAAAGCGATTTAAAGCTTGAAATCGAACAAGAATTGATATGTGTAAACGATACACATATTTTTACAAATCCCAAGTATGAAATACTATATTTCATTGGTTTGGCATTTGTTTGATGGTTGGAGTGGCACAGGTGTTACAAAAACACCATTTTATTTTTAAGAACACCATAACCAAAATTGACATAGGTCGGCATGTCATCTTCGTAAGCATAATAAAAAAAGAGTTAAACAATATTCAAAAACTAGTGGGGGTGGTGGTCCATTAGTAAAGCCAAAACCTTTAAACACCTAAGTTTAAGAGGAGGTTTTGAGTTTAAGTCACATAGACGACAAGGATTAAAAGAAATTTGTCGTTAAAAAAAGTAATTTAAAAAAAAAATCAAAAAAGTGCACACATAAGTACATGAAAATAGAGTGTGCGTATGTAGATGTGTATATAGATTTTTTTAAATGCTAAGACCACATGTAGTGGTAATTGAATTGGGCGTGGATTGTCCCCAAAACGCCCAACACCCACCACATTGCCCTCGAGGCGTTTTTGGTCTTTTTTTAATGGCGTTTTCTCAAATATGTCCGAAATGAATTTGAATGGCGAATCAGGTTTTAGTGAACATTGGGCAACGGTCTAATCTTCAGCGACTATTTAAAAAAATTCAATAAATATATATACACACATACTCACACTCACAAATAATCTACAAATCTCCTACAAAATAATCACGAACTTAATAAAAAATGGATTCCCTCACATCTTCCTTATCCGTTGCAAATTATTATTACAAAAAGTTTTTAGCCGATGAGGGTGAGTCGACCGATGAGGAGGTCGAGCAAGAGCTGATTAGGCCAAGATGAAGACGAGTATGACGAAAGCGAAGATGAAAATTAAGACAAATAGTATTATTTGTGTGTTTTTTATATTTATGTAATTTTTATTTATTTAATGAAATATTATTTGTTTTAATTAATGTCCCATATACCACATGCTAGTTTAATGGAGTGACATTGTGATAATGCCCCAGTAAATATTTTCTATTCTTCATTTAAAAATCGTTAATTAAATGCGACCATATATTATCTAACTTTATGAAAATAAACCCCACATGATTAATACTTATCGAAAATAACATTATAAATATATATTTGATGGATTGTGCTAAAAAACAATATTTATTGAAGAAATCAATTATTGTGGCCATGCACCATGGATGTGCCCCCACGTCACAAGATATTTGAATGCTCAAATAGTTATTTACTATTTTTGTTTATTAAAAGAAGTTATATTTTAATATAACCACTGGCTCTTGTTGGGGGTTGTGCATACAAAATTTATATTTTATCATTTTTGTATTTATTGTATGGTATTTGAAATTCTAATAATTTTATAATTATTAATATAACTAGATAACAGAGTATAATATAAGCAAAATAGTCTATTTAAATGTATTTTCTTATAAGCAAAATAGTCTTTTTAAATGTATTTTCTTCATAATGGCAACTTCCAAACTGAGACCAACACCTTTATTAAAACATTTAAGATTGATCTTATGTTGCGTGCATGTTATAATGTCTAGATAACTTTTTTAAACTTATTTTGGATATTAATCGTTTAAACATGAATAAATCCGCCGGTTTTGGATTCATACAATCTGATAAATGGTTTAAAAATTGGATTTACAAGTTATGTTTGGTTTAGAATTTGGAATTGACGGTTTTTTTTAACGGCCAACTAAATCATCGGATAAGCATCTTGGGATGCCCTCATTGAGCAAATGCATCCCCTCCTCTATAACGTTCAGAGTTGGATGCATACCTGAGCAACCAAACCACCAGTTCTGGGGAAAACCCGCGCCTAAAGGCCCACTGCGGTAAAACCCGGTTCAGCTCGGTTTCGAACTGGCGACCTCCAGAGAGGCCTAGCTCTAAACTTCATTGCCACCACTAATTTCCTTCAAAGTGATGCTAGTGGGAGTTGAACTTGAGACCTCAATGAAAAAAACCAAGTGATTAACCACTAGACCAACTTGTCAGAACTAAAATTGACGGTTTACCTTGCTACAAACCAATGTTTTCGAAATTTCATGCAAACAAACAATTTAAAAAATATTTGAAAAAACCAACCTCCTAAACCTCCAAACCAAATATTCTAGTTGGTCCAACTGAGCCATTCAACCCAATCGATGTAGTTTTGTAGTTTTTTGAATTATAGATGTAGATTCCCTGCTTGCCATTTTTCCTTCTTGTGAGATAGATGTTACGGAGCCCTTTCCCAGATAATCTTTAAGGATAAGGATTAGCCCATGCTTAGGGAATTGGGTTTGTTTTGTTCCTGATCACTGCCCTAAAAGAAAACTTTCGTTCAGTGACATCACAAGGGTTGGTTTGAACGCTTTGGGCAATTGGTAGGTGTCATCCGTCATCCGCGCTAGAGCGCTTCTTCTTTGGGTCCATATGGCTGGTAGGGGTAGCATTGACTATTGGAGTGAGCCAATCATTTCTTTGGTTCTTTAGGCCATCCGTAGTCATAAAGCCCCTTGTGGGGCGTTATGCGACACGTGTCGTGCCACGTCACACGGGGGCTTTATGGGGCGTTATATCACTAGAGCCCGTAGTCATAAAGCCCCTACCCATCATTACCTATTTAATAATTTTCAGTTTTATTAATTAATATAAAAACTCTATCCTATTTTTTGATTGGCCAAATGAAGTAACCAAACACCCATAACGCCGCGATATATATCGCGCCGCCCCCCATTTTTTCCCCCATAACGCCGCCCGTCGCGGTGTGCGGGGCGCTATGGGGGCGCCATCTTTGAATTGGGCGCCATATAAGGCCCCAGTACGTATGCTCTTATAGCAGATAATAAGTATAAACTCTGGGGGTATGGGTGCATGATTCTTTCACCCACAAGCTTAGAGAAAGAGACCGAAGGAGGATATGAAAAATTCGCTGATTCCCTAAAGCTAGAGCTGCTACTTCCTTTGAACTACTCCAAGATGGTTTCAAAGAAAAGCTCACTAGCAGAAAAAGGGTTTTGAAGAAGCCGACATTGAATTGACTACCTAAATTACCAGCCTTTCTTTCAAGATCAAAATAGTACTACTATGATTACTCGTTTAACTCGAAAAGTTCATTAAAATTGATGGAACAAACCGTGAACACTCTAAATAGTACTAAATCTTTCTATACTAATAAATGAAAAAAAAAATTAACACATGTCACTTTCTAATGTGTTCTCACCTTATTTGTTATTTATCTCTCATATTAAATAATAAATAACAATTTTAAACAAAAATATTAGATAAGAATAAATATTTAGATAAGTATAAAACTTCCTGGTGCTTTCTCACCTTATTTTCCTATTTATCTCTCATATTATATTAAATAATAATAATTTTAAACAAAAATATTAGATAAGAATAAATATTTTGATAAGACTAAACATTTGTTTTTATTATGATCGTATTAAATAATAATAATAATAATAATAATTTTAAACAAAAAATTAGATAAGAATATAAACTTTTATTTTTATTATGATTATATAAAATATTAAAAATAATAAACAAAAAATTAGTTAAGAATACATATTTAACAAAGTAAAATGTCATAATAAGTAAATAGTACATTAAAGTTTTCCCATACCCTCTGGCCTGAATCCTGATATAGATCACCAAGATAGTACATATTTGTGGAATCTGTTACACAGGACATTAATGATGGTACAAAGTTGACGAGTTAGAGTGTTTAAAATCTATTATGATTTTATTTCAGAATTAGGGCCGTACCTGATATTTCGGAACAAGTAAAAATGGGCCTTCAAAACTTATAATAAAAATATATACAAAAATCATCAGTACTGCGATAATTGTTATAACAATAAACAAAACAAAATTCCCGTAGTAAATGGACTTATCAATAATAGTTAAATGAATGGTGATTCACTCTTGACATTTCTGTAAGCAAAGTAGTTGATTATAGGGATGAGATTTTTTTACCGAAATACCGGTACCGTATGTCACACCTTGACTTTTGCGGAAGCGTGATTATGTATGACTTGCTTAATATCATTACATTCAATCATAACAACCACTATGTGATAAAACCAAAGATGACCATCCATTAAATAAGTTTAAAAACATAACAACATTGTTTTAAACATAGACTTCAAACCCAAGTACAAATCATGCAACTTGTTTAAGAGTTCACAAGGACTCGACAAAAGACATTAAATAAAACCAGGCTTTGAAAAATGTGTCTTATCTAGGATAAGACACACTATCCAAATCCTCAGACTTCGGATGACATCTTTTATTCTCAACCTCACTTGAAACATCCAAACGCCCGCCAGATCCACTTTTAATTCCCTGAAATACATGTAGTTTGAAAACATCAACAAAAGTTGAGCGAGTTCATGTGTTTGTGAGTGTGCACGAATAAACCTTTGAAATCATTGTAAGTATGTATGTATGTTTGTAAACCCTGGTATGAAAGCAACAAGGAAAACATATCATTAATGGTTTGCAAGGCCATTAATATGTGTGACGTGATGCAGGAAGGCTCAAACCTAGCAGACTTTGCACCAGGCTTCCGGCTGTAAGACATAGTCATCCCATGGGCCAAACCCTGGTCCACATGGGCGGGGCACGCTACACCCAAATAGATCTATCACTCATGTCCCTCGGTCCTACAACGAGGATTAATGGTCTTAAGCGTTGTACCCACCACTCACATGATCTAGCAGTACCCTTCCTTAGCTAACCATACCACATATAAACGTTTGTAAACAATTTGTAACATGTACTTCACCCCCGAAGTTATAAAACTGAAAACAGTTAAAAGAAAAGGGGAACATGAACTCACAGTCTTGCGTTCTTCAACGGTAACTCAAAGCTCCTTCGGATATACACGACTACCTACAACGTACTAAGGTCTATTAGACGAGTGGGCCGTGCCATGGCTTAGTATTGATTAGTGTCTTTGAGTTACGTTTCTTTATGCCTTCAATATTATTCCATGTTATAATTATTTGTTAAAATAATAAATATTTTAACTTAAATTATATTTATTAAATTTTGGAATATTAGTTAAAATAATATATTTTAACTTGATACCTTCCAAGTATTTGTACATGTCTTTCCTTCCTAAGGATGGGTGTATTTGTATTTGTATTCTTATACTGGTATATTTTTGCCATGTATCGGTGTCGTATTCCGGAGTGTATTTACACGTACGAAAATACGTATTTTCTTGTAATTGTTAAGGATTCTCATACTTAATTTTTCTGGAATAATATCTCTAGTAAAAATACATTAATATATATTTCCAAAATATATATTTTAAGAAATATTACTTAGAGAAATTATTTATAATTTCCCTTCGGAAAAAATATTTATAAATCTCCTACAAGTCTCAAAAATATTTTTATTTCCATATAAATCCAAAAATAATATATTTTCAAGTCTAACTTAGAAAATATATACAAACTTATTTTTCTCCCAAAAATAATATATTTCATGTTTATTTGAGAAAATATATATTTCTTCCAAAAATAATATATCTTCTATTAATTCCAAGAAAATATATTTTTGTTCACAAAAAATAATATATTTTGTTCTTGTAAAAAATATGATATAAATTTGTAATAATTGTAAAAATAATTTTTTTGTTCTCTTGATGTCCAAAATATTATTTACAAAAAATATACTTGTGAATAAATTTTCCGGAATATTTTTGTAAGTTATATTCCTTAGTTCGGTTTCACCAACATTATAGGTATTCTTTGTATATTTATTCTTTGGAATTTTGGTAATATTTTGGATTGTGATTTCTTGGTATTTTGATGATTTATATTATTTCAAGTCCTAAAATAATATAACTAATACACATAATATACAAATAATCACACACATGGTGACTTCTAAATATATATTTTCCTAAATACATATTTAGTCACTTTTATTTACAAAATCCAACCTCCAATATTTATACTTTTTGTAACAAAAATTATGGCAAACTTTATGTGAAAATTCATGGTTTAAAATATGCTTGTAAATATTTGTTTGGAAATATTTTTCTAAGTGTTTAATTTTTTAGAAAAATTTTGCCATAGTTTCCCCTAAAAATGGAGGTTTCCATACCTTGAAGGTATATCATTTTCTTTTGTAAATCAACACAATCAATCAACAATCAACAATAACCCATTTATACTTACCAATTTTGCAAAAAAACAAGCATAAACTACCACTTCATGAACTTGAAAATTTATAAAAATTTGTAGTAACTTACTAGTGTTTTTAGTAAGTCTTGTTACCCTTTAAAGTGTGGTTGATTATTTAAAAACATCATGTTTGAAGAATCTAGATCTTCACAACTTATAATCATATTTTCTAAAAATGTTTCTTCTTGGATTTCTCTTCTTACATAAGTGTTTCTACACTTGTTTAACCACAAAAAATGAGGGTTATTTATTTAAGAACCAAGATTTAGTAAAACTTGTATTTTTAACTTGGTTTCTTAAAAAATCACTCTTGAAATCTTAGATTTACAAGACTTACAACTCACTTTAATCATCATTTTACAAGAAAACATTATATCATTTCAAGTTCATGTCTTTCATGAGGATGATCTACTAATCTCTTAACATTTTCATCCTCTCATCTTACTAGATTATGTTTTTAATCATGATTTAGCAAGATCATATGATGATCTACATCATTTACATAAGAAATCAACAATCAACAAGTAAATCAACACATAAACAACATGGTTTCTTCATGATTTAAGCTTATGTTCAAGTTTCATTCTCTTGATTCTTAGTGTTCTTCAAGTTTATCATTATGTATCATTCTTTAACCACTTATATAAGATGCAAAATGGAAGGATTAGTGTTCTTACCACTAGCTCAAGGCTAGGGATGATCAAGAGAAGAAAAGAGGTGGATGAAAGAAATTGGTGAAGGTCCTTAAACTTCTACAAGCTCCTAGCTCCTTTGTGCACCTTCTAACACCTTGGTATAAGCTTGGAATGTATGGAAATGAAGTGATAATGATGATATTGTGGTTGTTGTTCTCGGCCGTGAGCCAAAGAGCGGAGAAGAGAAAGAGTGATGGTGTGTTGTGAATGAGAAATGAAGCTTAAGGTTATCTTATAAATCCATATCAAAGGTTTTTCCAATGGTTTTTATGTTTAGGAAAGCAAGACATAATCTATTAGAATATTAAAAAAATCAAAAGGTGGGGGCCATGTTGGCCGTCCCATAGGTGGGGGGGGGGGGGTAGTAGGCTTAGGTTATAACCATATGATTAGTTTATGGTTGAAATGTAAGTATGTAGTTAGATGTTTAGTTACTAGATATTTTTATAGTGTGTTATGATGTTCGGGGATCATAACTAGCTTGGTAATGTTAAAACAGTGCTTCTAGTGAAAATTTGTTGTTTCGGGTAGTGTCCGGTTGTTCGGTTGGTTGCCGGTTCGTTAAGGTCCTAAACTTTGCAGTTTAGTGTGCTTTATGTACCCTTTTGTGACACTTTTGATTCCCGACACTTAGGAAAGCATTCATGACCATTTAACCATATTTCTGCATAATATTAGAGTGTTAAAATGCTGAATTGCTATTTTTCTGCAGAATTCTGCAGTTTGTGTGAGTTTTAGGCACTTTCCGGCACTTAAATTATCTCTAGGAAGGCAGTTTTGTGATCCTTACTTTCATACACACTATACTAGTGTAATACTTGGTTTCTGGCCCATTCTATGTCTCAATACATTGTCTGTCTATGAACTGAACTCCGTCAGCATTTTTCTGATTTATCTGATAACTGTGCTAACTGTGTTTTGTGCATCATTTGAGTCAATAAAGTTTCGTGCAATAATGATATGACATTAAGCAATATGTGATGCACATGTATGTATAATGCAATAATCAGAAAGCAGTTTTAGGTCATTAATTGAAATTCAGCACAATCATTAAGCACTAATCATGGTTTAATAGTTGTACGGATACCTGGAATTTTGACAGTTGTCACATTCTCCCCCTATTAAGAAAATTTCGTCCCGAATTTTTAAACTTTACTACTACCTGCAGGGGAGTTAGGGAACAAATGCGGGTATTTTGCTTTCATGCGGTCTTCACGCTCCCAAGTAAACTCTGGGCCGTGACGCGCGTTCCATCGAACCTTGACGAGTTTAACACTACTCCTCCGAGTTTTTGTTAACTTTCCAGTCAGTAACCTCAACGGGTTTTTCGGTAAAGTGGAGTGTGTCGTCAATGTGAACTTCGTCAGCAGGAATAACTAACTCGTTTGAACCATCAGTTCGTTTGAGAGTTCAGTTCATACGAAGTGAATTTAAACCTCCTGTTCACGAACAGAAAGTTCAAGAACCTAAAGTTCAAGAACAGAAAGTTCACGAACAGAAAGTTAAGCTTTCGCTGGGGCAGAAAGACAGACTGAGGAAGAAGAGGAAAAAAGCGAGAGAGTATCTCGAAAGGATTTTGTCCTCGGATACAACTGGTAAAACAGATAAAAGTTCTGATAAATCGTCTTGCTCTCCAAAGAATGACAAGTCAAACAAGCTGAATTCATCAGATACAAATCTGAGGACGAAAGAGGGAAAGAAGAAAAAGAAAGAGAAGGCAGTTAATCAAGAGATTAATAAATCTGGCGATGAATTTGTTTCTCCGGAAACAAAGGAGCCAGTTGTTGGCAATGAATCTGACTCGTTAAAGTCAGACAAGCCACGTTCAGGCGATGAATCTGGTGTAGTAAAGCCAGAAGAGCCATGTGTTGAGGTAAAAAATGAGAATTCTGGTCTAACAATGGATGATGAAAATTTTCCACCATTGTTGAACAAGAATTCCAAAGCACCCAAGGACCGTCAGGCTTGGGTGAATCTGTTTAAATGAAAAACCTGACTTGCCGGAGCTTTCAGGTTGGTAAGAGTGAAGCAGGAATCGGCATATTTCTTGAGAATTTCACGAAAGTGATTTTGTCATATATGTGGTAAATCAGGGACATTAAGTTGTACTTGATTTTCTACAAGTGATTGTGTTGAGAAAATTGGGAAATATTAAATCTTTACAAGTGGTTGAAGAAAACAAGGTGACGAATGATCCCCATGTTTGAGAAATGACTCACAAAACTTATTTTTCGGAAAAACCATTTTGATTAAAACAAACTTAAGTGTTTTGAAATCACTATGGGAAAATGTTTTGTTATCAGGGGGAGTTCTGATTGTTTATGCCAAGTGAACGGAGAATTGAAGTGATTCTCATCATGTTGTCACATTTCTTGTACAGCTTGTTTTCAAAATTTCCCAGAAAATCAAAATTGAGACATATTTTGATTTTAGGGGGAGTAAAAATTTAAAAAAAAATTAGAAAATTTGAAAAGTAAAAAACATTAAAAATTGCAAAAATGAGTTTTGTTGTGAAATAGAGGAAATGATAGTAGATCAGTTGGACTGTCACAGCATGCTAAAGAAATGGAGAGATAAAATGTGATAAACGATCTTACTAAAGATGTGACGGTAGGCTCAGCTAGACTTGTAGATTTGCGAGAACGATACAAACCTAAATGAAAAAGCCTAGTTCTAGTGGGAAACATGGTCAAAAGCATTGTACTTAGTTTTGTCCTTCTTGATTGTGTGCCTACTCAGTAATCGCTGATTGTCGAAAGACATAAAACTGGTTAAGTCTGTGAACTTTCACAATTTTGCTGAAAAATCGCTGTGATTGTGCATTTTATTTTGAAAAGATTTAAACTTGTTTTATTTCTTTATTTTGTTTAAGCATTAGACATCCTCTGCGTATACGTGAGTATCGACCTGGAAGTTATTTCCTAAACGTTCTGCTTTATTTTCTTTGGTGTTTCGTTTAAGGTTTAAGCTTTGGATCACCTCTGCGTATACGTGAGTATCGACCTGGTGGTTAAAGCCTAAACAACTTCAACTTGTTTTATTTTTCTTATTTTGTTTAAACATTGAACTTTCTCTGCGTATACGGAAGTATCGACCTGAATGTTAATGTTTAAACATTCTGCTTTGTTTTCGCACAAATCACAGTTGATAAAAGTTTAAAGGCATTATTTGAGTCAGTGTATTGCATGATGAGGGGATATGCTGAGATCGTGGGGTCCATAAGAATTTAGTGCAAAATTAATATACCTTAACGTATCGGTAAGCATTTCGAAAGTTGTTAGATTGAGTTTAAGTGGACAACAATATCGTCAATCTATGTGAATCGTTTAGAACTGGAAATGTTTATAGCTTAACGGTGTTGGTGATTTGTCTCAAAAACTGATACGATCCTCTTACACAAGCTCACAAAAATAGTGTTTGTAAATATTTCTTTAATGCATTTCTTTACATTCAAAAATCCAAAAAGATTTTAGTGTGTTTTAGGATAGATTTTGAAAAATACAAAAAGATTTTCGACAATTGATGTTGGAGAGCTGATATTCAAAATTTCAAGTGCTGAACATGATGAACAGGGTTGGGTTTGAGTGCTGAATTGAAAAATTTTGAATTAAGAAAGAAGTTGAGAGTAGTTAATCAGGGTCATTAATTTGAACTTGGTGTAACTATTACTAGTAAGTTTTTCTTATTGATTTAAGTAAAAACTTATGTTTTGGTGAGAAGTGTGCAAGAGATGTGCTGAACAAGAGTTAAAGCCAGGAATTAATCTCAAGGTGATAGCTAATTCCAGACAGCGATCCCAGCATGATGAAAGGGGGAGTCTGACGAGGTTAGAGCGAAAGAGAAGATCTTGGTACATGCTAAGAAAGAAAGGAGACCGATCAAGATTGAAGAGTTGTTATGTTGAAGACTCTCACTGAAGATTCCGTCAACATTCAAGGGGGAGTCTGTTGGTGCAGTTGTCTGTCGACTTCATCTTCGTTCGAGTCTTAGATTAGGATATTATTGAAAGAGCCCGAAGACCGATAAAGACTGAAGAATGAGAAGACTCGATACTTCAGACTCGTCAACATCCGAGGGGGAGTCTGTTAGTGCATACGTCTGTCGACTTCGTCTTGTATCGAGTCGTGTAATAGAATAGATGAAACAAGTCACACAGTTCGAGATTAACAGGATACAGAGGTGAACAAGCCAGTTCGTACAAACTGGAGATGCTTGTTCAAACGAACTGGATTTAGTATAAATAGTGGGCTTGTGATTTTCACTTGTAAGGTTCGATTCCGGTAGCGAAACTCTGCCGAAGTGTCTCCAAGTTTGTAAAAGTGTTAGAATCAATACAAAAGACAATTATTAGTGAATATCAAGCTGATACAAACTCTGATTCATCAAATTCCGCCTTTGAATCAGTTTAGAGTTCTTCTGAAGACTCGTTCAGATCGATTCTCGATCCTGCAAACTGTCTCTTGAGTTGGACTTTTCTTTAGATTAGATACATGAAATGTATCATGAACACCATTAAGTTCTGCTGGTAGCTCCAATTTGTATGCTACCGTACCAACTCTTTCCAAGATTCTGAACTGTCCGATATATCGTGGGTTTAACTTACCACGCTTCCCAAAGCGTGCCACATCTTTCCAAGGTGAGACTTTTAACAAAACCATATCACCCCCTTTGAATTCTAAAGGTTTCCTTCTTTGGTCCGCATAGCTCTTCTGTCGATCACGAGCCGCCTTAATACGCTCTCGGATCTGCATAATCTTATCAGTCGTCTCTTGGACCAGTTCAGGACCAACCAGTTGTCTATCACCTGCATCTGCTCAGCATAACGGTGATCGACATTTGCGTCCGTAGAGTGCCTCGAACGGTGCAGCTTGAATGCTTGTATGGTAGCTGTTGTTATAGGAGAACTCAACCAAAGTTAGGTGAGTATCCCAACTTCCACCCAAGTCCATTATGCAAGCACGTAACATATCTTCTAACATCTGTATCGTCCTTTCGCTCTGATCGTCCATTTGTGGATGGAAAGCAGTACTCAGATTCAACTGAGAACCAAATGCCTGTTGAAAGGATTGCCAAATCCTTGACACAAATCTTCCATCTCTATCAGATATAATCGAGATAGGCACTCCATGACGTGCGGCTATCTCACTTAGGTACAGCTCAGCTAGCTTACCAGTGTTATATTTCTCTCTGATTGGCAAGAAGTGCGTAGACTTTGTCAAACGGTCCACGATTACCCAAATCGTATCATGACCTCTGGGTGTCTTGGGAAACTTTTTTACGAAATCCATTGAGAGCTGTTCCCACTTCCACATGGGTATCTCAGGTTGCTGCAGAAGACCTGAAGGCTTCTGATACTCGGCCTTTACCTTGGCACAAGTCAAACACTTTCCAACATAAGCAGCCACATCGCCCTTAAGTCTTGGCCACCAATAATAATCCTTCAAATCTTGGTACATCTTGTCCGATCCTGGGTGGATCGAGTACCTCGACTTATGAGCTTCATAAAAAATAACCTCTCTAAGACCACCAAAGAGAGGAACCCAAATTCGTCCCATAAAACACAAGGTTCCTTCCTTGTTGGGTACCAGCTTTTTCTCCATCCCACGAAGATATTCAGCCTTTAAGTTTTCCTTCTTAAGAGCTTCTCTCTGCGCAGCACGAATGTGCAACGAGAGGCCTGTCTGAATAATCATCTCCAAAGCCCTAACCCTTATGGGCTTAATCCTCTCTTTCTGACTCAAAGCGTCTGCCACCACATTCGCCTTCCCTGGATGATATTTGATTTCGCAATCATAGTTATTTAGCAGCTCTACCCAACGTCATTGTCTCATGTTAAGCTCTTTCTGATCGAATATATGCTGTAGGCTCTTGTGATCTGTAAAGATCGTACATCGGGTACCATAAAGGTAATGCCGCCAAATCTTCAAAGCAAACACCACTGCGCCTAATTCCAAATCATGCGTGGTGTAGTTCTTCTCATGAACCTTCAATTGGTGCAAAGCATAAGCGATAAACTTTTGTCGCTGCATTAGCACACAGCCCAATCCCTGACGCGAGGCGTCACAGTAGACCACGAAGTCATCGGTGCCTTCGGGTAGGGATAAAATAGGTGCATCGCAAAGCTTATTCTTAAGCAGCTGAAAAGCTTCCTCTTGTTTATCTCCCCATTCATACCTCTTATCCTTTTGAGTAAGGGAGGTCAGCGGTTGAGCGATTTTAGAAAAATCCTCAATGAATCTGCGATAAAACCCTGCTAAGCCCAAAAACTGTCGGATCTCGATTGGCGTCTTCGGAGTTTCCCAATTCTTAATTGCCTCGATATTGGTAGGATCCACATGGATTCCATTCTCGTTCACCACGTGACCAAGGAACTGTACCTCACGCAACCAGAACTCGCACTTTGAGAACTTAGCATAGAGCTTCTCCTTCTTCAGCAACTCTAAGATGGCTCTAAGGTGTTGCTCATGGTCTTCCTTCGTCCGCAAATAGATCAAAGTATCATCGATAAATACAATCACGAATTTATCGAGATATGGCTTGCAAACTCGGTTCATCAAGTCCATAAACACTGCCGACGCGTTTGTCAAACCAAACGTCATTACTAGAAACTCATAATGTCCATAACGAGTTCTAAAGGCAGTCTTCGGTATACTCTCTTCTTGAATCCGCAGCTGGTGATAACCTGATCGAAGATCGATCTTGGAGTAGTAACTCGAACCTTGAAGTTGATCGAACAGATCATCAATCCTCAGCAAAGGATACCGATTCTTAATGGTTAACTTGTTCAGCTCTCGGTAGTCAATGCACATACGGAAACTACCGTCCTTCTTCTTAACAAACAGTACCGGAGCTCCCCAAGGCGAGAAGCTTGGTCTAATGAATCCCTTGTCCAGTAGCTCCGAAGCTGCATTGACAACTCTTGCATATCTGAAGGCGCAAGTCGATAAGGTGCCTTGGCTACAGGCGCGACGCCTGGAACCAAGTCAATATGGAATTCGACTTGTCGTTGTGGAGGTAGTCCTGGCAAGTCTTCGGGGAAGACTTCATGATATTCCCTCACTACAGGGATATCTTCAAGCTTTGGTTCTTCGGCTTCTTTATCAACAAAGTGAGCCAAGAAGGCAAGACATCCTCTACGCATAAACTTTCATGCCTTCAAGCAGCTGATAATCCATAGGGGCGTATTGTGCTTTTCTTCATGCACTAAAATCGTCTCTTCATTCACCATTGGGATGCAGATAATCTTCTCATGACATACGATCTCAGCTCGGTTACTCGACGACCAATCCATTCCAACCACTACGTCGAAACTTCCCAACTCAACTGGTAGAAGATTTATCGCAAACTCCCGCTCTCCAAGCTCTATCACACAACCTCTAATTACTTATTTGGCTTCTACTAGCTTCCCATTAGCTAGTTCTATCGAATACGGAATACCTAACTTACTGGCAACTAACCCAAGTATATCCTTAAATTCTAGAGATACAAAGCTATAGTCGGCACCAGTATCAAATAGCACAGATGCAAAATGTTGATTGATAGGGAACGTACCAGTGACTACGTTCGTATCTTGACGAGCTTCCCTAGCTCCAATGTTGAAGACTCTTCCTTGGGCTTGATTGTTCTTCGGGCAATCTCGCTTGAAGTTCCCTACATCACCACAGCCAAAACAACCTTGGCTGCGACCATTTCCGCTTCCATTTCCGCCCTGGTTGCTGTTTGCTCCACGGTTTCCGCTACCAGCTTGATTCCCGTTTCCATTCCGGTTTCCATTACCTCCCTGGTTATTTCTATTCCCATAACCGTTTCCACAACGGTTACCATTGTCACTACCATTTCCATTTCCTCTCTGACCACCATTTCCATGACCATTACCAACCCAACACATTTCCTTCGAATGACCATTCTTTCCACAGGTTTCACATTTCCTAAACCTACACTGGCTGGCATGATGAAACTGGCATACATCACACTTGGACAAGGTGCCCATATATCCTTTTCCTTTGTTCTCCGAACTTGCAGCACCAGTCCTGACCTCGACTGGTGGGTTAGCATCTTTACGCTTGTTAGTACCACTATTGTTTCCTTGGGTACCCTTCTTGAAATTCGATAACTTCCTTTTGTTCTCTCCTGATGACTCGACATGAGTCTCCTTCTTCTTTTGTTCAGAGATTGAGAACTTGCCCAATTAATGGCTTCTTCAGTCAATGCCACGCTCAAGTAGATTGCTTCAGTAATTGTTGGAGGCTTGGAAGTCGTCACCATGCTCAGTATTTGGGGTGCGAATCCCCAAATGAAACGTTAAACTCGCTTGAATTCTGGCTCTACCATGTAGGGGACAACTCGAGACAAATCATGGAATCTTTGCACATACTCAGCGATCTTGGGACCATCCATTTTCAGATTCCAAAACTCGGTTTCCAACTTCTGAATTTCATCCCTTGAACAGTACTTCTTGCGCATCAGCTCTTTCATCTCGTCCCAAGTCATAGCATACGCTGCAGCTTAACCCAAGGTTTGAACCTGAAGGTTCCACCACAACAGGGCTCCATCTAGGAATAGTCAAGAAATATAGGTGACTTGATGCTTCGGCACACACTTACTCATTCGCAGCACATAATCCGTCTTCTCAGCCCATCTTACAAAAGCTACAACACCTCCAGTGCCGTCAAAGTTCAGAGGCTTGTAGTCTAGGAACTGCTTGTAAGTACAGCCTGTACAAGCAACATCATTCATAGTAAGTATTAGCAAACGCACATGGAATGTCCAAACGTATTTAATGTGTCTTAGGTGACTTAAACATTACCGTGAGGTGGGTTATTTCCTGAGGTGCCTCCGCTAGGTTCAGAGCGCAGGGCCTCATGTTGTGCGATTGCCTGTGAAATCCGTTCGTGCAGTTCTGCCTCTGTTGTGGGCAACTGAGTGTTCCTTCGAGGAGGCATCTTCTAAAATAAGATTGTATAGGTCAGGTCTTATTCGTATAATGACTATATAGTACGTATATAATAGTATTTATCATAGCAAGCAAGCATATAGCATTACAATCATAGCACAAACATGTAGATCAACAACGTATTTAATGAGAACATAACGATTGACCTTCCATTAATCATCAACCACAAATATCGTTACATGTTTTAGAGAGTGTATCATATCAAAAGGATCACAGGGTCACACTACCCTTGTCCAACAAGTCTATCAGTCTACAAATGTCATACAATCAAAAGGTGGTCTCCAAAAGGCTTCACAAGCTCAGCTCAATAGTGGTGCTCTCATCAAAAGCAAAGCTACCTACATAAAACCAAAAACCGGCTATGCTGATGGTGGTGGAGGAGGAGGTGGAGGAAAGAAAAGCAAGCTGCAGACATGCACAAGCTCCTCCTCAAGCTCATAGACATGACGCAGCAGATAACTGATCTACTGCTCGATAGTGAGAAATCGAGCAACAAACTCTGGAAATGGAGTAAGAGGTGCAGGGGGATGTGAAAATGGAGACGGTGATGAACGAGGGGGAACAAAAGCAGGCTGGCATGGACATGGTAAAGGACGCGGTGTCATCTCAAGCTCCAAAATCCTGCGACTCATAATCTCGTACTGGAGCTGCAGTGATAAGAGTAACTCATCCCGTGTATATCCAACAAACTGAGAGGGATGGTAGGGATCCGAAATCGGCATGGTATATGGTAGGAACCATCTGAGTGGCTCATCAAGCGGTGAAGTGGTAAAAGTAGCAGAAGGTGCGGACTGGGGTATGTGTGGAAAAGCTGCTGAAACATGAGGGTCATGACTAGGCTGTTGGCCTGAAGTGCCTTCCCCTGGGCGGGGTGCGGGTATGTCCTGCAAGAAAATGATAGGTAGATCTACACGATGAACATCAGACTCCATGGGGTGAAAAGGAGCAACATCAGCGGGTGCGGGTGCAAGTGGAGGGATAAATGGCTCAATAACAGGAGGGTCAATGGGTGCAGGAACTGGATCAGGTATGAGGGGTGCAATGTCAGGTAAGCCAAATGGAATAGGGTCATGATCAAGCAAAGGCTTAGGATCAGCAGGGGCATCGTCAGACTGATCAATAGGGATGAAATCTAACTCAAGATCAAGCTCGGGATCATGTGGAGGGGATGGTGCAGCTGACATGGCTGTATCATCATCGGAATCCGTGGCGTAACGTCGCAATCCAACTGCCTGCAAGGCGGAAGATGTCACAGACTCAAAGGAATGTGAGACAGAGTGCAAACTAGAGTAAGAGGAAATCTCGATAACAGGGATCTCAGGTAGAGGGCTAGCAACAACGTCCTCATCCAACTCTCCATCACCATGGGCATCATCGGGAGGACCATCAACAAACAGATCAAAATCATCGTTAAACATATCATCAAAAGGCCAATCCTCAGGAGGGATGACCACTAAAGGAACAAGAGCGAGGATCGGTGTCACAATATGCTTACCATCAGGATACCCGATGATAAGATGATCGTGGACTGGAATGGGAATAACAAAAGGATCCTCGTCTGGGATACCATCAGCAAGCGGTAAGTCATCTCCAAAATCAGGCAACGCAAACGGCTGGAAGTCGTCGTCATCGTCTGATAGCATATCTGGGTCGCTCTTAGTATCTGAGGTAAAGATCTACGGCTCTGGTGCGATCTCGTCATCGGACACAATAGCCATGGGGTCATCAGTATCGGACAATCCGCTCTCGGATGAAGACATAATGTCTATAATATAACAATCACAACATATGCAAATATATTAACCACTAACATTCAGTATGCAAGCAAAGTCAATGTATCACGAAATCATGTATCCTTCCTAGTTTGAAAACATCAACAAAAGTTGAGCGAGTTCATGTGTTTGTGAGTGTGCACGAATAAACCTTTGAAATCATTGTAAGTATGTATGTATCTTTGTAAACCCTGGTATGAAAGCAACAAGGAAAACAGATCATTAATGGTTTGTAAGGCCATTAATATGTGAGACATGATGCAGGAAGGCTCAAACCTAGCAGACTTTGCACTAGGCTTCCGGCTGTAAGACATAGTCATCCCATGGGCCAAACCCTGGTCCACATGGGCGGGGCTCGCTATACCCAAATAGATCTATCACTCATGTCCCTCGGTCCTACAACGAGGATTAATGGTCTTAAGCGTTGTACCCACCACTCACATGATCTAGCAGTACCCTTCCTTAGCTAACCATACCACATATAAACGTTTGTAAACAGTTTGTAACGTGTACTTCACCCCCGAAGTTATAAAACTGAAAACAGCTAAAAGAAAAGGGGGACATGAACTCACAGTCTTGCGTTCTTCGACGGTAACTCAAAGCTGATTGATTAGTGTCTTTGAGTTACGTTTCTTTATGCCTTCAATATTATTCCATGTTATAATTATTTGTTAAAATAATAAATATTTTAACTTAAATTATATTTATTAAATTTTTGAATATTAGTTAAAATAATATATTTTAACTTGATACCTTTCAAGTATTTGTACATGTATTTCCTTCCCAATGATGGGTGTATTTGTATTTGTATTCTTATACTGGTATATTTTTCCATGTATCGGTGTCGTATTCCGGAGTGTATTTATACGTACGAAAATACGTATTTTCTTGTAATTGTTAAGTATTCTCATACTTAATTTTTCCGGAATAATATCTCTAGTAAAAATACAGCAATATATATTTCCAAAATATATATTTTAAGAAATATTACTTAGAGAAATTATTTATAATTTCCCTTTGGCAAAAATATTTATAAATCTCCTACAAGTCTCAAAAATATTTGTATTTCCATATAAATCCAAAAATAATATATTTTCAAGTCTAACTTGGAAAATATATACAAACTTATTTTTCTCCCAAAAATAATATATTTCATGTTTATTTGAGAAAATATATATTTCTTCCAAAAATAATATATCTTCTGTTAATTCCAAGAAAATATATTTTTTTCACCAAAAATAATATATTTTCTTCTTGTAAAAAATATGATATAAATTTGTAATAATTGTAAAAATCATATTTTTATTCTCTTGATGTCCAAGATATTATTTACCAAAAATATACTTGTGAATAAATTTTCCGGAATATTTTTGTAAGTTATATTCCTTAGTTCGGTTTCATCAACATTATAGGTATTCTTTGTATATTTATTCCTTGGAATTTTGGTAATATTTTGGATTGTGATTTCTTGGTATTTTGATGAGTTATATTATTTCAAGTCCTAAAATAATATAACTAATACACATAATATACAAATAATCACACACATGGTGAGTTCTAAATATATATTTTCCTAATACATATTTAGTCACTTTTATTTACAAAATCCAACCTCCAATATTTATACTTTTTGTAACAAAAATTATGGCAAACTTTATGTGAAAATGCATGGTTTAAAATATACTTGTAAATATTTGTTTGGAAATATTTTTCTAAGTGTTTAATTTTTTTTAGAAAAATTTTGCCATAGTTTCCCCTAAAAATGGAGGTTTCCATACCTTGAAGGTATATCATTTTCTTTTGTAAATCAACACAATCAATCAACAATCAACAATCAACAATAACCCATTTATACTTATCAGTTTTGCCAAAAACAAGCATAAACTACCACTTCATTAACTTGAAAATTTATAAAAATTTGTAGTAACTTACTAGTGATTTTAGTAAGTCTTATTACCCTTTATAGTGTGGTTGATTCTTTAAAAACATCATTTTTGAAGAATCTAGATCTTCACAACTTATAATCATATTTTCTAAA
The DNA here is from genome assembly GCA_030545235.1 of Helianthus tuberosus. Classification (NCBI taxonomy): domain Eukaryota; kingdom Viridiplantae; phylum Streptophyta; class Magnoliopsida; order Asterales; family Asteraceae; genus Helianthus; species Helianthus tuberosus. The sequence goes on along the minus strand of CM060449.1, from coordinate 75,265,352 downwards.
AATGTTTCTTCTTGGATTTCTCTTGTTACATAAGTGTTTCTACACTTGTTTAACCACCAAAAATGAGGGTTATTTATTTAAGAACCAAGATTTAGTAAAACTTGTATTTTTAACTTGGTTTCTTGAAAAATCACTCTTGAAATCATAGATTTACAAGACTTACAACTCACTTTAATCATTGTTGATGCATTAATGTCTATCGCCTCCGTCAATTCAAACCGTAGCTGAAACTGTAGAAATCTAGGATTTTATTGTAATATTTAGATAGAATTAGCAAGGTGGCATTTTGGTAATTAATGAGAAATCTCATTAATTCCAAGGCCTATAAATAGGAGCTTTAGTTGTAAAGTGTAAGACTTTTTGCTCATTTTGGTGATTTAGGAGATTCAAGTCTAGAGAGAGAAAGTCTAGAGAGAGAAAGTACTCTCTACGTGATTCTTGTATCATACACGTCATATCTTTCAATAGATTCACGATTCTAGTACGTTATTGTGTGTTCGGTCACGCACGTTCACGGATTCCGCACGTCGAACGTTCGTTACGCAATCGAACGGTATCAAAACCGATCCTACAAGTGGTATCAGAGCTAGGAGCTCGATTGCACTGATCAAACACATTGATTCGTACCAGATTTCAGCGTTTTGAGATCTGAATTTCATCTATTTCTTCATTTTTTTCACTTTTATCACGTTTTTCGCTAAAATTCGTCAAATTGAACGGGATTTTACGGTCCGAATCGGCTGATTTTTTGATATGTTGTGCGAAAACATTTGATTTACAACCCTACCAAATTTCAGATTCAAACTCCTAGCAGTTTAGGAAAAATTTGAGTTTTTCGGTCCGTTTTCGCGTCAAAACATCTGGTTTCGCTCATAGGGTTCGCTCATAGTGACATATTTTGAGGTTTCGCTTTTTCATCATTGAGTGGTTTCGCTCTTACGTTCATCTAGTGGTTTCGCTCATTTGGTCTGTGACTGGTTTCGCTTTTGTGAACACTAAGTGGTTTCGCTCTTACGTCCATCTAGTGGTTTCGCTCATTTGGTCTGTGACTGGTTTCGCTTTTGTGATTCCGCTCGAGGGACTATCTGTTTCTGCTTGAATTGTGAAATCAGTGATTAGTGTAAAATATTTTACGAGGTTGTCAGTATATTGGGAAGTGGTCTATCACGTGAACTCTGAATGCATTTGTCTTGATTCTTTAAATTTGCATGTGGAGGAATGATGTTTATTGTAATGTTGCCGAACATGTTCACGTGATGCTCTTGAATTGATAAGTCCATATAGTGCGACCCAATTGAATTGATTCATCATTTAAAATTGTTAAACAAGAAGTGATATACATGTGATATGCATTAAGTGATCTGATCAAAGATATCGGCCCAATAGGATTGTGTTGATAGTTTAAAATTGTCGGCCACCATTTTGAAAAAATCAATAACTTTGCATGTGAAAAGGTAATGAGTAAGTTGAGAGGCCCAATTAGATATATGATGAATTAACTGATTTGTCGGCTTATATGACCATGTGATCATTTGCTTTGAGGCCCAATACTTGATTGTTTGTTTGTTTGCAAGAGATTCGAGGTGATTTACAAGGTGCAAATATCAAGAAGTTGAAATTTTGTGGACTTTGAACTTAAAAACAATTTTTTAATCAAGTCACTTAACAAAGAAATTGTGATAAAATGTTTGATGAACAAGAAAATAAGAATCTTGAAAATTTAAATAATTGGTCTTGTGAATCTTGGTGTGATATGAGATATGGTAAGGATGTTTATGTTAATAGATTCGAAAATTTTTTATGTATGAAGAATGAATCAGTGGAAATGTTGAAAGAAAGGTTTTATGAGCTAATCATCAAGTTAGAAAAACATAAGATATATCATTCAAATGATGAAAGAATTTCAAAATTTGTTGATGCTTTACCTTTGGAATGGGATAAATTCGTGAATAAACAAAAACGGAATTCTAGTTTGTCACACTATGATTTAAGAAGTTTTATCAATAAAATTACAAATCATAGGAGTGATGAAGATTCAAGAAAAAGGAAATTATTGGATGAAATAAAAGAAGAATCAAGAAAGATAGATTTGGATGTAATCATTGAAATGAGAAAACGAATCACTATGTGTCTTGCAGCAAAAAATGATATGAGATATGATATTAAGAGAGGTTGTTATATTGATGAATATATGAATCCTCTTGATTTTGTTAAAAATTTTTGTGCAGGCACATACAAAACAGAGACAAAGGAGATTTCAAAGATTGAAGAATCCAAGAAGGATGAAACTTCAAAATGTGAAGTTGTGTGTTCAAAATGCGAAAAATCCGAAGCAGAAAATGTCAATCTCTTGAAAGATGTGGAGAATTTGACATTGGAATACAAAGCTTTGAAAGACGAGAAGAAAGCTGATAATGAACAGATTTTGGATTTGCGCTTGAACTGCGAAAAACTAAATCTGAAAATGACAAATTTTTGAAGAATGTTGAGAGTCTGACATTAGAAAACAAAATGTTGAAAGAAAAAGAAAAAGATCTTGAAAATGAAAAATTAAAGATTGAAAAAGATTTTCAAAGTCAAATGAAGGTTTTAGAAGATGAAAAATCTGTTATTTTTAAAAATAATCTTGAAAAACAGATTGATATAAATTCTCATCTTCAGAAAATCATTCGGCTTGAAAATGAAGATGTAATTGCAAGAAATAAAATTGATGATCTTGAGAATAAATTGAAAGGTTTTGTGAATGTTTCATCAACACCAGATCTTGTATGTCCAAAACCGATCAATTCTGTTCCAATAAGTGACAATGTCACAAACTTTGACAAAGTCAAAGTTGAAGATTGTGATTGGAAAACTGATGATGAAATTGAGAAAAGAAAAATATTTTTAAAATTAAATGAAATATTTCAAGAAACCGTTCTACATTCTACTGAGAAAGGTGAATGCTCAACGCAAAAACCTGTAAAGAAGAATGTGGAACAAAAACAAAAAGAAAAAAAGCTGAAAAATCTTCAAAAAGAAAATAAAAGCTCATCAGTTCAATCATCCAATCATGATAAAAAACCACAAAAATCGAAAAATCAAAACTTAAAAATTGTTGGCAATAAGTGGTGCAGGTCGGACCACAGTACTCAAAAGTCAAATACAGCTTACAAGAGGAATGATGACTACCACAAAGCCAGACAATGCTATGATCTGAGCGTTTGGTGTAAAGATGGTACATGGTACGATAACAGAGTGTGTTACCGATGCGGTTATCAAGGACACATTGCTGTTAACTGCCAAAGTTGGAATTATGAGACGAGAAGATGCTTTAACTGCAACATCAGAGGTCACATTGCCAGAGATTGCCCAAGGAGATCGAATGACAAATTAAGGGCTAATTCTCAAAAATTGGCAAAGATTCCAGTCAATGCCAAGCCCCATGAACAGAAGGTTCTAAAACCTAAAGTTCAAGAACAGACAATTCAAGAAAAGAAAGTTAAACTTTCACAGCGGCAGAAAGACAGACTAAGGAAGAAGATGAAGAAGGCGAGAGAGTACCTCGAGAAGATTTTGTCCTCGGGTTCATCTGTTAAAAATAAGAGTTCTGATGAATCGACTCCCTCGATGGCAAGGTCAAGCAAGACGAATTCATCGGATACAAATCTGAGGACGAAAGAAGAAAAGAAGAAGAAGAAAATGGTCGGCGATGAATCTGACGTGTCGAAGTCAGACAAGCCACCTTCAGGCGATGAATCTGACAGATCAAAGTCAGACAAGCCATGTGCAGGCAATGATTCTGGTACGATAAAGCCAGAAGAGCCGGTAGTTGAGGTAAAAACTGAGAATTCAGGTTTAACAATGGATGATGCAAATTTTCCACCATTGTTGAACAAGAATTCAAAATTACCCAAGGACAGTCAGGCTTGGGTGAAATTGTTCAAATGAAAAACCTGACTTGCCGGAGTTCCCAGGTTGGTAAGTGTGGAACATGAATCGGCACATTTCTTGAGAAATTTCACTCTGGTGATATTTCGACATACATGTGGTAAATCAGGGACATTAAATTGTACTTGATTTTCTACAAGTGGTATTGTTGTTTAAATCGGAAATGTTAAATCTTTACATGTGGTTAAAGAAAACAAGGTGATGAAAGATCCCCATGATTGAGAAATGACTCACAAAACTTATTTTCCGGAAAAACCATTTTGATTAAAACAAACTTAAGTGTTTTGAAATCACTATGGGAAAATGTTTTGTCGTCAGGGGGAGTTCTGATTGTTTATGCCAGGTGGATGGAGAATTGAAGTGATTCTCATCAAGTTGTCAAGTTTGTACAGTTTGTTTCAAATTTTCCCAGAAAATCAAAATTGAAACATATTTTGATTCTAGGGGGAGTAAAAATTTAAAAAAAATTAGAAAATTTGAAAAAGTAAAAAACATTGAAAAAATCAAAAATGAGTTTTGTTGAGACAAGAGGAAATGATAGTAAATCAGTGGACTATCACAGCATGCTAAAGAAATGAAATGTAAAATGTGATAAACGGTCTCACTATAGATGTGATGATAGGCTCAGCTAGACTAGTAGATTTGCGATAACGATACAAACTTAAATGAAAAAAGCCTATTTCTAGTGGGAAACACGGTTGAAAGCATAGTACTTAGTTTTGTCCTTCTTGATTGTGTGCCTACTCAGTAATCGCTGATTGTCGAAAGACATAAAACTGGTTAAGTTTGTGAACTTTCACAACTTTGCTGAAAAGTCATTGTGATTGTGCATTTCATTTTGCAAAGATTTAAACTTGTTTTATTTCTTTATTTTGTTTAAGCATCGGACATCCTCTGCGTATACGTGAGTATCGACCTGGATGTTGTTGCCTAAACGTTCTGATTTATTTTCTTTGGTGTTTCGTTTAAGCTTTGGACCTCCTCTGCGTATACGGGAGTATCGACCTGGTGGTTAAAGCCTAAACAACTTCAACTTGTTTTATTTTCTTATTTTGTTTAAACATTGGACTTTCTCTGCGTATACGGAAGTATCGACCTGATTGTTAATGTTAAAACATTCTGCGTTGTTTTCGCACATATCACAGTTGATGAAAGTTTACAGGCATTACTTGAGTTAGTGTATTGCATGATGAGGGGATATGCTGAGATCGTGGGGTCCATAAGAATTTAGTGCAAAATTAATATACCTTAACGTATCGGTAAGCATTTCGAAAGTTTTTAGATTGAGCTTAAGAGGACAATTATATCGTCAATCAACGTGAATCGTTTAGAACTTAAAACGATTAAAAGCTTAACGGTGCTTGTGATGTGTCTCAAAAACTGATATGATCCTCTTTCGCAAACTCACAAAAATATGTTTGTACATATTTCATTTCTGCATTACATTTCTCTTATTACAAAATCCAAAAGGATTTTAGTGTGTTTTAGCCTAATTTTTGAAAAATCCAAAAAGATTTTCGACAACTGATTTTGAAAAGCTGATATTCAAAATCTCAAAGGCTAAACAAGATGAACAATTGGTTTGGTTAAGATGATGAGAAGTTGGAAGATAATCCTCAAATGTTTAGATGATTCATTAATTTAAATCACAATATTGTGTGTTATATGTTTGAGAATTTTGAGTGCATTCTTTTAGAGTCAAAATTATTTTGTCTTACGAAAGGTTGAGATGTGTAGGTTTCTGATTCTGTTGCTACGGAAAGCCAGGCGTCGATCCTAAAAGCACGGAAGCTTGACGAAAGGGGAAGCCTGAAGAAAAGAAGTCTGATCGATAGGAAGAGCAACGGAAGCTCGAAGACAGATCCACGGGGATTCTGTTCGAAAAAGAGAAAGACAAGTCGCTACGAGTTTAACTACGGATTGACTGCGGCAATATCCAAGGGGGAGTTTGTTGATGCATTAATGTCTATCGCCTCCGTCAATTCAAACCGTAGCTGAAACTGTAGAAATCTAGGATTTTATTGTAATATTTAGATAGAATTAGCAAGGTGGCATTTTGGTAATTAATGAGAAATCTCATTAATTCCAAGGCCTATAAATAGGAGCTTTAGTTGTAAAGTGTAAGACTTTTTGCTCATTTTGGTGATTTAGGAGATTCAAGTCTAGAGAGAGAAAGTCTAGAGAGAGAAAGTACTCTCTACGTGATTCTTGTATCGTACACGTCATATCTTTCAATAGATTCACGATTCTAGTACGTTATTGTGTGTTCGGTCACACACGTTCACGGATTCCGCACATCGAACGTTCGTTACGCAATCGAATGGTATCAAAACCGATCCTACAATCATCATTTTACAAGAAAACATTATATCCTTTCAAGTTCATGTCTTTCATGAGGATGATCTACTAATCTCTTAACATTTTCATCCTCTCATCTTGCTAGATTATGTTTTTAATCATGATTTGGCAAGATCATATGATGATCTACATCATTTACATAAGAAATCAACAAGTAAATCAACACATAAACAACATGGTTTCTTCATGATTTAAGCTTATGTTCAAGTTTCATTCTCTTGATTCTTAGTGTTCTTCAAGTTTATCATTATGTATCATTCTTTAACCACTTATATAAGATGCAAAATGGAAGGATTAGTGTTCTTACCACTAGCTCAAGGCTAGGGATGATCAAGAGAAGAAAAGAGGTGGATAAAAGCAATTGGTGAAGGTCGTTGAACTTCTACAAGCTCCTAGCTCCTTTGTGCACCTTCTAACACCTTGGTATAAGCTTGGAATGTATGGAAATGAAGTGATGATGCTGATATTGTTGTTGTTGCTCTCGACCGTGAGCCAAAGAGAGGAGAAGAGAAAGAGTGATGGTGTGTTGTTGTGAATGAGAAATGAAGCTTAAGGTTATCTTATAAATCCATATCAAAGGTTTTTCCAATGGTTTTATGTTTAGGAAAGTAAGACATAATCTATTAAAGTATTAAAACAAATCAAAAGGTGGGGGCCATGTTGGCCATCCCATAGGTGGGGGGGGGGTAGTAGGATTAGGTTATAACCATATGATTAGTTTATGGTTGAAATGTAAGTATGTAGTTAGATGTTTAGTTACTAGATATTTATATAGTGTGTTATGATGTTCATGGATCATAACTAGCTTGGTAATGTTAAAATAGTGCTTCTAGTGAAAATTTGGTATTTCGGGTAGTGTCCGGTTGTTCGGTTGGTTACCGGTTCGTTAAGGTGCTAAACTTTGCAGTTTAGTGTGCTTTATGTACCCTTTTGTGACACTTTTGATTCCCGACACTTAGGAAAGCATTCAGGACCATTTAACCACATTTCTGCATAATATTAGAGTGTTAAAATGCTGAATTGCTGATTTTCTGCAGAATTCTGCAGTTTGTGTGAGTTTTAGGCACTTTTCGGCACTTAAATTATCTCTAGGAAGGCAGTTTTGTGATCCTTAGTTTCCTGCACACTATACTAGTGTAATACTTGGTTTCTAGCCCGTTCTGTGTCTCAATACATTGTCTGTCTATGTATTGAACTCCGTCAGCATTTTTCTGATTTATCTGATAACTGTGTTAACTGTGTTTTGTGCATCATTTGAGTCAATAAAGTTCTCGTGCAATAATGATATGGCATTAAGCAATATGTGATGCACATGTATGTATAATGCAATAATCAGAAAGCAGTTTCAAGTCATTAATTGAAATTCAGCACATTTATTAATCACTAATCATGGTTTAATAGTTGTACGGATACCTGGAATTTTGACAGTTGTCACACCGTACTGATGCCGTAATGTACCGGTACCGTACCAATGCCGTACTATACCGATCATAAACAGTACCGGTATTGGTAATAAATTTTTTTCGAAATTCGGTATTGATAAAAACGGGTATCGGTAAAGGTATTTTTTGGTAAATACCGGTATTAATACCGAATTTAATAATGAATTCCAAAGGGTTTTTAGGTTGGATTACGAAGAGTCGAAATAATCTTACTGGCTACTACAATATACTGAACTAATATATAACAAAACCTAAACCTAAAATCCTTTATCATTCTATAGAACAGTCTGCGATCAATCAAGATTCAAGAGTCCAAAATCAAATCAACTTTCTTTTGTTTGGTTATTTTTAATCAATTATGATGCTTTTTTAGACATGTTGAAATTTGGATGTTAAAAGTCGAATCCATGGATGTTTACCTTTTGATTTTTTTTACTACTTAATGTCACACCCCAACCGATGACGGAAACATCGGGGTGCGAGCACTAAGCGTTCAGATTGCTCATGAGATTCCATAACACTAGAAATTTCATAATAGATTAAATTGATTTAACATTGTCTAAAATGAATAACCATCACATCAAGTATCGAATTACACCAAATGTCAAATATTGTTCAAGATTAATTAACTACGTGGGTTTCTAAGCATCACCCTAGCTTGATTCACTTGTTTCCACAACATCCTATCAGCCTGCAACATCTATTAAAATAGAGTCAGTACAAAAATGTACCAGCGAGTATACAAGTTTGAATAATAGCATGATAGATTAAAAAGCAACTCATATCCGTATGTAGGTGTAACAAAATAGTTTCAGCCATGCTAGAGTTCGCAGTCCATGTAACAACCATATTAATTTAATATGAATTTACTACTAAATACGCATTTAGTTTGCCACAATACGGGTTAACAAAAAGATTGTTTCGTTTAATACTCTTACATGATTAGAGTATTTAGGATTAACATCCCTACTAGTTTAAAACGTACAAAAGTGACATCAAGAGTTACATGTTCACATATAATTAAAACAAAATATATTAACGCGGAAGCTTCAAAAGTGTTGTGTTCGGTTCTTGACATATTACTTGATCGCCATCCGGAGTATCGCCAACATTACCTAACATCAAAACCAACTTAAATGTTAGTTTTGACAACATATAAACAAGTATAACGAGTTCCAATATCAAACAATGAAAATAAAAATAAATTTTCCAAATTAATGCCTCCAGCGTGTCGCGGAAGGCGTCCTTTAAACTGTCGCGTGTCGCGACATCCGTTGCGTGTCGCACCCCAACTATGGGATCCTGTCGCGTGGCGCGGGGGAGGCTAATTTCCAGCAGGTCCGTTTCTGAACCTGCAATTTCTGCCCGGCTCCATTCTCTTTACAAAAATCAAACTTCAAATGTGCATAACTTTTTATCTACAAGTCCGTTTTAGGTGATTCTTTTTCCTACGCGTCCGTAATTAAATTTCCAACGCATCTATCATGATTTTTATACCAATTTTCGAATTTACATACTGAAAGTCTATAAATCCCTTTCTATTTATTTGACCCGCATAGTATTTGCACTCTTTGTACTACTACTATTATTATAACTTCAAGGCGTATTTACCCAACATCCGAGGCTTACGATCACCGGCGTTTCATTACCAAACTATGGTTTCATGCTCTTGTGATCCATCATCGCCAAATGCTATTCAAAACACATTTTTACTACTTACTAACCAATTATTCGACCCGTTTGGCTCATTTATGGAATCCTCCATTTCTAATGACTACCAAACATTTTCTATTCAAGTTTTTGACTCATTTAACTAATAGTGATCTACGTCACTTTAACTAACGCTACCATTTCTAATAAACACAATTTCAAGTATCCATAACTATTCAAATAACATAATGTAACGGGATCACGGTTACATACTTGCATAATTCATCAACATTGGTTTCTAGTGAATTACATCACTTTATTTACATTCCAAGCATAACTAATTTTAAAATATTATTATCGAACATATTTAATTAACTATTTTGACCCGTTGGGTTGTCGAGTGTGTTACATCACTTCATTGACATTCCAAACACGACTACTTAAACAATATTATCAACAAACATATTAAATTAACTAATTTGACCCGTTTGGTTGTCGAGTGAGTTACATCACTTCATTGACCTACCAAACTCGCATTTTACACAACAATCCCGATAATAATTCTAATACCATTGTTTATGCATATCGTAACGAAACCTAAGGTTACGTACCTTTGGTGCTATCCCTTCAAGCGCGTGTCACCACCGGCTTGTCCACTTGACGCTCCAGTTCCCTTTCCTATAGAGTTCAATCGTAAACCGTTTAGAACTCTTTTCTTACATATAACGCATAGTTTGCCACAATTTTACAATTATGCGTTTTAGCTCAAACTTTCAGTTTTAAGCCTTCTTTTAGGCATTTTTACAAACACCTTAAGGGCATAATTTCTCACAATTTATAATCAAGATCAATACTTGTCATTTAGCCATGGTTAACATCAACTAAGCACGTTTACATCAATTTTCACATTAACAAAATCTGAATTTACTTCCTAGAACTCAAATTACACTAGAACAACAATTAAAATTCTAGTGTTTAACATGTTTCTACAACACCCACCTATCACCTTCAATGGTGATTGTGAATTCATAAGAAATAAGCATGATTTTAACATGTGATTGACTAGGGTTTTACTCCTAGCAACATCAAATTCGAATCTTTTAGGTTCATCCAGAAATTTAGATGGAGCTTTTCTATGAAATTTACATACCTTATGACCCCTTTTACAGAGGAGATCACGATTTTATGTTCGGATTTTGATTTGGAACTGATTTGTGCCTTCAATTTGTGATATTTGTGTGATTTAGGGTTTGATGCTCAAGAGTTCTTGGCTCCTGTGGATATCTCGACCAGAACACATACTTTAAGTGTGTGTTTTGGTGTTTAGCTTTTGTTTTTAATAAAAATCATTTTGCAACTTACCAACTCTAGTCCCTTAACTTTACCCAAGTTCTTATAAAGGGTTTTTCACCATGTTTTCTTATTATTTCTAGACTTATAATTAACTAACTAGGTTAATTATTCCTAGTTAACTTTGTGGGTTCAGGAAGTTATAACCCGTTTTACCTTAAGTCCCGTTAGTTCGGGCCTTTTATAAACTTTGTTTTCCTCAAAGTATTTATTTTCCTTTTTAAATAATATTAGGCTTATATATTTAAATCCTAATATTTACCGGGTTAATTTATACAACTTTTGGTATTTTTACCCATTCATTAATATTAATCGTGGTTTGATTGCCACACCCGTTTTTGGGGTGTTACAAGTCTACCCCCTTAAAGAGGTTTCGTCCCCGAAACCTTATTTGTGTAGTTCATTGGTTTAAACCAAACGAACTTGGTTTCATCTTTAAAGTTTTCATTCTTTTTAGTTAAAAGTTTTTTTTATAGTTACGCGTACGTCTTTCATGCGTAAGGCCTTGTGGGTCGTTACTTTCAGCTTGTATCCGTTATATTTATTGATTGCTTATCTTGGCGGTTAGACTTAATAGTCACCGGTTACCTTATATCCCATCGCTCGGGTATATCCACTTTGCCTTCTCGAGGCTTAAATTTTTTTTAACGTCCCCATTTCTTAGTTCACGCTATAACGTGGTTATATTCCATATTACTTTTCTTAACCATGATCGCATCACGCCATGTTTAAGTTTATATAAACTTTTCGTTATCGAAAATCTTCTTTTCGTATGCATCGTCTTGCACCGATTCTTTTGGTGTTTTAGTGAAATCCTTCTTCATTTTTTTTCTTCTTTTTGTCAACCAGACCTTTCATGATCCTTTCATTTTAACCCATTCGGTTAACTTAGCGAAACCCATCGCTTTTATACTAACCTTACCTCCCATTATTATTTTACACGGGGAGTTACAACCAGTTTCCTCGCTTTACCTTATTGATCTGTAGGCACTCTCACTTAGCTTCGCAGACTTTTTCTTAGATTTCCACCCTTTTAAGGTGAAACCCCTACAGTTTGTTCCTTTCTATTTGTGACCCAAAAGTCTTTTCGGCCCCGTTAGACCTTAACACTACTTATGATCCCGTAGGTTATGATGATCCCGTAGATCATCTTTTAATCGAATCTTTATTAACCTGTATATATGGCGTCATGGTAACCCTTTTATGTTTAAGATCATCATTCATTTTTTTTTCCGCTTTTGTATTTCATTTGACCTTGACCGTAATCTAAGGCTACATTTGCTTTCTTTCGAATTATCCTTCCAACTCTTTGACTTTTTTTTGTCATTTACACGTCGGTTTGTTCTTCGCTTACTGTTATCCGGTTCATACTTATATTTCTTTGTAACACCCCAAAACCCGAATGTTTATAATTGTCGTATGTTCCTATATGACCTAGCATGAAATAAATAACTAGGCTATTTAACCTAGTTAAGTGTGTGGTTAAAAGTATTAAAAGATAAGAGTTGTGCCAAATATGTTTTAGTGGCAAACACGAGGGTCTAAAGTGGGACAAAATGAAAGATGAATTACCAAATTAAAAGAACTCAACACACACATAAACACACACACATCGTGTGTGTTCGAGAAGGAGCCAGGAGCTCCATGAAGGCTCACAAACCCTAACCATGAAGATCACCAAATTGAAGGGTTAATTGTAGCTCAAATTCAAGAAGAAATATGGATTTATGATCACCTTCATAAGGAGATCATAAGGTATGTCTTAAAAGTTAGATTGGTGATCTTTCACGAAGTGGGTTATGAGGTAAATTACGAATTTGTATGAAATTGAGAATGGGTGTGTGTTAGAATCATCATATAGAACATGGATTATGCATGGTTTAGGTTAATTTGATGTTTAAGGGTGAAACCCGTTTGTTATGGTGAAGATGATGACATGGGTAAATCATCCATGTCCAAATTCTTGCCTATTATTGATGTACTTTGACATATATGATGAATTGTTGTTAGAAGAATTGAATAAAATATGAAACTAGTATGTTTGATGTTTATGCATGAATGATTTATGTTGATTAGAAGGAGGAATTTGATGAATTATGTATAAGATTAGAAGGGTATGCATGAGCTAGTTATACTCTATGCTTAGGGGGTAGTACACACATTAAAAGTATGACGAACTTATGATGAATTTGAGATTTGATCACTTGTAGGTGATTAACAAAGTAAGTTATGAAGTGGGTTTTGATTATATGATAGAAATGATGATATGCTTATGTTAATGATGTTTGAAGTCATATATGTCTTTGAATGTTTAAAGAAATCGGATAAGAAATGATAGATTAGCATGTTGTAAGGTTAAGTGATAAATTTAATATAAGATCCGTGTGATAAAAAGGTTGTGATGAATAATGGATAAGCTAACTATCTTGAGAATGATATATGATAGTTGATGCTTGGTAAGCGACATGGAAGATTGGGAAAGAAGCGGGTCAAACGGGACTAATGCGCACGGGAAGCATATTCGGATGCAACGTAAGTAAAGCTTACACCCCTTTTTGTAGAATATCTATTCAATGTATAGATTACGGACATGGTAAGTAAATATGTGAATTATTAAATATGTGAATTATGATGTTCCGACAAGTTTTGGTATGGGCCGGAACATGTGGTTATGTTAAGAAACTAAGCTTGATGGTTAAAAAGGGTAAAAAGGGCATCGTGGTAATTTTGGTTGCAAGTTAACGAAAGAATAAGTTACATGGAAGGGGTAATGAATAACTAAAATCCCACAAGGATAAAAAGGATATTTAGACTTAACGGGTCGAATGGTGAAGATGTCACCATTTGGCGTTATCGACTAATGAATTGTTTTGTTAAGTATTATGAATTCACAGAATGTATAGCAAAAGGATTTGCGTTGCTATTATCTAGCAATTTAGCGGATGAAGTATTAAAATGGGTCATAGCATTGATTCGAGCCAGGTATGTATGAGTAGAGTCGTTGCTAAGTCATAGGATTGGGTAAATAGGTAAGGAAGTCCTTTGTTGTAAAGGATGGGTCAAAGTTGACCAAAACGCCCTTGATGGGTATATCGGGCAAACAACCGTAAAAGTTGTTTAGAGACAAGTTAATTGATTAAGGGAAATGTTTTGGGCACGTATGAAAGTGAGAAGTACGGTTTTTGTTAGTCATAGACCTTAAATGTCACACCCCAACCACGTTGAACAACCAAACGTGGCGGAAATGTCGGGGAGTGTTGTAACAAAATCATTGTTTCGTAACCATGGAATAAATAAATTCTGTTTTATTAAATAAATGAACTCATTATTTTAATACAATCAAATAAATACAACTACGATCTTCCAAGTTTTAAAGTCGCTAAGGCACGAGTCCATCCTAAATGTAGCATGTATCAACAATCATTGCAAAGCAGTACCTGAAATATGTGTAAAAAATAGGTACGTCAGCATAAAAATGCCTGTTAGATACATAGGTTTTTGAAAATAAGGTTCATGACTTATGTTTAAGAAAATGTTTAGTCATGAACCCCGTACTTTGCTTTGTTTTGTAAAGCATTTGAAAAACGATAAGATCAGATGATATATATAAATAAGAGAATAATGTATGGTTAAATGGATAACCATTGTAAAATGAGTTTGTATAAGATAAGTTGATTGTAAAACAATGTATTGTAAAAAGTATGTTATTTGTATAAAATGTTATATGTCTCAAACTGAAATGATTCAGATAACGATACAATATGTAATACCATACAAACACTTATATATAGGAAGTACCAGCGGCGTATCCACCATGCTTGTATCATATTACACACGCCTCGTTATTCAAATCACTTACTCAAACCAAACCAAACAATGTAAGATGTCTATGTTTAAACCAATTGCCAAACGTATTAAATAATATGTCAAAATGTTTATGTCAAGATGTAAGACATGTAATGTATAACTAATGTCAATAATGTTTATGTGTCCAATGTAAATCATGTAATGTGTAATCAATGTGATTTGTATAAATAAATGTAAGATTAAACAAATAACCTTATAGTAGCATATTAAAAGTATACTTTGGATTTGTAAGTAACATATTAAAATATGTTTTGGTTTCATAAATAACATATCAAAATGTGTTTTGGATGATTAACAAAATATATGTTGGTTTTGTATAATACCACACATGAGAGTATATCAAACTATACTTTAATAGTGTGATTTGAGAATTCATTCAGACCTGGTGCATCAAAATACACCTTTGAGACTATAGAATACCACAAAGGCAATCCCTATTTGGATGGAGCAACAAATTGGTTTCAGACATTCCATGACAACAGGAATGGGGTGTCAAATCCTATAGCGCTATATCATACTAACAATCGGTCTGGTGAACATAAAATAAGTACAATACAACAATTTATTTTATGTTCTTTGAGAAATCAATGTTTAAACCATTGTTAGTCATTCAGTTTGTCAAATGATAAGTAATAACATGTATAATCAATTATACTTTTGGAAAACATGAAAGTAACAGATAGGTACACATGCTTCACCCCAAAACAGTTTGGAAAACAGTAAAATAGGGGAACTATGTACTCACATTGAGATTGCTTAGTAGTCCTTGAGTAACAACCAAACAATGCTAGAGATCACGGATATCAAACGGCACCTAATATAGGTAACTATGTTAATAAACCGGACCTAAATCGGAAGATCTGATAGAATGAGGGTTCGTAAACCAAACGAGTATGGAGACTCGTGTAGTATGGTTCAACAAAGCCTACATACTAATTGAAACCTAACATAATTGTTTACGACCCATTACGACCCGTTTAGGTAGCTTATGCTACTTTAACGCGTCGTTCGCGTGAAACGCGTTCGGACCGCCTAACTAGCCCTATGACAAGTGTTATATGCCTAAACATGTTACATAATCAGTTATGTGACCAAATTTTAGGTTACATATGCTTAATTACCAATTATACATGAAAAGGGTATTCTGGTAATTTACCCAAGGCATGTAAACTACCTATCATACAACTACTCAAACGATGTGACCATAGGGTATAACCTCGGAAGGTTATTCCCTACCTACTATGGTCACCTAATGTATTTGGTCGGATCCTAATGATCGACCAAATGGGTCGGGTTCGAAGGTATAAGCGATTTATTAGATCGCTTACCCTACGACCCTAGACAACGTGGTAATCAGTAGGCATAGTCCCAAGGGACTATAACCAACGTGATTACACTCACGTTGAGAAGTTCAAACGAACTTCGCATTGACCATAAACTGGTCAACGCAGAAAGTCAAACAAAGTTTGACTTTCAGACTCGAAAGACTCGAAAAGCAATAAAAGAACGAAAGAATACTTACGAAGGGTCCCCGAATGCTAATCTCGATCCAAGAATCTCAGGTATGAAACAATGGTTTCAACTTAGAGTTTCTAAGATCAAAATTCTAGTGGGTTTTGAAGTTGTGGGGTGGGGTATTTATAGTTTTCGGGTAACCGTTAAGATCGTTTGTCGAATATCGTGCCATAATCACATCCGTACAAGTGTCGGAAAGTTATGGTGGCTAAAAATGGTTCTTATCAGCTGGATCTGCTGTTAAATGCAGTTAATCTGGTCCAGAAGGCGGACACGGGCCGCGTGAGGATTCTCAGAAACTGAGGCGGGCCGCCTGGCCTGCACAGATCATAAAAAGTTTGCAGAATGACAGTTTCAGTCCCTGCACGTGTTTAAGGCCATTTCCGACACTTCTAAGGCCCGTAAAGCCAACTTTAAGGTCCTAAAATGATGCCTAAACATTGTGGACATGAAACATGCTCAAAAATATGCCGGATGTTGGTTCGTTTGGTCGTACGAACGCGATGTTCGCTTAATTACGACGGAATGCGCATAAGCACGAAAAACGATCCAAATGACGCAACGAATGGATTTTTTGGCAAGCCAAACACTAAAGCATAATATAGTCATGCTTACATAAATTTTTAGATGTCCGGATGTATTCAGAACGTAAGTTATGCGCGAAAATGCAAACTTGTGCACCTTTTGACACTTTTAGTCCCTGAATGACCCAAAAGTTTATTTTAGCATACCGAACCCCTCAAAGCCTATTTCTAAGCTATGTAAAGGATATTTATGGTATGTTTAACTTATGGTCATGTTTCGGAATGTCTGTTACAGTTCAAATTGGCATACTTTCGCAGTTTGTCAAGTTTAGTCCCTGTAAGCGAATTAACTTGTTTTTGCCATACCAAAGCCTTCAAAACTTATTTCTAAGTTATGTAAAGGTTATTTAAGGTATGTTAAGCCTATTTCACTATTCCGGAGTGTTCGTTGGATTAAACTGGTTATATTTACGCATCAGAGCGCGTATAACCCTCCAGAAAGCGATTTAAAGCTTAAAATCAAACAAAAGTTGATATGTGTAAAAGATACACAAAATTTTACAAATCCCAAGTATGAAATACAATATTTCATTGGTTTGGCATTTGTTTGATGGTTGAAGTGACACAGGTGTCACAGTCTCCCCTACTTTAGGAAATTTCGTCCCGAAATTTAATTCTAGAGGAAACTTGTGAAGACAGCTGTGACGGTTTCGCCTTCAAATAGATCCATTGAACCCTTAAGTAAAAATCTGGGCCATGTTAGGAATCTTAGCGAATTTGTTAACCCTCAGAGTGAATTCCTTGTGGTAGTAAAACATGAAATTTTTGAACTACGGACAGAAGAACGTTTCTTATGAAAACTTATCATAGGAAACTTGTGTGTGCTTGAAATCAGAATTGGGGAGTGTAAGATAAAATGACATCGGTCAAGATCCAAGACTTCTCCCGTATCATTATTCTTGTCACTATGGGTCTTAACACATGACAAAATTCCCTGTGGTTTCTGTGCACTGAATTCCATAATTATGTAGGCCTCCATAATTACTTAATTCCTTGCACAGTCCGCACAGTTCATTTCAGAATGCGTAGAGGAAAAATCAATTGAATAAACATGAAGCGACTCGACTAGACCACCAAAGGGTCCTTTTAATTAGATCAACGAACGATCTTTTTAACTAGATCAACACATGATCTTCTTAACTAGACCGTCGTACGATCTCCTTAAATAGACCACTTTAAGGGATCTTTTTAATTATATCATCACATGATATTTCTAATCAGATTTTCGAAATCAATCTGTTTAACTAGACCACCCAAGGGGTCCAATTATAAAATAGTACTTTAAAATCCAAGGGACTTGACTACAACGTAGAAGTCCATTAAGGATTTAAGATAGTAACTTTGGATATCCTATTATGAATCTCTCGTATGAGATATGAAAGATTCGATGAGGATTTGGATAGATCACAAAACATACATGAAAACATATAAGCACATAAACACATAATTAGTTAGCTTGATTCTTTAATTTGTTGTCTTTGAGCATGGATAATTAAAGCACATCAGGAATCCAATCCATGGATTTCATTTGGCACTTTAAGTATTTTCAAGGATCCATCTATAAAGATAGAAGGATTTTCAATAAGAGTTTGGCTTTGTTTCTTAAAAGAAACGAGTGTCCAAGATTCTTGGGGAGATCACAAGTGATCATAAAATGACAGAACCATACGAGTAGTTTGTCTTTGGGTTGACATCATAAGGCTGTATCCAACGTTCACACAATCGTATCAGTTTTGCAAAAATAAAAACGACGAATTTTTATTTATATAACAACTGACTTGTCTTTAAACATCATAAGATAACAACCAAGGAAATAACAAAACACTAATTGTTCACTGCTGCATCGTTGTTCATGTTTGCTTCATTGATGTTAAACACTCGTCCACGCGCTGGAGGTATGTTAACAAGTCTTGGGCAATTGTTCCTGTAGTGGGTAAGGTCACCACAGTTATAACATGACCCTGGAGGGAACCGTGCTTGAACAGCAGCAGGGTTTGCAGCAGCTTGATTTGCATAACGACAAACATTGATCAAATGTCCCAACCACCCACAGTGGGTACATTTGTGACACTGCTCTTGCTCTAGATGATGACGGTTGCACTTGTTGCACAAAGGTGCGGTACCAACATAGTTTTGCCTTTTGCGAGGTTGTGCTGGTTGGTTTGCTGCAACCTGTTTGTCTTGAGCAGTTACAGCGTAGTTTTGAGAGGCTTTGCGCTTCTTCTTCTTGGATACCTCAGCATGTTCTTCCTTTGGTTCAACTTGAGCAGTCTTGTCAGTTGGTCTTG
The DNA here is from genome assembly GCA_030545235.1 of Helianthus tuberosus. Classification (NCBI taxonomy): domain Eukaryota; kingdom Viridiplantae; phylum Streptophyta; class Magnoliopsida; order Asterales; family Asteraceae; genus Helianthus; species Helianthus tuberosus. The sequence continues at coordinate 75,246,368 of CM060449.1, read as the reverse complement.
AGTCGCCCTTTCGAAACAGCTTACGCTTCCTAATGTGGGATTCAGTTAGGGTGGCAGACAATTCAATGGCTTGTCTGACAGTAGTAGGGTTACTGCCAGTAACAATATCCTGAACTAGGTCAGGAAGACCATCAGTATATTTCTCGATCGCCTTATCCACAGGAGTAACCATAGCAGGACACAACAGGCTCAATTCTTCAAAACGGTCAGTATAGGCTCGATGTTCACCACTGTCTTGCTTCAAATCATCAAACTCCCTCTCCAAAGCTCGCAGTTCATGACGAGGGCAAAACTCCTTCATCATAAGAGCCCTAAGTTCAGCCCAAGTCTGTGCTAATGCAACCTCAGCACCGCGGTCTCTCATCACCCCGTTCCACCATGTGAGAGCCCTCTTCTGAAACACACTTGAAGAAAACTCGACCTTGCGATTTTCAGGACACTGAACGTGACGAAAGGTATTCTCAATGCTCTCGAACCACTGAAGAAGCCCAGTTGCTCCCTCAGAACCACTAAACTTGAGCGGTTTAGCTGAGTTGAAACTCTTGAAATTGCATGGAGCATTGTTGTTGTTGATGGCTTGCATCATTTGAGCATAAAGATTTGGGAAGGCAGCAGCCATTTGCTGCGCGATGATTTCCGCCAGTTCGGCATTCGCCATCTGATTGTCGCGTCAAGGAGGCATTCTAAAAGAGGTACATGAAAGGAAACGAGTGAGAGAATTAGACGAAAAGAATGAGATGAAACAAATCTGATGAAAACAAGGATAGTGGTTATTTGTTTGTTACTACAAAGCAACAAACTACACACAGTGACTAATCAAAGTAAATGGGTCAAAAATAATGTATCACGAAGACATGCTCGCCTATAAGTGAACACTCAACCCAAGAATTCCCAGGTAAGCACAACTGGTCTCGCGTCTGATGAGATATATACGAAGTGCTTGCCTAGACAGAAAACCCAGAATACGGGCATTCACCCTTCCAGTTTGCACGTGTTCACATTATTTAAAACCCAAAACCTTGACGAGATTTTTTTGAAAACTTAAAGGGGTTCAAAACCTTATAACAGAGGGTTCAAAACCTAGTAATCAATCATCCTAGAACAGATGATTAGTTTTCAAAGCGGTTTTGAAAATTATGTTCTTGTTGTGGTAGTCACCTAAGGATAGGTGACGGTATTGTTTTATGACTAAACGCAAGTAAACTCGCGTTAGGGTCCTAAGAAGGTTATAGACTAGGTCAAAGGATTACTAATAACCTAATTCCCTATAACCATTGGCTCTGATACCAACTTTTTCTGTCACACCCCGACCACGTTGAACAACCAAACGTGGCGGAAATGTCGGGGAGTGTTGTAATAGAATCATTGTTTCGTAACCATGGAATAAATAAATTCTGTTTTATTAAATAAATGAACTCATTGTTTTAATACAATCAAATAAATACAACTACGATCTTCCAAGTTTTAAAGTCGCTAAGGCACGAGTCCATCCTAAATGTAGCATGTATCAACAATCATTGCAAAGCAGTACCTGAAACATGTGTAAAAATAGGTACGTCAGCATAAAAATGCCTGTGAGATACATAGGTTTTTGAAAATAAGGTTCATGACTTATGTTTAAGAAAATGTTTAGTCATGAACCCCGTACTTTGCTTTGTTTTGTAAATCATTTGAAAAACGATAAGATCAGATGATATGTATAAATAAGAGAATAATGTATGGTTAAATGGATAACCATTGTAAAATGAGTTTGTATAAGATAAGTTGCTTGTAAAACAATGTATTGTAAAAAGTATGTTATTTGTATAAAATGTTATATGTCTCAAACTGAAATGATTCAGATAACGATACAATATGTAATACCATACAAACACTTATATATAGGAAGTACCAGCGGCGTATCCACCATGCTTGTATCATATTACACACGCCTCGTTATTCAAATCACTTACTCAAACCAAACCAAACAATGTAAGATGTCTATGTTTAAACCAATTGCCAAACGTATTAAATAATATGTCAAAATGTGTATGTCAAGATGTAAGACATGTAATGTATAACTAATGTCAATAATGTTTATGTGTCCAATGTAAATCATGTAATGTGTAATCAATGTGATTTGTATAAATAAATGTAAGATTAAACAAATAACCTTATAGTAGCATATTAAAAGTATACTTTGGATTTGTAAGTAACATATTAAAATATGTTTTGGTTTCATAAATAACATATCAAAATGTGTTTTGGATGATTAACAAAATATATGTTGGTTTTGTACAATACCACACATGAGAGTATATCAAACTATACTTTAATAGTGTGATTTGAGAATTCATTCAGACCTGGTGCATCAAAATACACCTTTGAGACTATAGAAATACCACAAAGGCAATCCCTATTTGGATGGAGCAACAAATTGGTTTCAGACATTCCATGACAACAGGAATGGGGTGTCAAATCCTATAGCGCTATATCATACTAACAATCGGTCTGGTGAACATAAAATAAGTACAATACAACAATTTATTTTATGTTCTTTGAGAAATCAATGTTTAAACCATTGTTAGTCATTCAGTTTGTCAAATGATAAGTAATAACATGTATAATCAATTATACTTTTGGAAAACATGAAAGTAACAGATAGGTACACATGCTTCACCCCAAAACAGTTTGGAAAACAGTAAAATAGGGGAACTATGTACTCACATTGAGATTGCTTAGTAGTCCTTGAGTAACAACCAAACAATGCTAGAGATCACGGATATCAAACGGCACCTAATATAGGTAACTATGTTAATAAACCGGACCTAAATCGGAAGATCTGATAGAATGAGGGTTCGTAAACCAAACGAGTATGGAGACTCGTGTAGTATGGTTCAACAAAGCCTACATACTAATTGAAACCTAACATAATTGTTTACGACCCATTACGACCCGTTTAGGTAGCTTATGCTACTTTAACGCGTCGTTCGCGTGAAACGCGTTCGGACCGCCTAACTAGCCCTATGACAAGTGTTATATGCCTAAACATGTTACATAATCAGTTATGTGACCAAATTTTAGGTTACATATGCTTAATTACCAATTATACATGAAAAGGGTATTCTGGTAATTTACCTAAGGCATGTAAACTACCTATCATACAACTACTCAAACGATGTGACCATAGGGTATAACCTCGGAAGGTTATTCCCTACCTACTATGGTCACCTAATGTATTTGGTCGGATCCTAATGATCGACCAAATGGGTCGGGTTCGAAGGTATAAGCGATTTATTAGATCGCTTACCCTACGACCCTAGACAACGTGGTAATCAGTAGGCATAGTCCCAAGGGACTATAACCAACGTGATTACACTCACGTTGAGAAGTTCAAACGAACTTCGCATTGACCATAAACTGGTCAACGCAGAAAGTCAAACAAAGTTTGACTTTCAGACTCGAAAGACTCGAAAAGCAATAAAAGAACGAAAGAATACTTACGAAGGGTCCCCGAATGCTAATCTCGATCCAAGAATCTCAGGTATGAAACAATGGTTTCAACTTAGAGTTTCTAAGATCAAAATTCTAGTGGGTTTTGAAGTTGTGGGGTGGGGTATTTATAGTTTTCGGGTAACCGTTAAGATCGTTTGTCGAATATCGTGCCATAATCACATCCGTACAAGTGTCGGAAAGTTATGGTGGCTAAAAATGGTTCTTATCGTGCCATAATCACATCCGTACAAGTGTGTGGGTGTGGATTAAACAGCTGGATCTGCTGTTAAATGCAGTTAATCTGGTCCAGAAGGCGGACACGGGCCGCGTGAGGATTCTCAGAAACTGAGGCGGGCCGCCTGGCCTGCACAGATCATAAAAAGTTTGCAGAATGACAGTTTCAGTCCCTGCACGTGTTTAAGGCCATTTCCGACACTTCTAAGGCCCGTAAAGCCAACTTTAAGGTCCTAAAATGATGCCTAAACATTGTGGACATGAAACATGCTCAAAAATATGCCGGATGTTGGTTCGTTTGGTCGTACGAACGCGATGTTCGCTTAATTACGACGGAATGCGCATAAGCACGAAAAACGATCCAAATGACGCAACGAATGGATTTTTTGGCAAGCCAAACACTAAAGCATAATATAGTCATGCTTACATAAATTTTTAGATGTCCGGATGTATTCAGAACGTAAGTTATGCGCGAAAATGCAAACTTGTGCACCTTTTGACACTTTTAGTCCCTGAATGACCCAAAAGTTTATTTTAGCATACCGAACCCCTCAAAGCCTATTTCTAAGCTATGTAAAGGATATTTATGGTATGTTTAACTTATGGTCATGTTCCGGAATGTCTGTTACAGTTCAAATTGGCATACTTTCGCAGTTTGTCAAGTTTAGTCCCTGTAAGCGAATTAACTTGTTTTTGCCATACCAAAGCCTTCAAAACTTATTTCTAAGTTATGTAAAGGTTATTTAAGGTATGTTAAGCCTATTTCACTATTCCAGAGTGTTCGTTGGATTAAACTGGTTATATTTACGCATCAGAGCGCGTATAACCCTCCAGAAAGCGATTTAAAGCTTAAAATCAAACAAAAGTTGATATGTGTAAAAGATACACAAAATTTTACAAATCCCAAGTATGAAATACAATATTTCATTGGTTTGGCATTTGTTTGATGGTTGAAGTGACACAGGTGTCAGATTAAATGCGCAAATACCCTTAACGGGTCAGAATAAGGTTTTGAGAAAAAATGGGTTAAGAAGATGCAAGAAATCAGGAAATTGAACCTTATGTGATAAGCGACTTTGAAATTATAAGGTTCGTATAAAATTAAGGTCAAACAAACATGTTTTGTTGACAAATGCATGAACGGGTCAAAACTTTGTAAAAAGGTAATAAGTCGATAGCTTAAAAGTTCAGAATTTTGTTAATTCAGATGTCAGATCTTAACTCCATGTGATGGAGAATTAAATTACGATCGCGTAGGAAAAGAATCGGGTAAAACGGATCAATAACGAATGAGTTATGTCCGTTTTCGTGAAACTTGGGTTGGCTGGGAATTTTGTAGCAACAAATAAAAAGCTTGCTGTAAAAAAAGGGCCTAGGTGGGGCGTCTAGCCCCTAGGTGGGGGCGTCTAGCCCCCCCTGAATCCCAAAATTGTTTATTTTGGTTGTTTTGTTCCATGAACCCGTTTAAATGCGTTTTTAAACGCCTGTAAGCTAAGTATGATCAACTTATTTTATATTTTAGGAGATGTAGATACGTATGAAGGTATGTATGTATGTATGTATGATTATAAGTTGTTGTATGATTGAATGTATGTTTGTATGTCTCTATACACGTATTTAGAAATGTATGTAAGCATGTATGCACCTACGTATGTATGTTTATAAGTATGTGAGCAAGTATACGCGGATATATGAAGGTATGTATGTGAATAGGCATGTATGAGTTAGGTATGTTGCAAGTAGGGATGTATGTATATATATATGTATAATGTTATGAGTGTACGTAATGATGTAGGTATGTGTGTATGTAGATACGTATGTAATGATGTAGATGTGTTTACATGTGGGTATGTACGTATGTATGTAATTGGTTATGTGTGAACGTGTGAATATGTATAAGTATGTATGAAAGTAGGTACGTACGCATGTATCCAATGAAATTTAGTACTAACGATAATATTAGCGTGCCTGGTGAATGAAGTGTAATGCAGGAATAGCAAAGAAGTCTCACCACGGATTGTATGATTAGATGGAAAGCTGGGATGTAAAAAGTTAACGGAACGAAAAGTAAACGTGAATAAATCTTGTATGTTTATAATGCGTACTAATGTTATGAATTTTATGTGGTGAGTGCAGGTAGTACGAGTCATGAGGATCATCAAGTAATAGAGATCGAGGATCGAGTCACAAGACAGATTGTACGGGAACGTTGGTGTATGAAATTTAGAAAACCCATGTTATGTTTTTAATTGTAAATGATTCGATTGATGACTTCATGTGAAAAAGTTGTGTTAAAATGAAGATTTAAGTAAGTCAAAGTATTTATAAGGAAAGAAATTTTATGGCATGAACTTCCGCTGTGACTTTTTGTCAAAACGAACTAGGGGCTTACATTCTTTACAACCCGTTACCCGGTTTCTTTATCTTAATGTTTTTAATTCTCCAGTTTCACTGGTTTGCGTTTTCCTTTATTATAAAACATTTTACCTATTTGATCCGAACACCAGTCTTTCTTTTGTTAGCGACCCTTAGGTTTGTCTCTTTTATTAATGTTCTGAAGGTCCATTTCCTAAGCCTTATTTGATAAAACCACTGTTATTGTTATACGGCTTTTGGGGTTTTACCCGTTTTTGTTCCAACCCTTTTAATACGTTTATTTCACTAATCTTTTATACAATCACACCCATCAGTGTGATCATCATTCTTCCTCGTAAGGATTTGATTAATAATGTCTTACTTGGGCGGTTATTCATACCCAAGTTTCTAAATCCGCATTTATTGATACTTTATTATTCACAGTAGCGAATAATACGTATCATCCATTTAGTTTTCTTGGAGGGTATTTTCTGCCCAAGTCTAAATTTCCCATTCATAACCTTAATCCATTATCTAAATATTTGCTTAACGTTATCTTGTTGTAATTTTATAACGTGTACCTACATTACTCACCCCGATGGGTTTTCTCCCAACTCGTTCATCTCTTCTTTCCTTGCCGTCATCATGGTGACTTGTAGCCCTTTCCGTTATTCCGGGTTACACGGCTTCAATAGCCTTTCCGACTTTCCCATAGATCTAGATCTATATATATATATATATATATATATTTGCACGTCTCCTCAGTTATGAGGGTTATCGTGTCGTCACCAACTGCGGTTAACATAATTCCATTGTAAGAATAACCAAATTCAACTTATTTCATTTTATTATTCCATGTCGTTGTATGGAATTTACTCACATCGTTTATCAATATAAACGGTGTTTCTACGTATTTTATTAGGTTTAGACAAGTATGTAACTTTGTCTTCACCGCTTACTTACTATTACAAATCCCGGGTTCGGGTGTAATTACACTCCTTCCCAATACAACGTTTGTTCATTTCAATAAGTTCTCGGGTTCGAGTGTACGCACACTCCTTCCCATCATGACACTTATCTTTCATTGCATTCCTGGGTTCGAGTGTACGCGCACTCCTTCCCATTGCAATATTTATCAAGATTACTTTTACATCGGTTTCACGTACTCGCCATTATTTATTTATTTATTTATTTATATATATATATATACATACATATATATATTTTTCTTTTAGATAATTTGTTCATTTCACTAATCATATATGCCCATATGCAACTATCGTTCATTATGTGAATTAACACATTCTACTTGTCTTGTCGTAATTTATAGCGTGTACCTGATTGATACTCGCCCTGATGTACTCCGTTGTCTCAAGTCATCACTTGATTTAAGTCCTTTGCTAGCATGTTCCTTGTCATGCTTCCGAACGTTCCTCCATCTAGATTATTTATCTCCCGTCATCTTCAGATGCGGTTATCATATCATTTGAACATTTCCAATTTAATCTTGCTATTCAATGTTGCCCGTATTATTATACGAGACATTCAAATATACTTACTTTACAAGTACTTATTTTATATTCAATCTATGATTAGGATTCATACTACCTAATCATCTTTTACCGACATTAGACATCTCAATTCTGAAATGTTTATATCAATTGTCAAACATTTCATTCCATTATCGTTTGCATCTTTCATTTTGATTTGGCCAAATTTGTAACTTGCTTAAACCATTCATGTTTAGTGCACTTTCCGGGTTTGAGTGTGTTAACACGTTCTTCCCATGCACATCAACTCGAATTCCTTTTTCTAACAATCTAATAAAATCTACTAAATAACTAATTCTTACCGGATGTTTGATCAAGCTTCGAACCGAACACACTTTGTTAAAAACCTTGAGCTCTGATTACCAACTTGTAACACCCATATTAATTTAATATGAATTTACTACTAAATACGCATTTAGTTTGCCACAATACGGGTTAACAAAAAGATTGTTTCGTTTAATACTCTTACATGATTAGAGTATTTAGGATTAACATCCCTACTAGTTTAAAACGTACAAAAGTGACATCAAGAGTTACATGTTCACATATAATTAAAACAAAATATATTAACGCGGAAGCTTCAAAAGTGTTGTGTTCGGTTCTTGACATATTACTTGATCGCCATCCGGAGTATCGCCAACATTACCTAGCATCAAAACCAACTTAAATGTTAGTTTTGACAACATATAAACAAGTATAATCGAGTTCCAATATCAAACAATGAAAATAAAAATAAAATTTCCAAATTAATGCCTCTCGCGTGTCGCGGAAGGCGTTCTTTAAACTATCGCGTGTCGCGACACCCGTCGCATGTCGCGACACCCGTCGCGTGTCGCGCCCCAACTATGGGATCCTGTCGCGTGGCGCGGGGGAGGCTAATTTCCAGCAGGTCCGTTTCTGAACCTGCAATTTCTGCCCAGCTCCATTCTCTTTACAAAAATCAAACTTCAAATGTGCATAACTTTTTATCTACAAGTCCGTTTTAGGTGATTCTTTTTCCTACGCGTCCGTAATTAAATTGCCAACGCATCTATCATGATTTTTATACCAAATTTCGAATTTACAAACTGAAAGTCTATAAATCCCGTTCTATTTATTCGACCCGCGAAGTATTTGCACTCTTTGTACTACTACTATTATTATAACTTCAAGGCGTATTTACCCAACATCCGAGGCTTACGATCACCGGCGTTTCATTACCAAACTATGGTTTCACGCTCTTGTGATCCATCATCGCCAAATGCTATTCAAAACACATTTTTACTACTTACTAACCAATTATTCGACCCGTTTGGCTCATTTATGGAATCCTCCATTTCTAATGACTACCAAACATTTTCTATTCAAGTTTTTGACTCATTTAACTAATAGTGATCTACGTCACTTTAACTAACGCTACCATTTCTAATAAACACAATTTCAAGTATCCATAACTATTCAAATAACATAATGTAACGGGATCACGGTTACATACTTACATAATTCATCAACATTGGTTTCTAGTGAATTAAATCACTTTATTTACATTCCAAGCATAACTAATTTAACAATATTATTATCGAACATATTTAATTAACTATTTTGACCCGTTGGGTTGTCGAGTGTGTTACATCACTTCATTGACATTCCAAACACGACTACTTAAACAATATTATTAACAAACATATTAAATTAACTAATTTGACCCGTTTGGTTGTCGAGTGAGTTACATCACTTCATTGACCTACCAAACTCGCATTTTACACAACAATCCCGATAATATTTCTAATACCATTATTTATGCATATCATAACGAAACCTAAGGTTACGTACCTTTGGTGCTATCCCTTCAAGCGCGTCTCACTACCGGCTTGTCCACTTGACGCTCCGGTTCCCTTTCCTATAGAGTTCAATCATAAACCGTTTAGAACTCTTTTCTTACATATAACGCATAGTTTGCCACAATTTTACAATTATGCGTTTTAGCTCAAACTTTCAGTTTTTAAGCCTTCTTTTAGGCATTTTTACAAACACCTTAAGGGCATAATTTCTCACAATTTATAATCAAGCTCAATACTTGTCATTTAGCCATGGTTAACATCAACTAAGCATGTTTACATCAATTTTCACATTAACAAAATCTGAATTTACTTCCTAGAACTCAAATTACTCTAGAACAACAATTAAAATTCTAGTGTTTAACATGTTTCTACAACACCCACCTATCACCTTCAATGGTGATTGTGAATTCATAAGAAATAAACATGATTTCAACATGTGATTGACTAGGGTTTTACTCCTAGACACTATATCATTCCTATTTCATCAAAATAACATTCATGCAACATCAAATTCGAATCTTTTAGGTTCATCCAGAAATTTAGATGGAGCTTTTCTATGAAATTTACATACCTTATGACCCCTTTTACAGAGGAGATCACGATTTCATGTTCGAATTTTGTTTTGGAACTGATTTGTGCCTTCAATTTATGAGATTTGTGTGATTTAGGGTTTGATGCTCAAGAGTTCTTGGCTCCTGTGGATATCTCGACCAGAACACACACTTTAAGTGTGTGTTTTGGTGTTTAGCTTTTGTTTTTAATAAAAATCATTTTGCAACTTACCAACTCTAGTCCCTTAACTTTACCCAAGTTCTTATAAAGGGTTTTTCACCATGTTTTCTTATTATTTCTAGACTTATAATTAACTAACTAGGTTAATTATTCCTAGTTAACTTTGTGGGTTCGGGAAGTTATAACCCGTTTTACCTTAAGTCCCGTTAGTTCGGGCCTTTTATAAACTTTGTTTTCCTCAAAGTATTTATTTTCCTTTTTAATTAATATTAGGCTTATATATTTAAATCCTAATATTTAGCGGGTTAATTTATACAACTTTTGATATTTTTTCCCATTTAATAATATTAATCGTGGTTTGATTGCCAAACCCGTTTTTGGGGTGTTACAGTCCAACAAGTGATAGCCCAAGTGTTCCGATGCTTTGTTGTTTTCCGAAGTCTCATGGAAAACTAGAATCCTCCTAACAATACCCTCGAGAATAATGGGGAGGTGCATCTCCTATAGTGCTACTATTGCTAAGGCGGAACTACACACCCGGGATTAAACGTTCACATAGCACAAATAGAATACAAGAATCACAAGTTTCACATACATGTTGGATAGAGCTTAGTTTGCAAAAGTCTCAAGTAACGTAGTTTAATAGAATACATGTTACATCCCAAAGTTTAAAGTGAAAAGGGATCGAGTATACTCACAGTGATTGCTTAATAATTCAACTGTTATTGGATCAAAGGGAGCTCTTTAGAATTAGCCTGATTAGATTACAACGGATAAGTGTCGGACAAAACAATGAGATTGCACAAGTGTCGGATTAGTCACTGGATCAAATGGCTGTCCGATAGGATGGCCATCCGATCGGATTGCCAGTCGATTGTGATGAAAAAAGTGTGAGGGAACAGACGGCTATCCGATCGGATGGCTATCCGATCGGGTTGCCACTCGATTTAAAGTTGACAAAAGTGTGGGAAACGGATGGCTGTCCGATCGGATGGCTATCCGATCGGGTCGCCACTCGATCCAAGTTTCAAGATTCATTATTGCCTCGATCGGATGGTTGTTCGATCGGATGGCTATCCGATCGAGCTGTCACCCGACGATTATGACTTCCAGTTTCAAGAATGCTTAGGGTTAGGGGCAAGTGTCACTCGATCGGGTGGCTGTTCATCTGATCGGATTACCACTCGATCGGGTTACCTTGTCCCGTCCTTAATTTTGTAAAACTCTAAGTTTCTGATTAAGCAATGATGACGTGGTACGTATTAAGACAACGGTAAATCCATCAGTGTTCTGCCGATCCGATCGGGTGGGAATCACCCCAGTCCGTTCAGTCGTGAGTTCGTGATGATATTTATGTCAGAATCCGTACTCCGGTCATCTTCTCCGGCAACAATCCTTCTCCAACCCGACTCCAAACTAATAATCAAGTTTACAGTCCGTTTAGATGCGGATCTCACTGTTCTTAGTAAAAGTTTAAGAAAAGATGAGGATAATTATAGGTTTTAGCTTGAAAAGTTTTGATCTAGCATAGATTTAGTGCAAAAACACATGAAATTCCTTAGATCTGAGCTAGATCTTGGCTAGAATGACATCACACAACAGTTTGGTACAAACCGCCATGATGACATCACCTTCAAGAGCTCAAAACCGAGAGATTTCATGGTACAAAGTGAGATTTCAAAGGAGAATCTCGTAGAGAACGACATGTAGATCAAAGATGTACAAGAATCTAGTGTAAAACGTACCGAAATCGCCAAGAAATGGAGGAAAAGGGGAGTGTGTGCGTCTGGGTTGAGTGAGGCTGTCACATTAGTGAAAATGGTGATGTGACAGGCCTATTTATAGGGTGAGAGTGAGTGAAGGCGGTGTGCACGGATTGGATGGCGGTCCGATCGAGTGGTCATCCGATCGGGTGGTCATCCGATCGGATTGCCACTCGGCCAATCCATCCTTTCCGTGTTTCCGTCTTTGATTCTTTTCGTGCATTAGATCAAGCGTTGCGTTGCGCATGTATTGGGTAATAGTATAACTAGATTATAGCAATAGCACAAAAGTTTTCAAAGTTTCATAGTTTCCGCCAGTGACAAGACTCTAGTCCCTCGTACAACCAAGTCTCAAGTTTCATGAGCCTCAAGGTTCACGCACCAAAGTATCAAGAATTAGGCATTCCAAGTATCTAGAATTAGGCATTTAAAGTATTTAGATTTAGACATTTCAAGTATTTAGATTTAGAAATTCCAAGTATAAAGAATTGGACATTCCAAGTATATAGAATTAGGCATTTCAAGTATCTAGTTTATAGCATAGAATTCACCAAGAACCAAGAGTATTAATGACTACATAGTTTAGGGACTAAGATTGACACTAGGAAAGGTCCAGGGACTGCCAAAAGCCTAAAGTTTTGGGACGCAGGGCGTTACACCCTCCCCTCCTTTAGGAGATTTCGTCCCTGAAATCTTAGAGGAAGACTACTCGAAGAGCTGTGGATACTTGGCCTTCATCTCACTTTTCAATTCCCAAGTGAATTTGGCGCCACACTTTCCTTCCCATCAAACCTTGACAATGGGAATTTTGCTGCGCCTCAATCGCTTGACTCCTTGATCCATGATTTCGACTGGTTTCTCCACAAAGGGTACAACTTCGTTTATTTGCATGTCTTCGAGGGGAACATGCAGTTCCTCATCGGCTAGGCATTTATGTAATTTGGATACGTGGAATACTGGATGTACGTTGTTTAACTCTTGTGGCAGGTCGAGTCTGTACGCTACCTTGCCAATCCTTTCAAGTATCTTGAAAGGACCTACATAGCGAGGAGCGATCTTTCCCTACTTACCAAAACGAACTACTCCCTTCCAGGGAGATACCTTGAGAAGAACTTGGTCACCAACATCAAATTCCATAGGTTTACGCCTATTATCAGCATAGCTCTTTTGTCTGCTCCTAGCCTTGATCAAGTTATCACGGATCTGAAGAATCTTATCCATTGTCTCTTGAATTATTTCAGGGCCAGTAAACTGCTTGTCACCAATCTCATGCCAGCTGAGAGGAGATCGGCACTTGCGTCCATACAAAGCTTCGAAACGAGCCATCTGAATACTGGAATGATAGCTGTTGTTGTACGAGAACTCAATCAATGGTAAATGTACATTCCAGTTACCACCAAAGTCGATGACACAAGAACGGAGCATATCCTCTGGGGTTTGAATAGTGCGCTCGGTCTGTCCATCCATTTGAGGATGGACCATGCTAAGATTCAAATGTGTACCCATAGCGGATTGAAAGGTTTGCCAAAGACGTGAAGTAAAACGACCATCACGGTCTAAGATTATGTCAAGAGGTATGCCATGACGGCATATAATCTCATCAGTATAGATTCGAGCAAGTTTCTCCACCTTATAATCTTCATGAATAGGAAGCAAGTGGGCTGATTTGGTCAAACGATCAATTATCACCCAAATACTATCGTGACCGGAAGGTATTCGAGGTAGCTTGGTAATAAAGTCCATAGCGATGCTATCCCATTTCCAAACTCCGATTGCGGGTTGTTCCAAGTGTCCTGAGGGACGTTGATGTTCAGCCTTAACTTTCGTACAAGTAAGGCATTTAGAAACATATACATCAATGTCCCTCTTCATGCCAGGCCACCAGTAAGTTGCACACAAATCATGGTACATCTTGTCAGAGCTGGATGAATAGAGTAGTGGGATTTGTGAGCCTCCTTCATAATGAGCTCACGGAGATTATCGCGATCTGGAACCCAGATGCGATTGAGGTAGTATTGGAGTCCATTTGGTTTAGTTTCAAGCTGTTCAATCTTAGTGCCTTGGATTTCCACTTCTAGACTTCCTTCATTAGCTGCCAAATACTGAGCGTCACGAATACACGCATGGAGATCACTAGAGATACGAATAGCATTCACATGAGTCTTACGACTAAGGGCATCGGCCACTACATTCGCCTTGCCAGGATGATAGCGAATTTCGCAGTCGTAGTCATTAAGAAATTCCATCTAACGTCTATGTCTCATGTTCAGTTCTTTTTGGTCAAAGATATGTTGAAGACTCCTATGGTCAGTGAAAACCACACACTTAGTACCATACAGGTAGTTTCGCCATATCTTTAACGCAAACACCACTGCACCAGGCTCCAGATCTTGAGTAGTATAGTTTTTCTCATGTACCTTGAGTTGACGGGAGGCATAAGCAATAACCTTGTCTCGCTGCATGAGCGCACAGCCCAAACCATGGTTCAAGGCATCGCAATATACCACGAAATCATCGTTCCCGTCGGGTATAGTCAGAACACGGGCATTACACAAAAGAGTCTTAAGGGTCTGAAAAGATTCCTCTTGCTCGGGACCCCAAGCAAAAGGTCTCTCCTTCTGAGTCAACGAAGTAAAAGGGACATCAATTTTTGAGAAGTCTGAGATGAATCGGCGGTAATAGCCCGCCAATCCTAAGAAGGAACGAATCTCAGACGCATATTTAGGCGTACTCCAATTCTTCACAGCTTCAATTTTAGACGGGTCAACATGAATACCTTGCTTACTAACGACGTGACCAAGAAATTATACTTCATTAATCCAAAACTCTCACTTAGAAAATTTAGCATACAGACGTTCACCACGTAAGAGTTCAAGCATCAACCATAAATGACGAGCCTGGTCAACTTTAGTTTTAGAATAAATGAGAATATCATCAATAAATACTATCACAAAATGATCCAAATAGGGCTTACACACATGATTCACGAGATCCATGAACACAGCGGGTGCGTTGGTCAATCCAAAAGGCATGACCATGAACTCGTAGTGTCCATAACGAGTACGAAATGCAGTTTTGGGTACATCATCTTAGAGAACTCGAAGTTGATGGTAACCAGAACGAAGATCGATTTTCGAGAAACAGGACGCGCCTTGTAGTTGGTCAAATAAGTCATCGATACGGGGAAGAGGATAACGATTCTTAATGGTAAGCTTATTAAGTTCACGGTAGTCGATACACTTACGGAACGAACCATCTTTCTTCTTGACGAATAGCACGGGAGCACCCCACAGAGAGGTACTTGGACGAATAAATCCCTTGTCGAGTAGTTCTTGAAGCTGACTAGATAGCTCTTGCATCTCGGAAGGTGCAAGATGATATGGGGCCTTGGCGACAGGAGTCGCACTAGGTATAAGATCAATATGAAAATCGACGGTTCTACGAGGTGGAAGACCAGGTAGATCCTCAGGAAAGACATCGGGGAAATCACACACCACTGGAACATCGGTTATGTTCTTCCCCTTGCTCTTTTGTTCCACCACGTGGGCCAAGAAAGCAAGGTTCTGTTTACGTAAGCACCTGCTCGCTTGTGTGCATGACATCAGCCTCAGCCCTTTCGAAGGTCGGTCTCCGTAGACATGCAAGATATCACCAGACGGTAGAGGTAGATGGACAAACTTCTCATGACAAGCAATCTCGGCATGGTTCTTACGCAACCAGTCCATACCGATAATGACATCAAAACTACCCAATTGCATAGGTATTAGATCAATAGTAAACACATGGTCGTTAAGAATCAAGGAACAACCATGGAGAATAGAATCAACTAGAATAGTCTTCCCATTGGAAATCTCCACCGAAAATGACTTAGGTAACATAGAGCGTGCACAGTTTAGCAAAGATTCAAATTCCACGGACACAAAACTTCTATCGGCACCAGTATCAAATCGGATCGAAGCATAAAGGTTATTCACAAGAAACGTACCATTAACGACGTCATTGTCGTTACGAGCCTGGTTAACATTGAGATTGAACGCTCGTCCGCGAGCGGCTGGCTGTTGATCCTTGTTTAGCTGAGGACACTGCTTACGAAGGTGAGTAGTATCTCCACATTTGTAGCATGCACGAACAGCGTTGATCGGCTTAGGATTCTACGGAGGTGCTGGGAGAGCTGGTAGGGTTGCCTGAGTTGGGGCTTGCTGAGCTGGGTTAGCTTGACGATAATAGGGAGTCGTGTGACCATAGCGATTGCAGTTGGTGCACAAACGACATGCAGAAGCACCAGGATGATGAAAATTACAAGTGGTACACTTGGGGTACGACCCAGTGTATTGTTTCTTAACTTCAGGGGCAGTAGTGTTTTGAACAGTAGCAGCAGGAGCAGGCTTAGCAGGATTCGCAGTAGGAACAATAGCATTGCATCCTGAACCCTGAGACTTTTGCCTCTTGTTCTTGCTGCCACTTGGCTGCTGGGTAACTTGATGTACAGACTTGGAGGGAGCAGGATTAGCAAACTGCTTATCATGAACACGGTTGTTGTTAAGACTAGCTGCAAGATGGTAGACTTCCTCAATATTTCCGAGTTGAGCTGCTTCAATAGAATCACGCATAGCAGGAGGTAGACCATTGAGGTACTTGGTTATCATTCGCTTAGGAGTAGAAACCAAGTGAGGAACAATCAAGCTGAGCTGCTTGAAGCGGGGAGTATAAGCCAGATTATCATCACCAATCTGCTTCAAGTGCCAGAACTCTTCTTCAAGCTTCAATTGTTCATGAGGAGGGCATAATTCAAGCATCATCAATTCTCACACCTCAGCCCATGGAAGAGCATAGGCTTCTTCATTCGATCGGATGTTTCTCTCATTTGTCCACCACTCTAATGCTCTGCCTTGAAACATTCCTGTTGCACTCCTAGTCTTTAGCTACTTTGGGCACTCACTGTTAATGAAGGTAACCTCGATGCTGTCAAACCACTCTTGCATAGCAGTTACCCCATCACTGCCCGTGAAAGTCTTAGGGTTGCAAGAGACAAAATGCTTATAGGTGAACTTAGTAGACTTTTCTTTCTCCGTCTTAGAGTCAACAAAAGAGGCGGAGTGTTCGATCCTTGGATCTCATAGACGATCTTTGGCACGACTCGAGCGATCTGGTCGGCCATGAAGGACATCATCTTTTTCTGAGACTTTTCCCTGGATCTCTTGAGGGTGTCGGAGAGCTTTCGAGAAGACATCCTAAAGATCCAACAAGAGGATCATATAAGTCTAGATTAATATAGATTCACGCACGATTGACTAAGACTCAAGATTCACACAGATACCGCAACCCACGACCTCCGCATGGCACGTTGTACGAAGTTTGGCGACATGTCAGAAACGCTTATATATAGGAAGTACTAGCGGCGTGTCCACCATGCTTCGGGCATAATCGTTTCGACCTCGTACTCGGTGTCATGTTACGTGTCGCAAAACACACTCATCATCATTATCATAGATTCACATAGGTTTCAGTAGATTATAATAAGTTTCAAATAGTCTTCAATAGATCCAATAGTCTTCTATAGACTTCAATAGACTTCAATAGACTTCAATAGACTTTCAATAGACTTTTATAGACTTCAATAGGCTTTCAATAGATTCACATAGATTTAGTGTCAACAATCCCCAAACAATGAAATCCCGCATGGCACGTGCTACGAAAGTTCGGCAACATGACGGAAGCACTTATATATAGGAAGTACCAGTGGCGTATCCACCATGCTTCAATCATGCCACGTCCATCTCGTCATCGGTGTCATGCTTCATTAACCACCACATTAGAATTCACCGCAAGATTTCCACATAGATTGACCCAAATAGATTCAACGACCTAGATTAACCCAAATAGACTTCACAACTTCAATCCCGAGCCTACAAAACTACGAACTTCACTTAACGCGTGGTACGAAGACTTGGTAACATGCCAGAAACACTTATATATATGAAGTACCAGTGGCGTATCCACCATGCTTTGGACATGCCACTTCCTCCTCGTCTTCGGCGCTAGGCTTCGTTTCGTGTTTTGTTTCTCAAAACATCACATACGTAGCTTACACATAGATTTCACTAGAGTACACAATAGGTTTCACATAGATTTCACATAGATTACCCAAATAGTTCTTCCATAGCTTTTGAATTTAACATCCTTACCGATTCGCAGACACTAAGTTTCGCATGGCACTTGGTACGAAAGTTGGTAACATGTCGAAAACACTTATATATAGGAAGTACCAGCGGTGTATCCACCATGTTTCGGACACGTCACTTTTCCCTCGTATTCCATGCCATGTTACATCTAGTGCCTCATAACATCACATAGATTGCTCAGATAGATTAACATCGTACATAAATTTCTTAAATTTAGTTGATCCTGAGATATTAGATTTTAGGCTTTAGATTGCGGACATACGTGCGATTCGTGCAAAAGTCTCAAAATAAACAAAGAATGAAGATAAACGAAGATTCAAGTCTAACATCACATGTAAAAATCGAGACAACATAAAAGATATGCTCATAAAACATAGAGTGTTCCGGGTAGAGGAACGGTGACTAACCAGAGTGATTCAAACCCCTTTCGAATTGAGGTAACGTGTCCTGGCTTACTTAGACAAATACGTCATCGATGTTAGGCCTACGATATTCGTCCTTTTGGTCATTTCACGTACCCAATTGAATGGAAATTTCGAGACTTTGGCGAGACATAAATAAAACATCAAGGAGTGGGACTAGTTGTCTAGGTCTGAGTTTCACCTCTAACTTGACAACATCGCACCCTAATAGCGTTGGTACTTATCTGCAGACAAGACCTTACTAGAATAATATGGAGATTTTCCATCAAGGTTCGGATGTCACTCCTATCTTGAGGGCAAACCTCGTGTAAAATACGAACACTGGTTAACAGTGTTTTCAAAGTATCAGGTGTATATTGTATCAGCCTTAGGAAAGGCATAGTAAGCTTAGCAGGAAAGTGTGCTGCTAGGAAGCAGATACGGTGGAATGCATAAGTCTTAAACAACAGATAAGAATCAAGATTCCTAGAACTATAGATGTAACACCCTGTGTTTCGGAAGTCAAAGTCAAAGTCAATATTGAAGTCAAAGGAAGAAAAGATTGCTAATTGCGATCTGTCTCTCCTTGCTCATTTCCTGTTTTGACTTCTTTGACTTGTAATTAGTCTATTTTGTTATCGCTTTAGTTGTATTATGTGGAGTATTTATTAATAATCTCATAGTAATCGCTATTTATCGTTCGATTAATCGCTTTATCGCTATCGCAATCGTACTCGCAACTCGAATTACGCATTTTGGTTATTGTTATACGTGTGTGTGTGCCTTATGTGTTACTTGTGCATGTTTATTTATGTTATGTGTGGTAATCAATCGAAACGCAATCGAAACTCAATCGCAATCGAATCACAAACGCTAAATGAATATGAAATAAGGATGCTTGTATGTTGATATAGTAGTTGGGATTAAAAGTAATTTGACTAGGAAATTCTCTCGCATCACAACGCTCGAAATCGCAATTGAAACGACAAAACTCGTCGCACCGAACACTCGAACCAAGCTACTGATCGATCAGGTGACCGGCCGATCGACCAGCCGTTCGATCGAGCTGCCGCTTGATAGGCCAGCTGTTCGACCGGGCTGCCACCCGATCGGCCAGCCCCTTTCCTCTTTAGGAAACCCTATAAATACCCCCTGTCACCATCATACTTTCCACTTTTGGGCAACTCTCCTCCGACCAACTCATCTTCCCCACTTTTCTTCTGATTTCTCGCGATTCTGGTAAGATCTCGTCCTAAATCTTGTACTTCCTTAACCTACACGCACTCCTACACCTTTCTATCTTTTGAATCTTAACTTTTAACCGTGAAATCATCAAGATTCAAGGTGTTCTAGGATGACGTCATCATGTGTTCTTGAGAACTTCAAGTTTTGGCCTCAATCCACCAAGAACAACTTAGATCTAACCGATTTCCACATAAACAAACAAAGATCTTTCATAGATCTGAACATATCACAATGAACAGGATTGAAAGATGGTTTTCCAACTCTCTTTCAACTCTTTTACACTCAATGCCTTCAAAACCGATAGAATCGGAGCTTGTGCCGACTTACTACTCATTCTTGTGGTTGTGTTGGTTCAAGATCTGGATTCTATCCACGAGACTACCGATTTTGGGTTAAACATGGAACACCGTCTCAAACAGTTAACTGGTTGGATTTGGGTGATTCCTGTTCGATCTGGGATACCAAGTATTGACAAGGTTTCTGTTGCTTAATACGTTATCAAAACGTCTCGATAAAACGACAAACAATCAAAACAACCAAGTGTAAGACGAACAGGTCGACCAGGACGGAGTATCGTCCGAACGGACTACTGTCCGATCAGACAGCCATCCGAACGATCGGTCATCCGATCGACTTACACCTTGGCCCCACAATTAACTTTCAAATCAACCCTCAAAAGTTTTGGGAACACCGAACGGATTGCCGTCCGATCGAGTTACCACTCGATCGACCGACCATTCGACTATGTGATGTTTCGAAACTTCAACACTTAAACAATTTTCAACATGTTCAATGCACAAAGGATGCCACCAGATCGAATAACCGTCCGATCGAGTGACAACCTGCTGAGAACTTGTTCTCGCTGAAGTACCAAACCTATCGGACTGTCGCCCGATCGAACGGTCGTTCGATCGATCGACCTGAAAGGTAGAGATACTTCAATGCTTTCAAAATGCTACAACGAAAACTTCAAAATTCAAGCCATCATACACAAACACATCCTTCCCAAAGGAACTAACAATCCACTCGAACGGTCATCCAACCGGACGACCATCCGAACGGACTGTCACTCGAACGACCGGCTGTCCGATCGGACTACCATCCGATCGAACTGCTGTCCTACCCACTTGCACTCTGTATCGTTTTACGCGTCACTTATCGTTATGCTATCAATCTGTTCAGGCTAACCCTACTCTCTAGCGCTCCCTTCAATCCATTAATCGCTGTGAGTATACTCTATCCCTTTTTGCTTTACGCACCTTTGGGTGTTACATACGTTACTTATACCAAATCACATCGAACAAACTACGCAATACTTTATTCGCTAACCAATTACCGCATGTTATACATGACTTAATGAATGCTTGTTTGTTATGTTTACACATGGAATGTTGTCTACCTGCCTTAGCAACGATAGTACTATTAGTTTGGACTCAGCACCTGTTCACTTAGGGGTTGTTAAGGACAATTACCTACATGGCTCACAGTGGTGAGTGTGTATCGCGAACTGCCTTGGGCAGTCAACCCGCAGTCATTGGTATCGATAGGTTCATGTCGATAACTAACATGCCTCATTTTACACTGTGTACGTGCTGGTTATGCGTAATGATTTCGAACTCTATATGCTATTATCAAACTTGTATGCTCACATTTACACTATGTGTATTGACTTTTACTTTAACGTATATGACAGGTGCTTAGGATGCTTATTTGCTTTCTTTGCTGTGAAATCGAGGCTAGGAAAGACCTAGGTCAACAATAAACAATTGTCTGTAATGAAAATCTGAGTTGTCGGAACAGAACAATTTGACTAGATCTTTTCTGTAATAATTGTATTATCATTTATGACATGGTATGGGACGTGTTTCTTTAAATATTTGGTAAATATAATTGTTATGGAAACTTCTGGACAATCTGTTTCGCTTAGTGCCATGCCCCGATGTTTCCGCCATCGGTTGGGGTGTGACAATAGACTAGGGCAAGTATTCCTACTTATCGTGATTCCCTATAGTTATGACTCTGATACCAATCTGTCACACCCCAACCGATGGCGGAAACATCAGGGTGCGAGCACTAAGCGTTCAGATTGCTCATGAGATTCCATAACACTAGAAATTTCATAATAGATTAAATTGATTTAACACTGTCTAAAACGAATAACCATCACATCAAGTATCGAGTTACACCAAATGTCAAATATTGTTCAAGATTAATTAACTACGTGGGTTTCTAAGCATCACCCTAGCTTGATTCACTTGTTTCCACCGCATCCTATCAGCGTGCAACATGTATTAAAATAGAGTCAGTACAAAAATGTACCAGCGAGTATCCAAGTTTGAATAATAGCATGATAGATTAAAAAACAACTCATATCCGTATGTAGGTCTAACAAAATAGTTTAAGCCTTGCTACTGTTCGCAGTCCAACAAGTGATAGCCCAAGTATCCCGATGCTTTGTTGTTTTCCCAAGTCTCAAGGAAAACTAGAATCCTCCTAACAATACCCCCGAGAATAATGGGGATGTGCATCTCCTATAGCGCTACTATTGTTAAGGCGGAACTACACACCCTGGATTAAACGTTCACATAGCATAAATAGAATACAAGAATCACAAGTTTCACATACACGTAGGATAGAGCTTAGTTTGCAAAAGTCTCAAGTATCGTAGTTTAATAGAATACATGTTACATCCCAAAGTTTAAAGTGAAAAGGGATCGAGTATACTCACAGTGATTGCTTAACAGTTCAACTGTTATTGGATCAAAGGGAGCTCTTTAGAATTAGCCTGATTAGATTACAACGGATAAGTGTCGGACAAAACAACGAGATTGCACAAGTGTCGGATTAGTCACTGGATCGGATGGCTGCCCGATCGGATGGCCATCCGATTGGATTGCCAGTCGATTATGGTGACAAAGTGTGAGGGAACGGACGGCTATCCGATCGGGTTGCCACTCGATTTAAAGTTGACAAAAGTGTGGGAAACGGATGACTTTTCGATCGGATGGCTATCCGATCGGGTCGCCACTCGATCCAAGTTTCAAGATTCATTGTTGCCTCGATCGGATGGCTGTTCGATCGGATGTCTATTCGGTCGAGCTGTCATCCGATGATTATGACTTCCAGTTTCAAGAATGCTTAGGGTTAGGGGAAGTGTTACTCGATCGGGTGGCTGTTAGATCGGATGGCTATCCGATCGGATTGCCACTCGATCGGGTTACCTTGTCCCGTCCTTAATTTTGTAAAAACTCTAAGTTTCTGATTTAGCAATGATGACGTGGTACGTATTAAGACAACGGTAAATCCATCAGTGTTCAGTGATGTGTGTAAAATGCAACATATAAATTACATCAAATAAGGCATAAAACTAACCCTTTTTAAGTACTAATATTGGAAAAAGAGTGTTTTTGTCTTCCTTTTGTATTTTCAGGATTAAATGAGCTCAAAAAACGCAAAAGAAGCAAAAAGACAGCTAAATCCAACATAAATACAAGAAAAGGAACATTAGTGGACTGCCCGACCCCTCAACGGCACCTTCCAAAGCAAAATAGAGAAGGCAGAAGTCTGAACACGCCCCGTGCTCAGCCAGCACGGGGGCGTGCCCAAGAAGCAGCAGAAAAGACAAATCTATAGAAGCTTCTATTGCCCACCACGGGGCGTGCCCAGCGGACACGGGGGCGTGTCGAAAGTACAGCAGGCGCATTAATTGTAATTGCGAATTACAATTAATGAAGAGAGAGAGTGTCAGACAGGCACGGGGCCGTGCCCAGCGGACACGGGGCCGTGCCCAGCTCTCTGTTCAGCCTATAAATAGGAGTGCTTGGATTCATTTCAACTCATCCCTTGGCACACCACCTCTCTCACACTTCATCCACCACCCACCACCATCACAACACCATCATCCACCACCATCATCCATTGTCCATCGTAGAGTGTGTAAGTCGTCTCGGGATCCAAGATTGATCGTAAGAGTTCTTGACAATCAAGGCCATGTTTGCCTAAGTCTCTTACATCACTTGGTGAAGACAAAGTGTCTAGTATAATACTTTTTATTTCTAATCTTTTGCACTTTTTATTTGGTTTTGTATTAATGACTTTAATAACTAGTTACTTATGTTGAAGGTGATCTTTCCTTATCGTTTGTCCGTGGTGTCTTGGCATTATTTTACCGTCTATATAAAATAAAGGATTTTCACCATTCATATCTCCACGGTCTATATGGAGGTATGTTGGCTACCTGGTCGGGGGTTAAGGGAACGGTTTGGTAAAGGTCTTGCCATTGTTCAGCGTTTAGAGGTCCTGCAATGGACCTGGGTCAAATTTAGTAGGACCTCCTTCAATACTTCACGGTATTGGATGGCGGGGGTCCAAACTCTTTGATCCCCTCATAAGTTAACTACTATTAATACTATAACCCGGCTATTTAGGACTGTATCCCTGCTGACTCAGACTACTTAGCCGAGGGTAACGTCACCGCCAAAAGCGGGGCCTACCACAATACTGCATTAATAACTTAATTCATTATCTTCCAATAATCCACCCTTTTAGGATTGTATCCTTGCTGACTCAAACTACTGGGGTGAGGGTAACGTCACCTTCAAAAGAGGGGCCTACTACAATAACTAAGATAATCTCTTAATTATGTGCAAAAGTGCGGAAATAATCAAAGGTTATACTAGATACGAGTCGGAACCAAGTGATTCATCTTGTCTATCTGTTTTTTTATTTTATTTTTATTTTCAGCATTTTAGTTAGTTTTTATTTTTCTTAGTTTAAAACATTTTTCTAAATTTTTATTTTGATTAGACGTTGAGGATAAACCGGTACTAAAAGCTCTTGTGTCCTTGGACGACCTCGGTATCTTACCAACGCTATACTACACTCAACGATGGGTGCACTTGCCCATATGTGTGTTTAGTGTTAGTGAAATATCGTGTTTTATAAATTTAAAACTTGGCTAAAATAAGTGTTAAAAAGGGCTTAAAATATACACCTAAAATAAGTAACACTTTAACGCACATCAAGTTTTTGGCGCCGTTGCCGGGGACACAAGAATTTTAAGAAAGTTAGGAATCAACGGCCTAATCATCTTTTATTTTTCTTTTTATTTTTTTAGGATTTTCTTAGTTTTTCAGCTTCTGCAGAGCTCAGCACGGGCCGTGCCCGCGGAACACGCCCCCGTGCTCAATCATTGGAACTGGCAATCCTGTTTTACGTCAGACAGTAAGCTGAACACGGGGCCGTGCCCACTCAACACGCCCCCGTGCCCAAGTTTCAGTTACTGAAAACAGAACCGTTAGATCCCGGCTGTTGGTAATTTCTGACATAAACATGGGTGATAGTAATTGTTTTTACTTTCGGCACTCTTATGGTACGTGGTGTCAATTATGTGGTGGCAAACATGAAGAAGTAAAATGCTACTTTCTAAATTATAGGCCCCACTACATGGACCCACCGACTTCTTACAACCTTAAGAGGGGCGAAAGTAAAAATAAGCACTATTTCTCCCTCGAATGCGCCCAGCCAGATATTTTAGGGGAAATGCTCCTTGATGAGTTATTTCAACTAGAAAAGCTAATTCTGAATTGGTTAAACGAGCTTAGGAAGGATTTTATTGATCCACCCCAAGACGATAACCATGAAGAAATGTTGGAACCGCATTCCGACAACCTCGTTGCTCCCGAAAATACCTTCGTTCCTAGCAAAGACTTGGACGATAGTCGTCCCTGTGTCGATTGTGCCGTGAAGGACTCCCCATCGACTTCGTTCGGTGCATACATAGACCTGAGCGATTCGGCATACACCTTCTTTAACGAGAGCCCGAGAAAGGGTTGGACTTGTCCACCTAGAATGAAAATAGGAATTACCCTCACCGACAACCTCTTGCGTTCTCGCCTTAGTCTAGGACAATTAAGGTATCTTAGGCACTTTGGGGTTGTTCCAACCAGTAAGGAACCACCCGATTTCGACGAGATCCTTGAAGTAGCAAAACTCCATAAAGCAGCCTCCAGACACGGGGCCGTGTCCAGGTCAACACGCCCCCGTGCTCACCAAAAAGATTCTCTGCTGATTTGGTCAGAATACGGACAAAATGTGTCAGGATTTTCTCTGCACACGGGGCCGTGTCCACTGGACACGGGGCCGTGCCCAGTGCGCTGTCGTTTTCTTTAAATGCAGCCTGATCCCTGCTCATTTTTGACCACTTCAATTGACAGAGATTCCTGGGATTTTCACTCATACCATCCTAGGTAAGTGCTAAAAGAAGGTTCCAAAGGAACCTCTTGTCCCTTCCACTTTTACTCATTTCCTCCTCTTTCAAAAATTTTTCAAAATTTCCTCCATGGAAGCTTGGAAATCCCTTGATTCCAACCTTCTATGTGAAGTTTGTAAGATTATTTGCTAAAGATTCTTGTTTAAAGTTAGTTGTATAACTTTGTTTTAAATTATATGAGCTTAAAACCCAGATAAAAATCATGAAAATAATTTAAAACTCCAAGATTCTTTAGCCAAAAATCCTGCAGACAAATGGACACGGGGCTGTGCTCAACGAGTACGGGGCCGTGTCCAGGGCTCTGTTTTGTAAAAATTTAGCTTTCTTCGGTTTCCTTCTCAGAAAATGGCAAGCAGAACAAGCGGATCATCTTCAAGAAGTAACCGACAAGGGAGGAGATCTTCAACAGCAGAAGACTCTCTTGTAAACTATGTTTACGCTCTAAGGGAGGCTATTGATGAAATGACGGGAGTGGAGGAAGCATTGGTCGACCGTATCAACCATCTTACAGTGGGGCTGGAAGGCTGTCTCCATGAAGTAAACCTCTTGCACCAGAGGTTGAACCTTCTCGCCTCCCCGCCTTTGGTACCTATAATAACCCAAAGGGCGTGGAACATGGTACCCGAAGTTGTCATTCCAGCCGAATGGTACGCCATGCACCAAGAGCCT
Source organism: Helianthus tuberosus (assembly GCA_030545235.1). Lineage (NCBI taxonomy): Eukaryota > Viridiplantae > Streptophyta > Magnoliopsida > Asterales > Asteraceae > Helianthus > Helianthus tuberosus. The sequence continues at coordinate 75,219,672 of CM060449.1, read as the reverse complement.
CCGCAAAGAGTGGTGCAAGGAGTCCCGGTGAATGTTCCTCCTCAGCCACCAGTTGCGGAAGAAAATGAAGCCGCATTCTTTCTTCCTAGGGAGATCGAAAAATGGCTTTAAACAACATTTAGGGAAAAAATCCTTCGGCTAAAAGTCCTACTATATCGGGAAACTATTCTCGAAATTTTCTTAGAATAGTAGAACTCTCTATGATAACCTCGTGTACCTCCTGACCTATTTAGTTAAGTTTTTATTATCTAGTTCAATTTTAGGATTATGTAAGTTCTCTCTATGATGAAATGAAATGATGGTTTTAAGGTTTGGATGGTTTTTAATGAATAAAACACACTCATGGTGGTAAAGGATGAAAAGGGGAACGAGAAAAATGAACTCATGCACAAGAACAAGGCAACTCGACAATTCTCTCCAGTTCAGCAGGTTCAACACGGGTCGTGCCCAACCAACACGGCCCCGTGCTGAACCACCTGCAGAAAAACGGCCAGTTCAGGTACCTGGACACGGGCCGTGTTCACCCAACACGCCCCCGTGTCCAGACTTCTGTTTCTCTTGTTTTAATTTTGTTACTGGCACTTGAACACGGGGCCGTGCCCGGATAACACGGGGCCGTGTTCAGTGCCCAGTAACAGAAAATTTTTTGCTTTTTAAACACTATTTTACACATCTAATCAACCTAAAATTTATTTTTGGGACACATTGAGGACAATGTGTAATTTAAGTGTGGGGGGATGCTAAAACCTTGAATTTTGCAAGTCCTAAATACAAGCCTTACACAAAACTCTATTGGAACCGCTAATCACCCCAAATTTTTTCAAAAATTTCATTTTTTCTTACTTGTCTAGGTTTAACTCGGGAGATTCAAGTTCTCAAAAAGGTTATATTTTTACAAATTTACAACCGATAGCGTAGTGATAAAAAGAACCAACATAAGAAAATTATGAAAAGGCATGGCAAACTTAGTTAAAATTTGATTATATATACTTGATCACATAAAAACCCATTCCCACAAAAAGTGAGTTTTGAGCCTTTATTGAGCATACAAATTTACATCCTTAGACTAAATGCTCATTTTTCGTTTCTTGTGTGAATAGCCGCTTGGTTCTTACGACTCTAGAACTTGCCATGACGATACATTCCCGGTCCTTATCAACTTAAACCCGAGTAAGTAAATGATGGAGGCATTAGGACTAACCCTTTTTATTTCTACACCATTATTTTTCTTTTTCTTTTACCACCTACCCAAAAATCCCCCTAGTTAGCCCCTTTGAGCCTAAACCTTTTCATTTCATCACCCAAACCAAAAACCCTTTTACCCACCAAAACCTTTGTTTTAGTAACAAGTTCGGTTTTTCGTATGATCAAAAAAAAAAAAATGTGTTGATGATGAAGCAAAAAGAAAAATAAACAAACAAGTTCATCAAAAATAACTTTGTTTGAATAAAAGCTTCATCAAAATAAAAAGTTACAAAAATAGAAAATCTTACGAAAACCGACACTTGTTACGCTTTTCGCCCTTTTTCTACTAACCACTAACCACTATCCCAACCACCTACCTTTAACCCAAGCCGAACCCTTAACCCACAAAGTCCTCTTGATATTTACAAAGGTATAAAAGTTAAAAAGGAGGAGGATTGATTGCTTGGCAAGCCTATGGTAGGAATAAGTTCCATGCTGCTCTCGAGTGATTCACTAAAAATACACCTTCGGCCGAGTGTGAGTGATTTCTCCCGTGAGGTATGTGAACTTGTATATAAATGGAATTTTAAAAAGGCATGTTATGCCCAAATAAGTAATTTCTCCTATGAAACGTTCTAAATAAATCATTACGAATAGGATTGTAAATAAATAAAAATAAAACCCAAAAAGATCTTGGACATCCCGACACTCTACGACAAGCCCAAAACCTTCTCTTCTACCTATTCCATTTGGGAGTGTAAGCCACATATTAAAGAGTTTTGCTTGAGGACAAGCAAAAGTTCAAGTGTGGGGGTATTTGATGTGTGTAAAATGCAACATATAAATTACATCAAATAAGGCATAAAACTAACCCTTTTTAAGTACTAATATTGGAAAAAGAGTGTTTTTGTCTTCCTTTTGTATTTTCAGGATTAAATGAGCTCAAAAACGCAAAAGAAGCAAAAAGACAGCTAAATCCAACATAAATACAAGAAAAGGAACATTAGTGGACTGCCCGACCCCTCAACGGCACCTTCCAAAGCAAAATAGAGAAGGCAGAAGTCTGAACACGCCCCGTGCTCAGCCAGCACGGGGGCGTGCCCAAGAAGCAGCAGAAAAGACAAATCTATAGAAGCTTCTATTGCCCACCACGGGGCGTGCCCAGCGGACACGGGGGCGTGTCGAAAGTACAGCAGGCGCATTAATTGTAATTGCGAATTACAATTAATGAAGAGAGAGAGTGTCAGACAGGCACGGGGCCGTGCCCAGCGGACACGGGGCCGTGCCCAGCTCTCTGTTCAGCCTATAAATAGGAGTGCTTGGATTCATTTCAACTCATCCCTTGGCACACCACCTCTCTCACACTTCATCCACCACCCACCACCATCACAACACCATCATCCACCACCATCATCCATTGTCCATCGTAGAGTGTGTAAGTCGTCTCGGGATCCAAGATTGATCGTAAGAGTTCTTGACAATCAAGGCCATGTTTGCCTAAGTCTCTTACATCACTTGGTGAAGACAAAGTGTCTAGTATAATACTTTTTATTTCTAATCTTTTGCACTTTTTATTTGGTTTTGTATTAATGACTTTAATAACTAGTTACTTATGTTGAAGGTGATCTTTCCTTATCGTTTGTCCGTGGTGTCTTGGCATTATTTTACCGTCTATATAAAATAAAGGATTTTCACCATTCATATCTCCACGGTCTATATGGAGGTATGTTGGCTACCTGGTCGGGGGTTAAGGGAACGGTTTGGTAAAGGTCTTGCCATTGTTCAGCGTTTAGAGGTCCTGCAATGGACCTGGGTCAAATTTAGTAGGACCTCCTTCAATACTTCACGGTATTGGATGGCGGGGGTCCAAACTCTTTGATCCCCTCATAAGTTAACTACTATTAATACTATAACCCGGCTATTTAGGACTGTATCCCTGCTGACTCAGACTACTTAGCCGAGGGTAACGTCACCGCCAAAAGCGGGGCCTACCACAATACTGCATTAATAACTTAATTCATTATCTTCCAATAATCCACCCTTTTAGGATTGTATCCTTGTTGACTCAAACTACTGGGGTGAGGGTAACGTCACCTTCAAAAGAGGGGCCTACTACAATAACTAAGATAATCTCTTAATTATGTGCAAAAGTGCGGAAATAATCAAAGGTTATACTAGATACGAGTCGGAACCAAGTGATTCATCTTGTCTATCTGTTTTTTTATTTTATTTTTATTTTCAGCATTTTAGTTAGTTTTTATTTTTCTTAGTTTAAAACATTTTTCTAAATTTTTATTTTGATTAGACGTTGAGGATAAACCGGTACTAAAAGCTCTTGTGTCCTTGGACGACCTCGGTATCTTACCAACGCTATACTACACTCAACGATGGGTGCACTTGCCCATATGTGTGTTTAGTGTTAGTGAAATATCGTGTTTTATAAATTTAAAACTTGGCTAAAATAAGTGTTAAAAAGGGCTTAAAATATACACCTAAAATAAGTAACACTTTAACGCACATCAAGTTTTTGGCGCCGTTGCCGGGGACACAAGGATTTTAAGAAAGTTAGGAATCAACGGCCTAATCATCTTTTATTTTTCTTTTTATTTTTTTAGGATTTTCTTAGTTTTTCAGCTTCTGCAGAGCTCAGCACGGGCCGTGCCCGCGGAACACGCCCCCGTGCTCAATCATTGGAACTGGCAATCCTGTTTTACGTCAGACAGTAAGCTGAACACGGGGCCATGCCCACTCAACACGCCCCCGTGCCCAAGTTTCAGTTACTGAAAACAGAACCGTTAGATCCCGGCGGTTGGTAATTTCTGACATAAACATGGGTGATAGTAATTGTTTTTACTTTCGGCACTCTTATGGTACGTGGTGTCAATTATGTGGTGGCAAACATGAAGAAGTAAAATGCTACTTTCTAAATTATAGGCCCCACTACATGGACCCACCGACTTCTTACAACCTTAAGAGGGGCGAAAGTAAAAATAAGCACTATTTCTCCCTCGAATGCGCCCAGCCAGATATTCTAGGGGAAATGCTCCTTGATGAGTTATTTCAACTAGAAAAGCTAATTCTGAATTGGTTAAACGAGCTTAGGAAGGATTTTATTGATCCACCCCAAGACGATAACCATGAAGAAATGTTGGAACCGCATTCCGACAACCTCGTTGCTCCCGAAAATACCTTCGTTCCTAGCAAAGACTTGGACGATAGTCATCCCTGTGTCGATTGTGCCGTGAAGGACTCCCCATCGACTTCGTTCGGTGCATACATAGACCTGAGCGATTCGGCATACACCTTCTTTAACGAGAGCCCGAGAAAGGGTTGGACTTGTCCACCTAGAATGAAAATAGGAATTACCCTCACCGACAACCTCTTGCGTTCTCGCCTTAGTCTAGGACAATTAAGGTATCTTAGGCACTTTGGGGTTGTTCCAACCAGTAAGGAACCACCCGATTTCGACGAGATCCTTGAAGTAGCAAAACTCCATAAGCAGCCTCCAGACACGGGGCCGTGTCCAGGTCAACACGCCCCCGTGCTCACCAAAAAGATTCTCTGCTGATTTGGTCAGAATACGGACAAAATGTGTCAGGATTTTCTCTGCACACGGGGCCGTGTCCACTGGACACGGGGCCGTGCCCAGTGCGCTGTCGTTTTCTTTAAATGCAGCCTGATCCCTGCTCATTTTTGACCACTTCAATTGACAGAGATTCCTGGGATTTTCACTCATACCATCCTAGGTAAGTGCTAAAAGAAGGTTCCAAAGGAACCTCTTGTCCCTTCCACTTTTACTCATTTCCTCCTCTTTCAAGTCTACAGTCCGTTTAGATGCGGATCTCACAGTTCTTAGTAAAAGTTTAAGAAAAGATGAGGATAATCATAGGTTTTAGCTTGAAAAGTTTTGATCTAGCATAGATTTAGTGTAAAAACACATGAAATTCCTTAGATATGAGCTAGATCTTGGCTAGAATGACATCACACAACAGTTTGGTACAAACCGCCATGATGACATCACCTTCAAGAGCTCAAAACCGAAAGATTTCCTGGTACCAAGTGAGATTTCAAAGGAGAATCTCGTAAAGAACGATGTGTAGATCAAAGATGTACAAGAATCTAGTGTAAAACGTACCGAAATCGCCAAGAAATGGAGGAAAAGGGGAGTGCGTGCGTCTGGGTCGAGTGAGGCTGTCACATCAGTGAAAATGGTGATGTGACAGGCCTATTTATAGGGTGAGAGTGAGTGAAGGCGGTGTACACGGATCGGATGGCGGTCCGATCGAGTGGTCATCCGATCGGGTGGTCATCCGATCGGATTGCCCCTCGGCCAATCCATCCTTTCCGTGTTTCCGTCTTTGATTCTTTTCGCACGTTAGATCAAGCGTTGCGTTGCGTATGTATTGGGTAATAGTATAACTAGATTATAGCAATAACACAAAAGTTTTCAAAGTTTCATAGTTTCCGCCAGTGACAAGACTCCAGTCCCTCGTTCAACCAAGTCTCGAGTTTCATGAGCCTCAAGAGTCACGCACCAAAGTATCAAGAATTAGGCTTTCCAAGTATCTAGAATTAGGCATTTCAAGTATTTAGATTTAGACATTTCAAGTATTTAGATTTAGACATTCCAAGTATATAGAATTGGACATTCCAAGTATAGAGAATTAGGCATTTCAAGTATCTAGTTTATAGCATAGAATTCACCAAGCACCAAAAGTATTAATGACTACATAGTTTAGGGACTAAGATTGACACTAGGCAAGGTCCAGGGACTAAACTTGCCAAAAGCCTAAAGTTTAGGGATGCAGGGCGTTACACTTAATATGTTTACCTTTTGTTTACAATCATCTATATATTACTCTAGTTCAGTTAATAATGGATGGATGGGTTGCACATGATATTTTTGTGTGTAAAACAATGGATGACACCAAAGCAGTACCAATGTGGTAAAGTACCGAAATACCGATACCGGTTCCGTACCGGTACCGAATCTATAAATATGGTACGTATCCACGTTTCCTCAATTTCGGTAACGGTATTTACGGTATCGGTACCGGAACCCTGTGTATTACACGGGTTGCATAAATGTAATTTTATAAAATAAAAAAGATATATCTTAGAAAAACTCGTATATTGCACGTATTGAATAAAATATAATGTCATAATAAAAAACGTTTATCCTTATCTATATTTTTGTTTAAAACTATTTATAGAAAAATAAATATTTATTCTTATATATTTTTTTGTTTTCAATTATGATTATTAATATTTAATACGATTATACTAAAAACAAACGTTTATTCTTATCAAAATTTTTGTTTAAAATTGTTTATAGAAAAAATATTTATACTTATCTATTTTTTTGTTTTCCTTTTTATAAATGCTGCAACGTATTTATTTAAATCTATGTTCGATATAAGTTTTATTAAAAATTTTACTGTTAATTACACAGGTTATAAACTTGTGTATTACATGGGTTTGAGGATTAAAATTATATAATTTAATAATGTATGCACAAATTTACATAATTATTTTATAAAATTACGTTTCCACTCTCACCATTATTTTCTGCGGCATCCAGGTGAAGGGTGAATACGGGTGGTGCCGGTTCGTCTTAGATGGGAGACAAGGTTTTAACGATTATTCAACTCTCGAGCCTTCAGGCGGGTGGTGGTCGGATTTCCGTGCATCTGGGAGAGCCAAGGGCCTGGCGGCTTATAATACCCTAATTCGATAAAATATTGGTTCATTAAAAAGGTTTGTATAAAAGTTATCCTATCATATAAAGGTTTTACAAACAACCTTGATCAAAATATCGAGTTACCAAAATGTTTTGGAACATTTACTAAACATACGCGAAGTATCATATGCATAAATCATTTAAACAAAAGCGGAAGCTTGATTCTTTGATGTATTTAGTTCTTTAAAGACGGCTTGATCTTCATCCAAGAGTCGTTATGCACCTAAAGCTAAGGATTTTACAAAGTAATATTGTTAGAGCGCAAAATAAATCGATTAGATTGAATATCATAATCAAAACAATCAAGCAAAATCATTCACACAAGATCCGGCGTCGGTGACGGCCCTGAGGGGTATCAACGACGCCTCTTGGTCTGTCACGTCGACCACATTTCGCGTAGGCAGTCAAAGAGGATGTCGGACACCACCAGACGCCAGAAGCGGCGTCGGCGACGCTGGTCTTGGCGTCATCGACGCCCCCTGTCTCCCATTTTTCTGTTGTGTTGTGTTAATCGTTCGTAAACACTAAAACACGCATAACTTTCAAATCGTACGCCCATTTAACCTCCCGTTTCTTCCCACGTGATCGTAATTCGATATTCTATCAAATGAGCTTGAAATCCAACATTGGCTTTAACACTATTTTCAAATTATGGCTCTCGGCTTTATAATTGATTACAAAATTTTAACCCGTTCATGTTTTATCAAACATGAACAACTTGTTTATCTTAAAAATTCACATGAAAATTATATCCTTATAAGCTTTGCAATATCCAAAGTTTCAAATCAAATGAATTACGCATTCGTTAACTAATACTTGTTTCCATAAATTGACCCGTTCAACTATTTGTAGTTGGACGTTTTTAACACAATTCCTACATGCGGAAATTGTGCATTTATTAGACGTACTCAACCTAAGAGTCTATAATTCTTTGGTTCGTGCTCCCAAATCCCAGTTTGTGCTTCTTACATGTTGACCCATTTGAAGTCTAAGATCATGAACTTAGACTAAGTAACAAGGATTCTAGTTAAGTATTCTCATATTTCTTATACTCATTTCGAGTTTTATTATTTACAACCCTCACGTTGCCGTAACGGGATTTCTAGTTTAATCAATGACCTCCCATTCCCGGGTTTTTCATTTAAGTAAAAGTGCTTCCATTACCCGGTTTGCACTCATCTTCGATTGATCCGTTTGATTTACTTTCATGAATTTCCTTCATATCAAGTAAACCAAACACGCAAATTTCCTATTCTACTTATCAACACATCAAACAAAGAGGAATTTAAAAGACATTAATAACGAAGCATTAAGCTATGTACCTTAGAGCTTTCCATTCAAACGCGTATCCGTCCCGGTTTGACCGTCCGAAGCTCCACTCGAGTTGCCTAAAAGTGCAACCCAATTTATCGATTAGAACTCATAACTCATTATATGACATGTAATTGTCAAAGTTATAATTATAAAATCCTTATCATAATTTTCTCATTCTTTTCATCATTTTATCTTCATTTAGGCATTATATCAAACACCTTATAGGCATGGATCTTTACACTAATTCAATGAGTTTCTATTTCATGAATTTGCTATGTTTTTACTCCATACAAACCAATACGACTAGTATGTTCAAACTACATTTACAAATGCTCTATACTAACAACAATCATATAAATTTCAATATCACAAGTTCATGGATTCCACCCATTTATCAAAACCCACCTACATAACCATGGCTACAAAAGATCAAACACCAAATCCTAGTGTTCGATCACCATTCTTTATCAAAGTTGGTTCTAAACCATGTACACTATTCTATATCACTTTGATTCCTACAATTTATGCAGAAATTGAGATTTCAAGAATTCTATACATTTTCATATCATCATCAAATCTTAAATTTCAACATACACTGAGTTAGTTATGATCAGTGTTGTAAGAATCGCTAGGCGCTAGTCGGGCGGTGGGGTACCGACTAGCGATTAATCGAGATTAATAGGGATTAATTGGATCGGGATTTTTATATGTAATTTTTAGTTATACATATACACACACCTTTTTATATATAGTTTTTTAAAGTAGGCATGTTTTAACCCCTCATTAACCCGTTCTTTTAAGTAATTGGATGGAATTTATAAGGTTTGGTTGAAATTTAGCCAACGTTTGGCCAAATTTTGGCCAGAATAGGACCACCATTGACTGCCTAACGATTAATCGGCCAATAATCGGTGAACCTCTGATTAGTGATTAATCGGCGACTAGTCGGAGAGTAGTCGAGATTTTTACAACCATGGTTATGATTAGATGATCAACAATCCCTAATCATGCACGAGTTATAGCCTCAATTTAGGTTTCAATTGCTGATTTTAGGTAAAAGAAGGGGTTCACCCCTTTTTCTTCTCTCTGGTCGCTCTCCGGAACACACACTGATGTGTGTTTTTGTTTTAATTATTTTGTTTAATAAACACTAGTTATCAACTTGACCATTTTGGTCCTTGTACTTTGTTTTTATTTATAATACTCAAATTGCCTTGTTTAATTATTCCATTATGTGGTGTTTAACTAGGTTAGTTAACCTTGTTCGATTATGTGTCTAAACATATATTTATTTCTTAAATAGATGTTTACACATTTATATATTTAATATTTTTGGGGTGTTACACGGCGGTCGAGTAGTCGACCTTGGCCACAGCGTCCGGTATCATGGTGATTGGCACGTCGTTAGTTGTCGTTAAAAAAAATGTATATGGAGTTGTACACCCTCATTTCCTTTAGGCAAGAAAGAGACCTAGGTTTGAATCTTGCATCTTGGCCATGTCTCTTTTTTTTTTTTACGATGAAATTTCTATAAAAATTACAGAAAAAGGGTAAACAAAAAACTGGTATCCATAATTACAAAATGTGTCTTTTTTTTATTTTGTGTCATTCTGATCACTTTCTTGGTATGTGAGACTGCTTGTGTCATTCTGAAATACTATGCTATATGGAACAGAATGTTGGGCTATCAAGAAGACACAAGCGCGCAAGATGGAGATAGCAGAGATGAGGATGCTGAGGTGGATGTGTGGACACACGAGGTTAGATCGGATAAGAAATGAGGTTTTTAGGGAAAAATTAGGAGTGGCTAGTATTTCAGATAAGATTAAGGAGGGGAGATTGCGTTGGTTTGGGCATGTGAAGCGGAGGGAAACGACGGCACCAGTTAGAGTAGTGGAAACTCTTACTGTGGAGGGGAGGAGAGGAAGAGGCAGACCCAAACTGACATGGGATGAGCAGATTAGGCATGATTTACTAGAGTTGCATCTTTCTGAGGACATGGTCCAAGATAGGACTTCGTGGAGGCGTAGAATTAAGGTTAAGGACTTCTAGAGGATATTGCAGTAATGTCTTAGGTGTATTTTAGGGACGTATGACTTTTCCGGTGATTGCCTTGTGTTTATGCCCAATTGAGGTTGTATACTATTATACATGATTTACATTATATTGCGTCATTCTGATCACTTTCTTGGTATGTGAGACTGCTTGTGTCTATATTATTTGTCTTGGTGTTTTTGTATGATGTGCGTTTTGGAGCCGAGGGTCTCTCTGGAAGCAGCCTCTCTATCCCTAGGGATGGAGGCAAGGTCTGTCTACATCCCACCCTCCCCAGACCCTATAAGTAGCTTTGCTATTTGTAGGATTTACTGGGTATGGTTGTTGTTGTTGTTGTTGTCTTTTTTTTTTTTATTTTGTGTTTGGATTTGTAGTCTACGGGTCAACCTATTACCTACTAGTACGTGCCTAAGTCCTAGGTTTTTAATTAGTTTTATGTGATTTAGTTTTAAAATTTATCTAATTATTTTATTTATTTTTATTGATGTATACTGTATTATTTTATCCTGTATTTATTTCGAGATGTGTGCTTTCTTTGTTTTCAGGTTTCTTTTTATGAAAATATATACACTTGTAACACATTTTTTTTTTTTATCATGTAGAGTGGGTTTGAATAGTAATCATACCATGGTTTAGAATTTTAGACGTAAACAAATACACTATGATGCTTCGGTTATAGATTTCTAGTTCTGTAACTATTTTATTATGTGACTAGACTGGTCTGAATCAGGTCGAAAAATCTAAAAACCAAAAAATTACGATGCCTCTGATTTTATCTTCGTGTCCGCCACTTTCCTTTTTATGTTCAAATGTATGGCCGATGGCATAGTTATTCAGTGGAAATCAATGGCCAAAAAGTGATTATTAGGGCTGTAAACGAACCGAACGTTCAGCGAACAGTTCGTGAACCGTTTGACGGAAAGTTCATTTAATAAACAAACGAACATGAACAAAAATTTTTGTTCGATTAGTTAAATGAATGAACATGAACAGATGTCTTGTTCATTCAATTGTGTTCGTGAACGTTTGGTAAGATGTTCATGAATGTGTTCGTAAATATTCGTTCATTTGTGTTTGTTTATGCTTGTTTGTGTTTTAATTAAAGTTTTTTGTACTTTGATATATTTTATCTATACTTTTATAATATTAAATTTTTATTTATTTTATTACCCTAACAATTAAAATAGGAAACTCTATTTCCACCTTGTTTATGCACGATTTCCATTCCCTTTCTCATTATTTACATCGATGAATACGACCGACCTCCGTTCCACAACTAGGGCTTCAAGTTCCAGTGGTACTCTTTAGGCCATCCACCTTTAGCTTTCGTCGTGTTCGTCAAATTTATTTGTGTCCATCTGTGTTCGTGAACACGCTCATTTCCTTAATGAACACGAACATAAAATCTCGTTTGGTAAGTGTTCATGAACCGTTCGTGAACACATTTGTTTCCTTAATGAAAGAACACGAACAAGGCCTTGTTCGTGTTCGTTCAATTCATTTACAATCCTAGCGATTATTAAACATATATGTGTGGGTTTTCGTTGAAAAAATAATTATTATGTGGTGTGACATAGATTTTAAAGTCTTTAGTCGTTACGCCCTTGAATGGATCATTTGATTCAGTGGATACATTTTATATCTCACACAACACGGTCTTATTCTTTCAAAATCCCTAACAAAATATATTATAAATTGACCTTAAAAGAGATCTTAATTATATAGTACTCGAGAATATAGTCATGTAAACCACAACTAATGTTGCTTGCTTACTTGTAGTTGTACCTAATAAATCATCATTTAAACATAACATCTTTTATATATATATATATATATATATAGGGAGCCGCTAGAATGAGAACCACCACGAGTTATGAGAACCGCGAGAACCAAGTGCCACGGAGGGCCGTTGACCACGAAATTTTTTTTACACCTAGATCCGTATATTTTAAGACCGGGTGTAAATTTTGGGTTCAAACGGCGCGCCCGAGGGGGTAGTTTTTTACGCCCAAAGTTTGGTTCAAAAAAAAAGAAAAATTAAAAAAATTAAAAAAACCCAAACTTTGGGCGTAAAAAACTACCCCATCGGGCGCGCCGTTTGAACCCAAAATTTACACCGGGTCTTAAAATATACGGATCTAGGTGTAAAAAAAATTTCGTGGTCAACGGCCCTCCGTGGCACTTGGTTCTCGCGGTTCTCATAACTCGTGGTGGTTCTCATTCTAGCGGCCCCTATATATATATATATATATAGAGAGAGAGAGAGAGAGAGAGAGGCAGGATTTAGAGAAAATGCCTATAAGTGTGAAAACGGTGAGAACCCCCTCATCCGTTTGATCAAAACAATCTATAGATTAAATTGTCACGGTGGTGTTTTCGTAAATAACATCAACTTTTTTACGTGGATGTGCTTCATTAAGGGTAAAAGAGTCTTTTGACTGCTCTAATACAAAACGCCAAACTCATAAGTAAAACACTATTAAAATTCCCGCCTTAAAATACGAGCCATACACATCAATCCCTTCCAGATGAAACGCCATCTTTATCTAAAACGCCATTCATACAAAACGCCAAACTTAATGATGAAACGCGTTACAGCTTTAACAGATAAAGCTGAACAAACAATAACTGAAACGCCGGAAACTTTATTACTAACGTTAATTATAAAAAAAATCCCGCCTAAACTACGCGCCAAAAAGATCTTATATAAACAACGTCGCAGGCCCTTCCACTGATCACACAAAAAATAAACGCCATATTTTACCAAATACCCTTCAATTTAAAACGCCAAAAAGTTCAAAAAAGCACAGATGGCAAACGTCGTCTCTTGGAAATTCAGTTTTGTTCTCAATAAGTTTTACTGAATGAGTTGAACAACATTTTTAAGTGAGGAATGAGTTAATCCTTACTAAAGAATGTTGTCCATCTGATTCAGCAAAATCATATTGAGTTAATCCTCACCTAATTAGAAGAATAAAGTATTTTTAGTAACTGAAAAGTATTATTTTTTTGACGTTTATGTGTGTGTGCGATCTTCTATGGTTTGTTATATACCTTCCAGTTAATAAAAATATACTTTATTTTATATAATTAGGTGCAAAAATGCCAAACAACAAACAACAAACATCCAGAACCATAATAATTGCATTTAATCATATGCTATGCACAAAAGTGAAAAAATGTGAAAAAACATAAAAATGAATTTCTTGTGATGCCTTTTGGGCTCACGAATGTTCCAAAGACTGCTTTCAGAACTAGATACGACCATTATGAATTTCTTGTGATGCCTTTTGGGCTCACGAATGCTCCGGCATCATTTATGGATATCATGAATAGAGTCTGCAAGTCGTACTTAGATAAGCTTATCATTGTCTTTATAGATGACATACTTATATATTCTCGTAATAAGAATGATCACGAGAAACATCTTAGATGTATTCTTAATTTGCTAAAGCAAGAAATACTTTATGCAAAATTCCCTAAGTGCGAGTTTTGGCTTAGAGAGGTCCAATATCTAGGACATGTGTTAGCGAGCGTGGTATCCAAGTGGATCCCGCTAAGATGGGTAAATAACACTTTTCGTCCTTTATTTTTGTACCAGATTGCAATGGATAGCCTTTAACTTCAATAATTACAGTCACGATCCTTTATTTGGAAAACTCATTACACTTTTCGTCCTTTAGCACTAACTAAGTTAAAATTTTGAGTTAAGTCTGAAAATGTGACTTGCACAAGAGGGTAGATCGGTAATTTTACTCATTTGTTTAAAAAATTAAAAAATTATATGTAACACATAAAATCCTATATCTTTTTCTCTCTTTCCCTCTCTCTCCATCTCTCTCTCCGATCACTACAACGGCAATCGGCAACCATCCGTTTCTTGCAGATTTGTTACAAAGGGGGATAAACAGATAATGAATGGAAACAAACGAACAAACCTTGTCTTTAGATCTTGTGCCATAAAAAGCAGCAACAGTAGTATCAAGAACACCAACATCAATCATCGTCGCAGAGTGAGTAAAACCCTAATTGAAACCGTCGAAGGAAACCCTAGAAATAAAAATGGAGTAAAACCAACAAGGGTAAAGAGGATACAAGAGAGCTTTAGATTGAAGAACAAGAAAGGGTTGATGAGAGAGAGTAAAAGATCGATGAGAGAGAGAGAGAGAGGTAACCATGATTTTCGGCGGAGATAGACGGAGGGGATTGATCTGTATATAGAGGTAACCATGATCTTGGGCTCCGATTGATCATGTTTGAGAGAGAGGGTGTGTAGCTCCGATGATGGTGGCGGTGATGTCACAAGCGGTGCTGGCGGTGTTTGTAGATCCAGAAAATCTAGGGCTCCGATTGTGGGGTGAAATCACACAATCCGTGCGACTTCTTCTTCGTCGAAAACCTGTGCCATGAATCACGATGTATAGGAGGAGGAGTAATCGCGAGAATACGGCGGCGTAGGGTGGTCGTCAGTGGCCTGAGTGGTGGCGTTCATGAGCTGTATGGACGGTGGCGGCGGTGACGATTGTGAGGAGGAGGAAACTGCTGCTTCTCTGGTGAAGATGATGAAGAGACATCCTCAGATGAGGGTTGGTGATGGTATATTTTATAAGTTTTTAATTTTGTTGTTGTTTTATTTATAATATATTTTAATTAGATTGGTAAAAAGACCAAAGTGCCCTTATATAAATTGACTTAACTAAAATTTTTAACCTAGTTAGTGCTAAAGGACGAAAGATGTAACGAGTTTTCCAAATAAAGGATTGTGACTGTAATTTTTGAAGTTAAAGGCTATCCATTGCAATCCGGTACAAACACAAAGGACGAAAAATGTAATTTACTTCGGTAAGATTGAAGCTATAATGAATTCGGAAGCACCCAAGACTCCATCTGAAATTCGTAGTTTCTTAGGATTGGCCGGTTATTATATAAGGTTCATTGAGAACTTCTCTCGAATTGCCACTCCTTTAACTATGTTAACCCGCAAGAATGTCAAGTTTGGCTGGGGTCCTAAACAGAAAAAACCCTTTAAGATTCTGAAACAGAAATTGAGCAATGATCATGTCTTAACCCTACCTGAGGGAATTGAAGACTTTGTCGTGTAGTGTGATGCTTCACACACAGGAATGAGTTGTGTACTTATGCAAAGAGGCAAAGTAATTGCCTATGCATCACGACAACTTAAGGTGCACAAAAAGAATTACACCACCCATGATTTAGAATTGGGTGTCGTATTTGCATTGAAACTGTGGAAACACTATTTATATGGTACAAAGTGTATTATATACACAGACTATAAAAGTCTCCAGCATCTTTTTAATCAGAAAGATCTGAACATGTGACAACACCGTTGGATGGAAACTCTAAATGATTACGAATGTGATATTCGTTACCATCCCGGTATGGCAAATGCCGTTGCTGATGCATTAAGTTGCAAGGAAAGGGTTAAACCGATTAGGGTTAACGCCAAAAGTGTTGAGTTGTCACACCCCCAAAATACCACATGCGGAAACCCCCGCGAGGCATGTGACGTACCAGGATCTAGCCACCAATCACATTGAACTCATAGGTATATTTAAATAAAACTTTCATTCATTAACATTAAGTGTTACAACATTACAAATAATTCACAGTATACAGCGGAAACAAAATTCATTCGTTAAGTGTTTATAAACCACATGTAAAAACCATTTGTCTTGTGTTGCGATTCCATGTACCTCGACCCATGACCACTCCAGCCTCCTAGACAACAAGTTCCAACAATATGCACCTAAAGGCCTGCAAGGCATGTAACAACGAGTCAACAACAAAGTTGAGCGAGTTCACAGTTGGTGGTTCATTTTAAAGTTGTTCCAAAAACCGTAAGTTCATTTGTAAACCATGAGTTAACTAATCCTTTGTTTCCCAAACCATAACAAGTGGGGGCTACCCCATGTTAATCACTAGACCGTTACCATATCGACAACTGACTGAGAAAGTTGTGCCCTACATCAATGTCTATCATCATTGACTAAGTGCCCAGATCCATTAGTCCACGCCCGTCCTCCAGGCACGGTGTGAGGCTTGTCAACCCTAATAGCACTATTAACTAATGACCCGCTCGCCATTGGCCCGGTGATTAAGTCGATATAAAAATGAGGGACTTAATGATAGAGTTTTGTCTAGTAAGTTATATGTTGTCGTCCTTCCCAACTGAGGACGGAGGTACGTAATCTACCCAAGGAGAATACGTAGATTAAATGTTGTCATCCTTCTCAACGAGGATGGAGGTACATATTCTGTTAAAGGTGAATATGTAGGTTTCGTTTTAGCTTCTTAACCCATTCCCAAACCACCGGGAATCCTATGCCTTATAGAGAGTGTGAACTTACCTCGGTTTGCTCGGTATGATTAGTTACTTGTTTAACAGTTGATCAAACACGTCCTAAATGGGCTACCGATAACAGTCAGTTCTACGTGCACATGAACCACATCTTTCACGTACTATCAATTCACGTATTCATTGTTCACATAACGCACATTTAATGTACATGTACCGCACACATGTAATTCCAGTCATGACAGTTAATCCATTCACCTAGCGTCATCGAATAATCGCTTAACATGTAATAGCTCAAACATACTACATACATACATATATACTTTACTCGCATACACTTCAAGCCCAATTATTAAACATGTGCGGCCCATTATTTAAGCAAGGCCCGAACAGACGGTGGGTGGCCCGGCTTCCAAAACAGCCCATGTGAGGATGTTACCTAACACTGTTATCCGGCCCAAGTAGGTGGGCTCTATTTCCCATCAAGTTTTATATACTCACAACAGTTTCCATAACTATCATATGATTTTTATTTGTCATTAATCATGGTTTCATTATATGATCATCAGTAATATTTAGCATTCAAGTTCGATATTCAATTGGCCCAAATAGCACAAACATCATTTAACTAAGGGACCCTAGTTCCTTGCCATAAGATCAGAACACCTAATCAGATTCATCATCCTGTTGCTTAACAAACTCATCAACATATACATGAACTTTCAATTTCACATAACATAGTCATCAATATCGTCAAAGCCCAGCTTGTATTTACATGTTTCACAATCAACATATTTCAATCAAGTAATTATCAAACCAAGTCCCATGAGCTTTAATTCCAACAGAATCTTGACCAATCCTTAATATTAACATATAACCATTATTATCTAACTAATTTCATCATTTGTCCATCTTTATATCATATTTAACAGATCATTCATTTAGGGAATTACAAATATTATTCCAATCTCATATCTAAGTCTCGACATTGGTATTAATCATACTAGTTTAATCAGGTCTTGCACCCTAGACCATCATTCATCAATATGCACCTATGTTCAGTTTCATGTTATGCATTCAAATAATTATTTAACAAACAACCCTAGTCCTTCTATACCATCTTTCGATCAACACATGCCTCTAGCAAAACTCTAGATTACACAAGAATCAAATCTAGTCACATTATCAATCCTAAGTATAAACATATACATGCTACAACTATTAATCGCTGATCATGATTTCAACCAAATACCAACAAGAACTCGAATTAAGTAAGGATAATATACTAACCAGAAGGTAACACTTGTAACAAGAGAGAGAGCCACGAAGGGGGGGGGGGTCTGCCATCGCAATATATTGAGAGGGGTAGGGTTTCTTGTTTTTAGTTTATTATTAAGTAATAATATGATACGTAATATGATATATGTTCTAAATAATCAAGGTTTAGGATGGCTATATCTTGGCCGAACTGGGTCTGAGCCCATATGATTTGGGCTGCCGCAATACATGGACAAAGCAGCCATTATCCTGTGCAAAGTGGCGGTTTGGGTTTAATATACATTGGCCGGAATTATTGTGAGAGGGGTGCGGCCTTAGGCCCAAGTGTGTGGCTCGGGTTTGAGGTGCGGCCCATTAACGTTACACCTAGGCATATAACATCTAACAATTACGGTTCCTAAACTTTCACATCAACCAAATATAGCCATACATCAAATCATTCATATATCGTACACCATTAAAATCAAATAATTATTTAAGCGGTTCATTCAGTACCCACACATCAAGCTTCGAAGGAACTAGAGAAGTATTGAAAATACGGATTGTCACATCATCCCCAACTTGAAAGAAATTTCGTCCCGAAATTTAGGACGTAGTTACTGAGGAAGCTAGTTAGGTTGCGTGGTTTCTTGGTTTTCCTGGGGTGTCACATCTTTCCCCCGTTGGTTTGGAATTTCGTCCTGAAATTTCGCAGTAGCTTCAGCCTCGGTAGTGGTTTCGCTTTTTTTTTGAATAACTGGGGATATTTGTGTTTCATCTGGTCTTCTCATTCCCAGGTACACCCTGGGCCACGACATGAGTTCCGGCGAACTCGAACAATAGGTATCCTGGTGCGTGTGAAAATCTTGACCTCCCGGTCCAAGATTTTCACTGGTTCTTCGACAAATCGCAACTGATCGTCAATGATGAGCTCCTTGAAAGGAACTATGAGGGTTTCATCTGACAGGCACTTCTTCAGATTCGACACATGGAATACGTTGTTGTAACAACTCTCATTAAAAGTATTAATTCTTATCCTAAATTGTCCAATAGGAAACCCTAATTGAGACCCCCAAGTAATCCTGCATAAACCCTAAAATTTTCATAACAATCGGAATCAGGATCAGGGCCCGTAAAACTCAGGGGGCTATTCCCTAGTCGGTAATATCCCTACAGTTTTTTATAGGAATCGAATTTTAATGAACGGTTGACTCACCTAAGCTACTGAGACACGGGGCTACCCTATGCTAGGGTGGTGCCCCTCGCGCCACGCGAGGGAGCTGTTATCCAGGTATAAATAGAGGGGGTTTGGTAATTGAATTATGGCGCTTGTTTGACGTAAAAACTCATTTCATACGTTGAGATATCACCAGTTTACTACATAACACACACAATCACGAAACGCTGCCGCGATAACAGGGTAATAACTCGATCACTGTTACGATTTAATGTCCGATCGATAGAAACCAATCCAATGGATGTTTAAGTGCTGCTCAAACTTGGGTTATACTTTGTCATTCGTCGTGAACTCGATGGATGTTTAAGTATCGCACTTTGTCATTCGTTGTGAAGGTTTTGATCTCGTGAGTTGTCGTAAATGTTGCATTAAGTTACTAACCTAGTTTTCGTGTGCATTGTTATTTAAATTAGGTTACAAGGCGAATCAGTAGACTAAACTCTGCCCGTTTAAATCTGCAATGTGAGTCATTCTCTTTTTATCAACTTGTTTTACAAAACCCTAAATCTTTTCAAAGTTATAATTACAGGGATTAAGTCTTTGTAATCTTCAATTACTGCCGGTATGTGGGGTTTTGTATACATTACTTGTTTCCCATCACCATTGGAAAACGAGTTAGCCAATGGGTGATCTGGCCACAATCATAGATACAGTCGAGTGACAAATACCAATTTGGGGTAATTGGTTGATATAAACAATGTAATCACCCTTAACATTGTATATTATAACAATGTATCGTTTTGTGCAAAATGAGTGACTCGCCTGTATTTCCCCGCTGATAAAACCTTTTTAAAACATGTTTCAGGTGATCTGCTGTGATCAAGGAAAAAGTGTCGTGTAGCACTACAAGCTTGAGGATGTGGCTCAATAAAATGAATAAACATTTTTTTGTAAAATAGGGGTTTCCTAGTGAAATCGCCTTGATTGTAAATTACGGGGTTATCCCGAATAATTATGAAATAAGGTAATCGGCATTTTCAAGTTTTAAACGATCCTGTTAAGCATTCCGCTGCCAACTTAAATAAATACCAGCTGATGGGATCATATGTGGTTGTAGGAATGGGTGTTTAATAATAATACTATAATAATAAAAATATAATCCTATAAAATAACTAAAATTAAACTTTTGTAAGATAACGGATGTGTACTGAAGCATACTATAATATAGAAAAACGAAAGTCGAAAAATCGACAATTTTGGCTAAATGTGTTGATGGGATTATGTGCGATTGTTTTATTATGCTCGGTTATTAATTAAGTTGGTGCTAATAACTTATATATATATATGTTACCAGATGGAAAACGCTGGTAATGAACAAGTTAACGAGGGTAACCAATCCGCGCAAAACCATGAAGATCAATTTCTGAATAGGCAAGATATAGAGAATATCGTTGCCCAAGGAATAGCTAATGCTATTCCAGCAATCCTTGCTGCTGCCCGAAATCCAATTGAGCCTCAACAAATTATTCCTAGCAAACGTACTCATGAAGACAACTTCAGTAATAGCATAAACGGAGGCGGTAACATTAATAATAATGATAATGATGTACTGCAAGCCCCAATTCTCAAAAGAATGAAAGCTGCAATGCCTGGTTGCACTTACAAAGAATTCCTTTCCTGTAAACCTGTTGAGTTCGCAGGCATTGAAGGGGCGACTGCTGCACTGCGTTGTTTAGAGAAAATCGAGGCAGTAATTAAAATAAGTAAATGTGCCGAGGAGGATAAAGTCATGTATGCTTCTCACCTTTTCAAGGAAAAAGCATTAGAATGGTGGAATACGTTGTTATAAGCTAAGGGAAGTGACATGGCCTATGCCATGAGTTGGGAGGAGTTTAAGTGTCAGGTGGAAAGAAAATTCTGCCCAGAATATGAAAAAGAGCAGATTGCGAACAAATTCCTAAGCCACCGAATGGTGAATGTTGATTGCCGAGGTTATACTTTGAAATTTTTCGAATATGCTCGAATTGTGCCTACTCTGGCTTCGCCAGAAACGGTACTTATTTCTCGCTACATATGGGGTTTAATTAGCGAGATCCGTGATATTCTCAAAGCTGCGAGACCCCGCACGATCGATGATGCGGTGGAATTAGCCAACACTTTGACAGACGGACTGGTGCGTACGCGAGAAGAAAATAGGAAGAAGGAATTGGCTCAGAAAATTACCCAAGGATTTCATGTGGGTAATAATAGTAATTTTAAGAGAAGAGGAACTGGGCAATCTTCCACTCCGCCGTTCTGCAGAATCTGTAAAAAGAAACATTTTGGCAAATGTAATGAACCCTGCAACTTCTGCAAAGCGATAGGACATCGTGAAGAAGATTGCAGAAAGAAAACAAGGGTCTGCTATAACTGTGGAGATGCTGGGCATTTCAAACCAGAATACCCTAAGTTGGTCAAACCAGCAGATAACAAAGCTAAACCTGCAGAAGGAACTACCAATAAAAACGCAAGAGCCTTCTAGTTGACTACTCAGGAAGTGTTGGTGCATTCATCTGTCGTCTTCGTCTTATGTCGAGTCTCGGGTTCGTTGCGTTGCTGAACAAGAGTGATGTCATCATATATGATGATGACATCATATATGTGACATCATCATATGCATCATCACATGAAGACAAAAGATGTAATTGTTTGAATTTGTCAAAACCGTATAAATATGCATGACCGTTTGAAAGTGTAACAATTTAAGAGGTGACCGTTTGAAGGGTTCCGTTTGAAATGGTCATGTCATTTTCAAACGGAAGGGTCCTCCCTATAAATAGCCTTCAAACGAGTTCATTTGTAACGTTCTAGTTTCCGACGCCGAGGTGCTGTCGAAGTGTCTCCAGTCTTGTAAACGTTCAGAGATTAATAAACGAGACAATTAATAGTGAATACAAGCTAAACGAAGACCGAATCAATGAATTCCGCCTCTGATTCGGTCTGAGCACTCTTCTGATCGACTCGTGTGACAACTGGCACAAACCGGTAATTTCCGTACACATTAATTATTGCTTAATGACTGCAATTATGAGTTAAGTGTCAGCAATGTCTGAACACATGATTAAACAAGTGAATTCATGCATGTTGTATACTACAAAATATTGCTTTATGCATAAACGAGAGCGTTGCGTCAAAATAATAGTAAACTCACCGGTAAGACACACTGTGTCAACAGAACTGCAGGAAGCAGTCAGACAATAAAATTGGAGCCTAGGTGCAGGTCCGACAACAAGAATGCATTAAAACCCAAGAGTACATACAAGGGTTAATATATATGCAATACGAAAGCAAAAATAAGCACTAAAAAGCACCCGAAACGCACTTTAAGTGCAGAATTTATATAATTCAGCAATAAATCAGCATTTAGACATATAAATATTATGCAGAAATGTCGTTTTATTATCCAGAATATTTCCCTAAGTGTTGGGAATTGAAAGAGTACAAGAAAGGTACTTAAAAGACACTAAAAAGTGTAATTTAGCACTTTAACGAATCGGTATCTAACCGAACAACCGGACAATACCCGGAACACCAAAATAATGCTAGAAGCATTGTTTTTATTTTTCTAAACTAGTTGTGGTCCCCGAACACCATAACACCCCTTATAACGTATTAACGCATTAAATCCCTAAATTTATTACTTGAAACCAACCTATTTATGAACTAGGGAGTAAATATTACACTTTGCCCCCCCCCCCATTGCATGTATACGGTCACATGGGGAGGTGACCCCACCAAATATTGCCAATATCTTATAAGATCCTATTAGATTTAATTGGATATTTCTTGGATTTACCTTGATATTATTTAGATATTAGAAGATTACAAAAGATATGGAAAATCTTAAAAGTTACAATTAACCCCCCCCCCCCTCTATGAAACTTACGGTCACCTTAGTGGCCCACTTTTGATTTTGTAATCTTACCAAATCATCCAAAATCTTGCCAAAATATTTCACTATCTCCCTTGGATTCTATAGGATTTGTAAGATCTTGGAAAGATATGATATATGATTATATGTGCCACCATTCTCATTCCACCATTCAACACCAAAAACTCTCTCCTCTCTCCCTCTATAAGCTTACGGCCAAGCATCCCCTATTCCATCCATCCATTGTTCAATCTTGTTCATCACATTCCAACATCACACAAGTGTTAAGGGTCGCATATTAGGAGTCTTGGAGCAAACGGAAGGCGAATGACCTCTCTACTTTGCTTTTATCCACTCGATTTGTGCTTAGATTCTTCCCTAGCCTTGAGCTAGAGGTATAATGCTTAAAACTCATACTTTAACTAATCTAAGGTGGTTAATAAGATGTATGATGATTAAAACTCGGAATCTTGCATTTTGAAGCATTAAAGTCCACTAAACTTGCAAGTATTGTTGGTTAAAAGCATATATGTTGTGTAAAAGTTGTAGTATTTGAAATATATGGTTATCTAGACCCGATCTATGATGTGGTAGCTCGGATCATCGTTTAACCCGGTTCGGTAAGATCATGGATCTTAACATAAAGCTATTTTAGAAGTAACAAGGGTTAAAAGGTGAAACCCTACCACACATAAACCATGAACTTGTGTAAAAATGTTTTAACTTGTACAAAAGTGTTTAAAACTAGTAGATCTACGAGTGGTATTTTCAAAGGACCAAGTGTCCAAGAAATCACATGTTCTAAACCGGATCTTATACAAACAAAAGTGGTTTTTGTGAACAAACAAGTGTGTGGAATACTTGTGTAACAAAAGTTTTAACGAAGAAATAGTTTTCGTAAAAACCGACTAGAAGTTGTAGAACTTCATGTTCTTTAAAAATAAAGTTTTTAAGAAACTAAAGTTATTTTTAAAGATAACAAGACTTACTAAATGTGCTAGTAAGTTACTACACATTTTTGGTAAATATCCAAGTTCATGAAGTGGGGAAAAGTAGTGATTATTGTTGATAATTACTGTTGATGATTATTGATGATTGATGATGATTTAAAAGAAAATAAACACACGTTTTGAAAACGTGGGAAACCTCCATTTTTAGGGGAAACTCTGTCAAAATTTTTATAAATTTTGACACTTAGAAAAATATAAGTTTTTGAGAAACTTATTCCCTAAAAATGTATTTAAGGTTACTACCAAGGTTTCCCTAATTTTTGGTGACGAGAAATGGTGATTTTTCAAGAATGAAAATGAATATAAATATGTATAATTTTGAGAGAAAAATATATATTATTTTGTCACCAACTTTTGTGCTAAGTGTGTATAGTATGTGTTATACGTGCTAGTGTATTAAGACTTAAAAATACACTAAATACTCGTGAGGAGTAAAAACATAAAAATACACATACAAAACACAAGATACATAATTCGGGTGCTAAGTGCAAAACATAAAAGACTTATATTTATTTTTGGAGAAAATAATATAAGTAAGATACGTAGTTAAAAATATGGAATATTTTTAACACAAGATTATACAAAGGTGAGTGACTGTACTTGTGCGACGCAAGTCTAGTGACTAACGTTAAGAAAACGCGTATAGGTTACGACGTTAATTAAGCAAATCCGGTGGAGTTTACGACGCTAGGAACGCAAAGTTGTGAGTTCATGCTCCCCCTTTTCTCTTTAACTGTTTTCAGTTTTTTATAACTTCGGGGGTGAAATACATGTACAAAAGTACAATATTTTATAAATGGTATGATATAAATACAAGAAGTACACTTGGTGAGAACGAGAACCAAGTGTGACAAATTATAAGAATACAAGAAGTACACTTGGTGAGAACGAGAACCAAGTGTGACGAAATATAAAGATATGAGAAGCGCACTTGGTGAGAACGAGAACCAAGTATGAGGCGCTATGAGAAATGATAACAAGAAACGCGCTTGGTGAGAACGAGAACCAAGTAGGATGCGTTATGAGAAATAGTGCCACGAATAGGGTACAGAAGCACCATTAATCGTGTACATACTTAGACCGCAGAACAAAAGGTTAGATCTAACGGGTGCCTGGCAGCCCCACTCCCGGTCGGGGCGAGAACCGAGGAGTGTTTTTGTGTCTCAGAATATACCAATTAAATGCCTTAGGTTTGGTGACTTCCTATGACGTGCCACATGTTAATGGCTTTGCAACCCATTAACAATCTGACGTTTACAGAAATACTGTATTTACATAAAATTCATACCATACTAAAATTGATATATAACTTGAAGTACGTGGGGTACTCAAGAAGATTGAATTATACTTGAAGTACGTGGGGTACTCAAGAAAATGAGAATTATACTTGAGTACGTGGGGTACTCAAGAAGAAATTGAATTATACATGTGTACGTGGTGTACACATGAAACTGAATTTATTTATGAAAACTTGATTTACTCACAAACTATGTTTTCATACAAAGTATACAAACATGAAATACAAAACTGCATGAATTCACACCAACATTATGTTGACGTTTTTCCAAAAACTCACATGTATTTCAGGTAACTAGGATGGATGTGCGCGCGGTTTGACTCATGCTCTTGGATGTCGCTTTTGTTATCTTTGAATAAAAGTTGTAAACTTATCAGACAAAATGTTGTCTTATGGTGTAAACACCTAAACTATGATTTCAGTTATGTAACGTTTGGCATTTTGAAACTAATTTATGAGCATGTAGTATGTTTACCTTTCGTATGCAATGAGAACCTTTCTTGATCACACCTCGTGCTTCCGCCGCAGAAAGGGGTGTGACAGATTGGTATCAGAGCTGCGATTGTAGTGAACCAGGATTCCTTCTCGAGTCTAGTCTACAATCTCTAGGATCCATTCACGAAAACAATTTTCAAAGAGTTTTCATTGCATAAAACGTCCCGCGACATCCACTGCCTGAAACTGTTTACATGAGTCTAGAAAAGACACTACGAGACTTAGAGTGCACTTGAGTAGCACTTGTCGTTGGCTAGAAACTACTTGCAATTATGTGTGATAATTAGCATGTACTAGAAGTAGAATGTCACAAGTATATGTGACTTTACCTGAAAGCAATGGCCTACCTGAAGGAAGAAATACGAGGATGAAACGAACTGTGCGGACTGTGCAAGGAGTTACGTAATTATGGATGCATACATAATTATGGAATTCAGTGCACAGAAACCACAGCAAGTCTTGTCACGTGTGGATTCCCTCAGTGCAAGCCTACTAAGTACTCTGCTAGAGTAATAATTGTTTGATGTCCCTTATGTGATATATACCTGTGAATATATCTATACTACTACTGCCTAGTAGGACGATATCAAACAAATGTCTAACCCTGTTGTGTTATGTTCTGTCAGAACATGGCATCCAGGAAAACTGTGAATGCTCGCAATGACGACCAACCTCCTCCTCCCCTACTGCCAAGAACTGCTGAGGAGCTGAACGCTCTACTGGGGGAAAGGATCTCCGCTGCTATCGCCCAGTACGAGGCGAACCGAACTCAAGACAGTGGAGGACCAAGCAACGCTAGGGGTAATGGGAATGGAGATTCGTCTGGAGGCAATGCAGCTCAAGGTAACCTTGAGACACTGTACTAAGCATGAGGAAATTTGTGAACGGTCTTTGTTTCATTATTTCTTCGATTGCTCACATATGAATTGGTTGAATCAATTCCAGGCTGCACTTTCAAGCAGTTCCTCGACTGCAAGCCGATGAACTCTGACGACACAGGAGGTGCAGTAGCATTTGTGCGCTGGACGGAGAAGACTGAAGCTACTTTCCGCATGAGCAAGTGTACTGCGGATCAACGAGTCACCTTTGCTACTGGGTTGTTTGTCGATGAAGCTCTGACTTGGTGGAACCTGCAAGCCCAAACTTTGGGTGATGATGCCGCTTATGGCCTAACTTGGGATGCACTGAAGGAAAGAATGAGAGAGAAGTACTGCTCTCGCGCCGAACTCCAAAGGCTGGAGACAGAGTTCTGGCACTTGACTATGGAAGGTGCTGACATCAATGGTTACACTCGAAGGTTCCACGATCTGTCAAGAGTGCTTCCCTACATGGTGACTCCTGAATTTAAGCGTGTGGAACGCTACATTTGGGGACTGGCCTCAGAATTTCGAGGCATGGTGACGTCGGCCAAACCTCAAACGATCACCGAGGCTGTAACTCTGGCTATCAGCCTCACTGAAGATTGTGTTCGTATGAAGAAGCTATCATTGAACCCCACTGAGAAGACCGAGACGCATGCTGAGTCGTCCGGTGACAAAAAGAGAAAGCATACAAGTTTGAACCAAGCTACTCGCAACAACAAGGGTTTCAACAAGAAGCGCGACACTAATCCGCCTCAGGAGATGAAAACCCATGCAACCAAAGCATACCAAGGCTCCATGCCTAGATGCCAAAAATGTAAGTATCATCATGATGGAGCTTGTCGCGTTCCAAGGTGCGACAAATGTGGTAAATTGGGTCATCAGACAGAAGACTGTTGGGGAAAAGGAAAGAACCGAAGTGGGAACGGTGCTGGTAACAAGAATGGTAGCGGGAAAGGCCAAGGATGCTTCAAGTGTGGAAGCAATGACCATTTCATGAAAAACTGCCCAGAGAGAAACAACGCTCCGGCTCGAGCATTTGTGATTGGAGCAAGAGACGCACGCGAGGACCCTAACGTGGTCACCGGTACGTTTCTCGTTAACAATCACTTTGCATCCATATTATTCGACACTGGCGCCGATTATAGCTTCATGTCTGTGGAATTTAAACGCATACTCGGAATAGAATCTAGTAGATTAGAAATTCCTTATTCCATAGAACTAGCCAATGGTAAACTCGTTGAATCGGGCGAAGTTGTTAGAGGCTGCACACTAGAACTTGGCGAACGAAATTTTAGCATCGACCTCCTACCTATTCAATTGGGTAGCTTCGATGTGGTAGTCGGAATGGACTGGTTGTCCAAGAACAAAGCTGAAGTTGTTTGTCATGAGAAAATCATTCGCATCCCTTTAGCGAATGGTGAAACTCTTGTCGTGCATGGAGAAAAACGAGACGCGCCTCTTCGAATCATCAGTTGTATGAAGGCACAGAAGTGCTTAAGGAAAGGATGTGTCGCTTTCCTAGCACACGTTATAGACAAGAAGGCTGAGGAGCCGAAACTCGAAGACATTCCTGTGGTGAAGGAATTTCCTGATGTGTTCCCTGAAGATCTGCCAGGATTACCCCCGCAACGACAAGTCGAATTCCGTATAGACTTGGTTCCAGGAGCTGCTCCTGTAGCCAAGGCACCCTATCGACTTGCTCCACCCGAAATGCAAGAATTATCTACACAACTCCAGGAGTTGTTGGATAAAGGATTCATAAGGCCAAGCTTCTCACCTTGGGGAGCTCCAGTATTATTCGTGAAGAAGAAGGATGGAACATTGCGGATGTGTATCGATTACAGGGAACTAAACAAACTCACAATCAAGAATCGGTATCCGCTACCGAGGATTGATGACTTATTTGATCAACTGCAAGGATCAAGCTACTATTCCAAGATCGACCTTCGATCTGGATACCATCAGCTGAGAATCCAAGATGAAAGCGTGCCAAAGACTGCATTCAGAACACGATATGGGCACTACGAATTTCTTGTGATGCCGTTTGGGCTGACGAATGCACCAGCGGTCTTTATGGATCTGATGAACCGCGTATGCAAACCATATCTCGATAAATTCGTGATTGTATTTATCGATGATATCCTGATTTACTCGCGAACGAAAGAAGAGCACGAGCAACATCTTAGAACCATCTTGGAGCTACTGAAGAAAGAGAAACTTTATGCAAAGTTCTCGAAATGCGAATTCTGGATTCGCGAAGTACAATTTCTTGGCCACGTGGTGAATGAGAAGGGCATTCATGTAGACCCGTCCAAGATTGAAGCGATAAAGAATTGGGAAGCTCCCAAGACCCCAACTGAAGTTCGTCAATTTTTGGGTTTAGCGGGCTATTACCGGCGATTCATCGAGAATTTCTAAAAAATAGCTCAACCGCTAACGACCCTTACACAGAAGGACATGAAATACGACTGGGGTCACAAACAAGAAGAAGCCTTTCAGCTACTTAAGAACAAACTCTGCGATGCACCGATACTATCGTTACCCGAAGGTACTGAAGACTTCGTGGTATACTGTGACGCTTCACGACAAGGTTTGGGTTGCGTGCTCATGCAACGCCAAAAAGTCATCGCTTATGCTTCAAGACAACTGAAGGTTCACGAGAGAAATTATACCACTCACGACCTGGAGCTGGGTGCAGTGGTATTCGCCTTGAAGATTTGGCGACATTATTTATATGGTACTCGATGTACAATCTTCACAGATCACAAAAGCTTACAACACATATTTGATCAGAAGGAATTGAATATGCGCCAGCGACGTTGGGTCGAGCTGCTAAATGATTACGACTGTGAGATTAAGTACCATCCTGGAAAGGCAAACGTCGTAGCGGACGCGTTGAGCCGAAAAGAAAGGATTAAGACCCTAAGGGTTCGAGCATTGGAAATGACGATTCGAACGAACCTCACTGCACGCATTCGGGATGCACAACAAGAAGCTCTTAAAGAAGAGAATCGTAAGGCTGAATACCTACGGGGTATGCTGAAATACATGGTGCCAAACGAAGAGGGAGCCTTATACTTTAAGAAGCGTATTTGGGTTCCACTCTATGGTGGCATACGAGAAGTCATCCTTAATGAAGCCCACAAATCGAGATATTCGATCCACCCAGGATCGGACAAGATGTACCAAGACTTGAAAGAGTACTATTGGTGGCCGAGACTCAAAAGCGACGTTGCTGTTTATGTTGGAAAATGCCTAACCTGTGCGAAGGTTAAGGCCGAATATCAGAAACCGTCCGGCCTACTACAACAACCAGAGATTCCCGTATGGAAGTGGGAACAAATCTCGATGGACTTCATAACAAAATTACCCAGGACCCCGAGAGGGCACGATATGATATGGGTAATAATTGATCGATTAACGAAGTCTGCGCATTTCCTACCAATCCGAGAGAAGGATAGCACTGGAAAGCTGGCAGAGATATACTTAAGAGAAATTGTGGCACGTCATGGAGTGCCAATCTCAATCATTTCAGACAGAGATGGACGCTTTGTCTCAAGAATCTGGCAATCATTTCAGGAAGCCTTTGGATCTCAGTTAGATCTGAGCACGGCATTCCATCCGCAAACAGACGGCCAGAGCGAACGGACTATACAAACGTTAGAAGATATGCTTCGCGCATGTGTCATGGATCTAGGCGGCAGCTGGGATACTCATCTACCTTTAGTTGAGTTTTCCTACAATAACAGTTATCATACGAGCATAAAAGCCGCGCCGTTCGAAGCTCTGTATGGCCGCAAATGCCGATCGCCCTTATGTTGGGCAGATGCCGGAGATAAACGTATGGTTGGTCCTGAACTCGTACAAGAGACAACCGACAAGATTGCGCAGATCCGAGAGCGCATTAAGGCGGCTCGAGAGCGACAAAAGAGCTACGCGGATCCGAATAGGAAATCGGTAGATTTCAAGGTGGGAGACAAAGTGTTGTTAAAAGTCTCACCATGGAAGGGCGTAGTCAGGTTTGGAAAGCGTGGAAAGCTGAATCCACGATACATCGGACCATTCAGAATATTGAAAAGAATTGGTACCGTGGCATACAAGTTGGAGTTACCGGAAGAACTTAATGGAGTACATGATACGTTTCATGTATCCAACCTGAAGAAGAGTCCAACACAAGAAAACGTGACCATCCCGATGGATGAAGTGCATATTGATGAAGCCCTCCGATTTACAGAAAAACCCGTTGAGGTTACTGATTGGAAAGTCAACAAGACCAGGAGGAGCAGTGTGAAACTTGTCAAAGTACGTTGGAGCTCTAAGCACGGACCCGAGTACACATGGGAACGTGAAGACCAGTTCAAGAAAAAGTATCCCCACCTATTCAAGAAGACTCCAGCGAGAGTTAGTTCAGTCTGAATTTCGGGACGAAATTCTTTTAACGGGGGGAGACTGTGACAACTGGCACAAACCGGTAATTTCCGTACACATTAATTATTGCTTAATGACTGCAATTATGAGTTAAGTGTCAGCAATGTCTGAACACATGATTAAACAAGTGAATTCATGCATGTTGTATACTACAAAATATTGCTTTATGCATAAACGAGAGCGTTGCGTCAAAATAATAGTAAACTCACCGGTAAGACACACTGTGTCAACAGAACTGCAGGAAGCAGTCAGACAATAAAATTGGAGCCTAGGTGCAGGTCCGACAACAAGAATGCATTAAAACCCAAGAGTACATACAAGGGTTAATATATATGCAATACGAAAGCAAAAATAAGCACTAAAAAGCACCCGAAACGCACTTTAAGTGCAGAATTTATATAATTCAGCAATAAATCAGCATTTAGACATATAAATATTATGCAGAAATGTCGTTTTATTATCCAGAATATTTCCCTAAGTGTTGGGAATTGAAAGAGTACAAGAAAGGTACTTAAAAGACACTAAAAAGTGTAATTTAGCACTTTAACGAATCGGTATCTAACCGAACAACCGGACAATACCCGGAACACCAAAATAATGCTAGAAGCATTGTTTTTATTTTTCTAAACTAGTTGTGGTCCCCGAACACCATAACACCCCTTATAACGTATTAACGCATTAAATCCCTAAATTTATTACTTGAAACCAACCTATTTATGAACTAGGGAGTAAATATTACACTTTGCCCCCCCCCCCCCCCCATTGCATGTATACGGTCACATGGGGAGGTGACCCCACCAAATATTGCCAATATCTTATAAGATCCTATTAGATTTAATTGGATATTTCTTGGATTTACCTTGATATTATTTAGATATTAGAAGATTACAAAAGATATGGAAAATCTTAAAAGTTACAATTAACCCCCCCCCCTCTATGAAACTTACGGTCACCTTAGTGGCCCACTTTTGATTTTGTAATCTTACCAAATCATCCAAAATCTTGCCAAAATATTTCACTATCTCCCTTGGATTCTATAGGATTTGTAAGATCTTGGAAAGATATGATATATGATTATATGTGCCACCATTCTCATTCCACCATTCAACACCAAAAACTCTCTCCTCTCTCCCTCTATAAGCTTACGGCCAAGCATCCCCTATTCCATCCATCCATTGTTCAATCTTGTTCATCACATTCCAACATCACACAAGTGTTAAGGGTCGCATATTAGGAGTCTTGGAGCAAACGGAAGGCGAAGGACCTCTCTACTTTGCTTTTATCCACTCGATTTGTGCTTAGATTCTTCCCTAGCCTTGAGCTAGAGGTATAATGCTTAAAACTCATACTTTAACTAATCTAAGGTGGTTAATAAGATGTATGATGATTAAAACTTGGAATCTTGCATTTTGAAGCATTAAAGTCCACTAAACTTGCAAGTATTGTTGGTTAAAAGCATATATGTTGTGTAAAAGTTGTAGTATTTGAAATATATGGTTATCTAGACCCGATCTATGATGTGGTAGCTCGGATCATCGTTTAACCCGGTTCGGTAAGATCATGGATCTTAACATAAAGCTATTTTAGAAGTAACAAGGGTTAAAAGGTGAAACCCTACCACACATAAACCATGAACTTGTGTAAAAATGTTTTAACTTGTACAAAAGTGTTTAAAACTAGTAGATCTACGAGTGGTATTTTCAAAGGACCAAGTGTCCAAGAAATCACATGTTCTAAACCGGATCTTATACAAACAAAAGTGGTTTTTGTGAACAAACAAGTGTGTGGAATACTTGTGTAACAAAAGTTTTAACGAAGAAATAGTTTTCGTAAAAACCGACTAGAAGTTGTAGAACTTCATGTTCTTTAAAAATAAAGTTTTTAAGAAACTAAAGTTATTTTTAAAGATAACAAGACTTACTAAATGTGCTAGTAAGTTACTACACATTTTTGGTAAATATCCAAGTTCATGAAGTGGGGAAAAGTAGTGATTATTGTTGATAATTACTGTTGATGATTATTGATGATTGATGATGATTTAAAAGAAAATAAACACACGTTTTGAAAACGTGGGAAACCTCCATTTTTAGGGGAAACTCTGTCAAAATTTTTATAAATTTTGACACTTAGAAAAATATAAGTTTTTGAGAAACTTATTCCCTAAAAATGTATTTAAGGTTACTACCAAGGTTTCCCTAATTTTTGGTGACGAGAAATGGTGATTTTTCAAGAATGAAAATGAATATAAATATGTATAATTTTGAGAGAAAAATATATATTATTTTGTCACCAACTTTTGTGCTAAGTGTGTATAGTATGTGTTATACGTGCTAGTGTATTAAGACTTAAAAATACACTAAATACTCGTGAGGAGTAAAAACATAAAAATACACATACAAAACACAAGATACATAATTCGGGTGCTAAGTGCAAAACATAAAAGACTTATATTTATTTTTGGAGAAAATAATATAAGTAAGATACGTAGTTAAAAATATGGAATATTTTTAACACAAGATTATACAAAGGTGAGTGACTGTACTTGTGCGACGCAAGTCTAGTGACTAACGTTAAGAAAACGCGTATAGGTTACGACGTTAATTAAGCAAATCCGGTGGAGTTTACGACGCTAGGAACGCAAAGTTGTGAGTTCATGCTCCCCCTTTTCTCTTTAACTGTTTTCAGTTTTTTATAACTTCGGGGGTGAAATACATGTACAAAAGTACAATATTTTATAAATGGTATGATATAAATACAAGAAGTACACTTGGTGAGAACGAGAACCAAGTGTGACAAATTATAAGAATACAAGAAGTACACTTGGTGAGAACGAGAACCAAGTGTGACGAAATATAAAGATATGAGAAGCGCACTTGGTGAGAACGAGAACCAAGTATGAGGCGCTATGAGAAATGATAACAAGAAACGCGCTTGGTGAGAACGAGAACCAAGTAGGATGCGTTATGAGAAATAGTGCCACGAATAGGGTACAGAAGCACCATTAATCGTGTACATACTTAGACCGCAGAACAAAAGGTTAGATCTAACGGGTGCCTGGCAGCCCCACTCCCGGTCGGGGCGAGAACCGAGGAGTGTTTTTGTGTCTCAGAATATACCAATTAAATGCCTTAGGTTTGGTGACTTCCTATGACGTGCCACATGTTAATGGCTTTGCAACCCATTAACAATCTGACGTTTACAGAAATACTGTATTTACATAAAATTCATACCATACTAAAATTGATATATAACTTGAAGTACGTGGGGTACTCAAGAAGATTGAATTATACTTGAAGTACGTGGGGTACTCAAGAAAATGAGAATTATACTTGAGTACGTGGGGTACTCAAGAAGAAATTGAATTATACATGTGTACGTGGTGTACACATGAAACTGAATTTATTTATGAAAACTTGATTTACTCACAAACTATGTTTTCATACAAAGTATACAAACATGAAATACAAAACTGCATGAATTCACACCAACATTATGTTGACGTTTTTCCAAAAACTCACATGTATTTCAGGTAACTAGGATGGATGTGCGCGCGGTTTGACTCATGCTCTTGGATGTCGCTTTTGTTATCTTTGAATAAAAGTTGTAAACTTATCAGACAAAATGCTGTCTTATGGTGTAAACACCTAAACTATGATTTCAGTTATGTAACGTTTGGCATTTTGAAACTAATTTATGAGCATGTAGTATGTTTACCTTTCGTATGAAATGAGAACCTTTCTTGATCACACCTCGTGCTTCCGCCGCAGAAAGGGGTGTGACAACTCGTTAGGTCGTTTCACGATCCTACAAGTGGTATCAGAGCTCAGGAGGAAGAGTTCTTACCGTTTAGCTCGTTTTCGCTGAAAAATTCTGATTTTCTACACCTTCTTTCATAAAATTGATATTTTTCACGGATAAAATCGGCTAAAACTTTCACAATATGTGCGTAATTGTATTTTAACAAACCCTTGAGAGTTTCAGCTCAAAATTCGAAGAAAAAAAATGGTAAAAATGGACTGAAAATTGCTGACCGTTTGAACGAGACTTGGCTGTCCGTTTGAAAATCTGACCTGAAAGTTTGAAACTGCCACCGTGTCCGTTTGAAATTGACATGACAGTTTGAAACTGCCACCTGAAAGTTTGAAAATACATACCTGTCCACCTGGCCGTTTGAAACAAAACCTGACCGTTTGAAATTCTACATGACCGTTTGAAGCATGGTTTTTGTTTGAAAGTGTTTCAGTTTTCATGTGATAGTGCTTTGGGTTGTGCGATTCTTTAATCAAAGTGGTCTCGTAAATTGGAAGTCAGATTGCATGTGATTAATAATTGTCAGGCTCATCAGAAATTTATTAGCCCAATCTTTTTATATTCGTAAATTGTGTGATTCTTTAATTCAAAGTTTGTCAGGCTCGTTTACCAATCTTTTTTATTGTTGTCGGCAATCCATCTTTGGTACAAACTAAATTCAAAGGTTATTAGCCCAAGGTTCGGTGGATATACATAAAACAGCGGTCCAATCACATTGAAAAGGTGTTGTCGACTAATGAAATAAAAAATTTGTTTGATTCACTTTAATTCACGACAGTTCAGTGTTTGTTGAAATTTGTTCGGCCAAATCAAATTTAAGTGTTTTGAACAAGTTTGAAAAATGGACAAGATGTTTGATGAAATGGAAAATCATGATCTTGAAAGGTTAAATGATTGGTATATGGGTTATTTGGACGATAGTTATAGAAATGTGAAAAAGGTTGGATGGGAGAAAAGATTTAAATATTTTGTGTGTTTAAAAAATGAAAAGTTGGATGATCTGGCAAACCGATATACAGTCTTAATTGAACATTTGAAAGAACATGAGATAAGACTGTCAGATACTGAAAAAGTATCAAAGTTTGCTGATGCATTACCAGTTGAGTGGGATGAATTTTTGGAAAATCTAAGAAAGGATTCAATTTTTTTCAAAATTACATATAAAAAGATTCATTAGTATACTTAAAACTCATGAATTTGAAAATGGAAAGAAAAGGAAAGAAGTGATAAATGTTTTAGAAAATCATTTGATGAAAATGGATTTGAATTTGATTCTTGAAATGAAAAGAAGAGTTAATGTATGTCTTGCTGCAAAAAGTAATCTGACATACGATATGAAAAGGGGTTGTTATATTGATGAGAATCTGAATCCTCTTGATTTCGTTAAATTTTTTTGTGCAGGAACATACAAAACAGAGATAAAGGAAATGTCAAAGAAGGAAGAATCTGTAAAGAATGAATCTTCAAATTATGCATCAGTGTGTTTTACATGTGACAGCTTAAAGACGGAAAATGACAAACTCGTGTTTGATCTTGGAAGTCAAAGAGCTGAATGATAAGAAGCAAGCTGATGATAAACAGATTCTTGGTTTGAAAGAAACATGTGTAAAGCTGAACTCTGAAAATGACAAACTGTTAAGTAAATTGAACAGTTTGACATTGGAAAATCAGAAATTGAAAGAAAAAGCAAATGTTTTTGAAGAAAAGATTAAAAGTTTTGAAATTGAAAAATCAAGAATTGAAAAAGCTTTTCAAAATCAAATAAAAATTCTTGAAGATGGGAGAGATGTGTTTAGCTCAAACAACAACGAAAAGCAAAAAATGATAAATTCCCATCTTCAGAAAATTATCAAACTTGAAAAAGAATGTGAATGTGCTCGAAAGAAAATCAAAGAGTTAGAAGAAAAGGAGTCGAATTCAGAAAATGAAGATTTTTGGATAAAGCTTGAGAACAAAAATCTGAAAGCAAATGAGACAAAATTTCAAGAACATATAATTGTTTTGAAAAATGAAAAGTCTGTTCTTGAAAACATGAAGAATGAAAATGAAAAGACAATCAAGTCTCATTTTGAGAGAATATCTCAGCTTGAAAATGAAGCTGAGAATTCAAGGAACAAAATTGATGAACTTGAAAAGAAATTGAAAGGTTTTGTGACTTCATCTGAGTTCCCCTGTCCAAAACCGATTAATCCTGTTCCAATAAGTGACAATGTCACAAACTTTGACAATGTCAAAGTTGAAGATTGTGATGAGAAAACTGATGATGAAATTGAAAAAAGAAAAATATTTTTGAAATTAAATGAAATGTTTCAAGATACTGTTCTACATTCTACTGAAAAAGGTGAATGCTCAACGCAAAAACCTGTAAAGAAGAATGTGGAACAAAAACAAAAGGATAAAAAATCGAAAAATCTTCAAAAAGAAAATAAAAGCTCATCAGTTCAATCATCCAATCGTGATAAAAAATTACAAAAAGTAAAAAATGAAAACTCAAAAATTGTTGGCAATAAGTGGTGCAGGTTGGACCACAGTGCTCAAAAGTTAAATCCAGCATACAAGAGGAGAGATGGATATCACCAAGCCAAACAGTGCTATGATTTGAATGTTTGGACTGAAAATGGTGATTGGTACGATAACAGAGTGTGTTACCGATGCGGTTATCAAGGACACATTGCTGTTAACTGCCAGAGTTGGAGGTTTGATTCAAGGAGATGTTTTAATTGCAACATCATTGGCCACATTGCTAGAGATTGCTTAATGAGATCAATGAGAAGATCGAGGATTGAATCTCAGAAGCAGGTGAAAAAACCAGTCTCTGTCAAGCCCAAAGAACAGAAGGTTCAAGAACCTAAAGTTCAAGAAACGAAAGTGAAGCTTTCACAGGGGCAAAAAGACAGACTGAGGAAGAAGAGGAAGAAAGCGAGAGAGTATCTAGAAAGGATTTTGTCCTCGGATACAACTGGTAAAACAGATAAAAGTTCTGATAAATCGTCTTGCTCACCAAAGAACAACAAATCAAGCAAAACGCATTCATCAGATACAAATCTGAGGACGAAAGAGGATAAGAAGAAGAAGAAAGTTGATGGCAATGAATCTGTTTCTTCGGAAACAAAGAAGCCACATGTCGGCAATGAATCTGGCTCATCAAAGTCAGACAAGCCACATTCAGGCAATGATTCTGGTTCGTTAAAACCAGAGGAGCCATGTGTTGAGGTAAAAGTTGAGAATTCTGGTCTAACAATGGATGATGCAAACTTTCCACCATTGTTGAACAAGAATTCAAAATCACCCAAGGACTGTCAGGCTTGGGTGAATCTATTTAAATGAAAAACCTGACTTGCCGGAGTTCCCAGGTTGGTAAGCGTGGAACATGAATCGGCACATTTCTTGAGAAATTCACGAATGTGATATTTCGACTTACAAGTGGTAAATCAGGGACATTAAGTTGTACTTGATTTTCTACATGTGATTGTGTTGTTAAAATTGATAAATGTTAGTTTTTACAAGTGGTTAAAGAAAACAAGGTGATGAATGATCCCCATGTTTGAGAAATGACTCACAAAACTAATTTTCCGGAAAAACCATTTTGATTAAAACAAACTTAAGTGTTTTGAAATCATTATGGGAAAATAGTTTGTTGTCAGGGGGAGTTCTGATTGTTCAAGCCAAGTGAATGGAGAATTGAAGTAATTCTCATCATGTTGTCACATTTCTTGTACAGCTTGTTTTCAAATTTTCCCAGAAAATCAAAATTGAGACATATTTTGATTTTAGGGGGAGTAAAAATTTTAAAAAAAATTTGAAAATTTGAAAATGTCAAAAACATTGAAAAATTCAAAATGAGTTTTGTTGAGAAAAAGAGGAAATGATAGTAGATCAGTTGGACTGTCACAGCATGCTAAAGAAATGGAGAGATAAAATGTGATAAACGATCTCACTAACGATGTGACGATAGGCTCAGCTAGACTAGTAGATTTGCGAAAACGATACAAACCTAAAGCAAAAAGCCTAGTTCTAGTGGGAAACACGATTGAAAGTGTAGTACTTGGTTTTGTCCTTCTTGATTGTGTGCCTACTCAGTAATCGCTGATTGTCGAAAGACATAAAACTGGTTAAGTTTGTGAACTTTCACAACTTTGCTGAAAAGTCGCTGTGATTGTGCATTTCATTTTGCAAAGATTTAAACTTGTTTGATTTCTTTATTTTGTTTAAGCATCGGACATCCTCTGCGTATACGTGAGTATCGACCTGGATGTTGTTGCCTAAACGTTCTGCTTTATTTTCTTTGGTGTTTCGTTTAAGCTTTGGATCTCCTCTGCGTATACGGGAGTATCGACCTGGTGGTTAAAGCCTAAACAACTTCAACTTGTTTTATTTTTCTTATTTTGTTTAAACATTGGACTTTCTCTGCGTATACGGAAGTATCGACCTGATTGTTAATGTTTAAACATTCTGCTTTGTTTTCGCACAAATCACAGTTGATAAAAGTTTAAAGGCATTACTTGAGTTAGTGTATTGCATGATGAGGGGATATGCTTAGATCGTGGGGTCCATAAGAATTTAGTGCTATCTTAATATACCTTAACGTATCGGTAAGCATTTCGAAAGTTTTTAGATTGAGTTTATGTGGACAACAATATCGTCAATCAATGTGAATCATTTAGAATTGTAAATGTTTAAAGCTTAATGGTGCTAGTGATTGGTCATAAAAACTGATATGATCCTCTTACACAAACTCACAAAAATATTGTCTGTAAATATTTCTTTATTGCATTTCATTATATTCAAAAATCCAAAAAGATTTTTAGTGTGTTTTAGCATAAATTTTGAAAAATACAAAAAGATTTTCGACAACTGATGTTGAAGAGCTGATTTTCAAAATTCCAAGTGCTGAACATGATGAACTGGTTTGGGAGTGTGTGTTTAAAAGAAGAAATTTATTTTGAGAAAGAAAAGTTTGATTAGTTAATCGAGATCATTAATTTGAACTTGATGTAACTATTACTAGTAAGTTTTTCTTATTGATTTAAGTAAAAACTTATGTGTTTTGATGAGAAAATGTGTGCAGGAAATGAGCTAATCAGAGATAAAGCCAGGAATTGATCTCTAGGTGATAGCTAATTCCAGACAGCGATCCCATCATGATGAGAGGGGGAGTCTGACGAGGTTAGAGCCAAAGAGAAGATCCTGGTATATGCTAAGAAAGAAAAGAGACTGATAAAGACTGAAGATGCGAAGACTCGACACTTAAGACTCGTCAACATCTGAGGGGGAGTCTGTTGGTGCATTCATCTGTCGTCTTCGTCTTATGTCGAGTCTCGGGTTCGTTGCGTTGCTGAACAAGAGTGATGTCATCATATGCATCATCACATGAAGACAAAAGATGTAATTGTTTGAATTTGTCAAAACCGTATAAATATGCATGACCGTTTGAAAGTGTAACAATTTAAGAGGTGACCGTTTGAAGGGTTCCGTTTGAAATGGTCATGTCATTTTCAAACGGAAGGGTCCTCCCTATAAATAGCCTTCAAACGAGTTCATTTGTAACGTTCTAGTTTCCGACGCCGAGGTGCTGTCGAAGTGTCTCCAGTCTTGTAAACGTTCAGAGATTAATAAACGAGACAATTAATAGTGAATACAAGCTAAACGAAGACCGAATCAATGAATTCCGCCTCTGATTCGGTCTGAGCACTCTTCTGATCGACTCGTTAGGTCGTTTCACGATCCTACAGGAAGCAGAGCTAATCCCTGACGTGATAGCTGGTACGTTCTTAGTACACAATGTCTATGCGAAAGTATTATTCGACTCTGGTGTTAACCAAAGTTTTATTAATACTTCATTATGCCAAGCTCTTAAGCTACCCTTAACGAAACTTAGGCAAGTTTTTACGGTAGAAACGGTAGACGAAAATTCAGTTAATATAGATACGGTTTTGTAAAAAGAAACCATAGAACTTTCAGGTCATAAATTTTCTGCAAACCTATTACCCATGAATTTAGCTGGATTCAATGTCGTCTTAGGAATGGATTGGTTAGTAGCCAACCATGCTCGAATCCTTTGTGATAAAAACTCCATAGAAATTCGTGCACCTACAGGAGAAGTAATTATAATTACAGGGGATAAACCACGTAAACCAATGAAGTTCATTTTAATAATGAAAGTTGATAGTTATGAACGAAAGCAAGGAATAATGTATATGATTTCGGTAATCATTAGCACTAAGGGTAAAGAACTTAAGGAAATTCCGGTAGTATCAGAATACCCGGATGTATTCCCAGTAGAACTACCAGGATTACCACCAGAGAGGGAGGTAGAATTTAGAATTCATTTGATTTCTGGAACTACACCCGTAGAAAAAGCACCCTATCATCTAGCACCCACTGAAATGTTAGAACTGAAAAAGCAATTAGATGAATTGCTCAGTAAAGGATTCATACAACCTAGTTCAGCCCCTTGGGGAGCGCCAGTGTTGTTCGTAAAGAAGAAAGATGGTTCGATGCGAATGTGTATCGATTATAGGGAATTAAATAAGGTTACAATCAAGAATCGATACCCATTACCTAGGATTGATGATCTCTTTGATCAACTCCAAGGAGCTAGATACTTTTCTAAGATAGATTTACGCTCCGGATACCATCAATTGAAGGTATAAGAAGAAGATATACCTAAAACTGT
Source organism: Helianthus tuberosus (assembly GCA_030545235.1). Taxonomy (NCBI): domain Eukaryota; kingdom Viridiplantae; phylum Streptophyta; class Magnoliopsida; order Asterales; family Asteraceae; genus Helianthus; species Helianthus tuberosus. The sequence goes on along the minus strand of CM060449.1, from coordinate 75,178,139 downwards.
TTTCAGAACTAGGTATGGTCATTATGAGTTTACAGTCATGCCCTTTGGGTTAACAAATGCTCCGGCAGCATTTATGGACATGATGAATAGGATCTATAAACCATATTTGGATAAATTCGTAATTGTCTTCATCGACGATATACTTATTTATTCCAAAAGTCAAGAAGAGCACTGTCAGCACCTGTATGCACTCTTAACTTTGTTAATAAAAGAAAAGCTTTACACCAAATTCCCGAAGTGTGAATTTTTGCTACAGGAGGTACAATTTTTAGGTCACATGGTGAATCATGAAGGTATTCACGTAGATCCTGCTAAGATAGAAGCGATCACCAAATGGAAGGTTCCGCAATCAGCTACGGAAGTTAGAAGTTTTCTAGGATTAGCTGGGTACTATAGGCGCTTTATTAAGGATTTTTCTAAGATAGCTGCACCATTAACTAAGCTAACCTGTAAAACAGTTAAGTTTGAATGGGGACCTAAGCAAGAAGAGGCTTTTAGGATTTTGAAACATAGGTTAACAAACACCCCAATTCTAGCCTTACCAGAAGGAACAAAAGATTTTGAAGTATACTGTGATGCTTCAAAGCTAGGTTTAGGATGTGTGTTAATGCAACGCAAGAAGGTAATTGCGTATGCCTCAAGGCAATTGAAAAATGTTGGTGCATACGTCTGTCGACTTCGTCTTGTATCGAGTCTTATACTAGAATTGTTAGATCAAGGGACGTAGTACGAGAAAATAGGTTTTGTGTGTGGATGGTTAATTTCGCACGAAATAGCAAATCTTGCTATTTCGCTTGAAATGAACAATTGTAATTTCGCACGAAATTACAATTGCTTATTCCGTGCGAAATTACCAAGCCTATAAATAGGGGAGCTGTGATTTCATTTGTAAGGTTCATGTTTCCGGTACCATAGTGCTGCCGACGTGTCTACTGATATGTAAACGTGTTAAATCAATAATACAAGACAATTAGAAGTATTTCAAGCTGTTACAAAGTCTAATCAATGAATTCCGCCTCTGATTAGAACGAGAACTCTTCTGATAGACTCGTTTGGGGCACAGAACGATCCTACATGTGGTATCAGAGCTCAGGAGGAAGAGTTCTTACCAATTCAGCTTAAAAATTTGATTTCTACACCTTCTTTTAAAAATTGAACAAGATTTTACGGTCAAAATTACTTGAATTTCACATATTATAAGCGAAACAGTGTTTTAACGAATCCTTGAAAGAATTGGACCTTAATTCGCTCTAAAATTGGTAAAATTTGTAATTTCGCTTGAAAATGGTTTCGGATTAAGTGACGTCAGCAGTATTTCGCACGAAATAGGCAATTAATTTCGCTTGAAATTGTTATTTCGTTTGATAGTTACACTTGATTTCGTACAAAATTAGATTTCGTTTGAAGTATTTCATACGAAATTACTATTCCGTTCCAAAGAGGCTATTTTCGTTTGAATTCAAGTTAATTTCGTACGAAATCATATTTCGTTTGGTCTGTTCGAACGAAATTACTATTTCGCTTGAAAATTCTAATTTCGTTTGAATTGGTATTTCGTTTGAAACTGTATTGCAGGTGATTTCGTGTGAGGAGGTCATTTCGTTTGGATTATAATTTCGTTTGAACTTGTAATTTTGTGAAAAAGTTTACCTAAACATGGAAGAGGAATTTTACAATACGTTTGCTACACCAGTTGCTCCTGTTACAGCTGCTGAAACTTTGTACAGTGAGAATGAGACGGGAACTTATCAAAAGCCGCCGAAGCTTATGTACATTGAAGATTTTAGAGGATGGCAAAATCAATTTGAAAACTGGGTGCAAGCTTATAAGTTTGACGCATGGTGTTCATTAGAGAAAGATTACGAAAAACCAAAAAATGAACGTGGGCTTGAAAAGGCTTTTTGTGACTTTTCAGAGATTGAAAAATTGAAGTATACAAGTGAAAAGATGATGATTAGTATTCTTCAACAAGTAGTTAAAGAAGATATCTTTGTTTTACTTCAACATGAGGGAACTGCAAAATCAATTTGGACTGCATTGATTCAAAAGTTTAAAGGAAGTGCAGATATGATTAATAACAAAAAGGCTTTACTGAAGAAATCATTTGATATGTTTGTAGCCTTTGAAAATGAAACAACAAAAATGACCATTGATAGATATTGTCATCTGGTTTTGGAAATGGGAAGATTGGAAATAAAGAAAGACGACGATGAATGGGTTGATAAACTAGCCGATGCATTACCACAGCAGAAATGGGGAACTTATTTGTTGATCCTAAAACACATGAGAAAATCTGAAAATATAAATCTGGCACAGTTTATTCAGAAGATTGAAGAGCATGAGTTAGATATCCAGAAAACAACAATCATGAATAATCCAAATGCTCAACAAGATGTTGGTTTATACAACAGAGGAAACAAAATTGAAGTTACTCCTAGCCCAAAGATACAAACTGGTTTTAGTGCTGATAGTTCTTCTGGAACAAAGGGAAGTACTGTGACTCAAAGTGGTGGATCTTCATCTTCGTATTCAAGCTTTGATCCAAATCATACAACACCAAGTCCTCAACTGTCACACCCCGACCACGTGGAACATACAAAACGTGGCGGAAACATCGGGGAGTGTTGTAACAGAATTAATGTTTCACAACCATGGAAATTAAAGTTTCGTTTTATTCAATATAAGTGTTACAATGTCTAACAAACATGAAAATACAACATAATTAACTAGTCTGCATCTTTTATTGTCACTAAGGCCCATGTCCGCCTAAGTGTAACTTGATCAATCCTATGCTTCATTTCCTGAAAAACACATGTGAAAATATGGTACGTCAGCATAAAAATGCCGGTGAGATACATAGGTTTTGTGAAAATAAGATTCATGACTTCTGTTTAAGAAAATGTTTAGTCATGAATCTTGTAATTTGCTTTGTCTTTGTAAATCATTTGAAAAACCATAAGTTCAGATGATACATATAAATAAGTGAATAATGCATGGTTAAATGAATAGCCATGTAAAAATGAGTTTGTATAAGTTAAGTTGTTTGTAAATCAATGTCTTGTGAAAAATATGTTATTTGCATAAAATGTTCTATGTCTCAAACTGAAATGATTCAAATAACGCTACGACATGTAATACCATACAAACACTTATATATAGGAAGTACCAGCGGCGTATCCACCATGCTTGTATCATATTACACCCGTATCGTTACTTAATCACTTAATCAAACCAAACCAACAATGTAAATTGTCCATGTATAAATGAATTTGCCAAATGTATTGAATAATATGTCAAAATGCATGATCAATGTAAATCATGTAATGTGTAACCTAAATGATATGTATGGCTAGTGAAAACGCATCAACTAAACCATAAGTGAAATGCACAAAAACAAAGTATTGAAGTAAAACTGTGTTTAAATCAATATTATGTCTTGTGTAAATGCATGATCAATGTCAATCATGTTAAAATGTCTATGTCTAAATGTCATGTATGGCTAGCGAAAGGTCTCAACTAAACCATATGCACAAAAGCAAAGTATTGAAGTAGAACTGTGTTTAAATCAATATTATGTCTTGTGTAAATGCATGATCAAGGTCAATCATGTTAAAATGTCTATGTCTAAATGTCATGTATGGCTAGCGAAAGGTCTCAACTAAACCATATGCACAAAAGCAAAGTATTGAAGTAAAACTGTGTTTAAATCAATATTATGTCTTGTGTAAATGCATGATCAAGGTCAATCATGTTAAAATGTCTATGTCTAAATGTCATGTATGGCTAGCGAAATGTCTCAACTAAACCATATGCACAAAAGCAAAGTATTGAAGTAAAACTGTGTTTAAATCAATATTATGTCTTGTGTAAATGCATGCTGTACTGATAATGAACATTTATGCGGTGTTGTTCCAATGCATACATCCAAGCCTTGCGACTGAGGTGATAAACCCTTAAACAAATTAAAGGTCTATCTGAGTAAATATCATCGAATTCGGTCATTCCTTTACTGTCCCCTTTCCCTGGGATGTCCGGAACGGGAGTTGTCAATTCCTATGGTACCACTACCTACTAACGAACGGCGTAGCTAATGTTAATGAATGTATTGTCCCATTTAACAAACCAAATGTCATACCAAAATGTAAGCATGTGATGAAATGAATCTGTACTAAGTATGCAACAAATGAACATACATAGCATGTGATGTGATGTGATGTAAAACAATGTACTAAGTATGAACTAAATGAACATACATAGCATAAAATGTCATGTAAAACGATGTACTAAGTATGCACGCTATATACATACATAGCATAAAATGTCAATGTAAAACGACGTACTATAATGTACTAATAAACATAGCAGGTATATGATATGAAAACAGGAAAGCATGAAAGTAACAAGTAGGCACATGTGTTCCACCCCAAAACAGTTTGGAAAACAGTAAAAGAGGGGTCTATGTACTCACTTGAGATTGCTCAGTAGTCCTTGAGTAACAACCAAACAAAGCTAGAGATCACGGAAATCAAACGGCACCTAATATAGGTAACTATGTTAATTAACCGGACCTAAATCGGAAGATTGGGTAGCATTAGGGTTTGTAAACCAAATGAGTGTAGGAACTCATATGATATGGTTTAACAAAGCCTACATACTAAATGAAACTTAACCTAAGTGTCTACGACCCATTACGACCCGTTTAGGTAGCTTATGCTACTTTAACGCGTCGTTCGCGTGAAACGCGTTCGGACCGCCTAACTAGTCCTATGACAAGTGTTATATGCCTAAACAAGTTACATAATCAGTTATGTGGCAAAAGTTTAGGTTACATATGCTAAATTACCAATTATGCATGAAAAGGGTATTCTGGTAATTTACCTAAGGCATATAAACTACCTATCATACAACTACTTAAACGATGTGACCATAGGGTATAACCTCGGAAGGTTATTCCCTACCTACTATGGTCACCTAATGTATTTGGTCGGATCCTAATGATCGACCAAATGGGTCGAGTTCGAAGGTATAGGCGATTTATTAGATCGCCTACCCTACGACTCTAGACAACGTGGTAATCAGTGGGCATAGTCCCAAAGGACTATGACCAACGTGATTACACTCACGTTGCGAAGTTCAAACGAACTTCGCATTGACCATTACTGGTCAACGCTGAAAGTCAAACAAAGTTTGACTTTCTGACTCGAAAAGCAGTAAAATAAGGAAAAGAACGAAAGAATACTAACCCAGGGTCCCCGAATGCTAATCCCGATTCGAGAATCTCAGGTATGAAACAATGGTTTCAACTTAGAGTTTCTAAAATCAGAATTCTAGTGCATTTGAAGTAATGGGGGGGTGGGGTATTTATAGTATTTGGTCCACCGTTGAGATCGTTTCTTGGAAAAGGGGAAACGATCAAGGCCGTACACTTGTTGCAACCTCATGGTGGCTTAAAATGGTTCTTATCTTCATGACTAAGCATTTTAGAACATGTGGTTGTGGTTAAATCTGCTGAAAACAGGCTGTTAAAGACTCTGCACCTGGTCAGAAGACCCCATACGCATCGTATGGTATAAATACCATACGCATCGTAGGGCTTACTTTGGCAGAATTACACTTTTGGTCCCTGAACTGTATTTAGGCCATTTTTGACACGTTTAAGGCCCGTTAACCCCATTTCAAAGCTCTAAAATGAAGTTAAAGTATAGGGAACTTAAAATGTGTTCAAAAATATCTCGGATGTCGGTTCGTTTGGCCGTACGAACGCGATGTTCGCTTAATTACGACGGAATGCGCATAAGCGCGAAAAACGATCCAAATGACGTGACGAATGGATTTTTCTTAAGGCGAACACTAAAATATAATGTAGTCATGCTTACATAAATTTTTGGATATCCGGATGTATTCAGAACGTAAGTTATGCGCGAAAATGCAAACTTGTGCACTTTTTGACACTTTTAGTCCCTGAATGACCCAAAAGTTTATTTTAGCACACCGAACCCCTCAAAGCCTATTTCTAAGCTATGTGAAGGATATTTATGGTATGTTTAACTTATGGTCATGCTCCGGAAGGTCTGTTACAGTTCAAATTGGCATACTTTCGCAGTTTGTCAACTTAAGTCCCTGTAAGCGATTTAACTTTGATTTCACCACACCAAACCTTCCAAAACTTATATCTAAGTTATGTAAAGGTTATTTAAGGTATGTTAAGCCTATTTCACTATTCCGGAGTGTTTGTTGCATTAAACTGGCTATATTTACGCATTGGTGCGCGTATAACCTTCCAGAAAGCGATTTAGAGTTTGAAATCGAATAAGAATCGATATGTGCAAATGATACACATATTTTTTACAAATCCCAAGTATGAAATATAATATTTCATTGGTTTGGTACTTGTTTGATGGCCGTGAAGGCACAGGTGTTACAGTCTCCCCTACTTTAGGAAATTTCGTCCCGAAATTTATTTAGAGGAAACTTGTAAGAGTTTAAAACATGAAGTTGAAAAGATCGAACAACATTTGCTAGGTTTCTGAACTTCTAGTAACTTTAATAATCATCATGATTTCAACGTAAGAGGGATACTTATATACAAGTATATAAAGCATCATTGGTGCGTCCACCGTACCTCCATTACATCGTCCTCATTTTGTTATTTGTTGTCGCTATCGGTTCTTACACATAATAAACCTTGCTGGTTTTCTGTGCACTAAATTTCTTAATTATGTACGCGTCCATAATTAGACAATTCCTTGCACAGTTCACACAGTCTATTTTATAATGCGTAGGGTAAAACCAAATGAACAATCCTGTGATGAGTGTGACTAGACCGCCATAGAGTCCCGTAGACTAGATCAATAAATGATCTAAATAGACTATCAAGGAGTCTGTCCAGCTCCATCACTAGATGTCATTTTTTTTTTAACCAAATTGTGAATCAATCCTTTAGACTAGACCACTAAAAAGGGTCTGGAGTGGTACTATATAATCCAAGGGTCTTAACTATTACATAGAAGCCCATTAAGGATTTAAGGTAGTACCTTTGAATATCCTGCTACGAATCTCTCATATGAAGATATGAAAGATCCTGCGAGGATTTGGATAACGAATTATCCAGAGTATAAAAACACAAAAATACTTAAATGAAAACTCAAGATGCATAAACACATAGTCATATAACCACAAAGATTGTTTGTTAATTTGTCTTGTTACTTGCGTACATGCATTTAAAGCACACTAGGAATCCATTCAACGGATTTCATTTGGTACTTTAAACGTTATCAAGAATCTAACTATAAAGATAGAAAGATTATTGAAGAGAAAATTCGATTTCGATTATAAAGAACCGAAATACTCGAATTAAGGTACATAAGGAATCCAATTAAGGACTCTGATTTGAATGATGATCGTCCACAAGGATCTAAATATGAAGATAAAAAGATCCCATATGAATTTTAGAAGTTGAAGATGTTTTGAAATCTTGCACTGGATGTGCTTAAGTCAAAACATAAGTAAAATGCTTATGAGGTTGAGATGCTAGATATGTCAAGGCGACATATGAAGCAGAATTTGAAGGTTAAGTAAATGTGTGAGGAAAAAAATATTTGGAAAACTATGCATGGGAAAAATGTTTTTGAAACCTTATATATAATATTTTGAAATCATAAAGTAGGTGTACTAGGTAAGTATATTTATAAAAATGTTTTAAAATCATGCGAGATGAATTTTGAAATTATGTATAAGGTTTTTGAAAAAAATTAAATGATGATTTTCGAAATCATGCACTTGATAAGAAAATGTATTGTGTTAATATTGTCTTCAGACTATATGAAATATTTTGAAATTTGAAAGGTTGGTTTTGATAACATGGCCAATGTTTTTGAAATAACATAGACAATATATCTTGAAAAAAATTGTTTTCAAACTATATGAAATGTTTTGAGATCATGAAGATTGTTTTGAAATACTTGTACTGTGTAAAAAAAAAAATCAAAATATAATGGGTATGAGATTTGGAAATACCCTTAGTTATTTAACCAAGAATTTAAAGGTACTGATGTGCAAAAAGCATGATTACTCATAATTTCACTTTATTTTCTGTACTTCGTATCTTAGAATGAAACGAGTACTTAAAATTTTCAAAGGAATCATGAGCGATCATTTGAAAGAGAGAATCACAAGAGTAGTTTGTAAGGAACATAGTTCCTTAATGCAGGTATCATAGGAAAACAAACACACATGTAAATATACTTGTATATCAGAATTTGTGAACAACGATTTATTTATAAACAAAACAGATTGTTTCACATTACAAGGAAACAAAAGAACAAAAGCATAAGACAGCAACATCTTCTACTCTGTCAACTGCTCATCCTTGGGTCAGATTTGCATTAGCAAGCTTTGGGCAATTTCTTCGGAAATGTCCCATCTCGCCACACTTGTAGCAATAACCTGGTGGAAAGCGAGTTTGAGTAGGGTTGACTTGGAGTTGATTTGGACTACTTTGGTTTGGGGTAAATCGACAAACATTTGCCCGGTGACCGAGTCGCCCACATGATGCACACAAACGACACTGTAGGTGAGCTAAGTGGTGTGCATTACATTTGTCGCATATTGGGGCTGTTCCCTTGTATTGCTTCCTAACAGGTGGTGTTGCCACCCGATTGGGGCCTATTTGATTTGGTACTGCTGCTACGCAAACCTTTGCTGTATGACCTTTAAGTCCACAGATTTGGCATTTGCGGCACTTCACATTAGGGTGATGATGAAGGGTACATTGGTTGCACAAGGGTTCAATTCCGTTGTATGGCTTCCTAGCTGGTGGCCTTGCCACATGGCTAGGTCCCGCTTGATTAGGTGTAACCGTTGCGGGTTTCCTTGAAGCCTTACGCTTCCTTGTCTTTGGTGCAGTCTTGACTTCTGCTTCCTTCAGTGGCTCTTGGGTGGCTTCATTGTCGAGACGAGAGGCTTCATTGTTGAGACGAGCCATGGAAATGCCTAAATCCACAGTCCTCTGAATCACTTCGCCAATTTGCTGGACAAATTTGGCTGTTCGCTCGGGCATTTGACCAGTGATGAGAGGAATAGACATTCTAAAAGAAAATGAAAGACAGAGGAAGAAGCAAGTAAAAGGTTATTGGAAAATTAATGCAGAATGTTAACAAATGAAAATTGTGATCATTTGTTTGTTACCTAAGGTAAACAAATGAGACGGTGACTAATCAAGGTAAACAGGTCTTATTAATGTATCACTGAAGACATGCTCGCCTATAAGTGAACACTCATCCCGAGAATTCCTAGGTAAGCACAACTGGTCTCGCGTCTGATGAGATGTATACGAAGTGCTTGCCTAGACAGAAAACCCAGAATACAGGCATTCACCCTTCCAGTTTGCACGTGTTCACATTATTTAAAACCCAAAACCTTGACGAGATTTTGAAAATTCAAAGGGATTCAAAACCTTATAACTGAGAGTTCAAAACCTTACAATAGAGGGTTCAAAACCTAGTAATCAATCATCCTAGAACAGATGATTAGTTTTCAAAGCGGTTTTGAAATTTATGTTCTTGTTGTGGTTGTCGCCTAAGGATAGGCGACAGTATTGTTTTATGACTAAACGCAAGTAAACTCGCGTTAGGGTCCTAAGAAGGTTATAGACTAGGTCAAAGCATTACTAATTACTAATAACCTAATTCCCTATAACCATTGGCTCTGATACCATCTTTTCTGTCACACCCCGACCACGTGGAACATACAAAACGTGGCGGAAACATCGGGGAGTGTTGTAACAGAATTAATGTTTCACAACCATGGAAATTAAAGTTTCGTTTTATTCAATATAAGTGTTACAATGTCTAACAAACATGAAAATACAACATAATTAACTAGTCTGCATCTTTTATTGTCACTAAGGCCCATGTCCGCCTAAGTGTAACTTGATCAATCCTATGCTTCATTTCCTGAAAAACACATGTGAAAATATGGTACGTCAGCATAAAAATGCCGGTGAGATACATAGGTTTTGTGAAAATAAGATTCATGACTTCTGTTTAAGAAAATGTTTAGTCATGAATCTTGTAATTTGCTTTGTCTTTGTAAATCATTTGAAAAACCATAAGTTCAGATGATACATATAAATAAGTGAATAATGCATGGTTAAATGAATAGCCATGTAAAAATGAGTTTGTATAAGTTAAGTTGTTTGTAAATCAATGTCTTGTGAAAAATATGTTATTTGCATAAAATGTTCTATGTCTCAAACTGAAATGATTCAAATAACGCTACGACATGTAATACCATACAAACACTTATATATAGGAAGTACCAGCGGCGTATCCACCATGCTTGTATCATATTACACCCGTATCGTTACTTAATCACTTAATCAAACCAAACCAACAATGTAAATTGTCCATGTATAAATGAATTTGCCAAATGTATTGAATAATATGTCAAAATGCATGATCAATGTAAATCATGTAATGTGTAACCTAAATGATATGTATGGCTAGTGAAAACGCATCAACTAAACCATAAGTGAAATGCACAAAAACAAAGTATTGAAGTAAAACTGTGTTTAAATCAATATTATGTCTTGTGTAAATGCATGATCAATGTCAATCATGTTAAAATGTCTATGTCTAAATGTCATGTATGGCTAGCGAAAGGTCTCAACTAAACCATATGCACAAAAGCAAAGTATTGAAGTAAAACTGTGTTTAAATCAATATTATGTCTTGTGTAAATGCATGATCAAGGTCAATCATGTTAAAATGTCTATGTCTAAATGTCATGTATGGCTAGCGAAAGGTCTCAACTAAACCATATGCACAAAAGCAAAGTATTGAAGTAAAACTGTGTTTAAATCAATATTATGTCTTGTGTAAATGCATGATCAAGGTCAATCATGTTAAAATGTCTATGTCTAAATGTCATGTATGGCTAGCGAAATGTCTCAACTAAACCATATGCACAAAAGCAAAGTATTGAAGTAAAACTGTGTTTAAATCAATATTATGTCTTGTGTAAATGCATGCTGTACTGATAATGAACATTTATGCGGTGTTGTTCCAATGCATACATCCAAGCCTTGCGACTGAGGTGATAAACCCTTAAACAAATTAAAGGTCTATCTGAGTAAATATCATCGAATTCGGTCATTCCTTTACTGTCCCCTTTCCCTGGGATGTCCGGAACGGGAGTTGTCAATTCCTATGGTACCACTACCTACTAACGAACGGCGTAGCTAATGTTAATGAATGTATTGTCCCATTTAACAAACCAAATGTCATACCAAAATGTAAGCATGTGATGAAATGAATCTGTACTAAGTATGCAACAAATGAACATACATAGCATGTGATGTGATGTGATGTAAAACAATGTACTAAGTATGAACTAAATGAACATACATAGCATAAAATGTCATGTAAAATGATGTACTAAGTATGCACGCTATATACATACATAGCATAAAATGTCAATGTAAACCGACGTACTATAATGTACTAATAAACATAGCAGGTATATGATATGAAAACAGGAAAGCATGAAAGTAATAAGTAGGCACATGTGTTCCACCCCAAAACAGTTTGGAAAACAGTAAAAGAGGGGTCTATGTACTCACTTGAGATTGCTCAGTAGTCCTTGAGTAACAACCAAACAAAGCTAGAGATCACGGAAATCAAACGGCACCTAATATAGGTAACTATGTTAATTAACCGGACCTAAATCGGAAGATTGGGTAGCATTAGGGTTTGTAAACCAAATGAGTGTAGGAACTCATATGATATGGTTTAACAAAGCCTACATACTAAATGAAACTTAACCTAAGTGTCTACGACCCATTACGACCCGTTTAGGTAGCTTATGCTACTTTAACGCGTCGTTCGCGTGAAACGCGTTCGGACCGCCTAACTAGTCCTATGACAAGTGTTATATGCCTAAACAAGTTACATAATCAGTTATGTGGCAAAAGTTTAGGTTACATATGCTAAATTACCAATTATGCATGAAAAGGGTATTCTGGTAATTTACCTAAGGCATATAAACTACCTATCATACAACTACTTAAACGATGTGACCATAGGGTATAACCTCGGAAGGTTATTCCCTACCTACTATGGTCACCTAATGTATTTGGTCGGATCCTAATGATCGACCAAATGGGTCGAGTTCGAAGGTATAGGCGATTTATTAGATCGCCTACCCTACGACTCTAGACAACGTGGTAATCAGTGGGCATAGTCCCAAAGGACTATGACCAACGTGATTACACTCACGTTGCGAAGTTCAAACGAACTTCGCATTGACCATTACTGGTCAACGCTGAAAGTCAAACAAAGTTTGACTTTCTGACTCGAAAAGCAGTAAAATAAGGAAAAGAACGAAAGAATACTAACCCAGGGTCCCCGAATGCTAATCCCGATTCGAGAATCTCAGGTATGAAACAATGGTTTCAACTTAGAGTTTCTAAAATCAGAATTCTAGTGCATTTGAAGTAATGGGGGGTGGGGTATTTATAGTATTTGGTCCACCGTTGAGATCGTTTCTTGGAAAAGGGGAAACGATCAAGGCCGTACACTTGTTGCAACCTCATGGTGGCTTAAAATGGTTCTTATCTTCATGACTAAGCATTTTAGAACATGTGGTTGTGGTTAAATCTGCTGAAAACAGGCTGTTAAAGACTCTGCACCTGGTCAGAAGACCCCATACGCATCGTATGGTATAAATACCATACGCATCGTAGGGCTTACTTTGGCAGAATTACACTTTTGGTCCCTGAACTGTATTTAGGCCATTTTTGACACGTTTAAGGCCCGTTAACCCCATTTCAAAGCTCTAAAATGAAGTTAAAGTATAGGGAACTTAAAATGTGTTCAAAAATATCTCGGATGTCGGTTCGTTTGGCCGTACGAACGCGATGTTCGCTTAATTACGACGGAATGCGCATAAGCGCGAAAAACGATCCAAATGACGTGACGAATGGATTTTTCTTAAGGCGAACACTAAAATATAATGTAGTCATGCTTACATAAATTTTTGGATGTCCGGATGTATTCAGAACGTAAGTTATGCGCGAAAATGCAAACTTGTGCACTTTTTGACACTTTTAGTCCCTGAATGACCCAAAAGTTTATTTTAGCACACCGAACCCCTCAAAGCCTATTTCTAAGCTATGTGAAGGATATTTATGGTATGTTTAACTTATGGTCATGCTCCGGAAGGTCTGTTACAGTTCAAATTGGCATACTTTCGCAGTTTGTCAACTTAAGTCCCTGTAAGCGATTTAACTTTGATTTCACCACACCAAACCTTCCAAAACTTATATCTAAGTTATGTAAAGGTTATTTAAGGTATGTTAAGCCTATTTCACTATTCCGGAGTGTTTGTTGCATTAAACTGGCTATATTTACGCATTGGTGCGCGTATAACCTTCCAGAAAGCGATTTAGAGTTTGAAATCGAATAAGAATCGATATGTGCAAATGATACACATATTTTTTACAAATCCCAAGTATGAAATATAATATTTCATTGGTTTGGTACTTGTTTGATGGCCGTGAAGGCACAGGTGTTACATCAACGACATAATTCTACAAATCTGCAGTGCAATGTTACTTTGAACATTCAAAATGGTCAAAATTTTTCTCCGGAAATAGCTAAGCAACACATGGCATCACTTGTTGCTATGTTGGAATCATATGAAAGTTTGATTGCTGGCAAAATTGGAAATCCGATGCTTACCAAAGAGGATTATGACCAAATTGATGCTGAGGAACTTGAGTTGATGGATGTAAAGTGGTGTTTAGCCAGTGCTGTTCGAAGGGCAGAAAAGTTTCAACAAATCACTGGAAGAGATGACTTTAATGAATTGTCTAAATCTCCGATAGGTTTGACAAATCAAAGGTTACGTGTTTTCGTTGTCGAGAAAAAGGTCATTTTAAGCGTGAATGCAAAAACAAAGAAGCAAACGGAAGACAAGATCAGTCTGGAAAAAACAATTATTATCAAAAATCAATTTTTCATCAGATTGCTCAACAACCACAAACTGCACATGCACGTGCCATTGAAGAAAAAGATAAAAGAGCTTGTTATGGTATAATTGATCAAGATGATGAAAAGGTTGCAGAGAGATTTAGCTGGGATAAATACATTCCTCCTGGTTCAGGTCTCGTTGCTAGAATTCTGGGAGAAGATGAAGTCAAATCTAGTCCGAAAAGAATACCGATTTTTCCAGATTTTGGAAGTGATGTAGATACTGAAGATGAAGAAGAATACATTAATAAAGCTAGAAAAGGTATAGATCCTGATATTTTTAATTTGTATTTTTGCAGATAAAGTTGAGATGCTGAATGAGAAGAAGATTGCCAGATTGAAAAGAGAACTGGAAGTAAGAAGAATAGCTGAAGAAACAAATGGTGAATCAGTAATTGAGACAGTGATAGAAAAAATCGTTGAAGTGGAAAAGGTAGTGGAGAAAATTGTTGAAGTCGAAAAAATAGTCGAAGTTGAGAAAATCGTCAAGATAGAAAAAATTGTTGAAGTTGAGAAGGTTGTCGAAGTTGAAAAGATAGTTGAGGTCATTAAACCTTGTCCGAAATGTTTGGAATCTTGCAAAGATTGTGAGGAGAAAGATAAAAAGATTCATGAACTGGAAGAGATGAAAGAGTATTTGTTGTCTGATGTGAAGTATGTAAAAGAATCATTTGATGTACTGAACAGAACAGTTAATGGTTTGAAAAAGACAAATTCAGAAATCGAGGTTGCTATGACGAAGATGAGTTCTACATTAATGTCAAAGCAGAAGGTCATCAATGAGTATATTGAAGACTGTGCAAAATTGAAGCAGGATTTGGAACTCGAAAATATAGAAAGTGAAAGAATCAAACGTTTGTTGTTGAGTTATACAACTTGGGATTATTTGATTGATCGAGTTTATCCTACTGTTGCAGGTCTTGAAGCTTTTCAAGAACAAAAGAAAGAAGAAACGTATGCTGGTAAGAAACAAAGTGCTAAGTATAACAAGTGTCCGCCCCCAATCTTTGAAAGTTATTCTCCCAGAAAGCCAAATGAGGAACAATTAAAAAATGCGCTCAACATAAAGTTAAAGTCTGAAATCATTGACGAGTTACCAGATAACATTGATGTCACATTCATAGCGTCTGACACTGATCATGAGTCTGAGTTGTTAAAGAAAGTGGTCGATCAAGTGTTGGATATGGATGAAGAGTCAAAGTCGGAGTCAAAATCTGAAAGTTCGAGTTCGTCAGAAAAGAGTCCGAGTTCACTGGTTAAACGCGTTTACAATAAAGAATTCCTGTTATCAAAATCTAATTTGAATGATGGATTAATCAACGTGGCATATACTTTGAATGATTCAGACAAATTATATTCTGATGAGGAATTTCCAATAAGAAGTGTCAAAATGGAAATGATCAAACAAGTTTTCAAATTGACAGAAATTAATATTTCTAAAATAAAACATTTAAATCTTTCTGAAAACCCTAAAAAGTACACTTCAAGAGTTCAACAGAGATTGAACAAGAAAAAGGGTTACAGTTCTGGTTATGGTTTTCAAAAGAAACCAAACCATAACGGTAATTTCAAAAAGAAAGGTCTTGGTTTTAGTTCTTCAGAAAATTATAAAAATGAGAAAAATTATAAACCAAAAACAAAATTTGTTTCACGTGGAAGTTCAGAAGAAGAACAGAAGAAACCTTTCTGGAGACAATCAAATCAGGAGTTTCTTGCTAAAAGGAAGAAGAAGTTGGTTCCAAGAGTTGACAGAAGAAGATGTTTTAAATGTCACCAAATTGGACACATTTCTTGGAATTGCCAACAGTCCAACAATACAAAACAGGGAGTTTCTTCTAACTCTGAAATGATTAAGAAACATGTTGATGAAAAGAAACAATCAGTTGAGAAAACTAATATGTTTGAAAATTCAATTTTTGAAACTGGTGATGTTTCAAAACATTTTTACAAAAGAAAAGTTGATTTGAACAAATAGAGATGGGTTGTAAAATCAGAAAGTAGTTCTGACAATGAATCTGATTCCATAAAATCAGAGGAGTCATTTGTTGAGAAAAAGAATGAGAATTCCGTTCCTGAGTTGAACGATGAAAATTTTCCACCATTACGGGCAGAAAATTTGAAATCAAAAGGTAGGTTTGAGATTTCAGGTCAATTCTTCTCTGGTAAAGAAGATTTTGATGCTGAAAAAGCTTTCAATGGGAAAGTCAAACATATTTTTTGGAAGATGGTAGATGGAAAGGTGAAAAGTGCCAAAGATTTTTACAGAACAAAAGGAGGTTGGGATGAAGTTGAATCAAAATCACTCAAGGCTGGTCCGGCTTGGGTGACTGGATTTTCTAACTAAAATTCTGACTTGCTTAGCTTCCAAGTTGGTAATCGTGGAGCAGGAATCGGCATCATTCTGGAAATTGTTTGATTGGTAAACTTACAAGTGGTAGTTTTCTTGAAAATGTTATATTTCATTTTTTCAAAGTGGTTTTGGTTGATAAGTGAACCTATATGTGGTTGAAGAAGGTTTTCACTTACAAAGTGGTTAATCAAGGTCATTAAGTTGAACTTGAGGTAACTATCATGTTAATTGATGAAAAACAAAGTGATGAATTGATCTCCATTTTTACATGTGATAAAATCAACAAAACTTATTTTCCGGAAAAAACCATTTCTGATTAAAACAAACTTAAGTGTTTTGAAATCATAATGGGAAAATAGTTTGTTGTAAGGGGGAGTTTTGATTGTTTATGCCAAGTGGATGGGATTTGAAGTAATTTGATATCAGTTGTCACTTTACCTTGTACAGTTTGTTTTCAAATTTCCTTTAAATGATTTTGAATTTTAGGGAGAGTAAGAAATTTAAGAAAATCCTTAAACATTAGAAAATTTGAAAAAGTAAAAAACATGATAAAATCAAAATTTGAGTTTTTTTGAGAAAAGAGAAAAAGTACATCAGTGGACTATCACAGCATGCTAAAGAATTGGAAAGTTAAAATGTGATAAACGGTCTCACTGATAATGTGCCAGTAGGTTTTTGCACATTTAGTTGATTGTGTCGAGATATAAACCTAAATTTCAAATTTGCTTATATCGTGGGGAACATCTCTCGGATATATGGGTAACCCCTGAAATCTTGTTTGAAAGGTCCCTATTTCTGAGATACTAGGTCTTTATACTCAGTGATATCTGGGGTATTATCCCGGGACTTCTGATTTTGCGGAAGCAATGGCCTAGTCCCCGTATAATACTTTATGCTTGCTTGAAATATAGCACCACCCCTCAGTACAAAACATGATGAAACATTGCAAAATGCTAATCATGTGCTGTTGAAGAAAATATTCTCTAAAGGGAACACACCTTAAGTCGAAGCCATCATCTCTCTGATTTTGCGGAAGCAATAGCCTGAGCTCTCATGGCCCTCGCATTTAACCCTTTACAGATATCATCTGTGGTATACTCACCTGTAAGACTGAATATTGGGATCTGGATACGAGAGTATATTCTGAAGTGGGACACGCGAATAAGTTTAAGTCCTTAAAACACTAAATCTCGTATCTCGAAACAGTTGAACTTTTTGTGAGAATTTAAGTGGATCAGTATACTGACAATCTAAGTGAATCGTTTAGAACTTAAAATGTTTAAAGCTTAACGGTGTTGGTGATTTGTCTCATAAACTGATATGATCCTCTTACACAAACTCACAAAAATATTGTCTGTATATATTTCTTTATTGCATTTCATTTTAATTTCAAAAATCCAAGAAGATTTTCGGAGTGTTTTAGCTTAAATTTTGAAAAATTCAAAATGATTTTAGACAATAGTTGTTGGAAAGCTGATTTTCAAAATTCCAAGTGCTAAACAGGACGAACAGGTTTGGGAGAGTATGATTAGAAAAGTGTTTTGCCTACATGTGATCATCAGAAATTAAAATTGTTATATCAATAATTGATGTTGTGAACTGAATTCATCAAGTGGTAAATAGAGTATAAATTTGTCAAAATGTTAAATTTTTGAAATTTATTGTGTGATTAGAAATGTGTGCAGGATAGTCGTGTTTATACCTGAGCAGAGTGTGAGCCAGGTCACGATTGTGGAACATAAGAGCTAGAGTTTGATCCTGAATCTGATAAAGAGAATGTGAAGAGAATTAAAGTGAGGATAAAGCCAGGGGGAGATCCTGGAGTCGAAAAGAAGAGAGGATAGATGATGCTTACTCTGTCAGATATTTTGGAAGAGCCCAAAGACTGATAAAGATTGAAGATTGTGAAGACTCGACACTGAAGACTCGTCAACATCCGAGGGGGAGTCTGTTGGTGCATACGTCTGTCGACTTCGTCTTGTATCGAGTCTTATACTAGAATTGTTAGATCAGGGCACGTAGTACGAGAAAATAGGTTTTTTGTGTGGATGGTTAATTTCGCACGAAATAGCAAATCTTGCTATTTCGCTTGAAATGAACAATTGTAATTTCGCACGAAATTACAATTGCTTATTCCATGCGAAATTACCAAGCCTATAAATAGGGGAGCTGTGATTTCATTTGTAAGGTTCATTTTCCGGTACCGAAGTGCTGCCGACGTGTCTACTGATTTGTAAACGTGTTAAATCAATAATACAAGACAATTAGAAGTATTTCAAGCTGTTACAAAGTCTAATCAATGAATTCCGTCTCTGATTAGACCGAGAACTCTTCTGATAGACTCGTTTGGGTCATAGAACGATCCTAGAAAAAAGCATGAGGAAAACTATACAACGCATGACTTAGAATTAGGATCAATAATCTTTGCCCTTAAGATTTGGAGACACTATCAGTATGGAAGTAATTTACAGTCTATACAGACCACAAGAGTTTAAGGTACATATTTGGGCAAAAAGAATTAAATATGAGGCAAAGAAGATGGATGAAAATTCTAAGTGACTACGACTGTGATATTCAATATCACGAAGGAAAGGCAAATGTAGTTGCAGATGCCCTAAGTCGTAAGTATCATGAGAAACAACGGCGAGTTCGTGCTCTTAGATTAAATCTACAATTAGATTTAATGGAACAACTGAAAAATGTTCAGGAAACAGCAATCAAGGATGATGCTGAAGGAATAAAAGGAAGAATCAAGGAATTAGAGCAAGGAGCTGATGGAATTTGGAGATTCCATAAGAAGAGAATTTGGGTACCTAAGCAAGGAAATTTAAGAAATAAGATTTTAGAGGAAGCCCATAAATCTAGGTATACCATGCACCCGGGAAACAATAAAATGTACCAAGATTTAAGAAATAATTTCTGGTGGATAGGATTGAAAAAGGACATAGCTAGATATGTTTCTAAGTGTCTTACTTGTTCACAAGTTAAGGCAGAACACCAGAAACCCTCAAGTCTACTTCAACAATTAGAAATGGCTGCATGGAAATGGGAACTTATAACTATGGATTTTGTTACTAAGTTACCCAAAACTAGAAAGGGTAATGATGCAATTTGGGTAATTGTGGATCGACTAACCAAATCAGCTCATTTTCTACCCATGAAAGAAACCTTTAGCATGGAAAGGTTAGCAAAATTGTACGTAGACGAAGTAGTATCCTTACATGGAGTTCCATTCTCCATTGTATCGGATAGAGACAGTCGTTTCACTTCGCATTTTTTGACAAGTTTCCAAGAATCCATGGGGACTAAACTGAATTAAAGTACAGCTTATCATCCTCAGACAGACAGACAAAGTGAAAGGATGATCCAAACCCTGGAAGACATGCTTAGGGCATGTGTGATAGATTTTGGTGGAAACTGGGATGACCATCTACCCTTAATTGAATTCTCCTATAACAATAGTTATCATGTAAGCATTGAAGCTGCCCCATTCGAAGCACTGTATGGACGAAAGTGCAGAACTCCAGTTTGTGGGCAGAAATAGGAGAAAGCCAATTATCAGGTCCCGAGATTGTGCAGGAAACCACCGACAAAATCACTCAAATCAAGGAAAGACTGAAAACGCAAGCCGCTAGAATTTCAAATTGGAGATAAGGTACTCTTGAAAGTTTCTCCTTGGAAAGGAGTAATTCGGTTCGGAAAGAAGGGAAAGCTAAGTCCAAGGTAAGTAGGACCATTCCCAATAATCCAACGAATAGGACCAGTTGCTTATCGTTTACAATTACCAGAAGAGCTAGCTGGGGTGCATGACATGTTTCATGTATCCAACCTCAAGAAATGTTTATCCGACGAATCCCTGGTAGTACCTCTTCAAGATGTAGAGGTGTATGAAAAGTTAAAATTTGTTGAGAAGCCACTTTAGATAGAAGACAGAAAGGTCAAGTTTCTAAAGCACAAAAGACTAGTGCTGGTCAAAGTCAAGTGGGATTCAAAGAGAGGACCTGAATACACTTGGGAGCTGGAATCAGAAATGAAGCGGAAATATCCCTACTTGTTCTAGTAAATCTCGAGGAAGAGATTTTTATTAAGGTGGGAAGGATGTAACAACTCTCATTAAAAGTATTAATTCTTTTCTTAAATTGTCCAATAGGAAACCCTAATTGAGACCCCCAAGTAATCCTACATAAACCCTAAAATTTTCAGAACAATCGGAATCATGATCAGGGCCCCTAAAACTCAGGGGGGGTATTCCCTACTCGGTAATATCCTTACAGTTTTTGATAGTTATCGAATTTTAACAAACGGTTGACTAACCTAAGCTACTTAGACACGGGGCTACCCTATGCTAGGGTGGTGCCCCTCGCGCCACGCGACAGCCCCTCGCGCCACGCGAGGGAGCTATTTTCCAGGTATAAATAGAGGGGTTTGGCAATTGAATTATGGCGCTTGTTCGACGTAAAAACTCATTTTCTACGTTGAGATATCACTAGTTTACTACATTACACACACAATCACGAAACACTGCCGCGATAACAGGGTAATAACTCGATCACTGTTACGATTTAATGTCCGATCGATAGAAACCAATCCAATGGATGTTTAAGTGCTGCTCAAACTTGGGTTATACTTTGTCATTCGTCATGAACTCGATGGATGTTTAAGTATCGCACTTTGTCATTCGTTGTGAAGGTTTTGATCTCATGAGTTGTCGTAAATGTTGCATTAAGTTACTAACCTAGTTTTCATGTGCATTGTTATTTAAATTAGGTTACAAGGCTAATCAGTAGACTAAACTCTGCCCGTTTAAATCTGCAATGTTAGTCATTCTCTTTTTATCAACTTATTTTACAAAACCCTAAATGTTTTCAAAGTTATAATTACAGGGATTAAGTCTTTGTAATCTTCAATTACTGCTGGTATGTGGGGTTTTGTATACATTACTTGTTTCCCGTCACCATTGGACAACGAGTTAGCCAATGGGTGATCTGACCACAGTCATAGATACAGTCGAGTGACAAATACCGATTTGGGGTAATTGGTTGATATAAACAATGTAATCACCCTTAATACTGTAGATTATAACAATGTGTCGTTTTGTGCAAAATGAGTAACTCGCCAGTATTTCCCCGCTGATAAAACCTTTTTAAAACATGTTTCAGGTGATCTGCTGTGATCAAGGAAAAAGTGCCGTGTAGCACTACAAGCTTAAGGATGTGGCTCAATAAAATGAATAAACATGTTTTTGTAAAGTAGGGGTTTCCTAGTGAAATCGCCTTGATTGTAAATTACGGGGTTATCCCGAATAATTATGAAATAAGATATTCGGCATTTTCAAGTTGTAAACGATCCTGTTAATCATTCCGCTGCCAACTTAAATAAATACCACGGGATTTCTGTTCCGCGGCTCCTGGACCGAGTCAAACCAGGACGGGGGTCGTGACAGTTATGAACTCCACTGAGTTCTTCGGGTAGATTCAATCTGTAGGCCACTTTGCCAATTCCCTTCGTGATTTCGAAAGGTCCAACATATCGCGAGTTGAGTTTTCCTCGTTTACCAAAACGAACTATACCTTTCCAAGGTGAGACTTTAAGTAGTACTCGATCCCCAACCTGAAACTCAAGTGGTTTCTTGCGCTTATCAGCGTAGCTTTTCTGACGTCACGAGCTGCCGCCATTCGTTATCGTATCTGAGCAATCTTCTCTATTGTGTCTATGACGAGTTCTGGGCGGCCAGTGAATCAGTTGTTTCCAACTTCTGCCCACCAAAGGGGTGATCGGCACTTCCGTCCATACAATGCCTCAAACGGAGCAGCCTGGATGCTGGTGTGGTAACTGTTGTTATACGAAAACTCCGCTAAAAGGAGGTGTCTTTCCCAACCGTTGCCAAAGTCGATTACACATGCTCGAAGCATGTCTTCAAGTGTTTGGATGGTGCGTTCAGTCTGCCCATCCGTCAGTGGATGATATGCTGTGCTCATGTCTAGACGTGAGCCAAAGGATTTGTGCATCACTTGCCACATATTAGATACAAGTCGTGGGTCGCGATCAGAGATAATGGAGGTTGGCACCCCATGCCTAGCAACCACTTCTTTCAAGTAGATGACTGCAAGTGTAGAAAACTTATCCGTTTCCTTAATGGCTAGAAAGTGTGCTGGTTACGTGAGACAATCAACGATCAACCAGGTGATATTGTTTCCGTTTCGAGTTGTAAGTAGGCTAACGACCAAATCCATGGCAGTCTGTTTTTGCTTTCGATATAGGTGTTTCTGGTTGCTAACACTTAACTTTGACTTTCCCACAAGTCAAACATCATTCCCATACCTAGCTAGGTGGGCCTTCATGCCCGATTACCAGTACAAGGTTTATAAATCCTAATGCCTCTCCTCAAAACCCAGATGACTAGAATATCGAAGCCGGTATGCTTTGCTCAACACGAGTTCCCTACAGTTGCCATATAATGAGACCCACATTCGTTCTATGAGGTAACGAGTATCGTCTGACCTCTCAAAGGTTGCTTCTCCATGCCCCACATGGGTTCAACTTGAAGATCCTCTTCCCTTAGTTCTCCAGTTCGAACAGAGAGAGTCTGATCAGGTAAGTTAGAGTCGATAGTGAGCTGCAGAGCTCGTGCACGTTCAGGTTTCATAGTCGTACTCATTCAGAAGTTCCTTCCAGCGATGCTATCACATGCTTAGTTCTTCCGTAACAAAGGTACACGGGAGGCCCTTGTGATCGGTCTAGGCAGTGCATTCGGTACCGTCCAAGTAATGCCTCCAGCTCAAAACTGAGATCGTAACTCCCACCCCAGGTTGTGAGTCGTGCAATTCTTCCTGTTAATCCACCACGTAAGCCATCACCTTCTCGTGTTGCATTGATGTGTAATTGGGACTCTGATTCGAACCACCATGATATAGCATTAAGTCACCGTACCCTCGGGCAAAGACGATGCCCAGTGCATTGTAGTGGTGGGTTTCAAGGCTGAAAAGACATTCTCCTGTTTATCTCCCACAAATACTCAGCACCCTGCTGTGCTCAAGAGATTAAAGCTGCGAAATCCTTGAAAATCCTTTGATGAATCTACGATAGTATCTAGCTAGGCCAAGAAATTACTGTACCCCGATGGACTATCCGGTGCCGATCAATACCTAATGAAATGGGTCTTTAGCGAGATCTGCATGTATTCCCACTTCGTTGACTAAGCGACCATGAAGGTGCATCTCCCAAATCCTGAAGTCACACTCAGGTAGACTTCGTGTGGAGTTGCTCCTCCCCTAGGCACTCTAAGACATAAAACAGGTGCTGCTTATGGTGTTTCTTTGCCCTGGTAGTGATTCAGAACGTTGCCAACAAATACGGTCGATTCATGTGATCCCTGAAGTTGCTGTGTCTTGATCAACTCAATGATCATGGTGTACAAAGTTGAAATGGCTGCATTACGTTCGACGTGCTGTTCTAAGAGCATTCTCCTCTTGGACTTCCATCTGATGATAGTCCGTTCGCTAGCCAATCCCCGAATGGAAGCTTGTTCCTTGCAACTGCTCAACAGGTGGCCAATACATGGTCGAGACAAGCGGTTCCTAACTGTCACCTTGTTACGTTCTCGATAATCGGTATACTTACGAAAATGCTTATCTTCACTGGTATAACTGGGGCTCCCCAAAGCGAAAAAAAAAACGTCCAGTAGTTCCTGAAGTTGATTAGGCAGTTCCTGCAACCTTCCTGGTGTAAGCAATAAGGAATACTAGTAACAAGGGTTGCTTCTGACATGATACCGATCCGATATTCCACCTGACGATATGAAGGTAAACCTGATAGTTCTTCTGGTAGCACTTAGGGAGAAATCACAAACAATTGGTGGATCCTCGATCCTCTTTTCCTTAGCCTTGACATCAGTAACGAGGGCTATCATGGCGGGGTAATCCTTCCGTGGACACTTCTGGCCTTCACTGCTGATTTGATGCTAACCTCCGCGCCACGCATATACTTTATGACAGACGACAACTTTCCCCTCACAGGGTATAACTGCGTGCTGCCTGGTTAACCCACCCATACTGATTACTGCATCAACACCATCGTGGATAGTAGAAGGAAGTTCATTTCCAGAGTTGCTGTCTTCATTACAAGGATTTCCAGTACTGTCATTGTTCCTTGGGTCGTTGTCTTCTTAACTTAACAACGGCCAATCCATGTTGAAGGCACCTTTATTTCCATACTGTAGGCTAGGGTTACGAATACCTTGTTGTCGCTGTGACTGCTGCTCCCAATGTCGTTGCTCGAAATGAAGCCCTACGATTCTTCACCATCAAGGTCCATCTTTTCCCATTCTGAGTCACGTCCTAAAGCGCTACTCACTGTGCTGACAGTTACACATTCCACGTTATAGTCGATTGTCATTGCTTACGTTCCGATTGATTCATAAGAGTTTACTCCCATGAGTCGCGGACAAGGGTTAAGGATTCGATTGAAGCCAATTTGCTGGTGCTCGTTGCCGGTAATCAGGGTCGTCAAAGTACTAAGGTCGGTAAAGTACTATGCTCAACCTCCTATCCATCGATGTTGCAAGTTGTTTGAGTAATACACAGTATGTTGCGGGAGTGTTGTAGAAGTGATCACCCTTCGTGATCTAGACGTCAATACATGAGTTCCAGCAAACGAAGAGGAGTAAGAAAGGTATCGATCAATCATTCGACGCTGCGGTATCCAACTTAGGGACGTTCGTATAAGCACCTAAGATTCTACACGGTTCGCTAAGTGGTCAGATGGGAGTTTAGGTAATACTCGATAGCATCGTGTTTCGAAAGGATCCAGAGATGAATAAAAAGTTCACGTTCGAGTAGGGGACAATCACTACTAGGACCCCTATAGGTTTGTTATGTTTCACATCGATAAAATAACGGAACGGAACCCCTTTTCCACTTGTTAAGCCTCACTGGGACTCGCATGCACCCCACATTATTATTATGTGTGCACCCACAATAATATTGTAATTTGCATGCTCATCTCCGCTCCTCTTAACTCTTGTCAAATGGTTCCTCAAACTCGAGTAGCAAACAAAGAGCATTACGAAGCGTAAGTCATGAATGTTTAGGGAAATACCACCCTCACAGTCACATAACACATGCAAGTAATACATGAATTCATACTGTTGTGCTAAACGTGCAATCACATGCAATATCATATGTAAGTGTTCACTAGTTATGCAGTACAATGAGTATACGAGAGACGAACCTTGCAATCTGGAGCTGAATGTCATGGTCGTATTCACGTTTTCAGAACTGTTCGGTTATAGTCTGGTTTTACAAAAACGTTTTCCCCCTTTTAAAACCAAGTTCACTATAACCAATGGCTCTGCTACCACTCTGTCACATAACAAAAATACCACATGCGGAAACCCCCGCGAGGCGTGTGACGTACCAGGATCTAGCCACCAATCACATTGAACTCATAGGTATATTTAAATAAAACTTTCAATCATTAACATTAAGTGTTACAACATTACAAATAATTCACAGTATACAGCGGAAGCAAAATTCATTCGTTAAGTGTTTATAAACCACATGTAAAAACCATTTGTCTCGTGTTGCGATTCCATGTACCTCGACCCACGACCACTCCAGCCTCCCAGACAGCAAGTTCCAACAATATGCACCTAAAGGCATGCAAGGCATGTAACAACGAGTCAACAACAAAGTTGAGCGAGTTCATAGTTGGTGGTCCATTTTAAAGTTGTTCCAAAAACCGTAAGTTCATTCGTAAACCATGAGTTAACCAATCCTTTGTTTCCCAAACCATAACCAGTGGGGGCTACCCCATGTTAACCACTAGACCGTTACCATATCGACAACTGACTAAGAAAGTTATGCCGTACGTCAATGTCTACCATCATTGACTAAGTGCCCAGATCCATTAGTCCACGCCCGTCCTTCCGGTACGGTGTGAGGCTTGTCAACCCTAATAGCGCTATTAACTAATGACCCGCTCGCCATTGGCCTGACGATTAAGTCGATATAAAAATAAGGGACTTAATGATAGAGTTTTGTCTAGTAAGTTATATGTTGTCGTCCTTCCCAACTGAGGACAGAGGTACGTAATCTACCCAAGGAGAATACGTAGATTAAATGTTGTCATCCTTCTCAACGAGGATGGAGGTACATATTCTGTTAAAGGTGAATATGTAGGTTTCGTTTTAGCTTCTTAACCCATTCCCAAACCACCGGGAATCCCATGCCTCATAGAGAGTGTGAACTCACATCGGTTTGCTCGGTATGATTAGTTACTTGTTTAACAGTTGATCAAACACGTTCTAAAAGGGTTACCGATAACAGTCAGTTCTACGTGCACATGAACCACATCTTTCACGTACTATTAATTCATGTATTCATTGTTCACATAACGCACATTTAATGAACATGTACCGCACACATGTAATTCCAGTCATGACAGTTAATCCATTCACCTAGCGTCATCGAATAATCGCTTAACATGTAATAGCTCAAACATACTACATATATACATATATACTTTACTCGTATACACTTCAAGCCCAACTATTAAACATGTGCGACCCATTATTAAAGCAAGGCCCGAACAGACGGTGGGTGGCCCGGCTTCCAAAACAGCCCATGTGAGGATGTTACCTGACAATGTTATCTGGCCCAAGTAGGTGGGCTCTATTTCCCATCAAGTTTTATATACCCACAACAGTTTCCATAACTATCATATGATTTTTATTTATCATTAATCATGGATTCATTATATGATCATCAGTAATATTTAGCATTCAAGTTCGATATTCAATTGGCCCAAATAGCACAAACATCATTTAACTAAGGGACCCTAGTTCCTTGCCATAAGATCAGAACACCTAATCAGATTCATCATCCTGTTGCTTAACAAACTCATCAACATATACATGAACTTTCAATTTCACATAACATAGTCATCAATATCGTCAAAGCCCAGCTTGTATTTACATGTTTCACAATCAACATATTTCAGTCAAGTAATTATCAAACCAAGTCCCATGAGCTTTAATTCCAATAGAATCTTGACCAATCCTTAATATTAACATATAACCATTATTATCAAACTAATTTCATCATTTTTCCATCTTCATATCATATTTAACAGATCATTCATTTAGGGAATTACAAATATTATTCCAATCTCATATCTAAGTCTCGACATTGGTATTAATCATAATAGTTTAATCAGGTCTTGCACCCTAGACCATCATTCATCCATATGCACCTATGTTCAGTTTCATGTTATGCATTCACATAATTATTTAACAAACAACCCTAGTCCTTCTATACCATCTTTCGATCAACACATGCCTCTGGTAAAACTCTAGATTACACAAGAATCAAATCTAGTCACATTATCAATCCTAAGTATAAACATACACATGCTACAACCATTAATCGCTGATCATGATTTCAACCAAATACCAACAAGAACTCAAATTAAGTAAGGATAATATACTAACCAGAAGGTAACACTGGTAACAAGAGAGAGAGCCACGAAGGGGGGGGGGGGGTCTGCCATCGCAATATATTGAGAGGGGTAGGGTTTCTTGTTTTGAGTTTATTATTAAGTAATAATATGATACGTAATATGATATATGTTCAAAATAATCAAGGTTTAGGATGGCTATATCTTGGCCGAACTGGGTCTGAGCCCATATGATTTGGGCTGCCGCAATACATGGACAAAGCAGCCATTATCATTTGCAAAAGTGGCGGTTTGGGTTTAATATACATGGGCCGGAATTATTGTGAGAGGGGTGCGGCCTTAGGCCCAAGTGTGTAGCTCGGGTTTGAGGTGCGTCCCATTAACGTTACACATAGGCATATAACATCTAACAATTACGGTTCCTAAACTTTCACATCAACCAAATATAACCTTACATCCAATCATTCATATATCGTACACCATTAAAATCAAATAATTATTTAAGCGGTTCATTTAGTACCCACACATCAAGCATCGAAGGAACTAGAGAA
Organism: Helianthus tuberosus; assembly: GCA_030545235.1. NCBI lineage: Eukaryota > Viridiplantae > Streptophyta > Magnoliopsida > Asterales > Asteraceae > Helianthus > Helianthus tuberosus. The sequence continues at coordinate 75,149,754 of CM060449.1, read as the reverse complement.
GTATTGAAAACACTGGTTGTCACATCATCCCCAACTTAAAAGAAATTTCGTCCCGAAATTTAGGACGTAGTTACTGAGGAAGCTAGTTAGGTTGCGTGGTTTCTTGGTTTTCCTGGGGTGTCACATCCTTCCCCCGTTGGTTTGGAATTTCATCCCGAAATTTCGCAGTAGCTTCAGCCTCAGAAGTGGTTTCGCTTTTTTTCGAATAACTAGGGATATTTGTATTTCATCTGCTCTTCTCGTTCCCAGGTACACCCTGGGCCATGATGGGAGTTCCAACGAACTCGAACAATAGGTATCCTAGTGAGTGTGAAAATCTTGACCTCCCGGTCCAAGATTTTCACTGGTTCTTTGACAAATCGCAACTGATCGTCAATGATGAGCTCCTTGAAAGGAACTATGAGGGTTTCATCTGACAGGCACTTCTTCAGATTCGACACATGGAAAACGTTGTGAACTCCACTGAGTTCTTCGGGTAGATTCAATCTGTAGGCCACTTTGCCAATTCCTTTCGTGATTTCGAAAAGTCCAACATATCACGGGTTGAGTTTGCCTCGTTTACCAAAATGAACTATACCTTTCCAAGATGAGACTTTAAGTAGTACTCGATCCCCAACCTGGAACTCGAGTGGTTTCCTGCGCTTATCAGCGTAGCTTTTCTAACGTCACGAGCTGCCACCAATCATTGTCGTATCTGAGCAATCTTCTCTATTGTGTCTACGACGAGTTCTGGGCTAGTGATTCGGCTGTTTCCAACTTCTGCCCAACAAAGGGGTGATCGGCACTCCGTCCGTACAATGCCTCAAATGGAGCAGCCTAGATGCTGGTGTGGTAACTGTTGTTATATGAAAACTCCGCTAAAGGGAGGTGTCTTTCCCAGCCGTTGCCAAAGTCGATTACACATGCTCGAAGCATGTATTCAAGAGTTTGGATGGTGTGTTCAGTCTGCCCATCCGTCTGTGGATGATATGCTGTGCTCATGTCTAGACGTGAGCCAAAGGATTTGTGCATCGCTTTCCACATATCAGATACAAGTCGTGGGTCGCGATCAGAGATAATGGAGGTTGGCACCCCGTGCCTAGCAACCACTTCTTTCAGGTAGATGACTGCAAGTGTAGAAAACTTATCCGTTTCCTTGATGGCTTGTGCTGGTTATGTGAAACAATCAACGATCATCCAGGTGATATTGTTTCCGTTTCGAGTTGTAACTAGGCTAACGACCAAATCCATGGCAGTCTATTTTCGCTTTTGATATAGGTGTTTCTGGTTGCTAACACTTAACTTTGACTTTTCCACAAGTCAAACATCATTCCCATACCTAGCTAGGTGGGCCTTCATGCCCGATTACCAGTACAAGGTTTATAAATCCTAATGCCTCTCCGGAAAACCCAGATAACTAGAATATCGAAGTCGGTGTGCTTTGCGCAACATGAGTTCCCTATAGTTGCCGTATAATGAGACCCACATTCGTTCTATGAGGTAACGAGTATCATCCGACCTGTCAAAGGTTGCTTCTCCATACCCCGCATGGGTTCAACTTGAAGATCCTCTTCCCTCAGTTCTCCAGTTTGAACAGAGCGAGTCTGATCAGGTAAGTTAGAGTCGATAGTGAGCTGCAGAGCTCGTGCATGTTCAGGTTTCACAGTCGTACTCATTTAGAAGTTCCATCCAGCGATGCTATCACATGCTTAGTTCTTCTGTAACAAAGGTACACGGGAGGCCCTTGTGATCGGTCTAAGCAGTGCATTCGGTACCGTCCAAGTAATGCCTCCAGCTCAAATCCGAGATCGTGAATCCCACCCCAGGTTGTGAGTCGTGCAATTCTTCCTGTTAATCAACCACGTAAGCCATCACTTTCTCGTGTTGCATCGATGTGTAATTGGGACTCTGATTCGAACCACCGTGATATACCATTAAGTCACCGTACCCTCGGGTAAAGACGATGCCCAGTGCATTGTAGTGTTGGGTTTCAAGGCTAAAAAGACATTCTCCTGTTTATCTCCCACAAATACTCAGCACCCTGTTGTGCTCAAGAGATTAAAGCTGCGAAATCCTTGAAAATCCTGTGATGAATCTACGATAGTATCTAGCTAGGCCAAGAAATTACTGTACCCCGATGGACTATCCGGTGCCGATCAATACCGAATGAAATGGGTCTTTAGCGAGATCTACATGTATTCCCACTTCGTTGACTAAGCGACCATGAAGGTGCATCTCCCAAATCCTGAAGTCACACTCAGGTACACTTCGTGTGGAGTTGCTCCTCCCCTAGGAGCTCTAAGACATAAAACAAGTGCTGTTTATGGTGTTTCTTTACCCTTTTAGTGATTCAAAACGTTGCCAACAAATACGGTCGATTCATGTGATCCCTGAAGCTGCTGGTGTGTTGATCAACTCAATGATCATGGTGTACAAAGTTGAAATGGCTCCATTGCGTTCGACGTGTTGTTCTAAGAGCATTCTCCTCTTGGACTTCCATCTGATGATAGTCCGTTCGCTAGCCAATCCCCGAATGGAAGCTTGTTCCTTGCAACTGGTCGACAGGTGGCCAATACATGGTCGAGACAAGCGGTTCCTAAGTGTCACCTTGTTACGTTCTCGATATTCGGGCTTATCTTCGCTAGTATAACTGGGGCTCCCCAAAGCGAAAAAAAAAACGTCTAGTAGTTCCTGAAGTTGATTATCCTGCAACCTTCCTGGTGTAAGACAATAAGGAATACTAGTAACAAGGGCTGCTTCTGACATGATACCGATCCGATATTCCACCTGACGATGTGAAGGTAAACCTGATAGTTCTTCTGGTAGCACTTAGGGAGAAATCACGAACAATTGGTGGATCCTCGATCCTCTTTTCCTTAGCTTTGACATCAGTAATGAGGGCTATCATGGCGGGGTAATCCTTCCGTGGACACTTCTGGCCTTCACTGCTGATTTGATGCTAACCTCCGCACCACGCAGATACTTTATGATAGACGACAACTTTCCCCTCACAGGGTATAACTGCGCGATGTCTGGTTAACCCACCCATACTGATTACTGCGTCAACACCATCGTAGATAGTAGAAGGAAGTTCATTTCCAGTGTTGCTATCTTCATTACAAGGATTTACAGTACTGTCGTTGTTCCTTGGGTCGTTGTCTTCTGAACTTAACAACGGCCAATCCATGTTGTAGGCACCTTTATTTCCATACTGTAGGCTAGGGTTATGAATACCTTGTTGTCGCTGTGACTGCTGCTCCCAATGTCGTAGCTCGAAATGAAGCCCTACGATTCTTCACCATCAAGGTCCATCTTTTCCCAATCTGAGTCACGTCCTAAAGCGCTACTCACTGTGCTGACAGTTACACATTCCACGTTATGGTCGATTGTCATTGCTTACGTCCTGATTGATTCGTAAGAGTTGACTTCCATGAGTCGCGGACAAGGGTTAAGGATTCGATTGAAGCCAATTTGCTGGTGCTCGTTGCCGGTAATCAGGGTCGTCAAAGTACTGAGGTCGGTAAAGTACTACACTCAACCTCCTGTCCATCGATGTTGCAAGTTGTTTGAGCAATACACAGTATGTTGCGGGAGTGTTGTAGAAGTGATCACACTTCGGGATCTAGACGTCAATACATGAGTTCCAACAAACGAAGAGGAGTAAGAAAGGTATTGATCAATCATTCGACGCTGCGGTATCCAACTCAGGGCGTTCGTATAAGTACCTAACATTCTACACGGTTCGCTAAGTGTTCAGATGGGTGTTCAGGTAATACTCGATTGCATCGTGATTCGAAAGGATCCAGAGATGAATGAAAAGTTCACGTTCGAGTAGGGGACAATCACTACTACGACCCCTATAGGTTTGTTATGTTTCACATCGATCAAATAACGGAACAGAACCCCTTTTCCACTTGTTAAGCCTCACTGGGACTCGCTTGCACCCCACATTATTATTATGTGTGCACCCACAATAATATTGTGATTTGCATGCTCATCTCCGCTCCTCTTAACTCATGTCAAATGGTTCCTCAAACTCGAGTAGCAAACAAAGAGCATCACAAAGCGTAAGTCATGAATGTTTAGGGAAATACCACCCTCATAGTCACATAACACATGCAAGTAATACATGAATTCATACTGTTGTGCTAAACGTGCAATCACATGCAATATCATATGTAAGTGTTCACTAGTTATGCAGTACAATGAGTATACGAGAGACGAACCTTGCAATCTGGAGCTGAATGTCATGGTCGTATTAACGTTTTCAAAACTGTTCGGTTATAGTCTGGTTTTACTAAAACGTTTTCCCCTTTTTAAAACCAAGTTCACTATAACCAATGGCTCTGATACCAATCTGTCACATAACCAAAATACAACATGCGGAAACCCCCGCGAAGCGTGTGACGTACCAGGATCTAGCCACCAATCACATTGAACTCATAGGTATATTTAAATAAAACTTTCATTCATTAACATTAAGTGTTACAATATTACAAATAATGCACAGTATACAACGGAAGCAAAATTCATTCTCTTGTGTTGCGATTCCATGTACCTTGACCCATGACCACTCCAGGCTCCCAGACAGCAAGTTCCAACAATATGCACCTAAAGGCCTGTAAGGCATGTAACAACGAGTCAACAACAAAGTTGAGCGAGTTCACAGTTGGTGGTCCATTTTAAAGTTGTTCCAAAAACCATAAGTTCATTCGTAAACCATGAGTTAACCAATCCTTTGTTTCCCAAACCATAACCAGTAGGGGCTACCCCATGTTAACCACTAGACCGTTACCATATCGAAAACTAATTGAGAAAGTTGTGCCCTACGTCAATGTCTATCATCATTGACTAAGTGCCCAGATCCATTAGTCCACGCCCGTCCTCCCGGCACGGTGTGAGGCTTGTCAACCCTAATAGCGCTATTAACTAATGACCCGCTCGCCATTGGCCCGGCGATTAAGTCGATATAAAAATGAGGGACTTAATGATAGAGTTTTGTCTAGTAAGTTATATGTTGTCGTCCTTCCCAACTGAGGACGGAGGTACGTAATCTACCCAAGGAGAATACATAGATTAAATGTTGTCATCCTTCTCAACGAGGATGGAGGTACATATTCTGTTAAAGGTGAATATGTAGGTTTCGTTATATCTTCTTAACCCATTCCCAAACCTCCGGGAATCCCATGCCTTATAGAGAGTGTGAACTCACATCGGTTTGCTCGGTATGATTAGTTACTTGTTTAACAGTTGATCAAACACGTCCTAAAAGGGTTACCGATAACAGTCAGTTCTACGTGCACATGAACCACATCTTTCACGTACTATTAATTCACGTATTCATTGTTCACATAACGCACATCTAATGTACATGTACCGCACACATGTAATTCCAGTCATGACAGTTAATCCATTCACCTAGAGTCATCGAATAATCGCTTAACATGTAATAGCTCAAACATACTACATATATACATATATACTTTACTCGCATACACTTCAAGCCCAACTATTAAACATGTGCGACCCATTATTTAAGCAAGGCCCGAACAGACGGTTGGTGGCCCGGCTTCCAAAACAGCCCATGTGAGGATGTTACCTAACAATGTTATCCGGCCCAAGTAGGTGGGCTCTATTTCCCATCAAGTTTTATATACTCACAACAGTTTCCATAACTATCATATGATTTTTATTTATCATTAATCATGGATTCATTATATGATCATCAGTAATATTTAGCATTCAAGTTCGATATTCAATTGGCCCAAATAGCACAAACATCATTTAACTAAGGGACCCTAGTTCCTTGCCATAAGATCAGAACACCTAATCAGATTCATCATCCTGTTGCTTAACAAACTCATCAACATATACATGAACTTTCAATTTCACATAATATAGTCATCAATATCGTCAAAGCCCAGCTTGTATTTACATGTTTCACAATCAACATATTTCAATCAAGTAATTATCAAACCAAGTCCCATGAGCTTTAATTCCAACAGAATCTTGACCAATCCTTAATATTAACATATAACCATTATTATCTAACTAATTTCATCATTTGTCCATCTTCATATCATATTTAACAGATCATTCATTTAGGGAATTACAAATATTATTCCAATCACATATCTAAGTCTCGACATTGGAATTAATCATAATAGTTTAATCAGGTCTCGCACCGTAGACCATCATTCATCAATATGCACCTATGTTCAGTTTCATGTTATGCATTCAAATAACTATTTAACAAACAACCCTAGTCCTTCTATACCATCTTTCGATCAACACATGCCTCTGGCAAAACTCTAGATTATACAAGAATCAAATCTAGTCACATTATCAATCCAAAGTATAAACATACACATGCTACAACCATTAATCACTGATCATGATTTCAACCAAATACCAACAAGAACTCGAATTAAGTAAGGATAATATACTAACCAGAAGGTAACACTTGTAACAAGAGAGAGCCACGAAGGGGGGGGGGGTCTGCCATCACAATATATTGAGAGGGGTAGGGTTTCTTGTTTTGATTTTATTATTAAGTAATAATATGATACGTAATATGATATATGTTCTAAATAATCAAGGTTTAGAATGGCTATATCTTGGCCGAACTGGGTCTGAGCCCATATGATTTGGTCTTCCGCAATACATGGACAAAGCAACCATTATCATGTGCAAAAGTGGCGGTTTGGGTTTAATATACATGGGCCAGAATTATTGTGAGAGGGGTGCGGCCTTGGGCCCAAGTGTGTGGCTCGGGTTTGAGGTGCGGCCCATTAACGTTACACATAGGCATATAACATCTAACAATTACGGTTCCTAAACTTTCACATCAACCAAATATAACCATACATCCAATCATTCATATATCGTACACCATTAAAATCAAATAATTATTTAAGCGGTTCATTCAGTACCCACACATCAAGTATCGAAGGAACTAGAGAAGTATTGAAAACACGGGTTGTCACATCATCCCCAACTTGAAAGAAATTTCATCCCGAAATTTAGGACGTAGTTACTGAGGAAGCTAGTTAGGTTGCGTGGTTTCCTGGTTTTCCTGGGGTATCACATCCTTCCCCCGTTGGTTTGTAATTCCCTCCCAAAATTTCGTAGCAGCGTTTCGACACTTAAATATACGAATTTGAGCTGTACAGAACGTCTTTTAGAGTAAATTTTCGAGCACAGACGAAAGGCCATGCAGCGTACTATTTATAGCTGATTTTTGAGTTTTACGCGGCCCGCGTAAGTCTGAAGGGGATCCTTCGCGGCCCGCGAGGGCCACCCTAGCTATGGCTAGGGCTGCCGTGTCATGGTGTAGGTCTGCCACATGTCTAACACGTGGCCTAAAGCTTATCCATAGACTTACAAGGCTGTCGCTCCCCGCGTAAGCCTTGTTTAAGTCTTACGCGGCCCGCGACCAACTAATGAATTTTGATTTTCTTGATTTTTCATGAAATTTAGGGTTTTAGGGGTCCGGGTTTTCACTTACGGAGTGTTTTAGGACATTTTCGTGCAAGTCCTTACATCCTCCCCGCCTTATTTAAAATCTCGTCCTCGAGATTTATCGAAACAAGTAAGGGTATTTTCGCTTCATTTCCGATTCCAGTTCTCATGTATACTCCGACCCTCTTTTTGAATCCCACTTTACTTTGACTAGCACCAATCTTTTGTGCTTGAGGAATTTGATCTTTCTGTCTTCTATTTGGAGTGGTTTCTCAATGAATTTTAGCTTTTCATTCACCTCTATATCTTAAAGAGGTACTACCGGGGATTCGTCAGATAAGCCTTTCATAAGGTTAGATACATGAAACACGTTATGTACCCCGGCTAACTCTTCTGGTAGTTGTAATTTATAAGCAACTGGTCCAATTCGTTGGGTAACTGTGAATGGTCCTATGTACCTTGGACTTAGCTTTCCTTTCTTACCGAATCGAACTACTCCTTTCCAAGGAGAAACTTTCAAAAGTACCTTGTCTCCAACTTGGAATTCTAACGGCTTGCGTCGATTGTCTGCATAACTCTTCTGACGATCTCGAGCCGTTTTCCGTCTTTCCTTGATTTGAGGGATCTTTTCGGTGGTTTCTTGTACAATCTCGGGTCCTGATAATTGACTTTCTCCTATTTCTGCCCAACATACTGGAGTTCGACACTTTCATCCATACAATGCTACAAATGGGGCAGCATTGATGCTGGCATGGTAACTATTATTATAGGAGAATTCAATTAGTGGTAAATGGTCATCCCAGTTTCCACCGAAGTCTATTACACATGCCCTGAGCATGTCTTCAAGGGTTTGGATCGTCCTTTCGCTTTGTCCATCTGTTTGGGGATGATATGCAGTACTTAAATTTAATCGCGTTCCCATTGCTTCTTGGAAACTTGTCCAGAAATGCGAAGTGAAACGACTATCCCTATCTGACACAATGGAGAGTGGAACTCCATGTAAGGATATTACCTCATCTACGTACAACTTTGCTAGTCTTTCCATGCTAAAGGTCTCTTTAATTGGCAGGAAATGAGCTGATTTGGTTAATCGATCTATAATTACCCAAATTGCATCGTTACCTTTCCTGGTCTTGGGCAACTTAGTAACAAAGTCCGTTGTTATTAGTTCCCATTTCCGTACAGGCATTTCTAATTGTTGAAGTAAACCTGAAGGTTTCTGGTGTTCTGCCTTAACTTGTGAACAAGTTAGACACTTAGAAACATATCTAGCTATGTCTTTCTTCATTCCTATCCACCAGAAATTATTTCTTAAATCTTGGTACATCTTATTATTACCAGGGTGCATCGTATACCTAGATTTATGGGCTTCTTCTAGAATCTTATTTCTTAAATCTCCTTGCCTAGGTACCCAAATCCTTTTCTTATGAAATCTCCAAATTCCATCAGTCCCTTGCTCTAATTCCTTTATCCGTCCTTTCATTCCTTCAGCATCATCCTTGATTGTCGTTTGTTGAATGTTCTTCAGTTGTTCCATTAAATCCAATTGGAGATTTAATCTAAGAGCACGAACTCGTCTTTGCTTCTCATGATACTTACCACTTAGGGCATCTGCTACTACATTCTCCTTCCCTTCGTGATATTGAATATCACAGTCGTAGTCACTTAGAATTTCCATCCATCTTCTTTGCCTCTTGTTTAATTGTTTTTGACCAAATATGTACCTTAAACTTTTATGATCTGTATAGAAAGTAAAGTTACTTCAGTACAGATAATGTCTCCAAATTTTAAGGGCAAAAATTATGTCTCCTAATTCTAAGTCATGAGTCGTATAATTTTCCTCGTGCTTCTTTAATTGCCTTGATGCATACGCAATTACCTTTTTGCGTTGCATTAGCACACATCCTAATCCCAACTTAGAAGCATCGCAGAAGACTTCAAAATCTCCAGTTCCGTCTGGTAAGGCTAGAATTGGGGCATTTGTTAATCTTTGCTTTAAGATCCTAAAGGCCTCTTCTTGCTTAGGTCCCCATTCAAATTTAACAGTTTTACAGGTTAGCTTAGTTAATGGAATAGCTATCTTAGAGAAATCTCTTATGAAGCGCCTATAATATCCTGCTAATCCTAGAAAACTTCTAACTTCGGTAGCTGATTGCGGAACCTTCCAATTTATGATTGCTTCTATCTTTGAGGGATCTACGTGAATGCCTTCGTGATTCACCATGTGCCCTAGAAATTGCACCTCTTGTAACCAAAATTCACATTTCCAAAATTTAGCGTAGAGCTCCTCTTTCCTTAACAGGGTTAAGAGTGCATATAGGTGCTCACAATGATCGTCATGGCTTTTGGAATAAATAAGTATATCGTCGATGAAGACAATTACGAATTTATCAAAATACGGTTTACAAATCCTATTCATCATGTCCATAAATGCTGCGGGAGCATTTGTTAGTCCGAATGGCATGACTGTAAACTCGTAGTGACCATACCTAGTCCTGAAAGCAGTTTTGGGTATGTCTTCTTCCTGTACCTTCAGCTGATGGTATCCAGAGTGCAAATCTATCTTGGAGAAATATCTTGCTTCCTGAAGTTGATAAAAAAGATCATCAATCCTAGGTAATGGGTATCGATTCTTAATTGTAACCTTATTCAATTCCCTATAATCGATGCACATCCGCATCGAACCATCCTTCTTTTTCACGAACAACACTGGTGCTCCCCAAGGGGATGAACTAGGTTGTATGAATCCTTTGCCTAGTAATTCATCTAATTGCTTTTTCATTTCTAACATTTCGGTGGGTGCTAACCGATATGGTGCCTTAACTATTGGTGTACTTCCAGGAATTAGATGAATTCTAAACTCTACTTCCCTATCTGGTGGTAGTCCAGGTAGTTCTTCTGGGAATACATCCGGGTATTCTAATACTACTGGAATTTCCTTAAGTTCCTTACTTCTAGTGTTAATGATTACCGAAATCATATACACTATTCCTTGTTTTCGTTCATAACTAGCAACTTTCATTACTGAAATGAACTTCATTGGTTTACGCGGCTTATCTCCTGAAATCAAAATTACTTCTCCTGCGGGTGTATGAATTTCTATGGAATTCTTATCATAGAGGATTCGAGCATGGTTGGCTACTAACCAATCCATTCCTAATACGATATCGAATCCAGCTAAATTCATAGGTAGCAGGTTTGCGGAAAATTTATGGCCTGAAAGTTCTATTTTTTCCTTCTTGAAGAACCTTATCTATTTTAACAGAATTACCGTCTGCTGTTTCTACCGTATAAATCTGCCTAAGTTTGGTTAAAGGTTGCTTAAGACCTTGGCAGAATGAAGTATTTATAAAACTTTGGTTTGTACCAGAGCCAAATAATACTTTTGCATAAACGTCATGCATAAGAAACGTACCAGCTATCACATCCGGAATCAGATCTGCTTCCTGTGTTGTCAGCTGGAAAGCTCTTGCATTCTTTTTATTGGTTCCTTCAGTTCCTTTTGCCTTGTTGTCCGCTGGCTTGACTAGTTTAGGGCATTCTAGCCTAAAATGCCCAGTTTCTCCGTAATTGAAGCAAATCGTTGATTTCTTCCTGCACTCCTCCTCTCGGTGCCCTTATGCCTTGCAGAAATTACACTTCTCTTGACATTTACTAAAATGTTTCTTTCGGCAATTTCTGCAGAATGGAGGTGTGGAAGATTGCCCCGTTCCCTTTTTCTTGAAGTTGTTATTAGTATTACCCCCACTGAATCCTTGGGTAATTTTCTGGGCCAATTCCTTTTTCCTATTTTCTTCTCTCGTGCGCACCAGTCTGTTAGTCAAGGTGTTGGCCAGTTCAACAGCATCGTCAATTGTGCGGGGTCTCGCAGCTTTGACTATATTACGAATCTCGCCAATTAGTCTCCAAATATAGCGAGAAATAAGTACCGGTTCTGGCGAGGCCAGAGTTGGTACAATTCTAGCATACTCAAAAATTTTTGAAGTATACCCCCGACAGTCAACATCTACCATCCGGTGATTTAGGAACTTATTTGTCATTTGTTCCTTTTTGTAGGCGGGACAAAATTTCCTTTCCACCAATTCCTTAAATTCTTCCCAGCTCATGGCATAAGCCACGTCACTTTCCTTGGCTTGTAGTACCGTGTTCGACCATTCTAACGCTTCTTCCTTGAAAGGGTGGGATGCGTATATAACCTTATCTTCTTCGGCACATTTACTGATTTTAATTACCGCCTCGGTCTTTTCTAACCAACGCAGTGCGGCCGTCGCCCCTTCATTGCCTATAAATTCGACTGGCATACAGGCAATAAATTCTTTGTAAGTGCAACTAGGTGTTGCAACTTTCATTTTCTTAAGGAATGGAGATTGAACCACATTATTATTATTATTATTATTATTATTATTGCCGCCTCCATTTACACTGTTACTGAAATTATCATCACGAGTGCGTTTACTATGGTTGGCTTGGGAAGGTTTAGCAGGATTCTTAACGGCAACAACAATTGCCGGGATAGCATTGGCTATTCCCTGAGCAACGATATTTTCTATGTCTTGCCTATTAAGAAAATGGTCTTCATTATTTTGTTCAGATTAGTTAACTTTGTTTATCGGTTGATTTTCTGCGTTTTCCATCTGAATCATTAACAATATATATATTATTGTCAGAGAATGGATGGCAATTAAACATAATAAAGCAATCACATATAATCATGTCAACACATATAGCCAAATTCGTCGTCTTTGCGACATTTATATATTTTTTATACTGTGCGTCAATACAAACCATGTATTTAAAGATATTTTACAAAAGTTTTATTTTTTAGTTATTGTTATACAATATTATATTATTATTATTATATATAGATTATGAGGGTTTTTTTTTCTCTTCACATATTAATATTATACAAAAACTTTTTCAACTTCAGTTAATCGGCTTTTCAGAGACGACGCTCCCTCTCGTCGTACTTCCATGGGATGTTTTCCCCCACTTCCCGAATCCGATTTCCCGCATCCACCAGTTCCTCGCCGTAGAGGCGTAATTCGGCAACATTTTCCGAGCTCATCGGTGGGAAATGTGCAGGTTCAGGATCAAACTGGGGAAAGTAAACATTGGGGTTATTCATGAAATTCTGAAAATGCTAGTCGCTTGTCCACCATTCTTCCAGCTGGCCTGTAACAGGTTGTGGGTTGACAATAGGGTCTGAAATAGCAGGTTCCAAATAAATTGGAAGTTGTGATTGGGCAGGGAAATTGAAAAGGTTTTCGTCGGCAGGTCCGACGAGGTCACAATTGGCCAGTTTCCTATCAAGCTCTTCCCATGGTGGCATCTCCGGGGCTTGACCGGAACTTTCCCCTACTTCCTTTCCTTTTCCTTTGTCTTTCAGATCCTCTGTCTTTTTCACCTTCTAGGCAGCTGGCTTCTTCCTTCGTCCGCGTTTCCAGTCCAGGATTCTCCTCCTCGTTTTAGGCTTGGCTTTCTCCTGGGGCTGGGCCTGGAACACTAGAGGCTCTTCAGTATCTGCTTGATAGCCGGATAGGGTCCTGGTCATATCCATATAGGTGGTACGGATAGTAAAGTTTTGGAGTGCCTCTGACAGTTCATTCATGTTGTTAGCACACATACAAAAATTAAAATTAAAATTTTATTTATTGTAAATTAAATTTTCACAGAATCACAAAATGGCAATCTGAAAAATTAAGTATTTCTAAATACTTAATTAGCTTAAATCAGTGGCTCTGATACCACCTTTTTCTGTCACGGCCCCTGACCCGGTTTTACCCGGTCCAGAAGTCGCGGGACAGAAACCCGTGGTATTGGTGTTTAATTAGGCAGCGGAAATTTTAACAGGATCATTTAAACTGAAAACACCCATTTATTTTATTTCAAATTTCAGACCAAACCCCGTAATTTACAGTAAAGGAATTTCACTGAGGAATTCCCTAATTACAAAACATGTTTATTTATTTACTGAGCCACTTCAATCAAGCTGGTAGTGCTACAAACTTTTCCTTGTTCACAGTAAATTACCTGAAACATGTTTAAAAATATTTTATTAGCGGGGAAATACTGGCGAGTCATTCAATTTGCACAAAACGACACATTGTTATAAATTACAGTATTAAGGGCGATTACAATGTTTATATCAACCAATTACCTAACGGTATTTGTCACTCGACTTGTTTCTGTGACTATGGTCATATCACCCATTGGCTAACCCGTTGTCCAATGGTGACGATTATCAAGTAATGTATACAAAACCCCACATACCGGCTGTAATTGAAGACTACAAAGACTTAATCCCTGTAATTATAACTTTGAAAATAAATAGGGTTTTGGAAACAATTTGGTAAAAAGAGAATGACTCACATTGCAAGTTTAGTTGGACAGAGTTTTGCCTACTGATTAAGCTTGGTAACCTAGTTAAAATAACAATGCACACGAAACTAGGTTAGTAACTTAATACGACATTTACGATAAGCTCACGAAATCAAAACCCTCACGACGAATGACAAAGTATAGCCCGAATTCAGGCAGCACTTAAACATCAATTGGATCGGTTTCAATCGATTGGACATTGTATCAAAGTAGTGATCGAGTTATTACCCTGTAATCGTAGCAGCGTTTCGACACTTAAATATACGAATTTGAGCTATACAGAACGTCTTTTAGAGTAAATTTTCGAGCACAGACGAAAGGCCATGCAGCGTACTATTTATAGCTGATTTTTGAGTTTTACGCGGCCCGCGTAAGTCTGAAGGGGATCCTTCGCGACCCACGAGGGCCACCCTAGCTATGGCTAGGGCTGTCGTGTCATGGTGTAGGTCTGTCACATGTCTAACTCGTGGCCTAAAGCTTATCCATAGACTTACAAGGCTGTCGCGCCCCGCTTAAGCCTTGTTTATGTCTTACGCGGCCTGCGACCAACTAATGAATTTTGATTTTCTTGATTTTTCATGAAATTTAGGGTTTTAGGGGTCCGGGTTTTCACTTACGGGGTGTTTTAGGACATTTTCGTCCAAGTCCTTACATCCTCCCTGCCTTATTTAAAATCTCGTCCTCGAGATTTACCGAAACAAGTAAGGGTATTTTCGCTTCATTTCCGATTCCAGTTCTCATGTATACTCCGGCCCTCTTTTTGAATCCCACTTTACTTTGACTAGCACCAATCTTTTGTGCTTGAGGAATTTAATCTTTCTGTCTTCTATTTGGAGCGGTTTCTCAACGAATTTTAGCTTTTCATTCACCACTATATCTTGAAGAGGTACTACCGGGGATTCGTCAGATAAGCCTTTCATAAGGTTAGATACATGAAACACGTTATGTACCCCGGCTAACTCTTCTGGTAGTTGTAATTTATAAGCAACTGGTCCAATTCGTTGGGTAACCGTGAATGGTCCTATGTACCTTGGACTTAGCTTTCCTTTCTTACCGAATCGAAATACTCCTTTCCAAGGAGAAACTTTCAAAAGTACCTTGTCTCCAACTTGGAATTCTAACGGCTTGCGTCGATTGTCTGCATAACTCTTCTGACGATCTCGAGCCGTTTTCAGTCTTTCCTTGATTTGAGCGATCTTTTCGTGGTTTCCTGTACAATCTTGGGTCCGAATAATTGACTTTCTCCTATTTCTGCCCATCATACTGGAGTTCGACACTTTCGTCCATACAATGCTTCAAATGGGGCAGCATTGATACTGGCATGGTAACTATTATTATAGGAGAATTCAATTAGTGGTAAATGGTCATCCCAGTTTCCACCGAAGTCTATTACACATGCCCTGAGCATGTCTTCAAGGGTTTGGATCGTCCTTTCGCTTTGTCCATCTGTTTGGGGATGATATGCAATACTTAAATTTAATCGTGTTCCCATTGCTTCTTGGAAACTTGTCCAGAAATGCGAAGTGAAACGACTATCCCTATCTGACACAATGGAGAGTGGAACTTCATGTAAGGATACTACCTCATCTACGTACAACTTTGCTAGTCTTTCCATGCTAAAGGTCTCTTTCATTGGCAGGAAATGAGCTGATTTGGTTAATCGATCTATAATTACCCAAATTGCATCGTTACCTTTCCTGGTCTTGGGCAACTTAGTAACAAAGTCCATTGTTATTAGTTCCCATTTCCATACACGCATTTCTAATTGTTGAAGTAAACCTGAAGGTTTCTGGTGTTCTGCCTTAACTTGTGAACAAGTTAGACACTTAGAAACATATCTAGCTATGTCTTTCTTCATTCCTATCCACCAGAAATTATTTCTTAAATCTTGGTACATCTTATTATTACCAGGGTGCATCGTATACCTAGATTTATGGGCTTCTTCTAGAATCTTATTTCTTAAATCTCCTTGCCTGGGTACCCAAATCCTTTTCTTATGGAATCTCCAAATTCCATTAGTCCCTTGCTCTAATTCCTTTATCCGTCCTTTCATTCCTTCAGCATCATCCTTGATTGTTGTTTCTTGAATGTTCTTCAGTTGTTCCATTAAATCCAATTGGAGATTTAATCTAAGAGCACAAACTCGTCTTTGCTTCTCATGATACTTACCACTTAGGGCATCTGCTACTACATTCGCCTTCCCTTCATGATATTGAATATCACAGTCGTAGTCACTTAGAATTTCCATCCATCTTCTTTACCTCATGTTTAATTCTTTTTAACCAAATATGTACCTTAAACTTTTATGATCTGTATAGAAAGTAAACTTACTTCCGTACAGATAATGTCTCCAAATTTTAAGGGCAAAAATCATGCCTCCTAATTCTAAGTCATGAGTCGTATAATTTTCCTCGTGCTTCTTCAATTGCCTTGATGCATACGCAATTACCTTTTTGCGTTGCATTAGCACACATCCTAATCCCAACTTAGAAGCGTCGCAGAAGACTTCAAAATCTCCAGTTTCGTCTGGTAAGGCTAGAATTGGGGCATTTGTTAATCTTTACTTTAAGATCCGAAAGGCCTTTTCTTGCTTAGGTCCCCATTCAAATTTAACAGTTTTACAGGTTAGCTTAGTTAATGGAATAGCTATCTTAGAGAAATCTCTTATAAAGCGCCTATAATATCCTGCTAATCCTAGAAAACTTCTAACTTCGGTAGCTGATTGGGGAACCTTCCAATTTATGATTGCTTCTATCTTTGAGGGATCTACGTGAATGCCTTCGTGATTCACCATGTGCTCTAGAAATTGCACCTCTTGTAACCAAAATTCACATTTCAAAAATTTAGCGTAGAGCTCCTCTTTCCTTAACAGGGTTAAGAGTGCATGTAGGTACTCACAATGATCGTCATGGCTTTTGGAATAAATAAGTATATCGTCGATGAAGACAATTACGAATTTATCAAAATACGGTTTACAAATCCTATTCATCATGTCCATAAATGTTGCGGGAGCATTTGTTTGTCCGAATGGCATGACTGTAAACTCGTAGTGACCATACCTAGTCCTGAAAGCAGTTTTGGGTATGTCTTCTTCCTGTATCTTCAGCTGATGGTATCCGGAGTGCAAATCTGTCTTGGAGAAATATCTTGCTCCCTGAAGTTGATAAAAAAGATCATCAATCCTAGGTAATGGGTATCGATTCTTAATTGTAACCTTATTGTCACACCCCAACCGATGGCGGAATCATCGGGGCGCGACACTAGGCGAATCAGAATGCTCAAGAGAATACAATCACATGAGTTATCACAGATTTCTTATCCTCTCGAACAATACAAATCCGACAACCTAGATTTTAGTTGGGTTTCTAGACTTCCTAGCTTGATTTGAAATAACCTGCGATCTAACCTGCAACATACGTTAAAACATTTGTCAATACAAAAGTATTGGCGAGTATACAGGTTTGATATGTATAGCGTAATAGATTAAAACGTGTAGCGAATTTCCACATGCATAAACGTAACACATGACATATATACTCACAAAGCCGATACTACCAACTAAGTCCTCGATGCTCGAATATGCGATGGCAAACTAGACCCCGCCGGGCGCAATAGTACTATAGTAGTCGTGGTGGGACGTCGCGAGTATAAGCCCTAGCACATATGCAGCTAGCATCACGTATATTTATGCATAACAGTTATTCGCAAGTGATATTTCGATTGTTTGAATAATTCGTTTAATAAGTTTGATTTGCTAGGAACGTATGTTACACCCAAAAAGCGATTAAAAGGGGTTCAAGTATACCCACAGTGCGTATTTAGCGAGAATACAATTTGATTGGATCGGTTGCGAGTGCGTCTGCGTTGAATCATTGAGCGGTATTGTAAACGATGCACGAGTAAGCAGAAATAGCGTCAAAATGTTAGTTATCCGGTCGGATGGTGCTCATCCTGTCGGATGGGCCCATCCGTTCGGATG
Source organism: Helianthus tuberosus (assembly GCA_030545235.1). Classification (NCBI taxonomy): domain Eukaryota; kingdom Viridiplantae; phylum Streptophyta; class Magnoliopsida; order Asterales; family Asteraceae; genus Helianthus; species Helianthus tuberosus. The sequence continues at coordinate 75,131,957 of CM060449.1, read as the reverse complement.
ACATGTTGGTTTGGGTCGGATGGCTGTCATCCGGTTGGATGAAAGGCTATCCGATCGGATGACCTGTGCTCGTATCGGATGACATGCACTTGGTTCGGATGACAGTCATCCGGTCGGATGACATGCTATTCGATCGAATGACTGCTATCCGATCGGATGGCATGTGGTCCGTTCGGATGACATGTTATCTGGTCGGATAACACGTCTGTTTTTGCGTTTCGATTAACGGTTTTCGAGTGTTTTCGGAAGAAATGCGTGTGGTTTCACTGGGACAGTGCAATTTCGTATTAACAATTGAAATTTCATCAGTTCCGACCCGTTCTAACGGCCGGGAATCACCCCGTTCCATCAGATCTGGTCGTTCTTGACGGTTTCTCATGTTTAACTCGAAATCGCACCGTTCCTTGGTTAATTACATGGATTTAGGTGAGATTTGTTATCAAAACATGTGGAAACCACCCAGATCTGAGTCGTTTATGGTGGGATGAGGTCACAACTTGGAGTTCATATGAACTCTTGGTGACATCACCTTAAAACAACTCAAATCAGTAGATTTCACGGTTAGAAATTGAGTTTCGAAAGACAGAATGATGTAGAATTGTGTATAGGTCATAGAAGTACAAGGTTTTAGGTTGAAATCTTACCGAAATCGCAAGGAATCGAGAGAAAAGGGTCCTGAAGCGTGCGTGGTCGAATGGGAGCTGTCACATCACTTGAACAGTGATGTGACATGTTATTTATAGGCAAAAGAGGTGCTGGAAGGTTACTGGGTCGGATGGCCCATCCGTTCAGATGGCTATCCGTTCGGATGGCCCATCCGGTGCGATGGATTTCTCCGTTTTAGAGCGTTGCGATAGTTTTTGAAGTACGCGCTTTCTATAGTTAATTTAAATTATTATTATATGTATATGTATATTACTCGGGGTCGTATTTACGTATCGATATTTCAAAGTTTTGATATAACAATCGGTTTTCGTTTCGAGTGTACGATTATTAGCGATGTTTCACGTCCATCGAGGAGGGTAGTATAGGTCCTTTCTCGATGTCATCATGAACGTTATTGTGTGTTGTGCCACAATGACTGATGGGGTACCACTTACTCGTATTGTCATCATCGTCACGATGACTGGAGCTATAGCACTCACCTGAGAGTCCTTGTTAGCGTTAATTGTCTGCGTTTCGACACAGCACGGCCACCGAGGAGGGTAGAATAGGTCCTCACTCAATGTCATCGTGAGTGTTAGTGTTTGTGATGCGATGTAGTTATAATATATTGCGAAAATATACGATTATCCTTCGAATGGCGATGTATACGATATAGTTACATTATGATCCGAATCTCTGGTGCTAGGCGTAACGAGTATATCGGGTAGTAACAACGCACGAAAGTGCGGGTTGTTACAGTCTCCCCTGCTTTAGGAAATTTCATCCCAAAATTAATCCAACAGGTAGACTTTTGAGAGTTGCTCTTGTATAAGTAGCGATACAGCGAGCGATTTGCCCGAGAGGTGACCGATACAGCGAGCGATTTGACCGAGAGTTGACAAGCGAGGGTGTTTCGAATAAGAGAGATCGATTGCGATAGCGAGGATGCGATGTAAAGACAAAGGTAACATCCCACGAGTTGGCGTTCCAAAGTACCTCGCGTCGCGGAGAATTTGTTAGTTCGATGCGATTGAAATTTTTAAAGAACTTGAAAGGTTCCTCATGACGTAGAATTAACTGAGTTGATCGTTAACCAATGATACAAGAAGCGTTCGTTTTTAGATATTCAAAAGGAATTTTGAATGGAACTCTTGAAAAATTTCCTTTTAACGTGAGGTCAACTGAGTCGATGTCAACCAACGTTGCCAGGAAGTTTATGTTTTTAAACATTTTTAAGGAGTTCGAAGATGAAAACTGGGGTTACGAAAACTCTCTTACGACATGGGTTCAAGCTGAACTCGATGTCGAACCAATGTCTTAAGAAGGATTTCGTTTCGATGTTGTAAAAGCTTTAAGGAAAAACTGGACTTATGAGACTTCCCTTGGGCATGGGGTTAAGCTGATTCGATGTTACCTCCACATTGTGAGGAAATTTCACTTGTCCAATGGTTTTAATAAAATTTTATAAAAAAAAAATCAGTTTTAACCGTTTGAAAAAGACAATTTAGCATCGAGCCCTACTTGGCACCTTCCCACGGAAGTTCGTTAATATAACTAAAACATTTATGTATAGGAAGTACCAGCGGCGTATCCACCATGTTTCTCCCATATTACTTCTGTTTCGTTTAGGCGGTGTCATGTGCGCCGATATGACACGGATAGGATTGCGCTTACTCGGCCCAATCGATAGAAAGTCGGACCGAGCATGAGATAAAATCGAATAGGTTAATCCCGTGAATTGAATTGTGAACGTAGCTACACAGCGTGAGCGAGTAGCTTGATGACACAAAATATTTATGTGTAGTGTCTTGGTATGCGTTGAGCGATAAGCGATAAGCGAATAGCGCGTTTTTTATTAGATTCCACTTTGAACCCACATGGCACGTTTCCACGAGAGTTTGCTAACATGGTGAAACACCACGTTTAACCAGGTTAGTTTTGCCTCGTGAAGCAGTGTCATGTGTACTAATACCACACAGACTGCAATGAACACCAAGTGAGCGATAAGCGGTACACGGTACGCGATTAAGCGGTAGACTATGCACGATAAACGATAAGCGATTAGGTGATTAGGCGAATAACACAAATACAACACTAGTAACGACGACAATGATAATCGAATTACGATAAGCGGCAGTTGTTGCGTTGCAAGCGATGGAGGTATGCGCGATTTTTGCGGTTCGATTTGATTGATTAACTCCACAGAGTTTACTAACATCAGACCTCACATGGCCTTTTTCCACGAAAGCCCGCTGATATGACTAAAACACCTTGCTTTACCCATATGAGCTTCATCTCGTGAAGCGAGGTCATGCGTGCTAACTTAACACAAATATCACAGATAACGGTATAGCGATAGATTGATACACAGCAAACGACATAGATTCACATAATGAGCGATAGAGATTGCGAGATACACATGGTAAGCGATTGCGATTAGCCGAGTTTTGTTTCGAATAAGCTTAACGTTATGTTGCGACGCATCACGGTTATCGAGGAGGGTAGAATAGGTCCTCACTCAACAATATCGTGAGCGTTTATGTATTTGATGAGATTCGTTGCAACAGACTTACGACCAGTCTTGCGTCGATGCAATTGCCCTGCGAGGTAGACTCCCATAGTCCATCGATGAGGCGATCGCACTGCGTTTGCAGACTTACGACAAGTCTCGTGATGATGCGGGTTGTTACGCCTTGCGATCAAGTGTAGTGTGTTGAAAATAATCACAATAGTATAATAGGTCTAATAACGTTCAACTCCACGTGGCACTTTCTTCACGGAACTTCGGTAGTATGATAAAGCACACCTTGCTTGACCCCTACTACTTAGATCCTGTGGTTTGGTGGCATACTTCGTCGTAACGCTTATGGCACCTTAGAATTTACTACGATCTCCGTGCACTGACCCAAATAATCCCGTGTGCACCCGTTATTAATCGTTCCTTGCACGTTTATCGTACCTCATTCTAAGAGTGTAGTGAGGGTAAAACACATTATTTCGTGATATAGAAGATAGTATGTGTGTGAATCTAGTCTAAGTGTGATGACTAGAGTGTGAGAGAGAAAACGAAAACGAGAGTTAATGTTACGCATAGTGGCAACATCGAGTAATAGAGTATGTTCAAAACTTAGAATTTAACGTCGAAAATCGTATCATTACAACTTTATCCTACGCTTGCTAGATGTTTGATGCTGAAGACTTTTGCTGGAGCTGTTGTTGTTGTACTCAGGTTCGCGGTTCGATGCGGCAGTTGCGGGTGAAGTGACCGTAACGGTTGCAGTTACTGCAATAGCGACAGTCAGCCTCAACTGGATGATGATAGGTACATGAGTAACACTGGGGATGAGCTCTAGTGTAAGCTCGTTTTGGAAATGCCGGAACTGCTTGGAGAGGCTTCGGTTGCAGCAGTTCGGTGGTTGATGAGTTCGGGCTTGAAATCTTTCGTTTGCGGCTGGGTTTGTCGGTGTCTTGCGAAGAGGTGTCGTCGTTGGAGGATTCGTCTGAGGACTCACTTGCAGAATCTTTGGCCGAGTTGTCGGAAGATCCATCGGCATATTTGTCAGAAGAATCAGCAGCAGATTCGTCAGAAGAATTGTTAGCAGATTCGTCAGAAGAATCGTTAGCAGATTCGTCAGAAGAATCGTCAGCAGATTCGTCAGGAGAATCGTCAACAGGATCGCCTGAAGAATTAATGGCGATTTCTTGATAAGCTTGCTTGACAGGTTTCTTTGAGAAGAATCCTTCCATGAGTCGTTTGTTGTTGATTTCTGCGGCTAAGCGGTAGGTTTCTTCGATGGTAGCAGGACTTGCAGCTTCGACAAAATCACCCACACACTCAGGCAAGCCGCGAATGTACTTCGAAATGGCTTTTTCTGAAGTGTTGACTTGACTCGGGCAGATTATGCTAAGCTGTTTGAACCTTGCGGTGTAGCCAGCGTTGTCACTTTTGACTTGCTTGATTTTCCAGAATTCTTCTTCCAGCTTCTGAATTTCGTGAGGAGGGCAGTACTCTTTCTTCATGAGTTCTTTCAGCTCATCCCAAAAGAGAGCGTAAGCTGCGGAGATCCCACGTTTGTTACGTTCGGCGGTCCACCAGTCGAGTGCTCGTGATTGAAATACTCCGGTAGCGCAAGTAGTACGGAAACTATCGGGACACCCGCTTTGACGAAGGGTAACTCCGATAGAATCGAACCATTGAAGTAGTTGAGTCACACCTCTTTCACCCGTGAATTCCATTGGGTCACAGGCTTTGAAGTGTTTGTAAAGAAAGGCAGTTTGCGACGCTTCCGTCTTGGAGTCTTCCGATGTAACATCCCGAAAATATAAAACTTTATATTAGAATTATAAAGAATGAAATAAATGAGAATAAACTAACTAGGAAAATGAATAACCTAGTTAGTTGGTTGTCTTGTTTTAAAGCATGAATGAAGTTAAATTGCCAAAGATATAAGCTAAATAAAAGTGGAGGGGCCTATGTTGTTAAAATTGAAACTTAATTTCATAAACAAAATAAAAAAAAACCAAACACACCCAAAAGGGGTGTCTGGTCGATCAAGAAGCAGGGGGCGAACAAGAGCTCCCCTCCAAACCCTAGTTTCACTAAAAATTGATCAATTGGAGGTTCAATCCAGTCCCAAATCAAGTTCTAAACACAAATTAGTGATCACCTCACTGAAGGGATCAAAAGGTATGCAAAATTCTAGTATTTTGATTCATCTCAAGTTCTAGGTTAATTGTGAAAAACTGAAATTTAGCTTGATTATGCCTTGCATGGATGAAATTAGAAGTAATATGGCATCTAGGGATAAACCCTAGATGATTTCTGGTTAAAATCTAGCATTATACTTGTGGGGTTTATAATCACCATTGTAGGTGATTAGTAAGTTTGTAGAAACTAAATAAACACTAGAATTATGGTTCTTATTCTAGTGAAATCTGAATTCATGTGGTGAATCTGAAATTATTGATGTTAAAATTTAGTATGGATTTGTTAATTGAAGTGAATGTAGATGAAAATAACATGTCAAGAACCTAGTAATGGTTATGTAAAAATCTGACCCGCTAGGTGTTTGTTAAAACACCTGAGTGAGGAGTAAAACATTAAAGATCGGACAAAAACGCAGATTTGAATATTATAATGAATTACCTGATTTTTGGTTATAAAAGAGTTCTAAATTTGGTTGTGAATGGAACTCTATAGGTAAAGAATCCGGGTCGTCAAGTGGACAAGCCGGAGGTGATACACGCTAGAAAAGTGTGCTTAAAAGGTACGTAACTTTCGGTTTCGTTACAATATGCATAAACAATAGTCTTAGAAATGTTGATGAGATTGTAGTGTCAAATGTGAGTTTGGTATGTCATAGAAGTGACGAAGTTCACTCGACAAACCAAGCGGGTCAAAAGGTTAGTTAGATATGTTGGTTGACAATATGGTTAATTAGTCATTTTGGAATGTAAATAAAGTGATGTAGCTCACTAGATAAAGAAACGGGTTAGAATATTTGTGGTAAGAAGTTTGGTATGTTGATGAAATGGTGATTTCCATTAGACAACCAAACGGGTTAAATAACGGTCGAAATGTTAGTGCTTGAAGTGACTTAAACGTCACTAATTAAATTGGAATTATAAGAGCGTAAATCATGGAATGGATGTGATATGCATAAGGTTGACAAGCCCGGGAATGGGTAATTATGGTTAGAAACCAATGTTGATAAATTATACAAGTATGCAACTTGATTCGTTACATTGAGTAATTTGATAACTAGAGCATATTTAGTTGCGTTGTAGAATAAGGTAGCGTTGATTGAATGACAATGTTCGTTAATTAAAATAATAGGTTAAGAATTGGTTAGAAGTCGTTTGGTAGTCATCATAATGGAGGATTCCGTAGATGAGCCAAACGGGTCGAATAATGGTGAAATGGTATTGTTATAGATATTAATAGTTAGCATAGGCGGTTATAATCTTACGAGCATGAAACCATGAGATTGGTAATAAAATGCCGGTGATAATAAGCCCCGAAAGTTGGGTAAAAAGTGCCTATGTTTACTATTAAAAAGGATAGTAAAATGAGTGTAACTTGAATGGGTCGAATAATGCAAAAAAATGACTTTTAGTCGTTCAGCCCGTAAATCAAATTTTCGGTAGGATAATTGTAATAGGAAAAAGAATCACCTAAAACGGACAACCGAGCAAAAAGTTATGAACGTTCAAAGTTGAGTTTTGGGAATTTCCGGAGCTGGGAGATATGCAGGACCAACTCCTGGACTTGCTGGAAAACGTACTCCCCCGCGCCACGCGGGGGAGACACAGTGAACTGGCGCGACACGCGGGGGCTCCCGCGCCACGCGACAAAGCGAACGGATCCTGCCGCGACACGCGACAGGATCAGTTTTGAAATTTTATTTTATTTTTCACAATTCGATGTCGGAACTTGTTTATATGTACTATATTAATGTCAAAACTAACTTTTAAGTGGTTTTGACTCTAGGTAATGATGGGGCCTTTCCAGATGGCGATCAAGCATGTTTTGAAGAACTGAACACACACACTTTTGAAGCTTCCGCAATTATCTAGTTTTGTTTTGTAAAAAGTGAAATATGTAAACATTTTAAACTATGTTTTAGAATGTTGTAAACATGTTTAAATACTCAAGATGTAAAAGTTTTTGATAAGTGGCATTTTCTCATAAAATGCTTACTTTAATTATATATATTAACGTTAAAATAGTATGGGTGTTACAAGTTGGTAATCAGAGCTCAAGGTTGTTAACAAAGTGTGCTCGGTTCAAGCTTGATCGATCGTCCGGTAAGAATTAATTGCTTTAGTAGACTTACTAGAATACTAGAAAAAGGAAATTTGAATTGATATGCACGGGAGGTGCATGTTTACACACTCAAACCCGGAAAAGTGCACTAAGCATAAACGGTTTAAGCAAGTGGTGAACTTGGTTAGATCAAAATGAATGACGCATATGTCATAGATGAAATGTTTAACAATTAGTGTAAACATTTCAGTTTCAAGATGACGGAAAGATGGGAGGAGTGTATAAATACAAGATATATACTTGACCAAACCGAAAAAGAATAACACATTATTTATGATTGAGTGAGAGTGATATAAATTTCCGTATAATAAGATGGAAATGAATTAAATAATTATTGATAAATCGTGATGGATGTTTCAGTTAAAGAAATGTCTGGAGTAACCGGAGATGAATCGACATCTCAATTGACTGAACAAATGAAAGCTAAGATTTCCGAGGAGGTCGGAAAAGCTCTAGAAAATAGTCTATCACGGTATATTGATAGATTACAAACCACAATCGTGCCGGTGGTGAACGATATGATGGCTGAATTGAAAGACAGCATACTGCAAGAAATAGAAGAAAGGAGGGTGTTGGATACGAATCCAAGATCCGTAAAGAAATCCAAGTCTAATAAAGCTCCCAAGAAAGGAGTTACAAAAAGTGTGTTACATAAGTGTAGATTTTGTGGAAAAATTCACAAGGGCACATGTGGCAAACCAAGACATAAAAAGTCTAAATGTCCAGAGAGGCTTGGAACCAAGGACACAACCGACACAAGGTCTGATGCCAAGAAATCAAGGACAAAGTTGTTTTATATAACAGCCACGGAGGCTAAAGCTGAACCTGATGTCGTTTCAGGTATACTCTTTTAAATTAAATTTTAGCATGAATTTTTAATTATTACGAGGGCAAATAAATCATTTGTTTTATATCGATTTATTTAACATCCTACATTAGTGTTAACGAAATTACAAAGGTTTTGAAAAAAATAGAAATAGGTAATAATAAAAGTTCTATTGTTTATAAGAGGTGCCGAAACTATACGTTGAGCATCGAGGTAAAAGTTATCATGATAAATATTGCCATGGGAGGGGGTGCGCGTACACTCGAACCCGAGAACGTAATGAAAGATAAGCGTCATAATAGGGAGAAGTGTAATAACACCCGAACCCTGGGAGTTTACAATAGTAATAGATGACAAGGATGTTGTTATAGACTAAGCCAAACTAAATGAAACATATAGAAACATCGTTTATGTCAACAAACGATGTGGATAAATTCCATACAACGATATGAAACAATAACATGAAATGAATTGATTTTGTTATTGTAACAATGGGTTAAAGTAAAAAAATCAAGAGATTAAGATTTGGATAGGAATATCCTCAAAAAAGAAACTAAATGGACAATATGTATTATCCGTTGCTGATTGAATGACAATGTTCGTTAATTAAAATAAGAGGTTAAGAATTGGTTAGAAGTCGTTTGGTAGTCATCATAATGGAGGATTCCGTAGATGAGCCAAATGGGTCGAATAATGGTGAAATGGTATTGTTATAGATATTAATAGTTAGCATAGGCGGTTACAATCTTACGAGCATGAAACCATGAGATTGGTAATAAAATGCCGGTGATAATAAGCCCCGGAAGTTGGGTGAAAAGTGCCTATGTTTACTATTAAAAAGGATAGTAAAATGAGTGTAACTTGAATGGGTCGAATAATGCAAAAAAATGACTTTTAGTCGTTCTGCCCGTAAATCAAATTTTCAGTAGGATAATTGTAATAGGCACGTGGGAAATGAATTTACAGACGTACAGGAAAAAGAATCACCTAAAACGGACAACCGAGCAAAAAGTTATGAACGTTCAAAGTTGAGTTTTGGGAATTTCCGGAGCTGGGAGATATGCAGGACCAGCTCCTGGACTTGCTGGAAAATGTACTCCCCCGCGCCACGTGGGGGAGACACAGTGAACTGGCGTGACACGCGGGGGCTCCCGCGCCACGCGACAAAGCGAACGGATCCTGCCGCGACACGCGACAGGATCAGTTTTGAAATTTTATTTTATTTTTCACAATTCGATGTCGGAACTTGTTTATATGTACTATATTAATGTCAAAACTAACTTTTAAGTGGTTTTGACTCTAGGTAATGATGGGGTCTTTCCGGATGGCGATCAAGCATGTTTTGAAGAACTGAACACACACACTTTTGAAGCTTCCGCAATTATCTAGTTTTGTTTTGTAAAAAGTGAAATATGTAAACATTTTAAACTATGTTTTAGAATGTTGTAAACATGTTTAAATACTCAAGGTGTAAAAGTTTTTGATAAGTGGCATTTTCTCATAAAATGCTTACTTTAATTATATATATTAACGTTAAAATAGTATGGGTGTTACATCCGAGGCTCGAGAGTTGCTGAGAGAGTGCACTCGAGCGGCAATTTGAGGAATGAGCTTGACCACTTCCTTGGTCACAAGTGATGCAATCCTCTTATCGGCGCTTCGTTTGGCTCTTCTCCAAGCTATCCATCTCGAGGTAGAGTCGTTGGAAGGCATCTAGACAGGAAGAGACTTGGAATGAGATTCGATCATAATGATTTTTAAGTTTTGCGACGCGATTGAGCGCGTTCAAAGCTTGATGCGATAGTATAATAGTAATGCGAATCACATAGGAGCCATATAGGAGACACGAAGTTCCTAAGTTCTCACACATTGACTTGTTGTTTATACGTATATATATGTATTTATATATTTGTAATTTGTAATCATACACATACAGGTCGATTTAGAATAAGTGAGGACGCGTTGAGGTGAGAAAGCGAGAGCGAAGGCGATAGATTATGCATTAGTTTTGTTGCGAACATTTGGGTTTCGTTTTAGATTGCGATAGCCGTGCGATTTGTGTGTTTATAAAGCAGGGAGTGAAAATCGTTAAATCAAGAAATCGAATAAGCGTAAAGTTTCAAAACGTAAATAAGTTATAACCATTTGTAAAATCGGCGGTTCGTATGATAAAGTGCCTTGGGTGTTTAGGCGTCGACTACCCATGGTAACCCAACTATATTTAACAAGTTCGTGCGCGCGCGTTGACCTAGAAGACTTTATGCTTCCACTGGGATGCAGCTCATGGCATTCGTCTTCCTAGTCATCGCGTGGCTCGAGTTATCGTGATAGTCGAGCCCTTGGTGAGAGCTTTTTGAAACCAATTTATAGGGAGTGGAACGGCTTATTAAGGTACGGGTTTCACCCCTGACTTAACAACCTTGTTCCTAATCGTGGTTATGCTCTTCGAATAAATTCGTGAGCTCCACTAGATTTCGAAATGGAGATTTCGTCGAGGTGTGGATGTCACTCCTATCTCGATGAAAGGTTCTCGTGCTAGAAAAATGCGCTGAGTGAGCGATCTCATCGAGAGTTCTTGGTTTTCACACCTGGTCTCGACAGGATCACTAGTTTACGTTATGCGAGTATTTTTGAAAACACGTGTATTGTGTCAGCCTTAGGAAAGGCTAAGTAGTATTCCGGCCTTAGGAAAGGCTCCTTCGTGTGAAGCTGTAGTACGCGGTGTTCACACAAAGTTGTAGCTTTTAGCAATTTCGATCGAGAGTATCTAGTAGGCCCGATACAACCCTACTGGGTTCGTACGAGTCGGCCTGTTGGTACTTAGACTATAGACTTGGTCAATTTCTAAGACGTCGACCCGGACTAGGTCGAGTCTGGCCTAATTCCCTATAGTTATGGCTCTGATACCAATCTGTCACACCCCAACCGATGGCGGAATCATCGGGGCGCGGCACTAGGCGAATCAGATTGCTCAAGAGAATCCATAACAACTATATTGCGATAATATTTAATTCATTCGTTATCCCATACTAACAAATAATACAATCACATGAGTTATCACAGATTTCTTGTCCTCTCGAACAATACAAATCCGACAACCTAGATTTTAGTTGGGTTTCTAGACTTCCTAGCTTGATTTGAAATAGCCTGTGATCTAACCTGCAACATACGTTAAAACATTTTTCAATAGAAAAGTATTGGCGAGTATACAGGTTTGATATGTATAGCGTAATAGATTAAAACGTGTAGCGAATTTCCACATGAATAAACATAACACACGACATATATACTCACAAAGCCGATACTACCAACTAAGTCCTCGATGCTCGAATATGCGATGGCAAACTAGACCCCGTCGGGCGCAATAGTACTATACTAGTCGTGGTGGGACGTCGCGAGTATAAGCCCTAGCACATATGCAGCTAGCATCACGTATATTTATGCATAACAGCTATCCGCAAGTGATATTTCGATTGTTTGAATAATTCGTTTAATAAGTTTGATTTGCTAGGAACGTATGTTACACCCAAAAAGCGATTAAAAGGGGTTCAAGTATACTCACAGTGCGTATTTATCGAGAATACAACTTGATTGGATCGGTTGCGAGTGCGTCTGCGTTGAATCATTGAGCGGTATTGTAAACGATGCACGAGTAAGCAAAAATAGCGTCAAAATGTTAGTTATCCGGTCGGATGGTGCTCATCCGGTCGGATGGGCCCATCCGTTCGGATGACATGTTGGTTTGGGTCGGATGGCTGTCATCCGGTCGGATGACAGGCTATCCGATCGGATGACCTGTGCTCGCATCGGATGACATGCACTTGGTTCGGATGACAGTCATCCGGTCGGATGACATGTTATCCGATCGGATGACTGCTATCCGATTGGATGGCATGTGGTCCGTTCGGATGACATGTTATCTGGTCGGATATCACGTCTGTTTTTGCGTTCCGATTAACGGTTTTCGAGTGTTTTCGGAAGAAATGCGTGTGGTTTCACTGGGACAGTGCAATTTCGTATTAACAATTGAAATTTCATAAGTTCCGACCCATTCTAACGGCCGGGAATCACCCCGTTCCATCAGATCTGGCCGTTCTTGACGGTTTCTCGTGTTTAACTCGAAATCGCACCGTTCCTTGGTTAATTACATGGATTTTGGTGAGATTTGTTATCAAAACATGTGGAAACCACCCAGATCTGAGTCGTTTATGGTAGGATGAGGTCACAACTTGGAGTTCATATGAACTCTTGGTGACATCACCTTAAAACAACTCAAATCAGTAGATTTCACGGTTAGAAATTGAGTTTCGAAAGACAGAATGATGTAGAATTGTGTATAGGTCATAGAAGTACAAGGTTTTAGGTTGAAATCTTACCGAAATCACGAGGAATCGAGAGAAAAGGGTCCTGAAGCGTGCTTGGTCGAATTGGAGCTGTCACATCACTTGAACAGTGATGTGACATGCTATTTATATGCAAAAGAGGTGCTGGAAGGTTACTGGGTCGGATGGCCCATCCATTCGGATGGCCCATCCGTTTGGATGAGGCTGTCCATCCGGATGGCCACTCCGGCGCGATGGATTTCTCCATTTTTTAGCGTTGCGATAGTTTTTAAAGGACGAGCTTTCTATAGTTAATTTATATTATTATTATTATATGTATATGTATATCACTCGGGGTCGTATTTACATATCCATATTTCAAAGTTTTGATACAACAATCGGTTTTCGTTTCGAGTGTGCGATTATTAGCGACGTTTCACGGCCATCGAGGAGGGTAGTATAGGTCCTTTCTCGATGTCATCATGAATGTTATTGCGTGTTGTGCCACAATGACTGACGGGGTACCACTCACTCATATTGTCATCATCGTCACGATGACTGGAGCTATAGCACTCACCCGAGAGTCCTTGTTAGCGTTAATTTTCTGCGTTTCGACACAGCACGGCCACCGAGGAGGGTAGAATAGGTCCTCACTCAATGTCATCGTGAGTGTTAGTGTTTATGATGCGATGTAGTTATAATATATTGCGAAAATATACTATTATCCTTCGAATGGCGATGTATACGATATAGTTACATTATGATCCGAATCTCTGGTGCTAGGCATAACGAGTATATCGGGTAGTAACAACGCACGAAAGTGCGGGTTGTTACACTTATTCAATTCCCAATAATCGATGCACATCCGCATCGAACCATCCTTCTTTTTCACGAACAACACTGGTGCTCCCCAAGGGGATGAACTAGGTTGTATGAATCCTTTGCCTAGTAATTCATCTAATTGCTTTTTCAGTTCTAACATTTCGGTGGATGCTAACCGATAGGGTGCCTTAACTATTGGTGTAGTTCCAGGAATTAGATGATTTCTAAACTCTACTTCTCTCTCTGGTGGTAGTCCAGGTAGTTCTTCTGGGAATACATCCGGGTATTTTGATACTACTGGAATTTCCTTAAGTTCCTTACTTCTAGTGTTAATGATTACCGAAATCATATACACTATTCCTTGTTTTCGTTCATAACTAGCAACTTTCATTACTAAAATGAACTTCATTGGTTTACGCGGCTTATCTCCTGAAATCAAAATTACTTCTCCTGCGGGTGTATGAATTTCTATGGAATTCTTATCACAGAGGATTCGAGCATGGTTGGCTACTAACCAATCCATTCCTAATACGATATCGAATCCAGCTAAATTCATAGGTAGCAGGTTTGCAGAAAATTTATGGCCTGAAAGTTCTATTTTTCCTTCTTGAAGAACCTTATCTATTTTAACAGAATTACCATCCGCTGTTTCTACCGTATAAATCTGCCTAAGTTTGGTTAAAGGTTGCTTAAGAGCTTAGCAGAATGAAGTATTTATAAAACTTTGGTTTTTACCAGAGTCAAATAATACTTTTGCATAAACGTCATGCACAAGAAACGTACCAGCTATCACATCCGGAATCAGATCTGCTTCCTGTGTATTCAGCTGGAAAGCTCTTGCATTCTTTTTATTGGTTCCTTCAGTTGCTTTTGCCTTGTTGTCCGCTGGCTTGACTAGTTTAGGGCATTCTAGCCTAAAATGCCCAGTTTCTCCGTAATTGAAGCAAATCGTTGATTTCTTCCTGCACTCCTCCTCTCGGTGCCCTTGTGCCTTGCAGAAATTACACTTCTCTTGACATTTACTAAAATGTTTCTTTTGGCAATTTCTGCAGAATGGAGGTGTGGAAGATTGCCCCGTTCCCTTTTTCTTAAAGTTGTTATTAGTATTACCCCCACTGAATCCTTGGGTAATTTTTTGGGCCAATTCCTTTTTCCTATTTTCTTCTCTCGTGCGCACCAGTCTGTCAGTCAAGGTGTTGGCCAGTTCAACAGCATCGTCAATTGTGCGGGGTCTCGCAGCTTTGACTATATCACGAATCTCGCCAATTAGTCCCCAAATATAGCGAGAAATAAGTACCGGTTCTGGCGAGGCCAGAGTTGGTACAATTCTAGCATACTCGAAAAATTTCGAAGTATACCCCCGATAGTCAACATCTACCGTCCGGTGATTTAGGAACTTATTTGTCATTTGTTCCTTTTTGTAGGCGGGACAAAATTTCCTTTCCTCCAATTCCTTAAATTCTTCCCAGCTCATGGCATAAGCCACGTCACTTTCCTTGGCTTGTAGTACCGTGTTCCACCATTCTAACGCTTCTTCCTTGAAAAGGTGGGATGCGTATATAACCTTATCTTCTTCGGCACATTTACTGATTTTAATTACTGCCTCGGTCTTTTCTAACCAACGCAGTGCGGCCGTCGCCCCTTCATTGCCTGCAAATTCGACTGGCATACAGGCAATAAATTCTTTGTAAGTGCAACTAGGTGTTGCAACTTTCATTTTCTTAAGGAATGAGGCTTGAACCACATTATTATTATTATTATTGCCGCCTCCATTTACACTGTTACTGAAATTATCATCACGAGTGCGTTTACTATGGTTGGCTTGGGAAGGTTCAGCAAGATTCTTAACGGCAACAACAATTGCCGGGATAGCGTTGGCTATTCCCTGAGCAATGATATTTTCTATGTCTTGCCTATTAAGAAAATGGTCTTCATTATTTTGTTCAGATTGGTTAACTTTGTTTGTCGGTTGATTTTCTCCGTTTTCCATCTGAATCATTAACAATATATATATATATTATTATCACAGAATGGATGGCAATTAAACATAATAAAGCAATCACATATAATCATGTCAACACATATAGCCAAAACCGTCGTCCTTGCGACATTTATATATTTTGTTATACTATGCGTCAATACAAACCATGTATTTACAGATATTTTACAAAAGTTTTATTTTTTTAGTTATTGTTATACAATATATTATTATTATTATTATTATTATTATTATTATTAGATTATGAGGGTTTTTTTCTCCTCACGTATTAATATTATACAAAAACTTTTTCAACTTCAGTTAATCGGCTTTTCAGAAACGACGCTCCCTCTCGTCGTACTTCCATGTGATGTTTTCCCCCACTTCCCGAATCCGATTTCCCGCATCCACCAGTTCCTCGCCGTAGAAGCGTAATTCGGCAACATTTTCCGAGCTCATCGGTGGGAAAGGTGCAGGTTCAGGATCAAACTGGGGAAAGTAAACATTGGGGTTATTCATGAAATTCTGAAAATGCCAGTCGCTTGTCCACCATTCTTCCAGCTGGCCTGTAACAGGTTGTGGGTTGACAATAGGGTCTGGAATAGCAGGTTCCAAATTAATTGGAAGTTGTGATTGGGCAGGGAAATTGAAAAGGTTTTCGTTGGCAGGTCCGATGAGGTCACAATTGGCCAGTTTCCTATCAAGCTCTTCCCATGGTGGCATCTCCTGGGCTTGACCGGAACTTTCCCCTACTTCCTTTCCTTTTCCTTTGTCTTTCAGATCCTCTGTCTTTTTTCACCTTCTAGGCAGCTGGCTTCTTCCTTCGTCCGCGTTTCCAGTCCAGGATTCTCCTTCTCTTTTTAGGCTTGGGTTTCTCCTGGGGCTGGGCCTGGAACACTAGAGGCTCTTCAGTATCTGCTTGATAGCCGGATAGGATCCCGGTGGTATCCATATAGGTGGTATGGATAGTAAAGTTTCGGAGTGCCTTCGACAGTTCATTCATGTTGTTAGCACACATACAAAAATTTAAATTAAATTTTTATATATTGTAAATTAATTTTTCACAGAATCACAAAATGGCAATCTGAAAAATTAAGTATTTCTAAATACTTAATTAGCTTAAATCAGTGGCTCTGATACCACCTTTTTCTGTCACGGCCCCTGACCCAGTTTTACCCGGTCCAGAAGTCACGGGACAGAAACCCCTGGTATTGGTGTTTAATTAGGTAGCGGAAATTTTAACAGGATCGTTTAAACTGAAAACACCCATTTATTTCATTTCAAATTTCAAACCAAACCCCGTAATTTACAGTAAAGGAATTTCACTGGGAAATTCCCTAATTACAAAACATGTTTATTTATTTACTGAGCCACTTCAATCAAGCTGGTAGTGCTACGCGGCACTTTTCCTTGTTCACAGTAAATCACCTGAAACATGTTTAAAAAGATTTTATCAGCGGGGAAATACTGGCGAGTCATTCAATTTGCACAAAACGACACATTGTTATAAATTACAGTATTAAGGGCGATTACAATGTTTATATCAACCAATTACCCAACGGTATTTGTCACTCGACTTGTTTCTGTGACTATGGTCACATCACCAATTGGCTAACCCGTTGTCCGATGGTGACGATTATCAAGTAATGTATACAAAACCCCACAAACCGGCTGTAATTGAAGACTACAAAGACTTAATCCCTGTAATTATAACTTTGAAAATAAATAGGGTTTTGGAAACAATTTGGTAAAAAGAGAATGACTCACATTGCAAGTTTAGTTGGACAGAGTTTTGTGTTGGTGCATAATGTCTATAGCCTACGTCTACAGTCTAGGTCACGTCAGTAGCTTGTAGTAGGGTTAAAAGTGTCAAAAATGTAATTTTATATATGTTAGAAGTCATTTCGCACGAAATCGTATTTGGCCATTTCGTACGAAATCAAACTTTGTCATTTCGTACGAAATGGCATGTTGCCATTTCGTGCGAAATTAGTTCCCTATAAATAGGGATGTTTGGTTTTTCATTTGGTAGGAAATAGGTGAACGTGTAACGAAGTGCTGCCCAATTCTCACCATGTAATCAAGTTGAATATCAATGAAAAACCTGTTTTAAGTATAAATCTCTGTTTCTACATCTTTCTATCACTGATTCTCAGTTGTTTGACTGCTTCAGCCTTTCAAACGACTTAGATTTGACTCTGAACGACTCATATAGGTCTCAAAACGAGCCTACAAGTGGTATCAGAGCTCAGGATGAGTCAATTCGTTTGAATCAGTGCTTAGAATTCTGTTTTTCTACTCATTCTTGGATTTCTGGACAAATTCACGGACAAAATGGACCGATCTTTTAATATAAAGTGTAAAATACAGTTTTAACAAATCCTTGAAAGAATCATACCTAAATTCAGACTAAAAGTGACATAAATGGGCCAAAAAATTCATTTCGTGTGAACTTACTTTATTTCGTTTGAAAATTTGAGTTCATTTCATACGAAATGACTCATTTTGTTTGAAACATCATTCTGTTTGAGTATTTCGCATGAAAAGAAGCTTTGTATTGATTTCGTACGAAATGGCACTTCATTTCGCACGAAAGTGTTATTTCGTTTGAAAACCTGTTTTCGCTTGAAGTCCATTTCGTTTGTGTGATTTCGTTTAAAAGTTCATTTCTTGTGTAGAAGCTATTTCCCTTGAAAGTGTCTGTCTTTCTAAAACTTGAAAATTTTTTCGGAACTTTTTTTGTAAAATGGATAATCAATAGTTTTATAACTTGTTTGCCGGAGGGGGAATGACAACAGTTCAAACCCCAGCTAGTATCGTGTAAAATGTGAACATGGAAAAGGAACTGGGTACGATGCAGAAGCCACCGAAGTTGATGGATATTGATGAGTATTCTGGATGGTCTGATAGGTTTAAAACCTGGGTGCAAGCAAACCATTTCAAATGTTGGATGAAAATCGAGTCGAAGTATGTTCCACCAACGAATGGTTCGGGAACATGATGAGTATTCTACAACAAGCTATCAAAGAGGATATCTTAGTACTGTTGCAACATCAGGATACATCACAGTCCGTCTGGAATGCATTGAAGGTTAAGTTTCTTGGAAGTGTGTCTATGATAAAAAGAAAAACTGCTTTGCTGAAGAAAGAGTTTGATATCTTTACGGGTATAAAGGGTGAGACAACTAAACAGTTGATCGAGAGATATTGTCATCTGGTTGTTGAGATGAAGAGATTGAACATAACCAAAACGGATGTAGAATGGGTTGATAAGCTAGCAGATGCTTTACCGTACGATGAATGGGGTACTTATTTGTTGGTGTTGAAAAACAATTTGGAGTATGTTGGATTCAACCTTAGTACATTCATTGAGAAGATAGAATCACATGAGCTTGAGCTGACAAAGATTAGAAAAATGAAGTCTTCAAGTGTGCAACAAGATGTTTCATTATATTACAAAGGAAGTTCGTCAGCAACATCAAATCTGAGTCCAAAAATTGAAACAACTTTTAGTGCTGATTCTACTTCCGGAGTTTCACATGGCACATCAAGTAGCAATAATTCACCATTTGCAAGTTTTGAACCAAATCCTAAGGTTTAAAACTCATCAGATCAATCATATACCCAAAGTTCGTCAGGATCAAACAGTCAAAGTCAAGGTCCAGGAATTCTGTGCACCATAGCGGTGAACATAAAGAATGCTCAAGACTTTACTAAATCATCAGCGAAACAGCACATTACACTACTTGCATCGGTGCTTGAATCTTATGAAAGTTTGGTTGCGGGTAGAATTGGGAACCCTGATATGACAAAAGAAGATTATGATCAGATTGATCCAGAGGAGCTGGAGTTGATCAATATCAAATGGGGAATGGCAAGCTTGGTGAGGAGAGCTCAAAGATTTATGGAAATAACTGGTTGGAACAGTCTTTCAGGACCGGATAGCAAGCTTGAGTTTGATAAATCAAAAGTCACATGTTTCAAATGCAAAGAGAAGGGACATTTCAAACGTGAATGTCCAAACCGAGAAGTCGACAATCATCAAAACCCATTCACAAATGACTACTACAGACAAGCAATCTATCACAAGACAAGTCAACAACCATTCAACCAAAGACCTCAAATCGAAAACAAACCTGAAAAGGCTCTTTTAGTCAATCATGATGATGAGAAGGTTGCAGAAGGGTTTAGTTGGGATAATTATATTCCCGGTTAAGGTTTGGCTATGATGGCAGAGATTGTGGAAGAACCAGAATGCGCTGTTGAAACTAAGGATGTAAGTATTGAAGAGAGTTTGGACGATCTTGAAGAAGTAGCTGCAGAAGTTTATTACTATCAATCTGAACAGGAGATTATTGCTAGTTCTTTCAAATCAATAATGCCTCCTAATATGTTTGATTCTTTTGCAGGATTCTTCAGCGAGCCAACTACTGGTTTTTGTCCAAGATATGACGTTGAAATAGAGCCAGTTGAAGAAATCATAGACGTTTCCAAAGAAATGAATGAAGAGACTCTAAAAGAGATTGCTGACAAAGCATTGATGGGCAAGCTGAAAGAGGTAGAAACAGAATATGTTGAAACGGAGTCGGTCGAAACAGAGTCAGTTGAAAATGTATCTGTCAAAATGGAGTCAGTTAAAAAGGAGTTTGACGAAAAATCAGAAAATGAGGAGATCAAATCATCAGAAAAGTCAGAGTCAGAGTGTGATGGGTTTGGTAAAACAGATGTTAAAATTGACCAAGAAGAAAAGGTTTCTGAAAAGGTTGATTCAATTCATGAAATTCCATTCAAAAACTGTTCAAAACCATGCATGGAGTGTCTTGAAAAAGACAAACAATTTCAAGAATTGAAGAAATATACTGATGAAGTAAAATATGATCTAAGTGAGGTGAAAGAAGCATCTGACACTTTGACACGATCAATCAAAATGATTAAAAAAGAAAGTTTTGAAAATGATAAAGCTACAAATTTGCTAAAATCTACTGTCATGATTAAACAAATGGAAATCAACATTCATTTGGACACAAATGCTTCTTTAAAAAGGGAACTTGAGTTAATGAGAATTGAAAATGAAAGAATTGATAAGAAATTGATCAGTTATGTTGCTTCATCATATGTGATTGATCAAATTGTTCCACAACAACCTGATGTGACACCTGCTTTCAATAGTGTTCCACCCCCAATGTGGAATCATTATACACAAAAATATCCAGATGGGGTGGAAGCTGCCTTGAATCTCAAATTGAGAACCATTGAGAATGAGTTTCCTGAGAATATTGATGTTACATTTTCTCCATCTGACCCTGATAACGAGTCACATGTGATCAAAATCGTTGTTGACCAAGTGTTAGATGAAGAAAGTGATAATTCGGAGTTTGGTATTGTGAAAACTGATTTTGAAAACTCCATTTCTGATTCTGAAGAAGATGGTAACTTTTTGGACAAGTTCATACCAAAATCAGATAAAGTTGCGAATGATGATTCGATCATCGTGGTTTACACAATGACCGGAACTGACAAACTATATTCTGATTTTGAGTATCCAATTCAAAATGCCAGATTGGAAAACGTTGAGAAGGTGTTTAAACTTGTTGAAATTGACATTTATGAGGTTAACAACAATGTGTTTCTTTCCAAACCGAAAAAGTCTTTTGTAAAACAACAACCAAACAACTCAGGAAAGAAAGAGTGGGTGGGTAATCATGGTCAGAACAAAAGGCATGGTAACAACTTTAAAAAGAAGGGTGTCGGTTTTGAAAAGAAGATGGCTAAAAATGAGGTTAAGCCAAAGGAAAAGTTGTGTGAGGTGTTTGTTGTGGGTAAAAACACTATTGATGAAAAGGATTATATCTTCAGTCAAAAAGCCATTGACGATTTCAATGCAGCTAAAAAGCTGAAAGAAGAGACCTACAAATCAACTTTTGTCGAAAATGACAAAAGAATTTGTTACCGCCGCAATGAAATTGGTCATATGGCCAAGCAGTGTGTGAAAAAGATTGAAAAACCAGTTTTGCAAAAACCCAAACCTAAAACTCCAACTGATGTTCAGGTTAAAACACCAGTGGTTTCCCCCGTTCGTATTTTGAAAAGAGGTGAATCTTTGAAGACCGAGGATAAGCCGAAATCAACATTTGAGATTGGTGAATCTTCGAAAACCCAAAAGACTTCAAAGGTTTATCCAAAGACTAAAGTTTTTAAAAACTAATCATGGGTGGTAAAATCAAAACAATCAATTGAAGAGAAGAAGATGGAAAGTGTTCTAAAATCTGAATCAAAAGTTTTTGAAAATGATGTTGAAAAACTGGAATTTGAACTAGACAAGTTGCTTGAGGAATTCCCACCAATTTAAGAGGGAGATTTAAAACCAAAATTCAAACCTGCTGTTCCAAACGTTATCTTTAACATTCTGAAAGTTGATGTGCCATGTGATTTTGTGTTTGGTAGTGTTCCAAAGGTAAAGAAATCATGGGTTTCATTGTTTGAATGAATTTCTTTGATGTTTGCAGGGGCTTCCAAGGTCAATAATCTCAAAGTGGATCATGGACAGTGGATATTCGAGGCATATGACGTGAATGTTGGCTTTGCTCTATGATGTTAAATCTATCAACGGAGGATATGTTAGATTTGCTGGGAATCAGGGTGGCAGAATTGTTGGTGAAGGAACTCTAACAATTTGAGGCGTAACGTTTGACAAAGTGAACTATATCATCGAACTTGAAAACAATCTGTTGAGCATCTCATAGATCTGTGACAAGTCTTTTACAGTACACTTTACTAAAAATGAGTGTTTAATCATAAAACCTGGTTTTAAAATTAATTTGAAGACATGGTGTTGATGCGAGCTCCCCGGGAAAACGATTTGTATATCCTGGATATGAGTGTCGCAACAACAACAGATCAAAAGAAACAGTGTTTTGTAACAAAAACGAAAGCAACAGAAAAGGAGTCAAGAATGTGGCATTGAAAGATGGGCCACATTCATGTCAGAAAAATGAATTTCCTTGTACACAATGATCTTGTTGAAGGTGTAAATCTTAAAAATTTTCATTTGAATGATGATTATGTAGAGTGCAAGAAGGGAAAACAAACGAAGAAGACACACCCATAGAAGCTCTTAAAATCCATAAGAGTACCGCTTGAAAGGCTCCACATGGATTTGTTCGGTCCAGTTAATGTGAAGAGCGTGAGTGGAGACTTGTATTGTCTGGTGGTCACCGACGACTTTACCAGATTTTCATGGGTGATATGTATTGAAAGCAAAGACCAAACATTTGATTCATTGATGGTTCTGTTCAAGAAGATGGAAACGCTGTACAAATTGCCGATCAGGAGAATACGAAGCGACAATGGAACGGAGTTCAAAAACAATCGCATGCTCGAGTATTGCAATGAGAAAGGAATTCTTCATGAATTTAGTGCACCATACACTCCACAACAAAATGGTGTAGCTGAACGAAAGAATCGCACTTTAATTGAAACAACACGAACTATGCTCGCCGATTCCAAGTTGCCAATATTTTTCTGGAGTGAAGCAGTTGCAGCAGTGTGTTATACACTGAATCGTGTCCGAACAGTGAAGAAATACAAGAAAACATGTTTCGAACTTCTTCATCGTTACAAGCCAAATTTGAAGTTTTTAGAACCGTTTGGATCTCCTTGTACTTTTATTGATCTAGATGGTAAGTTTGGTGCTAAAAGTAAGAGGGTTTCTTTGTAGGTGATGTGTGCTAAACAGACTATAAAAATTAACTAAATTAGACTCTCTAAATTAGACACTAAAAAGCTTTAATTCTAGACTCGACCTAAAACCACACAATCGGCAAGTGTACCGATCAATGTAGTATAAACCTAGGAAGTCCGGATATAGAACCACGAGACTCTATAAATCACGTAAACTAGACTCTGACAGATGCTGATAGACACGACTAAGAGTTGTTTAATTGTTTGGGGGGGGGGGGCGGGGTTACGGAAAACTACGGAAATCTATATTAAACTACTAAATTAAACTAGAGCTAGACTAAAGACGAATAAAGACTGAGGACTTTTCTTATATGAGAACGAGACCACCTAGACAAGAATCCTGGATTGTTTTTAAGAGATTACCGATTAAGTTAAATGCACAAGTTATGGAACCGGGATCTTAAAATACTAAACCGATTCAGAACCAACGAGGCCCCTCGACCCTTCTCAAGGAGAAGCCTGTGGAGCTACCTAGGCCGTTAATCCTACCGGTTATTAGACGCCTTTCCAGTTGTCTAATTATTGTGTAAGTACCCTAATATTGACCTATTCTTTTCCAATCCTAGATCTAGGGTAGTTTGAAGTAATTAATTTGACTTGATAGACTAATAAGACCGACAGGTAAACCAAGACATGACCTTTTCCAAGGACTATCTAAAGTAATTCGCCGGGTAAGACCTACCAATAGCCCCTCACTTTCCAGGTATTAGGACTAGTAGAACACTAAGATTTAGCAAATTATTACCAGTTACTTCTAGGGGTTATTGCGCAATTCTCCCTAAAGAGTAAAGGTTTTCTAACGTGATATAGACACTCACCGAAACCCTAAACCCTAATATGACTCTATGTTGTGATATAGACCGTCACTAAGAATCATACGAAGCAAGTAATAACAATAAACCAACTCAAAGCATGCATACACATCAAATCATTAAATCAAACCGCTTACTAAACACAATCAACCCATAACAATCATGCAAATAACGGAAACGGTAAAAACTTTATATTAATCAATTCATCAAGTCTAGGTGGTTTATAAATTTAGCCAAACATCTCAGTAAATGAAAACAAAACAAAGATGTCTAAACATGAATTCATTGTAACAAGTTTCAAGAAAAGTAATCGACAAAACAAGGGATTAGAAAACCGGATAGATTCTTCGATTCTTCGCCCTTGACTTGTACCAATGATTCCAACGCCTTGAGATCTCCGATTATTAGCCCAGAATGCTCTCCGATTGCCCAAAGATGTCTCCAATTCGTAATTAGGGTTCTCTAATGTTTCTTGGGAATCATAATCCAAAACCCTAGCTGCAACACATGTTTGACGAAATCTCACCCTAGGCGTGACGCGAGGGGGGGTGGCGTCACGCAGCGCCTCCAAAACTAATTATATTATTTTTTTTATTATTTCCAGCTCTCCAGTTCACGTACGAATCCCGTTTTTCTTCCAAACTGCTCGTTTCGACTCGTTTTTCATCACTTTAAGCTACGGGACCTGAAATCAAAGCTTAACGTCAGCAGTATCGAAATTCTAACCTAAACTAGACTCAAAACTACCGAAAACTGACCAAAATATACACTAAAAACATATGTACTTTGCAGTACATCAGTAGGTTATGCGAGTCCGCTGAAGAGGGTGTTCGTTCCGTGCCTGGGGAAGATAATTCAGGTTCAGCATGTTGATTGTCAGAGGTTTACACCTCCACCGCAACTTCCCGGAAAAAGATTGCTTTTCGATTATGACAAACTCTGAGAATCTTTCCAACTGCCGACTGAGCCAAGTGTAGAGGAACTCGTACTATTATACCAACATCAACAATCTTTGTCACAAAATCAGGTGCCAAGACCGTTGGTAGTTTCTCAGCCCGTCATGGGTGCAAATGATCACGAGGCCGGTCCAAGTGGAACAGCACACGAAGCCCCAGAGGAACCAGCTCCAGTATTTGATCACTCCGATGACTCGGAATCGGAAGACGGTCTGATTTTTTATGAGGAACCAAATACTGCAACGACAGAAGCTGTTGATCACACCGGTGATCAAGACATCACAAACTTGCAATCGGAAGTGAACGTGCCTGACACTATCATGCCAAGAACTTTGTCTTATCATCCTTCAGAGCAAATAATTGGTGATCTTCAGAGTGGAGTAAAAACGCGGTATCAAATCAACAGAGCTCTTACATGTTTTTATACAACTGTCGCTCCTTTACAAGTTGATTTCTCACTAAAATGTTTCATCTCACAGGTTGAACCAAGAACGTATAAAGAAGCTTTAACTGAAGAAATCTGGGTAAACGCTATGCAGGAAGAGCTGCAGCAGTTTGAAAAGCTAGGAGTATGGAGATTGGTGGATCTTACTGAAAATCAGAAGCTGATAAAGACTGAGTGGGTTTTTAAGTGTAAAAGAGATGATAGAGGAGTGATTGTAAGAAATAAAGCACGATTGGTAGTACAAGGTTTTAGTCAGCAAGAAGGCATCGATTTTATGGAAGTGTATGCACCTGTTGCTAGACTCGAGGCGATTAGAATCTTCATGGCATTCGCGTCCTGGAAAGGATTCAAAGTCTACCAACTAGATGTTAATTCTGCATTCCTTTATGGCAAAATCAAAGAAGAAGTGTACGTTGGACAACCGTCGGGGTTCACAGATCCAGTGCACAAAAACAAAGTTTATCTTCTCGACAAAGCGCTCTACGAACTACACCAGGCCCCGAGAGCCTGGTACGAGACGCTTTCCCAATATCTGCTGGCCAACGGGTTCACCAGAGGAACGGTTGATAGTACTTTGTTTACAAAAGAGGTTGCAGGGCATCTATTGATCGTGCAGATTTACGTTGACGACATCATCTTTGGATCGACAAATGATGATTTGTGTAAAGAGTTTGAGAAAGTGATGAAAAGAAAGTTTGAAATGAGTTCGATGGGGGAGATGAAGTTCTTCCTAGGGCTACAGGTGGAGCAAATGCCCGAAGGAATCTTCATTCATCAAACCAAATACGTGAACGATGTTCTGGAAAAGTTCAACATGTCTGAATCTACTCCAACATCAACCCCCTGGCTTAAAATCACGGGATCTGTCCGGATGAAGGTGGAGAGAAAGTGGACGAGACGTATTATCGGTCGATAATTGGATCTTTGATGTATCTGACTGCTTCCCACCCGGACATCATGTATCCGACTTGCTTATGCGCCCGATATCAGTCCAGCCCGAGACAGTCACACCTGACGATCGTGAAAAGAATATTACGGTATTTGAAAGGCTTCCCAACCACCGGCTTGTGGTATCCTAAGTCTGGTGACTTCTCTCTTTCTGGTTTTGCTGATTCTGATTTTGGAAGCTGCAAGCAAAATGTGAAGTCCACCACTGCAGGCTGGCAGTTCTTTGGAACTCGACTAGTCACCTGGCAGTGCAAGAAACAAACCTCAGTCGCTCTCTCTACGTGTGAGGCTGAATACGTTTCGGCCTCCAGATGTTGCTCTCAGATCCTCTGGATCCAGAAGCAG
The DNA here is from genome assembly GCA_030545235.1 of Helianthus tuberosus. Taxonomy (NCBI): domain Eukaryota; kingdom Viridiplantae; phylum Streptophyta; class Magnoliopsida; order Asterales; family Asteraceae; genus Helianthus; species Helianthus tuberosus. The sequence continues at coordinate 75,105,293 of CM060449.1, read as the reverse complement.
ATGAGGGACTTTGGTTTGCAGTTCTTGGATACACCCATTTATGTGGACAATGAGGCAGCTATATATATAACAAAAAACCCGGTTCACCATTCTAAAATGAAACATATTGAAATTAGGCATCATTTCATCCATGATTGCTACGAGAAGAAATTGATTCGAATTGAACATATACACACCGATGATCAGAAAGCTAATTTTTACACAAAACCTTTTGATAAAAAGAGATTTAACTATCTTTTGAAATTAAATGGGTTGAAAAATTTGTTTTCTGGGAGGGATGTTGAATGTGAAGCCGAGGAGGATGGCGATCAGAAGTGATCCACGTCGTGTTGTCAAGTTTTTGTACAGTTTATTTTCTGCTTTTGATAAAACCAAAAACACAAAAATATGTTTTTGTTTTTAGGGGGAGAAAGTTTGCAGAAAATCCAAAAAACATGATAAAATGTCAAAATCCAAAAAACATTGAAAAACTGAAAAAGAGATTGTGTAAATAGGGGAAATGATAGTATATCAGCTAGACAGTTGCAGTACGCTAAAGAAATGTAAAGATAAATAGTGTTAAGCAGTCTTGCAGATGATATGCCGATAGGTTTTTACATATTTAGTAGGTTTGTTCGGGATATAAACCTAAATCATTTCTTACTTATACGTGGGGAACATCTCTCGGATATATGGGTAACCCCCGAAATTTTGTTTGAAAGACCCCTCTTTCTGAGATACTAGGTCTTTATGCTTAGTGATATCTGGGGTATTATCCCGGGACTTCTGATTTTGCAGAAGAAATGGCCTAGTCCCCTGAGAATACTTTACGCTGCTTGAAATAAAAGCTCCCCCTCAGCATAAAAAATGATGAAACATTGCAAAATGCTAATCATGTGCTGTTGAAGAAAAGATTCTCTAAAGTGAACCCACCTAAAGTCGAACCGTCATCTCTCTGATTTTGCGAAACAATAGCCTGAGCTCTCATGGTCTCGCATTTAACCCCTTACATATATCATCTAGGTATACTCACCTGTAAGACTGAATATTGGGATCTGGATACGGGAGTATATTCTGAGGTGGTTCACGCGTATGAGTTAAGCCTTAAGACACTAATTCGTATCCTGAACAGATTGAAATTTGTGTGAAAATTTAAAGTGGATCAGTATATCGGCAATCACTGTAAATAGTTTAATGCTTAGTATGAAATCAAAGCTTAACGGTGCTTGTAGCTTGTCAGCAGCTGATATGATCCCCTAACACGCTCACCAAAAAGTTGTTTGTAAATTTGTTTGTATATAGTCTTCAATTACTGCATTTCATTCTTTCCAATTCCTTAAAATCCAAAAAGATTTGATTTTCATCTTATTTTTCGACAACGGACGTTGGGGATCTGATGATCAAAGTCTTAATGTGCTAAACAAGTTGGATCATGAGGTTTGGGTAAGCAAAAGTTTGTGAAAAGATGTTGGTAATTGCTTAAAATGTTCAAAGTTCATTAATTTGAACTTAAAATCTGTTTCAAAAAGTCAGCAACTTCATAAATTGGTCAGCCAAGGTCATTAACTTGGACTTGGCAGGCTAAACAGTTGACCAGGGTCATTAACTTGGGCTTGGTTAACTGGGTGTGATGGTAAAAATTCAAAAAGTTAAAAAGTCTGAAAATTTTGAAACAGTGAGTTTTCAAACGAAATGACTATTTCGTACGAAATAGCCATTTCTCTTGAACCTTGATTTCACTTGAACTGTCTCAAAACTCATTTCGTACGAAATGAGATTGCCTATAAATAGTGGGGGCATTTCGCTTGAACGGATCATTACCATCATTTCGCACCAAACTTCCAGTCTCCGGCAATTTCACACGAAACACAAAAATCCATCGTTTCTAGCCAAACTCTTGCCCGTTTGTTAATTGTTATCTGATTTTAAGTTGGTTTACTCAACTTATAATCATGGGGAAGGTGAGATTCATGTTGATTTGAACTGAATCGACTATTTGTTGATGAACTGATGTGTCGGACTTAGATCTAGGGTTTGATTATGAACTTATATGAACAAAAATTATCTGTGTGAACTCGGAATATGTTGTAGATCTAGTTTAGGGTTTCGATTTGACTGTTTCGTAAGAACTCGGAATATCTGTAACTTTGAACTTAGATCTAGGATGTATTTTTGGGTAAAAATGAAAATAAATCAAACCCACATGCTCAGAATTTGCTAAAGAACAAACCCAGAAGATCAATTTCATGATCAGTTCAGTTGTTGATCATGATTAAATTCACTGTTCATAAAGTTGAGTTCAAACGAAATGATAAGATATTTCGTACGAAATAACTTGTTGATGAATGTATCAAATTCAAACGAAATGCCTATTTCGTTTGAAGTTGATTTTGCTTGAAAATGTCTTTTTGTTTGTGAATGTCATTTTGTGTGAATGTGCTATTTCGCATGTAAGGGCATTTCGTTTGAATGAAATGTTTGTGTTGAAAAATATTCTAAGTGTTAACTTGAATGTATGTTGTTGTTTTTCAGGCGTCAAATGTTCAATTCGATCCATTACACAACATCTGTTGTGTGTATGATGAGAAGTTACCAAAGATGGCCGATTTCAAGGGGATTCTAAAATTCATGAAAAGGTTACCTATCCAGAAGGCCTTAACAGATCAACATCTTGCTTTTTAATCACACATTGAACGTTTCTATAAAAATGCAACGTATGACGAAGAAAACAAAACGATAAATTCGATTGTGAGCTTGTATAGCCAAGATAAACCGATCATCATCACAGAACAACTGGTTCGAGAAGTGTTGGATTTTCCGAACGATGAGAACTCTCCGACAAAGTTTCCAGAAAGGATGGTGAAGGGTTGTATGCTAAGGATGGGATATAGTGGACCACTAAACAGTGCAAACTACTTGAAAGCAAATTTCTTAAAGCCTTACAAGTTTTTTATTCATTCAATTCTTCATGCACTGAGTCACAGGAAGGGAGGTTATGATGTGATGCGGGATTATCAAATGTGCATGGTAACTGCACTTGTGTTGAACAAGAAGTATAACTTTTCAAAGATTGTTTTTCATTACATGAAGGAGAATATTACATCAAAAAGCAAAACATGGATTTATCCTAGATTTGTACAGATGATGTTAGATCATTCTAATCCTGATTTGGAGAAAGATGAAGAAAATGATTTGTTGGCTTTGTACCATATGGATAATAAGACTCTGAAAGTATTGGCCAGATATCACAAGAATCATCCAGAGTCATCAACAAAGACTGAATTCTTTGGGTTCATCAAGGATGAAAATTACGTTGATCCAGATCCTGTTGAACATCTCAAGTGGAGGAATGACAAAGAAATGAAAGAAGCAAGCTATGCAGATGAGTTGAAGATTCTTGCAAATTTCAAGAACACAAGAAGTGAGTGGTTCTTGAAGGAAGAAAAAGAAAATAAGAAAAGAGGAGGCAAGAGAACTCCTAAAGTACAAGACGAGGAAGGTTCGTCTTCTCAACCAAAGCAAAAGCGTCAAAAGAAGACTGTTGAGACATTACTGGTCGATGAACTAGAGGAAGAAGAACCAGAAGCTGATGTTGAAGGAGATCAAGTTTGTCTATCTCCAGAATCTGATCGTTTATTAAAGCTCTTAAAGAAAGTTTTAAAGATGGTGAAGCAGCTAAAGCAGCTGGAGAGATTGAAGGTGACAATGAAGAGAACAGTTTATCAAGCTCATCTGAATCAGAGGTTGATGAAACTGAATGTGCGGAAAGAATTAGAGCTGAAATAGAGAAGGAGAAACAGTTAAAAAGAAAAAGGAGAGAGGATAAAGATGATGAATTGTATAACCCATCTCCAGAACATGTTCTAGAATCTCAAACACCTCCATCATCTGGTGACATGAAGAAGGCTAGTGCAAGAAAACGTGTTATTTCTCCTAAAGCAGCAAGAAGAAAGTTGATAGTCAAGCTGAATCCTAAACGCGCATCAAAACCAAAACCACCTACACCACCAAAACAACCTACACCACCACCATCACCTCCACCACAAACAGAACAACAATTTTCACCACCACATCTTTCACCACCACATCAATCGCCACCAAAACTACCTACACCACCACATCAATCACCAATTCAAGAATAACCTTTTATCACTTCATCACATATCTTTCAAACACCACCATCTACCCAACCATAAGTTGTAGGATCATTTTCACGACCAAAACGAGTCGTTCAGAAGCGTTCTTATCAATACGAAAGGCGGAAACAATCGTATCGACTTGGAATCGGCTTGACTTCACACAGAATCACTTTTAATGTCTTGTTTATTGAATTGAAAAAGATTACAATCAGTAGACACATCGGCAGCAGTTCGGTACCGGAAATCAGAATCGTTACAAATGACAAGGCACAACAACTATATATAGGCAGAGTGTTTCGTATAAAATGACCATGAGTTCATTTCGTGCGAAATAGCCACAAGCTATTTCGTACGAAATGGCTCTTTGTTATTTCATGCGAAATCAACTTCCATCACACATTCTCGTTTTTCGTGCCCTAATCTTTCTAAACTAGTACAAGACTCGATACAAGACGAAGTCGACAGACATATGCACCTACAGACTCCCCCTTAGATGTTGACGAAGTCTTCAGTGTCGAGTCATCAGTCTTGATCAGTATTCACGCTCTTTCCAAAGTGTCTAACATTGTAAGCATCCTCAATCTTCTCTCTTCTCTTTATCAGCTTCTACAGCTAACCTCCACCTTTGGATGTTGATCTAGTAAAATTTTCAGGATCAGCAGCTGGTTCGGACAGCAGGATTTGACACTGGTACTACTATCTTCAGACTCCCCTTTGCTAGCAGACTCCCCCTTAAATTGTTCCAGGATCGCAATCTGATATAGCATTTTCACAGGTTCAAGAACGATTCCTGGCTCTCCGTAGCAACAGGATCAAACACGAGGATCTGCACAAATTTCTTCCCAACACATAAGTTTTTACAATTATTAAAATTTAACAATTTTAATCTCTACTAACCACTTGTAATTGAAACATACAAATTTGGTATTTCATTAAAATCATTTCACATTTCAAACACACTCTCCCAACCCAGTTGTCGTCATGTTTAGCACTCGGAATTTTGAAAATCAGCTTTTCAACATCAGTTGTCTAAAATCTTTTTGAATTTTTCAAAATTTATGCTAAAACACTCCGAAAATCTTTTTGGATTTTTTTATTTTAATGAAATGCAGTAAAGAAATATTTACAGACAATATTTTTGTGAGTGTAAGAGGATCATATCAGTTTATGAGACAAATCACCAATACCGTTAAGCTTTAAACATTTTAAGTTCTAAACGATTCACTTAGATTGTCAGTATACTGATCCACTTAAATTTTCACACAAAGTTCAACTGTTTCGAGATACGAGATTAATGTTTTAGAGACTTAAACTTATTCGCGTGTCCCACCTCAGAATATACTCCCGTATCCAGATCCTAATATTCAGTCTTACAGGTGAGTATACCTAGATGATATCTGTAAAGGGTTAAATGCGAGGGCCATGAGAGCTCAGGCTATTGCTTCCGCAAAATCAGAGAGATGATAGCTTCGACTTTTGGTGTGTTCCCTTTAGAGAATCTTTTCTTCAACAGCACATGATTAGCATTTTGTAATGTTTCATTATTTTTTATGCTGAGGGGGTGCTATTTTTTCAAGCAAGCGAAAAGTATTATACGGGGACTAGGCCATTGCTTCCGCAAAATCAGAAGTCCCGGGATAATACCCCAGATATCACTAAGCATAAAGACCTAGTATCTCAGAAAGAGGGGTCTTTCAAACAAGATTTCGGGGGTTACCCATATATCCGAGAGATGTTCCCCACGAGATAAGTAAGTAAGATATTTAGGTTTATATCTCGAACACAATCTACTAAGCGTGTAAAAACCTACTGGCAAATCATCAGTGAGACCGTTTATCACTTTTAACTTTCCAATTCTTTAGCATGCTGTGATTGTTCACTGATGTACTATCATTTCCTCTTTTTCTCAACAAAACTCATTTTGAAATTTTATCATGTTTTTGGATTTTTCAAATGTTCTAATGTTTTTGGATTTTCCGAAATTTCTTACCCCCCCTAAAATTCAAAATCATTTAAAGGAAACTTGAAAATAAACTGTACACATAAATTGACAAACTGATTCGAATTGCTTCAATTCGCCATCCACTTGGCATAAACAATCAGAACTCCCCTTTTCAACAAACTATTTTCCCATTATGATTTCAAAACACTTAAGTTTGTTTTAATCAAATGGTTTTTCCGGAAAATAAGTTTTGTTGATTTTGACACTTGTAAAATTGGGGTTATGATCATCACTTTGTTTTCCAATCACTTTGTATGAAAGTTAAATCAAGTTCAACTTAATGACCTTGATTAACCACTTGTAGGTCGAAATTTCACTTGTAGAAAGATGCCGATTCCTGCTCCACAATTACCAACCTGGGAGCTCCGGCAAGTCAGGATTTTAAGTAGAAAATGTTGTCACCCAAGCCTGACCAACCTTGGGTGATTTGGTTTCATCTCTATCCCACCACCTTTTTTATTTGTAAAAATCTTTCACACTCTTTACCTTCCCGTCAACCATCTTCCCAAAAATATATTTCACATTTCCATTAAACGCCTTTTCAGCATCAAATTCTTCCTTACCAGAGAAGAATTGATATGAAATCTCAACCTTTCCAACTTTGGATTTCAAATTATCTTTCCACAATGGCGGAAAGTTTTCATCGTTCATTTCTGGAACGGAATTCTCATAACTTTTCACAACAAATGACTCCTCTGACTTTGACGAGTCAGATTCATTGTCAGAACGGTTTCTGAACTTTTAACAACCCATTTTTGTTTGTTCAAATCGACTTTTCTTTTATAAAAACGTTTCGAACTTTCACCAGTTTTGAAAGTCGAATCTTTGAACTTTTTAAAACTTTCTGTTGGTTGTTTCTTTTCATCAACACATTTCTTTTTCAACTTTGAGTTAGAAGTAACTCCCTGTTTTGTGTTGATGGACATTGGGCAGTTCCAAGCGATGTGTCCAATGTCTTGGCATTTGAAACAAGTTCTTCTGTCAACTCTTGGTGCAGATTTCTTCAATACATTCATTTTTCTTTCAGCAAGAAACTCTTGATTTGACTGTTTCCAGAATGGTTTCTTCTGCTCTTCTTCACAACTTGTTCCTGCAACAAATTTAGTTTTTGATTTAAAAGTTTTCTCTTTTTTATAATTTTCAGGGAAAATGAAACCTAAACCTTTCTTTTTGAAATTACTGTTATGGTTTGGTTTCTTTTGAAAACCATAACCACAACCGTAACCCATTTTCTTGTTCACTCTTTGTTGAACTCTTGAAGTGTATTTTTTAGGTTTTTCAGAAAGATTTAAATCTTTTATTTCAGAAATATTAATTTCTGTCAATTTGAAAACCTGTTTGATCATTTCAGTTTTGACACTTCTTATTGGAAATTCTTCATCAGAATATAATTTGTCCGAATCTTTCAAAGTATATGCCACTTTGATCGGTTCATCATTCAAATTATTTTTTGATAACAGAAATTCTTTATTGTAAACCCGTTTAACCGGAGAACTCGGACCCTTATCTGACGAACTCGAACTTTCAGATTTAGACTCCGACTTTGACTCTTCATCCATATCCAACACCTGATCGACCACTTTCTTTAATAACTCAGACTCATGATCAGTGTCAGACGCTGTGAATGTGACATCAATGTTGTTTGGTAACTCATCAATGGTTTCAAACTTTAATTTTATGTTGAGAGCTTTATTTAAACGTTCCTCATTTGGCTTTCTGGGAGAATAACTTTCATAGATCGGGGGTGGACACTTGTTATACTTGACACTTTGTTTCTTACTAGTATCCGTATCTTCCGTCTTTTTATCTTGAAAAGCTTCAAGACCTGCAACAGTATGATAAAATCTGTCAATCAAATAGTCACAAGTTGTATAACTTAGCAATAATCGTTTGATTCTTTCACTTTCAATCTTTTCGAGTTCCAAATCCTGCTTCAGCTTTGCACAATCTTCAATATACTCATTGATAACTTTCTGCTATGTCATTAATGTTGAACTCATCATTGTCATAGCTGCATCAACTTCCAAATTTGTCTTGTTCAAACTATCAACTATTCTGTTTAGCACATCATACGATTCTTTTATGTATTTCACATCAAACAACAATTTTTCTTTCATCTCTTCAAGTTCACTAATCTTCTTGTCTTTCTCTTCACAAAGTTTGCAAGGTTCCAAACATTTCAAACAAGGTCTAGTAACTTCGACAATCTTTTCAACTTTAACGATTTTCTCCACTTCAACTATTTTCTCTACTATTTTCTCCACTTCAACAATTTTCTCCAAAATCTTCTCAATCACATTTTCACTCATCGGTTCTTCATCAAATTCTACTTTTATTTCACATTTTTCATCTTTGACCTTTTCTGTCAAATTTTCTTCAGCTTCCAACTTTGCTTTTTCTTCAGCAACCCTTCTTGCTTCCAACTCTCTTTTTAATCTAGCAACTTTCTTCTCATTCAACATCTCGATCTTATCTGCAAAAAACAAATTAAAACTGAATGAGTCTAAACTTTTTCTAGCATTATTAATGAATTCTTCCTCATCATCGGTATCTTCATCACTTTCTGATGATCTAAAAATCTTCGTTCTTTTTGGCTTAGATTTGATTTCTTCTTCTTCCAAGATTCGAGCAACTAATCCTGAATCAGCCGGAATGTATTTGTCCCAGCTAAATCCCTCTGCTACTTTTTCATCATCTTGATTAACAAGATAAGCTTTTTTCTTTTCAACTTCAATAGCACGGGATGATGACGGTTGTTGATCAATTTGATGAAAAATTAAATTTTGATAATAATCGTTCTTTTCTTGTCTTCCGGTTGCTTCTTTATTTTTGCACTCTCGTTTAAAATGTCCCTTTTCTTTGCAACGAAAACAAGTAACCTTTTATTTATCAAACCCTATTGGAGATGCACCCATTTCACGAAAATCGTCTCTTCCAGTGATTTGTGTGAATTTTTCTGCTCTTCTTACTACACTGGCTAAACACCACTTGATGTCCATCAATTCAAGTTCTTCAGCATCAAACTGGTCATAATCCTCTTTGGTGAGCATCGAATTTCCAATACGTCCAGCAACTAAGCTTTCATATGATTCTAACATAGCAACAAGTGATGCCATGTGTTGCTTAGCCACTTCTGGAGACAGATTTTGACCATTTTGAATGTTCAATGTAACATTACATTGCATATTTGTTGAATTCTGTCTTTGAGGACTTGGTGTTGTAAAATTTGGATCAAAACTTGAATACGATGATGAATATCCACCACTCTGAGTTACAGTACTACCTTTTGTTCCAGAAGAACCATCAGCACTAAAAGCAGTTTTAATCTTCGGAATTGGAGTAGTTTCAAATTTGTTTCCTCTGTAGTATAAACTAACATCTTGTTGAGCATTTGGATTACTCATGATAGCAGTTTTCTGAATATCCAACTCATGTTCTTCAATCTTCTGAATAAACTTCGCCAAATTCATACTTTCAGATTTTCTCATATGTTTTAAAATCAGCAAATATGTTCCCCATTTGTTCTGCGGTAACGCATCGGCTAGCTTATCAACCCATTCATCGTCGTCTTTCTTTATATCCAATCTTCCCATTTCCAGAACCAGATGACAATATCTATCAATTGTCATTTTTGTTGTTTCACCTTCAAAAGCTACAAACATATCAAATGATTTCTTTAGTAAAGCTTGTTTGTTCTTTATCATATCAGCACTTCCCTTAAACTTGTTAATCAGCGCCAACCAAGTTGATCTAGCAATATTTTCATGTTGAAGCAAAACAAATATGTCTTCTTTTACTGCTTGTTGAAGTATACTAATCATCATTTTTTCACTGGTATATTTCAGTTTTTCAATCTCTGAATAATCATTGAAAGCTTTTTCAATCCCACGTTCATTTTTCGGTTTCACATAATGTACATCTAACGAACACCATGCGTCAAACTTATAAGCTTGTACCCAGTTTTCAAACCGATTTTGCCATCCTTTAAAATCTTCAATGTACATAAGCTTCGACGGTTTTTGATAAGTTCCCGTCTCGTTCTCACAGTAAATAGTTTCAGCAGCTGTAACGGGAGCAACTGGTGTAGCAAACGCATTGTAAAATTCTTCTTCCATGTTTCGGTACAAATTTTCACAAATTCACAAAGTTCAAACGAAATGATGATTCACACGAAAACACTTTTGGTGCGGAATACCCTTTGATGCAAAATAGAACTTCAAACGAAATAACCACTTTCAAACGGAATGGTGATTTTGTGCGAAAATAGTCACGCGAAATGACAACTTGGTGCAAAATGATCTGATTTCGTGCGAAATAAGGTGATTTCATACGAAATGAAATGCAAGATGTTGATTTCGTGCGAAATAGATGTCTTTTCAAGCGAAATGGGGTATTTCGTGCGAAATGATGATGAAGATGACGATTTCGTGCGAAATAAGCTGATGATTTCGTACGAAATGAAGAACTGATTCAAATGAAATAGACTATTCCGCGCGAAATGCTGCTGATGTCATCTTTTTGAACAGATTTTGCTAAAATTGACCAAGTTTTTGTCCGATTTTAAGTCTGATTCTTTCAAGGCTTTTTTAAAACTATGTTTCGCACTTAATATGTGAAATTCAATTAATTTTAACCGTGAAATTTTGTTTAATTTTGAAAAGAAGGTGTAGAAGTCAGAAATTTTGGTGAAATCAAGCTGATTTGGCAATAACTCTTCCTCCTGAGCTCTGATAGCACTTGTAGGATCGTTTTCACGACCAAAACGAGTCGTTCAGAAGCGTTCTTATCAATAGGAAAGGCGGAAACAATCGTATCGACTTGGAATTGGCTTGACTTACACACAGAATCACTTTTAATGTCTTGTTTATTGAATTGACAAAGATTACAATCAGTAGACACGTCGGCCGCAGTTTGGTACCGGAAATCATAATCGTTACAAATGACAAGGCACAACAACTATATATAGGCAGAGTGTTTCGTACGAAATGGCTCTTTGTTATTTTGTGCGAAATCAACTTCCATCACACATTCTTGTTTTTCGTGCCCTGATCTTTCTAAACTAGTACAAGACTCGATACAAGACGAAGTCGACAGACATATGCACCTACACAAGTTCAAACCACTCCTGGTTCTTCAGGCCTTAAAGATTTTCCTCAAATTCCAGTGAATATTCATCTTGATGATATTGGAGATTTCAACTTTGTGAATGATGAGCAGGTAAAGAAGTTGGAAAAGAAATTTGAAGAAGTATTGGTTGAAAACAAAAAGTTGGTAGATCGTGAGAAGAAACTTGAAAAGCGTGTCAAGTCAGTTGAAGCTGAAAACTTGTCATTGTTGCAAAATGTTGAAGCTGATCAGGTTGACATTGATATTCTCAAAGCTAGAATTGCTGAGTTGGAAGATGAAAAAGCTCGCAGAGATGAGCATAACGAGTATTTTAAGTTAAAGAACAAAGAGCTAGAAGCTGCCAATGCAAAGAAAGAACATGAAATGTATATGATAAACAAAGTGTTAGAAAATTTGCTTGGAAAATCTGTTGAGCAAAAGTTTGAAGAAATTGAAGTTGAAGAAGTTAGAGCTCGTCATCAAGCTGCGATTGATGTTGAGATGAAAAATAAGGGTAAAGGTGTTGAAGGTGTTTCTGAAGTTACTGAGAGGGCAATTGTTCCATCTACTGTTTCTGAGTCACCTATTCAAAATCCTCACCCTATATCTGCAGTTTCTGGTATATTTGAAGAGGATGTGTTAATTGATGATGTTAATGATGATGAGGAAGATGTTGAAGAGGATGATGATGAAGAAGATGATGATGATGATGATGATGATGAAGTTGAAAAGATGATGCAGATGATGTATTCTCTGCTAGTAGTCATGATGATGATGATGATGGAGGTGATGGCGATGATCAAGGTACGTCAGGCATTAAAGTTACAGAAGCGTCAACTAAAGAGAATGTCGATGATTATCTTCAAGACGATGCTAATGAAAAACCAGATAATGCTGAAGGTGAGGGGGGGAATGTTGATGATTAAAATGTGGATGATTATGAAAGTTGATTTTGCGTCGAGAACCTGATGTAGAGGAAGGTGAAATCAGGCATACTTACACAATGGATGATATCATTAAGATGACGCACATTGATGAAAGTACTTTCAAGTTTGATTTTGAAGAAGAATTTAACGATTTCGATATTAATCAACAGCCCGAGTATCAGTATAAATATGTGGAGGAAGCTGATAACTATGACAGGGTTGAGGTTGAAGACTGCAGCGATGAAGAAAGTGTGAATGTAGATACTTCCAACTTTCCAACGCTGGTTGAATTTTTCAGTCAAGAGAACACTGATGAATTGAGAAGGAAAGTTAAAGAATGTTTGAAAAACAAGAATTTTGATGGGACGACAAAAGATGAAAGTCATGAAGAAAGGAAGAAATGGTTTAGAAAGAGTACTGAAAGAAAATTCAAACGTCCACTGAAGTTTTATAAGAGAGACCGAGAAATTTCTCTTGGTGACATTATCAGCTGGGGATTCTTGCCACAAGTGAACGTGTATGCAATCAGAAGAGAAAATGGGGTGCAGTACTTTGAGTATATTCAGGATATCATGTCACTACCCTGGTGGGATGTTGAAGAGTTATCAAAAGTTAGAACTTTGAACTATCCTATCAGAAAACATGATGTGCCTATTTGGGGTTTGATGAAGTATGAAGCGTTCAAAAACTTCAAGCACTGGAAACCTCACTACCCAAAAAAGGTGAAGATAGTGGATCCTGAAACAGGTGCTGAAGAGACAATCCTGTAGATAAAGAAGCCAAAACTGATAAAGAACATTCCTGTGCCGAAAATGGAGCAGGATTTCCATACAGGGTTCTTGTATTGGGTGTACAGCTATTTGACAACTGAAGTTGTGACCACCTACAGAGTTGAAAATGAAGTCAGATACATCTCTATGTATGATCCTTTGTGGTTGGTTAATTGCTCAGCAAAAGACATAGAGTGTTTGTTTGTAAACAAGATTGGGTTTAAATCTGAAGACAGAGACCAAGCAATGCAATTTCAGAAGGTTGTAGCTATATGTTTTCAGAAAGGGATTAACTCTGAGAATGCATGGTCAACAAAGTGGAGAAAGATTGAGAAGAAAGAAGCTCGGAAGGCTGAGAAGGAAAGAAAGGCACGAGAAGAAAGAGACAATATGTTAAGGCATACTGTTGTACAAAGAATGGTTGCAGTGGAAAAATGAAAGGTTGAAGAGAATGAAAAGCTTAGGAAACTGTTGCTGAGGAAGCCTAAGCCAAGGGAAGAAAGATTCAAGTCCTTGTGAAGAAAGTACTGAAGACTTGACTGAAGACTCTGGCAATATCCAAGGGGGAGTTTGTTGGTGCATAATGTCTATAGCCTACGTCTACAGTCTAGGTCATTTCAATAGCTTGTAGTAGGGTTAAAAGTGTCAAAAATGTAATTTTATATATGTTAGACGTCATTTCGCACGAAATGGTATTTGGCCATTTCGTACGAAATCAAACTTTGTCATTTCGTATGAAATGGCATGTTGCCATTTCGTGCGAAATCACTTCCCTATAAATAGGGATGTTTGGTTTTTCATTTGGTACGAAATAGGTGAACGTGTAACGAAGTGCTGCCCAATTCTCACCGTGTAATCAAGTTGAATATCAATGAAAAACCTGTTTTAAGTATAAATATCTGTTTCAACATCTTTCTATCACTGATTCTCAGTTGTTTGACTGTTTCCGCCTTTCAAACGACTTAGATTTGACTCTGAACGACTCATATAGGTCGCAAAATGATCCTACATTTTGCCTACTGATTAAGCTTGGTAACCTAGTTAAAATAACAATGCACACGAAACTAGGTTAGTAACTTAATACAACATTTACGATAAGCTCACGAAATCAAAACCCTCACGACGAATGACAAAGTATAGCCCGAATTCAGTCAGCACTTAAACATCCATCGGATCGGTTTCAATCGATCAGACATTGTATCTTAGCAGTGATCGAGTTATTACCCTGTAATCGTAGCAGCGTTTCGACACTTAAATATATGAATTTGAGCAGTACAGAACGTCTTTTATAGTAAATTTTCGAGCACAGACGAAAGGCCATGCAGCGTACTATTTATAGCTGATTTTTGAGTTTTACGCGGCCTGCGTAAGCCTGAATGGGATCCTTCACGGCCCGCGAGGGCCACCCTAGCTACGGCTAGCGCTGCCGTGTCACGGTGTAGGTCTGCCACGTGGCCTAAAGCTTATCCGGAGACTTACAAGGCTGTCGCGCCCCACGTAAGCCTTGTTTAAGTCTTACACGGCCCGCGACCAACTAATGAATTTTGATTTTCTTGATTTTTCATGAAATTTAGGGTTTTAGGGGTCCGGGTTTTCACTTACGGAGTGTTTTAGGACATTTTCGTGCAAGTCCTTACATCAGCCCATTTTATGCCAATCAAGTAAACTTATAGTTCTGACAAATTGGCCAAATTATATGTGGACAATATTGTGTCCTTATATTGAGTGGCAGTATCCGTAGTATCCGATAGAGATACTAGATACACATCTCATTTTTGGAAAAGTTTCCAACAATCATTGGGCACACGATTAAATTTCAGTATGGCTTACCATCCATAGACTGATGGATAGAGTGAGCGTACCATTCAAACATTGGAAGACATGCTGAGAGCATATGTCATTGATTTAGGTGGTAATTGGGATGATCACCTACCCCTAATTGAATTCTCCTACAATAATAGTTATCATACGAGCATCAAGGCCGCTCCATTTGAAGCCTTGTGTGGGAGAAATTGTAGAACGCCTGTTTATTGGACTCAAGTTGGGGAAAGCCAACTATCAGGACCTGAGATAGTCTTGGAGACTACGGATAAAATTATTCAAATCCGTGACAGACTCAAAGCTGTCCGTGATAGGCAGAAGAGCTATGCTGATAAGAGGCGGAAACCTCTTAAGTTTCAAATTAGGGACAAAGTGTTATTAAAAGTATCACCCTGGAAAGGTGTGATGGGATTTGGAAAGAAGGGCAAGTTGAGCCCGAGATACATTGGACGGTTCGAAATAACCAAATGTGTTGGTTCCATGGCTTATAGACTTAAGCTACCCGAGGAATTTAGTGGAATCCATGATGTATTCCACATATGCAATTTAAAAAATGTCTAGCCAATGAGTCGCTAGCAATGTCGCACCATGATGTGCATTTGATCAAAACCTGAGGTTTATTGAAAAACCAATTTCGATAGAGGATCGACAGGTTAAAAAGCTCCGAAAGAAAATGATCCTCATCGTGAAAGTCAAATGGGATTCCCATCGTGGCCCAGAATATACATGGGAGGTGAGTTTAATATAAGACAAAAATACCCCTATCTATTTGAATAAAATCTCGAGGACGAGATTTCTTTTAAGGGGGTGTGGATGTAACACCTCAGAAAATTATATCAAATTATATGGCAACACGTGTCCAATCAACTCTCAAATATGCCAAGTTATTTGGATGAGAGGGACTATATGTGTAAAATTATGGAAGATTGGTTGTGGAGGGACTAATTATGTCAACATGCCAATGTTTGGCCTCTGAGTGACCCTTACGGACCGTAAGGCATATGCCTTACGGACCGTCAGGTAGGTATTTTTATTGTTGCTAGCAAAACCTTACAGACCGTAAAAATGTTTGAATCTGTGGGCGCGTAAGGTCCTTACGGACCGTAAGCTGCCACCCCTTACGGTCCGTGAGGGGTGCAGCTGGCAATTTTGGCAGTCTACCATGGCAGTCTGCATGTTATGCCATGTACTTCATGAATTGCCACACTTATTCTGGTTCAAACACATCATAGGATACCTGGAATCATCTAAGGATCAATGCTAACACTTGGCATGATCCTTGGATCAAGTTGCAGCTATAAATAGCACCTCAAGTTCATCACTTTTCCTTGCTCATTCAGTTCTTTCTTCCTAATTCACTCTAAATAGAGTTTGCTTCTGCTTAGAGGCCTCCTACTGAGTTCAAACTTCTCCTAGAACACTTGTAAGTGTTCTTTTATAGCTCTTTTCTTTTCTAGGCTAACTTATTAGCTGAAAGTCAAGCAAATTGACTTTTGCTTTGACTTTCGGTTATGACCATTATGGTCAAGCCAATATTCAAATCGAACATGGCTACGTGATCATAATAAGGTATGTGATAATCCCCTATGAGGGCACATCCTGAAGATCACGTTAAGTTGGTCAAATGACAGGTCAAAGTTATACTAAAATAAAAGTCAAAACACAGTTTCTCCGGAATTTAAGTTAAATGAACTTCTAAACAATTAAACACTAAATTTTGATATTATATCAGTTGGTAAAACATATTAGGACATGTTAGATCATGTCTAACCCATCATTTCCTTCTTATAGCTCGGGTTGCAACCGAAAGTCAAACAATTTGATTTATGCTTTGAATTTCGATTCTGACCCGTTTAAGCTAAGTTAGCTACCAATTTGAAGTTTTATTTTGATCATATTAATGTATGGAATAACCCTCTGAGTTTATACCATTTGATCATAATCTGTTGTCGGGTTTTATGCAAGTTCATGAATTAGGCCTATTTATTGACCAAATTGCCCTTTTGAGCATAAAATGGTTTTTAACCATAAGGTACATATATTTTAGAATACTTACTGATGTGGTAACATAATAAACATGTTTTGGAATAATGAAGTTGACATTGACTCATCCGATCACCCGATACCGCCTATGCGCGTACGGTTGACTTATATAGCTTAGTTTATATAAGTTAACCAAATTGGGTCAAATTCCTTCAAGTTCACTTCTAATCAGAATATATTATTGTTTTGACTCATATTATACAAGTCATAGTACTTGTGAGGGTTCAAACCACATTCTCTCTAGTCTCCGCTTAATCTAGCGAACCCTACCGTTTTTAATATAAGTTAACCGGTCCAAGTCATCTGACTTGAATAAGACCCGTTTACATTCTAATGGATAATAATTCCATTCATTCCAGATTAAGGGCATCCAGTAAATTGCAACCTTGCTAGTTGTTTTGTTTAATCGGTTGTGCTTATAATTATATTTGGATTATAAAGATTTAAGCTCAGGTAAATACTCTTAACATATTTTCCTTATACGGGCTTGGGATACGGTGAATTATTACCGCTTGGTCGGGTATGGGATCAATGACCAATGTGTCCAAAAACCAAATAACCCGTTTTAATTCGTATTGCTTGATAACTTAAACATTGGGGGTTAATGCGACCGTGTCCTGGATATCCTCGGCTCATTTAATTGCAAATGACCACGACCTAAGCACGGGGTGTAGGAATACACCCGACAGATGCTAATGCTATGATAAAATATTTTTCTTACCCAATATGGGTTTACCCAATAAGGGGATTAAAGTGGTGTGTCGGTTAATCATGTTCTTGGAGATAGTTCCGGGCCCCATATGTATTGATAAGAATGTAATACTGATAACAAGAGATATAGTTTGTCTCAAGTTATTTATGAAAATTACTATACCAAATGATATATAAAATAATTCTGAATTATTTTCAAAATGTGTCGGTTATTTGTATTTATGAGGGATAACTGACGTATCTTCAAAAGACTAAGAGTAGGTTGCAAAGAACGTAAATAGGCTGGAAGGTGCCCGGTAATTGGTTAGTTGAATTTGCAACTCCATGCAAGAAGCCTAGTGGTCTTTTATATAATCATTTGTTATTCGATCCGCCCGTGGAACTTTATACACTTTGGTCTGTATATTATTTTAAACTTTCGGACAATTGTATTTTGTAATAATTACTTTATACTCCCAAAACTTCCGCTTTGTTGTTGTGACTATCTATATCAATTTGTCATGCATAAACCCCAAGTCCGGGCCCACCATGAAATCAGGGTGTGACATAAGGTCATAATGATGGGCTTCTTGTGGATAAAAAACCGTGCAAAGGTTTGTTCACTAACATATGAGAATTGGAGGAGCTTCAATGTTTCATGTTTTGATTAATTGTTTGCAATTTTGTTGTTTCATTGTTTGTTGATGTTTTCTGAGCCTCTTGCTTGCCTTTAGGTTTGTTTTAATAATATCTTTGTTGGTCGTTCAGAGAAAAAAAAACCAGCTTTTCAAAATATATTATTTATCTCTTATCAATCCAGTCACGATAATTCACTAGATTGACACGCACCATAGAGGGAGAACAACTGCGAAATTGTATAATACCAAAATCATTCTTTTAAACAAAAAAAAAAAAACAAAGTAGAATAAAAAAATTCGCTTGCCTATTCATTCCAGGTAATATCAAATAAAAAGTTTATTTTGCCTAACTAGGATGGGAAAGAATTCTAAACATTCATTTTTCAAATCAACGGTTAAGTTGAAAATGTAGGAAAAACGGGGAGTTTAAGGAGTTTTTGAGAAAAACTTATTTATTGACTTTCTCTCTCTCGACATGCAAGACACATGCATATTCCATCATAATTTTTAAACATTCACAACTTTTTTATATGGCATTATTTTTTCATAAATTTTTTACCATAAAATCGAGCGTCTTTTTTTCTTTAATTTGAGTACCATATTGCTATATAAAACATGGTGACTAAAAAACCTATAAAAATGTGTTGTATTTCTATGTTTTATAGCATTTTTTGCTGGATTTTTGTACTACATTTTTATGTTGAAATTTTTTATCTTAATTTTTTTTTCTGAATTTTTTGTGCTGGATTTTTTGTATTAGATTTTTTGTGCTGAATTTTTTTGTACTATATTTTTATGTGGTAGATTTTTTGTGCTAGATTTTTTGTATTAAATTTTATTGTTGTATTTTTTAGAAAACAAAAGGGGTACCACATGTTATTTTCACACTCCTACTTTTAAGGATCAAAATGTTTTACTACTAAAATGTCTTTCCTTCCTACTTATAAGGAGTGCCACATGTAATCATCATAATTCTTTCTAGACTACTTAGGCCAGGTTCACTTTTTAGTGATATTTAATATATATAATCTAATATATTGTTTGGGGAAGATTCATTTGAGAAGAAAATTTAATTGAGAAGAAAAAAAACAAAGGGTAATTTTGTAAAACATTAAATAGTTTTTTCACTTATCTCGTTTATTATCATTTTTGACTAATTAATTAGTCATAAAGATTATTATCCTCCACACTAACTTTTTTTGCCTACACACATCAAAAGTTATCCTACATATTTCGAAATTCATTCTACACGTTGAAATTTATCCTACACGACTCGTAATTTATTCTACAAAACTCGTAATTTATCCTACACTTTAAATTATTTTATTTTATTTTTTTGAAAAAATATATATTTTGAAGATAAGTTACAAATTCTTTAATGTAGTTAGCTATTAAAGAGGAAGACTACAAATTAATGACCTATGTAGATTTACCAATGTACCCTTATAGTAACATTAAATATTTATATTAAATAATAAAGCATTCTTATTGGTTGAAATTTCTTATTTTTTGTTCTTACAAAAAAATTCTTCTCATTTGAACTCTTCACTATATTGTTTTAGGAGTATTTAAATATAATCAGGAGTATTTAAATATAGGGTAAGGATAGTGTAAAAAGGGCCTAAAGTGTGAGAAGTGTATTATAACGTTATATATAATACTATATAACACCATATAAACACCGTATAACAATATGTAACACCATATAATACCATATAACACTATGTAACACTATATATCATTATATAACAAATATAACACTATACATCTATCATAGACATGCTATCAGACAACCTATAGTGTTATATTTGTTATATAATGATATATAGTGTTCCATAGTATTATATGGTGTTACATATTGTTATACGGTGTTTATATGGTGTTATATAGTATTATATATAGTGTTATAATACACTTCTCACACTTTGAGCACTTTTTACAGGATCCTCTACCTTTAAATATAATCATAATATATAGTTTGGGGAATGTTCAAATGAAAACTACTAGTTATTGTGAAAACTCGAAAACTAATTAAAAATGACAAAAAAACATACCAAATTTTTTTTCTTTGCATAATAATTTTCGCTACTTTTAGTATATAAAAAAAAATTTCAAATTTTTTTTTTCTTTTTTGTAGTTAGTATTACGCATGTGTAATACAATTTTTTTTTTTTTGAAAAAAAGTTTTTTTTATATACAAAAACCTGCGATTTTTTATAAAAAAATTGAAAAAAAAAACAAAATTTTTTTGGTGTTGTTTAGGCTTTTTTAGTTAGTTTTCGAGTTTTCACAATAAAAGTGGTTTTCATTTGAACCATCCCCTATATAGTTTTAGGAGTATTTAAATATAATCATAATAATACTCAAAATGGTAAATTGTATTGATTGTGAATGTTAGTTTTACAAGTTCACGTTTTCGTAGGAATATTTATATCTACTATGTATCACAAAATATTCCCTGAAGTATAAGCTATTTACAATACATTATGTCTAACATGGTGAATAATAAGCCAATCACCATCAACCATACAAAAGTAAGAAATGCTTGCAATTCAATGACATGAATGGCGGAGTGTACTTTTCGTCCACCTTTTTGACTATATAGAATTTTCTTTTTAACGTCGAAACTTTTATATATAAAATATAAAAATACGGACTATCGTTGGAACTTAGAAAATTATAAGATTATATCACGAATATTAAACTCACACCACCTATCCAATTGAGATTAACATATTCGATCCACTAGTAATAAAAAACGCATTTTCTTTGATGAGATCCGCCATTCGATGGAAGTGAATATGATGATTGTTGAAAATCTTCACGTTTCACGCCTTCTTTATTTCCCAAGCCGTCACCAAAAACACTCCTCCAACGATCTTTTTTCACTCCTTAGAGCCCTTTATATCCGTAACAAGCCCAAGCATTTGCTGAATTGATGGATCCATATGCCGTTCGATTGAAGTGAATATGATGATTGTTGAAAGTCTTCTCGTTTCACGCCTTCCATATTTCCCAAGTCGTCACCAAAAACACTCCTCCAATGATCTTTTCCACTCCTTAGAGCCCTTCATATTCGTAACAAGCCCAAGCATTTGCTGAATTGATGGATCCATATCGGGGAAAGGGATTTTAAGCCACACTAGAATCGTCCACCAAATGGATTTTGCAATCCGACAGTCCATAGCACATCGTGGATCGTTTCCTCCCACAAACTGCACCTGGAGCATATTTGGTCCGAAATGACGACTCCCCGATTTGCCAAACTCACCTTAATCAGAATCTTGTTGAGAGACATTCTCCACCCGAAAATATCAATTTTGACCATATGGAATGCAAGCAACATTAACAATGCCACCATATTCACTAAGGGGGACAAAGTGGATGTCGGGCCCCCCGCTCCTCACATCTGTCTCGAAGCCACATAGTGGTATACGTGCATTTTGGCTCTTCTCGTCTCGCTTTTCTCCATCCCTTAACGTATTTCCTTCTTTGTGCTTTCTCAAATTCGGGATCGTGTTCTCGTTATTGCTTCCTCTTCGTCCTGTATCTCATGCCACATTAGTATTGCCGAATCTCGTCATGCTTCATTATACCAAAGCTACTTCGTCTCCTAAATCTTACTCTAAATGGAAATTAAAAAAAGAGTAAATTACAAGTTTTGTCCTTTATGTTTGTCCCAAATTTCAGGTGTTGTCCTTTACCTTTAAAATTGATGAGTTTTGTACTTAATGTCTTAAAATCCTGCACATTATGTCCTTTAGAGCAAACCCTGTTAATTTTTTTTGTTAAATCTGGTCATCTAAGGGTATTTTTGTCTTTTTACCTATATTTAATATTATTATTATTATTAAAAAAATACTATTATTATTATTATTATTACTATTATATATATATATATATAAATCAAACATCTGAATATGTGATTCTCCCATCTCTCTCTCTCTCTCTCTCTCTGCAAGGTCTAGCTCTCTGCTTCTCTCTCTATCTCTACCACCATCAACCACCGCCTCAGCCACTATCCACCACTGCAACCATCATCCCCGCCGGCAACCCCTGCAATCACCATCCACCACCCCACTCTATCTCTCTATCTATACCCATCTACCTCCGATTTGCAACTGTGTAAACACATCTCGAATAAACAAACTCAAATCCTCTTTAGCAGATCCAGGAGCAGGATGTGAAGAACAATAGCATTGGTTGACGAAGAACACCGAAACAGAGCAACAGTGTCAATCTATATTCAGTTTAACAAACAATTGATACAAATTTAGACTTTATCAAGATTAATACTCGAACCAGTTATGATTTAAAATCAAAATCTACAACAAACACTTTGAATAACAACATATCAGATTTATCTTTGTGTCTCTTTAAATCTTCATCTAGTCATTCAAGTTCTGCTTTCAAGCTCTACAAGAAGAGAGAGAAAGAGAGTAACATAAAGAAAAACCAGATCCGGGTCTCTACTTGCCACGAATCTCCACCACCGTCAAACCCATATCGATATCGATATCGAAACCCAGACTTCAACCATCAAACTCCACCAGTGTCAACCGCCATACCGCGACTTCAACCATCAAACATATCTCTTTCAAACAACCGATCATCAACCACCGTAACCGCCTCAACACTTCTAGATCTAGATTCGAAGAGCCAAACGTACAAAACACACATGATTAATCGATCGATAATAGACTACATGGATTTGATTAGGAAATTAGGATTTTTTGGATTAGGAATTGGGGGTGATTAGTTGTGTGGGGGAAAAGGGTAGGTCTATGGGTGACAGAGATGAGAGTGAGTAGAGAGAGAAGGGGAGTGTGTTTAGAGAGTGAGAAAGAGATGAAATTGATACTTAGTATTTTAATTTTTTTCTTTAATTTTTTTAAATAATAGGTGAAAAAGACAAGTATACCTTCATGTGCCTCGCACATGATCTGATTTAACAGAAAAAAATAACTGGGTTTGCCCTAAAGGACATAACATGCAGAATTTTGAAACATTAAGTACAAGACTCGTCAATTTTAAAGGTAAATGACAGCGCCTGAAATTTGAGACAAACATTAAGGACAAAACTTGTAATTTACTCTTAAAAAAAGTGATATTGAAATGCGTCACAAAGAAAGCCACTAATGGGATTAGGTACCCTTAAGGGTTCAAAACTTGATTTATGGTCTAGTGGAGGTTAAACTTTAGTTTTCAACATATATCTTAGAAACTAGGTTATCACCCGGGTGGCAACCCGGGTTGGAAAATTTAAATTAAATTAATCATAAGTGTATGGATAAAAGTAATGCAAATAAAGTGACATTACATAAAATAGTAACAAAGTTTTCTTTATAATTCGTGTGCAAAAACATCAAGAAAAAGACAAATATCGGTTATGTATATATACAACTTAGGAATTATCACCCGGGTGGTAACCCGGATAGGAAAATTTAATTTTAAAAATACTCACAACTGTATAATTAAAATAAACTTAAATAATGTGACGTATTAGCAGGTTTATGTTTTTAATTATCACGGCACGAGTCCGAGACTGAGCATTTTCTATGTGTTTCTATCTTAAGTTTTAGCCCTCACAATAATAACTTTGAAACATCACATCCAATTATCCAAATAGCAGGTCCCTGAAGCAAGTCTCAGAATAAAACAAAAAGACATAAGCCATAAGTTAATACAGTACATCACCTAAAAATGATAAAAACATATTTTGACATAATAAGCGAATGATTAATTCATACCTTATAAATAAAAAGTATATATTAATTATTCTAATAAATATTTAAAATTGTACATATTATCAAAACGTGTTGTATATCATCATTGGTCAACTCCAAAAATGGTCTGAAACCTTTCTAGTCTCGACATCAGTTATCTGTAAATAAAACAATATAATTAGTAATACATCAATATGGTAATGTAGATTCAACTTTTAATACTTATGAAGCATTAGATCAGAAAGCGCCAGCAAATGAAGATCAATTTTAGGGTTTCCAGGAAGAATGAATCAATCGACTAAAAAAACATAAACAAATAGAACGTATAGTTTAACAAAACATCAAGCAATCGACAAAAATATCTTACCAATAAATTGTGTTCGGATGATGTAGACAGAAACGTGGATCTACAAGAAACACTTGTCTTATAAGAATGTAAATCAAACCACGAAAAATTATGACATTTAAAGTAAGAATACAAATCAATCAGATACAGGAGACTAAAAACACACCATATAGATTAGAAAGGAATTTTCCTACAATCGTTTGAAAGAACGATTGAATGTCTGAAAAAGAAAAACAACACATATGAGAGATAGAAAGTATGGAGCGTATTGGTGGAGATGAACAGCGGAGAGATGTAGTGAAATGGAAAGTTAGGTAAAAATGTAAAAGACATTTACGTTAGAGGTGCGTGATCCATTTGTAACACCTTGCAAAATCATGTCCAATACAGTGATGACACGTGTCATAAACACTAATCGAGTAAAAAGTTAACTTTGAAGGACTAAAAGCGTCAACATGCCAAACTTGTGCCTCTGATTGACCTCACACAATGTTCGTATTCTTAAATGGATAAATTGTCGAACACAAGAAGTCGTTTGTGATTAAAAATCAAAAGTTATAAAGTACAGGGGTTAAACGTGTCAACATGTTAATTCTTACCTCTGAGTGACCTTTTAACGATCCCGAGACTTTGTAATATTCTATTATACTCTCACGAATATCGGATAATGATTTCGTGGAGTTTCGATGCAAATAAGTGATTACAGTTGTAGTTTCCATGAAATAGGGACCAAATGCGTCAACGTTTCAGAATAAGACCTTTCGGGTGATCCTGTAACTAACCGGAAGCTTAACGATGTTTATTTTATGACCCAAGACTCTTAAAAGTTAACTATGGGGGTTAATATTGCAATAAACAAAAGTTATTTAAACTTATAAAGGGCCAGGGACTGAAAATGAAAAGTTTGCAAAGTTTTAACCAGAATCAGGGGTTGTCGCGGGGCGTGTAAGCCATCGCTGATGTCTACGCGGGCCGCGACCAAGCTGCCAGCGACCAAAAACAGAACAGCTGTGTGTTGCAGCCTGTCCACCGCCATTACATGGCTTCTGAGCGAAACCAGGGGCAGGTTAATGGTTTTTACTGCCATGGAGACACCTGTGATTATCTGGTTAACTCCCTAAACAGCTGGAATGATCTTAGCAACCCCCAAATTCCTATAAATAGCTCCTTGTTTGATCATTTGAGACTTGCACTATCATTTTTCACTCTCAAACTTATACTCTGGAGCATCCTGTATCAAAGGAAGCTTTCTCAAAGTTAAATTTTCGTGCTAAGGACCTTTGTAAGTGTTCTTAGCTTCTGTAGTTAAGATTTTATTAGTTTAAGGACCGAAAGTCAAGGATATCGTAATTATACTTTGACTTTGTGTTTAATCACCAACGGCCTAGCCATTATTTGAATTGAAAGTGACTATGTGTTGGTAATTAAGTAGGTGATTATCTCTCAAAAGGGCACCTTCTAATTATCACGTTTACTTAGTTAGCTGTCGGGTCAAAGTAATTAAAATAAAAGTCAAACGGGTCAATTTTTAAATAAAATGCATAACTGAAAGTCGCAATAACTTGGTAAATATTATAAGAACATGTTTAGGCATGTTCAACCCGACAATTCTGAGTTTAGGTTCGGTTCGCGACCGAAAGTCGCAAAAGTTGGCTTTTTCTTTGACTTTCAGTTCTGACCCGAATTAGTTTAATTTCTTTGTGCCTTAGGGTTCCTTTGTGACCATATTATATGTTGGTATAACCCTATAAGGGTATACTTCATGGTCTCTTAGAAATCTTAGTTCATTTGCATGTTTCCGTTAGTTGCTTAAAAATTGACTATTATGCCCTTATGTTATAAAAATGAGATTTTTGAATATGTGAGAGGACAAAAAGCTTTATTACTGATATATAAGTATGTCAAGTAAATTTGACATCAGTTTCTGGTCTCAAACTAAAGTTATGCAAGATATCGTAAAATGAAAGTTTTTATTAATTAAATTACATTTTTGGCATAAATCATGTTTAAACCCAAATTTTGGCACCAAACCCATTACCTATTGTTTTGATAATATTTTTAGGGATTTTTGGAATTTTTGGTCAGATTCTAAACTGACCATATCATTGAGTTCTCGTATAATTCGGTAAATGACGACAATACCCTTTTCGTTCATAAAATGAGATTAACATATAATTTGCATACCAAACCTTTTCCTACTGATATTATATATTAAATAAAATATTTTAAACATTTAAGGCTAATCAAAATCTCAGATTTTCATAAACATCTCAATTATCGTCAATTATCGACTTTTACGCTAATTAGGCGCATAGTATGGTTTAAAACCATACTAAACACCTAAGACTTGTTACCTACTGATTTTATAAATAAATTTTAATACTTTAATAGTAAGTATAAGTCTTGAACTCAGATTTCCAATTTTGTCCTTAAAACATATGTGAAATGACCAAAATACCCTTACGGTGCATAGTTTGGCCATAAATGGTAAACCTCACATATGTATGATATCCTACTATTATAACTTTATAAAATAAATGTTTTTACAATGTTTTAGACCAGAACCTCAATCTACTATTAAACCTCTTTTATAAATGTAAAAATGACCAAAATACCCTTAGAGGACTTAAATTGGTTTTAAATTCTTTTTGGGCATAATTGTTGATATCCTACTGATATCATATCATATTTAAAGCATATTAACTAATGGAACTTCTACATGACTCACCCGGTTATCCATTGTGCCTATACGCGCTCGGTACGGTTTATGTAACTAGTTTGCATAAATTAACCGAAACGGGTCAAACCTTATCATTTTTACTTCAAAATCCAGAATGTATTTAGTTTACCCATTTTATACAAGTCTTTATACTTGTCGGGTCTAAATCACATTCCAATCCGGTCACCGCTTAATCTAGCATTTCGTGTCGTAAACCTTTCTTTAAAACTAACCGGTCTAAGTTACAACTTAAATAAGACCCATTAGGAATCTAATAGGTTGATAAAACCTTCGTTCCAGATTAAGAGCCCCGGTAGAAGTATTTGCACTTGTTTGAGTAGAATTTACGGCTGAGAATACTAAATTGCATTTTAAGCTTAGGTAAATAGTTTTAACTTATTTTCCCTTATGCGGGCTTGGGATACGGTAAATTATTACCGCTTGGTCGGGTGTAGAAACCTTTTAATCGGATATGGTTAAAATTTCATAATCCCGTTTTAATCAGTATTGCTTGATAACAAATAACATTGGGGGTTAACGACCGTGTCCTGGATATCCTTGGCTCATTTAAAAAGCGTAAATGGCCGCGACTTAAGCACGGGGTGTAGGCATACACCTGTCGGTTGCGTATGTAAAATATATACTCATTTGCTGGGGTAACTCGCCGTGAGTTTATATTTGTGGTGTGTTGTTAAATCTTGTTCGGTTTATTTAATACCGGCCCTAAATGTTGGACAAACATGTAAATCTGATACAAGATTGTTATTAATATAATTGTTCCAAGTTATAAAAACCTTTGTGCCTTGTGCATTTAAATCAATTTTCATAAATATTTTCAAAAGAGTCGGTTAATTGTATTTACCAGTGTAAACTGACGTATTTTTCAAAAAGACTAAGTGACAGGTACCGTAACTTATCGGCTGGGAGCTCTGGGCGTTTGTAAAGATTCTTGCAAGTTCTGAACACTTAAAGTCTGTTGAACAATATTTTATATTTCTGTTTTAGATCCGCCTGTGGATCCTCTTACAACCGTTGTATAATATTTATTTATACTTTGATTTTCGGTTTGAAATAATTATTTCCTACCAAGACTTCCGTTGTGCATTAAACTCTGTATGTTTGACTATGACGATATCAACTACGTCACGATACTCCTTGTCGGGCCCACCGGTAATATGTGGAAATATCGGGGTGTGACACCATTATACTGATCATAAGAGGATTTCTAAATGAAGCTACCAAACAGCAACTGACCTGCAAGTATCCGGTGTAAATAAGTGAAGCTGTGTTTTACCTTTTTTCCCTTTGCGCTCCTAAAAACCACCGTACATGTAGCGCATACCACCAATATTGGCAATTTTAGCACGTATAAACCAGAACAAACTTCTTCACACGAATGTCCATCAAATAATTATAAAGCATCCAGTTAAATATGTTAAATGAGAACAGTTGAACATGATTACAAACATATAAAAGCATCAATGTAATGATTTCGCTTAGATGACACAATGTTCATTTTAATTTCTGGTAGAACTGGCTAATTATTTTAGTGGTTTGTTTATCAAAACTTATTCATAATAATATTTGCTTACTGCCTTTCAGATAAACAATTTGTGAACCAAATTTGCCGTAAATCGTATATAATAATTAGTTCAAGCAATTGAGTTCTCATGGGATGAGCAAATGGTACTGGGTTCAGAACCGGTACTGGTACCGAGTATACCGAATCGACTTGATTTTCGATACAGATTTGGTACCAGCATTTAGCATTTTCGGTACCAGTTTTTACCTTCAAATACTGGTCTGTACCGGTACCAAATCATACCGTACCAGGTATTTTCGGTACCGGTACCAATTTTTGGGAAGTTCGGTATCAGTACTGGTTGGTACCTAGCTCATCCCTAATTGTCACCAACATCCCAAAAAACTAAATTTCTCACCCAGTCATCAGTGCAATTTAAATTTATAAACGTAACAGAGCAATAGTAAGAAAGATGAACTGTACAAATGCTGAAGCTTTCGTAAGGAGTCCAATTCTTGTGGTATACATCCAATGAGTCGATATTGGTGCAGATAAATATACTGTAGCTCTGGAAGATTAGCAAGCTCCTGGGTATTTCCCCGTTAAAGCTATTAAATCTCAAGTAGTTGTAGCCATACAAATTTTGTAAACCGATGTAAATCTCCATGTCGCTGCCATTTTGTAGTATCGCACAATCATGGCACATTTCCTATACAACAAACTCGTTTTAGCCAAATAATATTAAGATTTAAACCCAACCAACCCCTCCACAAATAAAGGTCTCTTAACAAAGCTTTTATATGTTTTCACAAGTGAATAAAAGATTGAAAGGGAATAGGCCCATATGGAGATTTTTATGCAACTGAAGAAATATGACCTACAACAACAAAGTATTTTGAAATTTTCAACAAATTACTTGTTTTGATTATGTGATTTAACTATTTAAGATTAAGCTCAATATGTAACCGATGAGTTGTTCACTTTTATGCTCTTTAACAAAACCACAATATAGCACCAAGTAAACTAACAGATGACCAAAAAGCGATACTTCATGTCTTATGACTATTGTTTATAAGCATATATAAGATGGACATACATATGCCTATCTTAATTCAATTCAAATATCATTTATTTTTAAAGAATAATGGTACACACTTTTTGGTCCCAATAAAGTAACCGTTGTAACAGTTGCTAATGACAAGAAACTTACCCAATAAAGGAAAGATTATGTTGATTTAACTTCTTCAACCTTTATTATCGCCAACGACCAGCGTCTATTCCTCCGTCTCTCATCGTTCTTCCTCCCACAATTGCCCCTGCATCTTCCAGAAAAAAAAAAACAAAAATCAACAAAAAAAGAAAAACCAGTGAAAAGCATACGACGCTGCATCATACCAATTCCACGGGTCCCTTTTGCCATCATAATCGAGCTCAAAACTCTCGGTCTTGTCATCATTCCTTCCGAAATCTAGGAATGTCTGTAAGCATGATTCTTAAATTAAAAACAGTATCATTCTTAATATCATGCATCCTTCATAGCTGAAAACACAAATTCATGCATAATATCCTTGTGAGCTACAAAATAAGGGAATAGCAAAAGAAGCTGTTGTGAAATATTAAAAGATTTCAAAGAAAACAAACCTTGACTAAACAAATTATGTTTTTGTTAGATTGTTTCTACACAGTCTATATAACAAAGAAAAAACACAATATTCACAAGGAATCAAGGAAATTCATTTACCTGCAAGTCTCATTATGTGTACTGACATCATTCGTCAACAACAAAGGAAAATTACATCAGTATTTTGAATGCAGAGACTACAAACAATTGTAAACATAAATTTTGAACTGAACATATATCTACAAAATGATAGGCAAAGTAACAACCTAAAAATTAACCTTAATATAATTAGCGAGTAAGTTTAGAGAAGTCAATTCATTAGCAATCTCAATGGCAGACCTGCATGAAGAACATGAGAATAGGGTTAGGTGAAATCGAAATCAAATTAGCAAGACATAGATGAAAATTGTGTGACTTACAGTTTAGATCCTAGGGTTATGAAGATCCGTGAATCAAGATTAACAATATCGAAATATTAAGAAGATCCGTGAATCAAAATAAAAAAAACAGTAGTTATGCCGAAGGAAAATGGACGATTTTGAGAGACAAACAAACGACTAACATAAACATAAACATCAGATACACATACCTTTCGATATGAATGAGAATCCTGAAAAATAATAATGAATCACCGATTGAAAAAAGGGTTACAGAATGACAATACGAGTAGAATAAGATGGGTTGAAATATCTTTTGTAATCATTGACAGAAAGCAACGAAGATTCTTCAGTCAGATTGAAGAGATGAACATTATTTTATCAAAGGGGTGACGAAAGATGAGAGAGTAAGCTAATTGAAGAAATTAGGGTTTCTACGGCGGGAATTAGAAAAGAAGGTTTTTTATAACCGGGTCAATACGGGTATTTGGGGCTTCACTTATGAAAAAAGCGGACCCGATGGTTTGGAGCCAAAAGTTAGAATGAGAAGCTTTAATATTGCGACACGTCAGCAAATTTGTTCATGTTTATTATATATAATAATAATAGATACTAAATGAAAATTTTGACTGTTTTAATGTATACTATTGGTCTTAGTATTGAATAACTTTAATAAAGTCCAATAGTACTTACCATTAGAAATATAATATATAATACTCAATTGAAATTAACTTAGATATGTACTCTGGATAAAGCAACATACAGCTGACCGTGGGTGAAAAATTAACATACAGCTGACCGTGGGTGAAAAAATATGTATGCTTTCATAAGTTTTTCATACCTAGACTTCCCATGTGCAATACCTTTGGCTTCATATTCAGCTTTACACTGCCAACAATATGTAAAATTGGTAAACTCATATCATCATTTTCAAACAAAATTTTCAGGATACTTCAAATTTTTATGCACATCAGCACATACATATCCTACGCTAACAAAAAAAAAAGAAACCTTGATTCATATGACACGTATTAAGCTCACTAATAGCTGCCCTCATGGATTTCAACTTCTCTCCACCAGCTTTCCCAACCTATTAGAGTAACAAATACATCAAATATAACTGCAAAACGAAGATCTTAACCTCACACAAGTACTTACAGCCGACACAGCATTGATGTTAGCATTTTCTTTCTTGCATGTTATCCTAAACTCCTTACTGAAAAAGAGGATGACCAGAATCAACAACAGTACATATCAGACAGTCAACATAACATACATTTTTTAGTTTTAGTAAATACATAAAGGACAACAAATAGTGCACTTGGAGGTCTCTTTGGCTTGTGGGGATCTTTAGCCGCCTTAGTCTTGCCTTTGCTCGCTACCGTCTTTTTCCTCCCTGATTTTATAAAAGATTAATACTTTCATCATTTAAAAAACACAAAGCATAGCATTAATGTATGATAAACAGATTTACGGCTTCTGAAATTTTTTTCCTCATTATAGTCATTACAAAATTAGACGTGTACTTTGGTCTTAGTATGCAACTCAAAGGAGAGGATATTTTTCGCTCGCTAAACCAAAACAACGAACCACAGTAATCACAAATGCAGTTACAGTATCCCAAATCCAAGTACCGTGGTGCAAAAGGCGCCGAATGTGTCATCTCATGTGGCATGGTGGTAGTACATGCCTCCAAGCCGGCCATATTGCGGTCACATCTTGACATCTAAAGCATAGAAGAAAGCATTAAAAATTGAAATAAGAGTAAGAACTAAACATCATTTATACCAAACATATTACTAATACATAAAGTTGAATTTATCATCAAAAAAGAGGATGTTTTTTCATCTAACTTTAAAACTTGTACCTATAGTATCAAGTGACTCAGTCATTTTTTATACCAATAGTCTATTTGTCTAAAGTCTTAAGAATAATCTTGTTTTGTCAAAAAGGTTTAGACTTGTTAAGGTTTATTTTAGTGATTTATGATTTAACCATCAAATTCTATTTTAATGGACCTCAAAAGTCATTGATGCAGCTTTTACCTTTTGCTATCCACCAAAATGACCCTTCCTTACCATTAAAGCATGAGTAATTGCAGAATTAACTTGTGTTTTCATAAACACTTATGTTTCTATTTTGGTGGGTGTAATTATATAATGAGTGCAGTGTAAACATTTGAGGCAAATAAGGGTACCTGTCGGTCGACCAACCAACACGTAGCAGGTTTTGTCGTCTCTAAAAGTTGGATTCCATTTGTGTATAACACTTACATGTATTGGTGGTACAACTCCTTCCGGTCTAAGGGTTGATATTTTCGTTCCGTTCATCTTCTGCCACCTGTTTTCAAGAAAAAAATATAGCATTAGACATTGGGTTTGATAAAAAAAAACCACATCAATGTTTCATATCCATCAGGCTGATGTGGGAGTGTTGGTTTATTTGTATTGTGCATAAGTGGACAGATTGGATCTGACTTTTTTCATAATCCCTTCGACCCAAATTTCAGAATTGATTTTCAGACCAATTCTATAAAAACCCATGCACCATACTTTCATAAGTCAACTGATTCAATTCATACCCCTTTTGGCATAAATTTTGAAACAACTTAGAAGCATCATCCACTTGTTTAATACATAATTTCCTTAACATCATATTATAAGAGTATACATCGAGTGAAAAATAGTTTCTCACAACTGTTAATCGTTTAGGCTCAGAATTCGTTATCCTTTGTGGCTGCAAATAATAATACTTGCCACGCATGTTGACTTTCGAGCCACTTTCCAGTTCGTCAAGTCGTTGTTTGAGAGCTTTCCCTTTCGCTAATTCTTGATCCGCCTCATCCACTTTCCCTTCCCTCCTTAAAGCAAGTGCTTTCTTCTTCAAAGCAAGAAGCTCTCTTTGAATTTCTAAATTTCTTTTTGATTATACTCGTTTAACGAATATTGATTGTTTTAATGCACAAATCCACTTATATATACATAAACAAAATCATATTCACATCCAAATAAAAAAATATAAAAAAAGATATACCTTTTCCAGCAAGATTAGAATCAGATCTAACTTCAAATCTCCTATTTCTTAATGCCATGATGATGAAAAGATGATAAAAATTAACAGATATAAAACAACCGAACCCTAACAGAACGATTTGATCGTTAATTGTATCAGATTTGTGTGAATTCAATGGGGCAAATGATGGAGATTACATGAATTTGAGGATCTAGATTCGATGATCGGAATTGAAGAACATGATTTAGGTTTGGAGAAAAGAGAAAGCGTGAAGGAGAAGAATGGAAGTGGCTGAAGATTTAGGTCAAAAAGATGCGGAGCGGTAAAAGAGATAGAGAATTAGGTTTTCAGACATTTAAATAGCGGGTCATAAAATGGATCCCGTGTGTACCCATATAATGAATAAAGATACCCAAATTTTGGGAGCCAAAACCCACATTTAGATGCCCTCATAGCTTGACACATCAGCAAAATTTAACACATTTATTATATATAATAGATTATGAGTATGTTTGGCATAGATCTTTTAGAAGCTTCTAGCTTTAAGATTTTAAGAAAAAACTCATACTCAATTAAAAGCCTTGTTTGGTTGAAGGAGCTTGAAGCTTTTAGGTTATGAGCTTGAAGCTTTTGGTTGAACGCTCCTACTAGTAGCGTTTAGAAGGAGCTACAAGCTTTTAGGGAAACAATAACTATTTTAACCTCTAAAGATAATGAACTTTTTAATGCATAAGCTTTTTAAAATTTTAGTTATGTCCATTTTGGTCATTTTATACATTTTATTAAAAACTCTAGCTACTCTCCCAAACACCAAATATATCAAAAAAGCTACAGCTACTAGCTACCAGCTACAGCTACCAGACACCAGCTATCAGCTTTCAGCCACCACCCACCAGCTACTTTTGCCAAACATACCCTATATGTTCAGAAGCAACGGACACTTATCATGTATTGCATCGAAAACTTATACTAAAATTTTCTTACTAATAGTATGTTATTCCCTATCAAGGTAGAAACAACTAAGGTCTTTACTAGCTTGAGTAAACTCAGTGGATACTCAAGGGTGGGAGCAACATTGTTTGACAATACTTAAGGGTGGGGGCAACAATGTTTGACAAAATTACGGATGACAAAAGAACTTGAGCCTGACTAGAATACTTAAAATCAAAATATCTAGGACGGGTATTCAAGTATGAGATAGAAAAAAAAAACATTTTGCTGGTATAAGATGGGTATAAGATTAGGTGATACCCAACCTGATAACCCGAAACCATATACCCAAATTTTTTATTTGTATTTTCGCTTTAACATTCTCTGGTAATGTCTTTTCATTACAATGAACCTTTTCTTTTGAGACATGTACTTTCATGATATTACTTATATTTATATTTGTATGCTAAATAGTACACAATGATCTTTTGAAATTTATATGATCATGAAAGTTACATTAGATATTTCAAACATTTCATGGTGATGATGATTTGTAGGTTATGTATCATTGTAGTTGTTTAAAAGATAGGATTATAAAAAAATAGAATGAAAAGGAAAAAGAAAGTACTTCACAATCATATTTTAATAAAGTAATGAGTATACCGAATATGCAATCGGTAATTACCTGACAAATACCCAAAGGGTACTGGGTCACCTATGAAACATAACTTTACGATCAAGTACGAATCTTGGATCACCAATAACCTCTCATGGTCATCCTTAGATAAAACGTTGCAACCAAAACATGCCCATATAAATGACTTGGCTACAAACTTGGTGCCACAAGAGCCTTCATCTCCCTACCGTATTGATCCGCATAATGTTCCAATAAGCTAACTTGCTCATGAACTCAACTCTAAGTATACCAAATCTAAAGAATAAACCAAGAGACATAGGTCTCATGTGTAGGAAAGTGAGGCCCCTACACAATACTTAAGAAAGAGAACGAAGAGTTTGTTTGCTTCCTCAACACCCCTTTGGCCTATTCTCTTATCCAAACCACCATAAATGTAAACCATACCTCTAGTCATAACCCCAGTTTAGGTTAAGATTAAAGAAAAGGTATAGTCTCCTATGATGGATCAAATTTCATCACCTTTAGCCATCCATACACTTAAGTAACTTCAAAACCTTGATCATGGCATTACAACATCACCACGTACCCATGAATCACACTCTTTTCCAACCCCATTAATTAAAGAGATGATTAGATAATTAGTTGATATGTTACTTATCCAATATCCAAAGGAGGCTAGTTTTATTGATCTTGATTGTAATTCACAAATTGATGAGGCAAGAACTATTAAGTCTTCATTAAAACAATCTCAAGACGGTTCTTGAGGCCTTAAGACACCATCGATGACACTAGATGGTGAAAGAAATACTTTGCCCGAGCGTAGATATCCTTAGTCACTAGTAAATAGAGGTTATGAGACCACAAGTAGTGCACTTAATGACTCATCAGAAATTGCCTACACTAGGATCTTGCTAGTCCTTTTAAATTTGGGTGAAGGTCAAATGCTAAGATATTCATGGTCAAACTCGAGGCGTTTTCCAATGCTTATGATAATCTAAGTGAAATCAAAGATTCTTTCATCAAAAATTGACGAGAGAGATATCCAACAAACAAATTTGTTAAATTTCATTCTAATGGTACATAACCAACCCAATAGCCAAACATAGACTCAACTACCAATTGTAGCAACATTTCCTTCTGTTTAACAACTCCATTAGGAGTACTACCTTGTACTACTACTCAAACTTTCAAACCTAGATGACGACGGGAGTAGCTCAAGCTTCAATAACATGACTAAAAACTCATGATAGCTAAAGAGGTCGAACGGTTAAAAGGTTCAGATCCCGCGAAGCAGTGTGAGCAGAAGAAAACAAGCACATTAATTAGTCACATCAACTGGCATCTCACCAACTCAGCCGCAAAAGTAACGTGTATAAAAGGAAACAACCTTTTGTCTGCAGGTCCAAAGCCTTCAACCCCTAAAAGGGTAAGCCTCCTACTGCAACAAGGTTCATTATGTCAAAGGTTTCCCCTTTGGGAGAAAACCTTCTCTATAAAAGGCATCTCACTTCATTCACTTGGGACATTCCGGATCAGTCAAGATCTTCTTGGATCTCTGATCTCTCTTCTTGTCTTTCAAGAACTTGCTTCTTGCATGTTTCTCTTCTCCACTTACAATCATACAACTTACTTACCATTGCATCTGAGGCTGAACCTCCTTCAGCCGAGGATCTTAAGTAAATAATAAACACAACTAGTGAACCTCCTTCAACGTCTAGCAAACGTAGGGGGACCCCACGACCTGCACTAGGCAAACTTCAACTCTTGAAGTCTTTTGCCTAACCAGTCCGTCCACTACTCAAGGTCTTGTATTTGTTGCAACAACAAGTTGGCGCCCACCGTGGGGCTACGACAGTCATTTTTCTCAAAAAGAAGACCAGTAGTGTAGCTCCATTCTTTCTGAAATCATCATGTCCGAAGGAGAATCTCCGGGAGAGGTAAATCAGGTTCCACGTACCTCTACCCCCAACACTAGCCAAACTCATGTGGCTATACCTACTTCTTTCTCAACACCGGGGAGTACTCCAACAGGAGCAACATACCCCGAGTTTCTCTCCTTCCAAACACCGACCCTGTCTCGTTCAGGAGTTCCATCTCCTATTGTTGGTGCTTCCAACACTCCCTCACGTATTGACCTTACCCCTGAAGGGGTCGCTAATAACTTCTTACAGTTAAGGTCTCTCCTTAACCAATACGTGCGCAGGGAAAGAGAAAAAGGAGTAAGGATTCGGCTGGATTATGACGAGACAGAATCGTCGTTATCTCCTGGACCTCTTGTTCTTCCTTTCACAAGCTCATAACTAGCCGTGTCAAAGAATGAAGCTGGTCCTAGCCATCCACCTCCAAATCCTAGTCCATACGCGTACACGAGGCCAGATTCGACATCTTTTCCTCTATTTTCTTCTCAGCCAGTTGCACTGGTGCACCATTGGGGCACGGGCTAACATTGGATCAGTTGTTGTAATCTCCTGTTGCAACCCTTCCACCTCCAGCAACAACCACATGGGAGCAAGTTTTGTCCATTCTCACTTTGGCACGAAGTGCCGTCATGAGTGCTCCTTTAGGAGTAAACTCTACAACTGTACCCGAAAGCCTTTAAGGCTTCAACCTCATGCCACAAATAATGGCCCAAATGATGGTAAGCTTCCCCTGACAACATTTCATCAATCAAGTGCTGGCCTCTCATGGGAACACCAACAACAACCCAGGTAAAAGGATGGAAGAGGATTTGGCCAAACCATACAAACCAAGTAATTTGTCATGCTTTTCTCAGCAAATCGCCGATTATGACTTTCAAACCAGGATAAAAATGCCCTCCCACATACGAACCTATGATGGAACGAAGGATCCAGAAGATCATCTCCAGATCTTTACAGGAGCAGCAAGGATAGAGAAATGGTCCAACGCTGAATGCTGCTTGATGTTCATGCAAACTCTCGTTGGACCTGCTCGGATCTGGTTCAATGACTTACCAGCCAGAAGCATTCGAACCCTCGCTGATTTATGCAAAGGCTTCTTGGCTAACTTTTCACAGCAAAGGATATATGTGAAAGATGCCATTGTGATCTTCCAGATCAAATAAAAGGATAATGAAAGCCTCAGGGATTTCATCAAGAGATACAAAAAGGAAGGTTTGACGTATGTGGGAGATGATGAAAAGATGAGGGTTGCAGGCTTCATGATTGCAATCACCTCTAAGTACCTCACCAGGGATTTTAACAGGTGCCTGCCTAAAACCTTGGAGGAAGCCCTTGAAAGGGCTGAAGCTCACATCAGGGGAGAAGAAGTAGTTGACATCAAGGAACAAAGAAAGAGGGGTCCCAGTTGGAGGCACAACATCCCCAATCGAAAAAGAGGCAACTATGGTTCTTATGATAGACGCTCTTGAAGCTCAGACCATCGAAGGTCTGAAGGTCGAAACCCTTCAAGCAAGGACAAGGTCGTGAACTTCACAGCCTTGACCAAGACTCCTCAACAAATACTTGCCACCGAAGAAGTCAAGCATAGCTTCCGACCACCAAGACCCCTGCCCAAGAGCAAAAGAAATGAAAATTCTACCCAGTTTTGTGAGTTCCATGAAGAGAAGGGCCATCATACCAATGATTGTTTTCAACTCAAAAAGAGAATCAAAGAAGCAGTCAAGTCTGGAGAACTTGCCCACCTGGTCAAGGGGGGTAAAAGATAAGATGGGTGATGGAAAAGCAAAGAAGTGAACATGGTGAATGTCACTGAAGGAACTCCTACCAAGCGGCAATGCCTGGAAGCTTGGGAACTTCAATGCTTATGCTTCCCACCCCCACAAAAGGGGCTTCATTCAAACCCTTTGGTAGTTGAAGCCACTGTGGGGATGTTGAAAACAAGTAAAGCATACATTGACACGGGTGCAGCAACAGAAATAATGTTCGAAAAATACTTCAACCAACTCCGTGACCAAGAGCGTTCAAGGCTTCAACCAGTTGAGTCATCCATAAAAGGCATCGCTGATATCCCCATCAAGCCTTTAGGGCAACTGACACTTGACGTTTGTTTCAAGGAAGGTGAAATGGAAAGAACAAAGCCACTCACCTTCATCGTGATCAATATGCCTTCCACCTACGATGTTATCATAGGGAGGCCAGGTCAACATGAATTTAGCATGGTTGTCTCTGTTGGCCAAGGCATTGTCAAGTTCCCCGCGAAAAAAGTAATTGCAACACTTCAACCGACCTATGAAGCCTTCATGGTTGAAGGAGAAAGCTCAGGAAAAAATGAGAGTGAAGAGCAAGGTTGGGCCATTAACGCTAAGTATCCTGAACAAAGGATAAGGGTTAACACCAACCTCACTCAAGAAACTCTCTCGTACCTCAAGAAATTGCTAACCCATAACATGGACATCTTTGCATGGTGTCCTGATGGTATGACCGGCATCCCTGGGGAAATTGCTGAGCATGAACTCAAAATTCCGTCAAATGTAAAACCCATTGTTCAACAAAAAGGAGTCTTGCCCCTGATCAAATTGCAGCTACATGCAAAGAGGTTGAAGGGTTGGTACAAGCCGGGATACTCCGAGAAGTCAAGTACCACTCTTGGATAACCAACCCTGTGATGGTCAAGAAACCCTATGGGTCATGGAGAATGTGCATAGATTTCAAGGACTTGAATAAGGCCTGCCCAAAGGATTGTTATCCTTTGCCCGAGATTGATCTCAAAGTGGACTCACTCATGGGGTTCCCATTCAAGTGCTTCCTTGATTCATATAAATGCTATCACCAAATCCAAATGAAAAAAAGAAGATGAAGATAAAACGGCCTTTCATACCGATAAAGGTATTTTTTGCTACCAAAAGATGTCTTTTGGCCTGAAAAATGCAGGTGCAACTTACCAACGTTTGGTTGACAAAGCATTTGTTGAACAAATCGGAAGAAACATGGAAGCTTATGTGGATGACCTGGTAATTAAAAGCAAGACTGAGGGCCAAATGCTTGACGACATTCGAGAAATGTTTCAAAATATTAGAAAGATAAACATGAAGTTAAACCCGGTAAAATGCTCATTTGGGTTCGAGGAAAGCAAGTTCTTGGGGCACATTGTGGGCAAGCAAAGCATAAAAGCCAATCCCAAAAAGGTCAAAGCTATCCTGGATACAAAGTCCCCACAAAGCAAAAAAGAGGTTGAAAGCTTGAACGGTAAGTTGGCAGCCTTGAAGCGTTTTACCTCTAAGCTGGCAGAAAGGTCCCTTCCTTTTTTCAAAACCCTTCAAGGGTGTACAAACAAAAGGGACTTCAAATGGACAGAAGAAGCAGAGGAAGCCTTCAACCAAATGAAGCAGCACCTGGCTTCACTACCAAACATTGCAGCACC
Organism: Helianthus tuberosus; assembly: GCA_030545235.1. Taxonomy (NCBI): domain Eukaryota; kingdom Viridiplantae; phylum Streptophyta; class Magnoliopsida; order Asterales; family Asteraceae; genus Helianthus; species Helianthus tuberosus. The sequence continues at coordinate 75,064,949 of CM060449.1, read as the reverse complement.
TGAAACAGGGGAATTGATCTCTGTCTATCTATCAATCGCCGAGGAAGCAATCAGTGCAGTCCTGACCATCGAAAGGAATAAGGCTCAGGTACCTGTTTACTTCTTCAGTAAAACATTGAAATTGGCAGAGACCAAGTACCCCCCACTTGAAAAATTGTTCTTGCACTAGTCAGAACAGCTAGAAGGCTTCGGAGATACTTTCAAGCACATCCCATACGAGTATTCACAGACCAACCAATCAAAAATATGGTTGAAAAACCCAAAACTTCTGGACGTTTAGCCAAACGGGCTGTGGAACTAGGTGAGCACAACATCACCTATGTTCCAATAAAAGCTGTGAAAGCCCAAATCTTGGCTGATTTCATTTTGGAAATACCCAAAGAAACAATCAAGGAAGTTAACACAACTTCCACTAAACCCTCCAACCCCCATACGTGGAAGCTCTTCACCGACGGAGCTTCAAGCATTGAAGGGTCAGGGGCAGGGCTTGTTCTAATTGATCCAAATGAATTGGAATTAATGTATGCCCTTCGTCTTAAATTTCAGACTACAAACAACGAAGCTGAGTATGAAGCATTAAGCACTTGACTCAAGCTTGCTAGAAAAATGGGTGTCAAAAAGCTTCAAGTCTTCACAGACTCGTTACTTGTTTCAAACCAAGTAAGTGACAATTATATGGCCAAAGAACCAAACATGAAGAAATATTGTGAAAAGGCAAACGTGCTTATGAATTCATTTGAAGCATGCACAATCCAAGATCACAAAACAAAAAGGTTGATGCATTAAGCAAACTTTCTTCGTTAACCTTTGCACATCTCACAAAAAAGGTATTGGTTGAAGTGCTGAAGCAATCATCGCTCCAAGAACTCGAAGTATAAGATGTCATCACTGAAGAAGGCATGAATTGGATGACCCCATTGATCAAATTCCTCACAAGTGGTGAACTACCAAATGATCAAGTAGAAGCTGAAAGGGTTCAAATAAAGTCAAGACAATATGTGTTGCAAAAGAATATCCTGTACAAAAAAGGATACCTTGCAACATTGCTTTGTTGTGTTGGCCCGGAACAAAGTCAATACTTGATCAAGGAGGTTCATAAAGGAATTTGTGGAGCTCATTTTGGCCCAAGGTCAGTAGTCTCAAAGTTGATGAACCTTGGATACTTTTGGCCCACCATGCATCGAGATGCAAACGAACAATTGAAAAAATGTGAAGCCTGTCAAATATATGCTCTAGTGCCAAAAATCCCAAAGCATGACTTGGTTCCCATTCATCTGCCTGGCCATTCCACAAATGGGGAATGGACATTGTTGGACCATTCCCTCAGGAAAAAGGAAGATTCAAATTCCTCCTAGTAGCGGTTGACTACTTCACCAAATGGCCGGAAGTGAAACCACTAGCAAAAATAACAGGAAACCAAATTATTGATTTTGTGTGGGAAAGCATCATTTGCCGATTTGGGTTGCCAGGAGTATTGGTCACGGACAATGGAAAACAGTTTGCTAACAAGCCTTTCAGCATATGGTGCAAAGAGTTCTGAATAACACAAGTCTCCAGCTCAGTAGCCTATCCTCAATCCAATGGTCAGGTTGAAAGAACAAATCGAAGCATTGTTGAGGGCATCAAAACACGATTGGGAAAGCACGACACCAATTGGCTTGAAGAACTCCCAAACGTGTTATGGGCAATAAGAACCACTGAAAAAAACAAGTCACAAGAAAACACCTTATAGCTTGGTGTTCGGATCCGAAGCCGTAATCCCAGCAGAAATAGGAGTTACAACAAAGAGAACGTTCAACATTGATCTAGAAGCAAATAAGAAAGATACGATGTTGAACTTGGAACTCCTAGAAGAAGTACGGGATCAAGCAGCCATTCAAGAAGCAAGGTATAAACAAAAGATGGAATCCTACTACAATGCCAGGGTAAAGCATGAACGATTCCAGCCTGGTGACTTAGTCCTCAGAAACAATGAAGCAAGCAATAAGGAAAGCCAAGGAAAACTTGGTCCCAAATGGGAAGGACCATATGCCATCCTCGAAGCCCACAAGGGAGGATCCTACAAGCTAGCTGACTCAAATGGCAAAAAGCTTCCCAGGCATTGGAATGGCAAAAACCTTAAAAGATTCCACGTTTAGAAAACATGTGATAGTAAAAATTGGCAAAGTGTTGTTTTTGTTCCTTTGTAATTTGCACACTTTGATGAATGAACAATGAGGTTCTTGTTAAAACTTGTCTTTTTATCCTATGATCAGGTTGAGAACCTAGCAAAAAACTCCATGACATGGGTCATGTAAGGGGACGAGCTCCCAGGCCACATCGCTCAATAGTTTCAAGGGTTGAATGAACCTATATAAGGGGTGAGTTCCTACATCAATACAACTCCATGAGACTTATAGATTTTTTAAACAAACTTGTCTCATAGACGGGTCTGAGCAGCCTTCACCAAATGTTCCTTAAGCCTTAGAAAATCTTCTAAAAAACAAACCATAATCCATAGGCTTACGAACCAAAATCAAACCAAGAAAGATGATAGATAGGATAAGTGTAATGCCTTGTTGTTAAAAATACCAAGGCTAAGTGACCGCAGCACTGAACCCTTCAAGGTATAAATAACATAAGGATAACACAAAACCAACAAAGACAATTGCATAAACAAAGCATAAGGAAGGGACTAAAACAACAACACAAAAACAAAAGGTGGTATCAAACTGAATCAAAAGTGCTTAGCAAAGCACCAAGCTGCAAACATCAACCAACAAGCCTTGAAGGCTTCAAATTGCTTGACCAAAACGTTTCAAAAAATATACAACACAAAATAAGGGCAACACAAAAGATAACAACAGAACACAAGTACTAAAAGTTAAAACATAACATAAGGGGCCTTAAGGGCCCTTAAACCTACTAATCGTCCAACAAAGCCTCTAAGGCTTCAACCATCATAAGGACCTAAACGGTTCCCTCCAAAGTAAGAAGTTTAAAAGCATAGAAACCATCAAATTATTTTAAAGTTCTAAGAAAGCTATGAATATATTGTTCAAACATCAACATGGGGCTTAGAAGCCCCAGAACCATCACCTTTACCTTTTTTGGCCTTCTTTGCTTTCTTGGCCTTTGGACCACCATCACCTCCAACTGCTGAACCCTTGATGTGTGTAAAATGAAACATATAAATTACATCAAATGGGGCATAAAACTAATCATGTTTTAGTACTAATGTTGGAAAAATTGTGCTTTTGTCTTCCTTTTGTATTTTTAGGACCAAATGAGCTTAATTGAACAAAAGTAACAAATATGCAGCCAGATCTAACATAAATACAAGGAAAAGGAACAAACGTGGCATGCCCGACCCCTCGAAAACATCTTTCCAAGCAAAAATAAGAGATCAGAAGGCTGACCACGGCCACGTGCCCAGCGGACACGGGGGCGTGGCCAGGTGTCTGCAGCGGACACGGGGGCGTGCCCAGCTCAACACAGGATGTGGTCAATGCTAAGATTCGCAAAATCTTGCAAAGTACAGATACATTTCTGCACCCGGGGCAGTGCCCAGCGGACACGGGGGCGTGTGGAGCCTAATGCAGACAATTGTAATTAATGAAGAAAGAGAAAGAGGATAGCCACGGGGCCGTGTCCAGCGGACACGGGGCCGTGTCCGGGCTTTTGTACAGGCTATAAATAGGGGTGCTTGGTTCACTTCAAAGGAATCCCTTGACAAACCACCTCTCTCCCACTTCACCCACACTCCACCACCATCACAACACCCACATCTACCACCATCATCCATCATCCATCTTAGAGTGTGTGTAGTAGTCTCGGGATCCAAGATTGATAGTAAGAGTTCTTGACAATCAAAGGCCATGTTTGCCTAAGTCTCTTAGATCACTTGGTGAAGACAAGCATTTAATGTAATACTTTTGATTTTTAATCTTTTCGCACTTTTTATTTGGTTTTGTATTAATGACTTTAATAACTAGTTTCTTATGTTGAAGGTGAAACTTCCTTATCATTTGTCCATGGTGTCTTGACATTATTTTACTGTCTATATAAAATAAAAGATTTTCACCATTCATATTTCTATGGTCTATATAGAGATATGTTGGCTACCTGGTCGGGGGTTAAGGGAGTGGTTTGGTAAGGTTCTTGCCTTGTTCAGTGTATAAATCCTGCAAGGACCTGGGTCAAGCTTACTAGGACCTCCTTCAATACCCACTGGTAGTGGATGGCGGGGGTGCGAATGGCTTGATCCCCTTATATGTAAACTAATATTATTACATTAACCCGGCTACTTGGAATTGTATCCCTGCTGACTCAAACCACTTAGCCGAGGGTAACGTCACCTTCAAAAGAGGGGCCTACCTCATTACACATTAATAACTTAATTAATTATCTTCCAATATTCCAACCATTTGGGATTGTATCCTTGCTGACTCAAACCACTGGGTTAAGGGTATCGTCACCTTCAAAAGATGGGCCTACTACTATAACTAAGATAATCTCTTAAAAAGTGCAAAAGTGCGGAAATCATCAAAGGTTACACTAAAGGCGAGTCGGATCCAAGTGATTCATCTATTCTATCTGTTTTTTATTTTATTTTTATTTTTCAGCATTTTAGTTTTTATTTTTCATGTTTTAAACCTTTTCTAAAACTTTTGATTTGATTAGACGTTGAGGATAAACCGGTATTAAAAGCTCTTGTTTCCTTGGACGACCTCGGTATTTTACCAACGCTATACTACGATCACGATGGGTGCACTTGCCCATGTGTGTGTTTAGTGTTAGTAGAATATCGTGTTTTATAAATTTAAAACTTGACTAATGTGTTAAAAGGGCTTAAAATATAAAGAAAAACATAATACACCCAACACACACCAAGTTTTTGGCGCCGTTGCCGGGGACACAAGGATTTTAAGAAAGTTAGGAATCAACGGCCTGATCGTTTTTCTTATTTTTCTGTTTTTTAGTATTTTTCTAAATTTTTCAGCTTCTGTAGAGCTCAGCACGGGGTCATGTCCACTGAACATGCCCACGTGTCCAATCTTTGGTACTGGCAATCCTGTTTTAAGTCAGAAAGTAGCTGAACACGGGGCCGTGTCCACTGAACACGCCCCCGTGCCCAAGTTTCAGTTACTGAAAACAGAACCGTAAGATCCCAACGGTTGGTAATTTCTGGCATAAATATGAGTGATACTGATCATTTTTACTTTCTCTCCTCTTATGGTGCGTGGTGTCAAATATGTGGCGGATCTCATGAAGATTTAAAATGTTATTTTTTAAATTACACTCCCCACTATATAGACCCATTGTTTTCCTGTAGCCTTAAGATGGGCGAAAGTAAAAACAATCCCCATCTCTCCCTCGAATGCTCTCAATCATCTCTTCTAGATGATATGATTCTTGAAGAATTATTTCAAATGGAAGAAATAATTCTCCAATTGATAAGAGAACTTGAGACGGAAATAACTAATTCATCTCAAGATGACGATCAAGGACAATTGTTGAGATCGCATTCGGATTTCAACAACATCGTTGCTCCCGAAAGCACCTCTAACTCTTGTGAGGACTTGAGCGATAGTCGTCCTTGTGTCGATTGTGCCGTGAAGGACTCCCCATCGGTCTCCGCCGATGCATACACAGACCTGAGCGATTCGCTATATACCTTCTTTAACGAGAGCCCGGGTAAGGGAAATAAAGATTGGTCTCGCCCACTGGTATTTAGCTTAGGATTCACCCTTTCTGATAACCTCCTGCATTCTTGTCTAAAACTAGGGCAATTAAGGTACCTCAGGCACTTCGGTGTTGTTCCGTCCAGTAAGGAACCACCCGATCCGGATAAATTCCTTGAAAATAGACGAAACTTCATAAAAACCTCTGGCCACGGGGCCGTGTCCAGGTCAACATGCCCCCGTGCCCAGCTGAAGATTCTTGTCTGACTTTTGGTCATAATACTGACAAAAAGTGTCAGAAACTTGTCTGTACACGGGGCCGTGTCCAACGTGTTGTCGTTTTCTATAAATGCAATCCTACACACTTGGACTCATTCCAAAGACAAAGATCTGGTGGGATCTTCACATATACCCTACAAGGTATATTCTAAAGAAGGTTCTCAACAACCATCTTGTCTTTTCTACTTTTGTCCATTGCCTTCTTCTTCATTCTCTCCTCAAAACCTCCATTAAAACTTGAAATCTCCATGATTTCAAGCTTTATTGTTATAATTGTTAGGTTTTTATTCAAGAAATCTTATCAAAAATAAGTTTTACAAATACTGTTTTAAGTTATTAATGCTCAAAAATGCTTCAAAAGTCAGGAAAATAATTTAAAACCATCTGCAGAGAGGTGACCACGGGGTCGTGCTCAATGAGCATGGCCGGAGTAATGTTTCATTAAACTGAACTTTTTCGACTTGTTTTCTTAGAATGTCAAGCCAGAATAGCGGAACCTCTTCAGCACATTCAAGAAGCAATCGCAGGGAACGAAGGCCTTCAATCGAAGCAACCCTCGTGCGTTATGTGATGGCACTAAGAGAAGCTCTCGACGAAATGGCATCCGTAGAAGAAGTCCTTATCGACCGTATAAACTATCTAACGGTGGGGCTAGAGAATAGCTTCCAAGAAATCAACCTTATGCACCAAGGGTTGAATATTCTTGCAATACCTCCTATGGAACCAATCGTTCCCCAAGAAGATTGAAACTTGGCACAAGAAGTCATTAACTCCACTGGGTGGGATGACATCCCTGCGGAACCTCCTCTTGACAACTTACAAGAGGTTCCAGTGGAAGTCACTCCCCCTCAAAACGAGGACGCCAATGAGCCTGCCTTCCTTCTCCCTCGGGTGATAGAAAAATGGCTTAACGATGTGTGAGGGGCCCTTGCCGGAGAAGAAGTTCTGCAAGCCTTTTTCAACCGAAAAAATTATCTTTTCGAAAGTTTTGTTCTGAAAATAAAAAGTATCTAGGCTAGGACTTCTTTGTGGTTTGAGATTTCTTGTATTCCATGACCTGTTTTTCCAGATTTAGTTTATGCTTTCTTATTTTAGGACATTATGTAATCCACTCTTAAATGAAAGATGGTTTTTAAGTAATAAATGGTGTTTGGATGATGTTGTAATGGTTTAATGCACTCGAAATGGTGGAGGTTACTAAGGGAAACTTAAACCCACACCCCATGCACGAAAACAGAGCCTCCCGACAATTTTTCTTCATTACAGCAAGTTCAGCACGGGGCCGTGCTCACCCCAACACGCCCCCGTGCCCAAGGATCTGCAGAAAACGCTGAGTTCAGGTAACTGGACACGGGCCGTGCTCACTGAACACGACCCCGTGCCCAGCATTCTGTTAATTATGATACTGGCGATCTGAACACGGGGCTGTGCCCGGACCAACACAGGCCCGTGTCCAGACGCCCAGTAACATAAAATTTTGTTTTTAAACACCTTTTTACACATTCGATCAACCTAAAAACTAATTTTTGGGACACATTGAGGACAATGTGTAATTTAAGTGTGGGGGGGGGGGGGGGGAGGGATGATAAAACCTTTAAATTTGCAAGTCCTAATAACAAGCCTTACACAAAACTCTATTGGAACCGCTAATCACCCCAATTTTTTTCAAAAACTTTTCATTTTTTACTTGTCTTGGTTTAATTTGGGAATAACAAGTTCTAAAAAGGTTATATTTTTACAAATTTACAACCGATAGCGTCGTGATAAAAAGAACCAACATAAGAAAATTATGAAACGGCATGACAAATCTAGTTAAAATTTGATTATATATACTTGATCACATTATAAACCCATTCCCACAAAAAGTGAGTTTTGAGCCTTTATTAAGCATACAAGCATACATCTTTAAACGAAATGCTCATTTTTTGTTTCTTGTGTGAATAGCTGCTTGGTTTCTTACGACTCTAGAACTTGCCACGACAATACATTCCCGGTCCTTACCAACTTAAACCCAAGTAAGTAAATGATGGAGGCATTAGGACTAACCCTTTTTCTTTCAACACCATTATTTTTCATTTTCTTTTTCACCTACCCAAAATCCCCCTAGTTAACCCCTTTGAGCCTAAACCTTTTCATTTCTAAACCCACAAAACAAACACCCTTTACCCACCAAAACCCTTTTCATTTTAAACCCTTTATTTTAGTAAAAAGCTCAGTTTTCTTGTGACATTCCTTATCAAAAAAAAAAGTTTAGCAATAAACAAATAAGTTCCTTAAAGAAACTTTGTTTGAAAGTGTTTAGTTTGAATAAAAGTCACAAAAACGAAAAGTTTTACGACGACCGACGCTTTTTATGCTTTTAGCCCTTTTTACTAACCGCTAACCCAAAACCACCTACCTTTAACCCAAGCCTGACCCTTCCCCAAGTCCTCTTGATATTTACAAAGGTTTATAGTTAAAAAGGAGGAGGATTAATTGTTTGGCAAGCATATGGTAGAAGTAAATTCCATACCGGTCTCGAGTGTTTCTCAAAATTACATCTTCGGCCGAGTTTTGAGTGATCTCCCGTGAGGTATGTGAACTTGTATATAAATGGAATTTTAAAGAGGCATGTTATGCCCAAATAAGTAATTTCTCTTATGAAACGTTCTAAATAAATCATAACGAATGAGATTGTCAATAGCATAAAAATAAAACCCAATAAAGATCTTGGATTCCCGACACTCAAGACAAGCCCAAAACTTCTCTTCTACCCATTCCATTTGGGCTTGTAAGCTACATAATAAAGAGTTTTGCTTGAGGACAAGCAAAGATTCAAGTGTGGGGGCATTTGATGTGTGCAAAATGCAACATATAAATTACATCAAATGAGGCATAAAACTAACCCTTTTTAGTACTAATGTTGGAAAAGTGTGCTTTTGTCTTCCTTTTGTATTTTAGGACCAAATGAGCTTAATTGAACAAAAGGAACAAATATGCAGCCAAATCTAACATAAATACAATGAAAGGAATAAACGTGGCATGCTCGAGCCCTCGACAACATCTTCCCAAGCAAAAACAAGAGATCAGAAGGCTGACCACGCCCCATGCCCAGCCGACACGGGGGCGTGGCCAGGTGTCTGCAGAAAGGGCAAAGTTATATAAGCTTCTATTCCCAGCACGGGGGCATGCCTAGCTCAACATGGGCCGTGGTCAACGCTAAGATTCGCAAAATATTGCAAATCTTGATAATACAGATACGCTTCTGCACACGGGGCCATGCCCAGCGGACACGGGGGCGTGTGGAGCCTAATGCAGACAATTGTAATTAATGAAGAAAGAGAAAGAGGATGGCCATGGGGCCGTGTCTGGGCTTCTGTACAGGCTATAAATAGTGGTGCTTGGTTCACTTCAAAGGCATCCCATGGCAAACCACCTCTTTCCCACTTCACCCACACTCCACCACCATCACAACACCCACATCCACCACCATCATGCATCATCCATCTTAGAGTGTGTGTAGTAGTCTCGGGATCCAAGATTGATAGTAAGAGTTCTTGACAATCAAAGGCCATGTTTGCCAAAGTCTCTTACATCACTTGGTGAAGACAAGCATTTAATGTAATACTTTTGATTTTTAATTTTTTCGCACTTTTTATTTGGTTTTGTATTAATGACTTTAATAACTAGTTTCTTATGTTGAAGGTGAAACTTCCTTATCATTTGCCCGTGGTGTCTTGGCATTATTTTACTATCTATATAAAATAAAAGATTTTCACCATTCATATCTCTACGGTCTATATAGAGATATGTTGGCTACCTGGTCAGGGGTTAAGGGAATGGTTTGGTAAGGTTCTTGCCTTGTTCAGTGTATAGATCCTGCAAGGACCTGGGTCAAGCTTACTAGGACCTCCTTCAATACCCATTGGTATTGGATGGCGGGGGTGCGAATGGCTTGATCCCCTCATATGTAAACTACTATTAATACATTAACCCGGCTACTTGGGATTGTATCTCTGCTGTCACACCCTGGCTTTTGCGGAAGCATGGGTTTATTTTGGTGTGACTTCTTAATACCATAGCACAATCATAACAATGCTATATGAATTAAAACATATGATAGTCATCCATTCATTTAGTTTTAAAAGTTACCACAACAACATTGTTTTAAAAGTCGACACATGAAACCAAATACAATCAGGACATAATTAAAAACATGTTCATACTACACGACAAAAGACTTAACTAGAAATACGGTTTAAGACTTGCGTCCAGGCAAGGGTCACACTTCCTAAACCCAGATGACATCATTATTCCTTACGTAGCTTGACGTGATTGCATACCTTGCCAGATCCATTAATTTCCTGAAATACATGTAGTTTGAAAAATCAACAAAAGTTGAGCGAGCTCATGTAAAAGTGAGTATGTATAAACCTTTGTAGTATGTATGAAAATCCCTGGTATGTAGCAATTAAGGAAAAAGAGATCACCATTGGGTTGCAAAGCCAATGATATGTGTGAAGTGATGCAGGAAGACTCAAACCTAGCAGATTTTGGCGTCGGGCTCATAGTCACCTCATGGTCCACTCAGCAGACTCAGGGGTGGGGCTCGCTACACCCAAATAGATCTATCACTCATGACCCTCGGTCCTACAACGAGGATTAATGGCCTCAAGTTCCACCTACCCACTCACATGATCTAAGTAGTATACTCTCCTTAAGCTAACCATACCATGTATAAAAGTGTCTGTAATTACTCTAACATGTATTCCACCCCCGAAGTATAAAAACTGAAAACAGTTAAGAGAAAAGGGGGACATGAACTCACAGAAGTGCGTATCCTGTAACGTCAATCTCAAACTCGAACTGCTGCGTGACGACCTACACGTACTAATGTCTATTAGACGAATGGGTCGTGCCTTGGCTTAGGGTTTAGTGTTTTGAGTTGCGTTACTATGATGTTATACTTGTTAAAATAATATAGATTATTTTAACTTAACTTTTGTATTTAGGAAAATAGTTAGGCAACTATTTTGTATCCACACTTCTTAATTATTTTGCATGTGTATTTCCTTCCCAAGGATGGGGGTTTTATACATGTACACTTGTAATCCCGAAAAATATATTTTAAGTCCTACTTAGAAAATATATTTTTAATCACTTGTCTAAAACATCATAATTCCAAAATATATATTTTTCCCAAAAATATTATATTTTACTTCATAAATTTTCCCAAAATAATACTTTACAAAAAATATACGTATATGAGTATTTTTCCGAAATATACATAAGTTACGTTTTAGCGCTTCGTAATACAACAATACTTGCGTAACTTAAATATTTATTTTGTAAGAATTTTGGTATTATTTCTGGAGTCGTAAAATCGTGGCGTTATAAGTTATATTATTTTTACCCTAAAAATAATATATTTAGTTCACGTAATAAATAAACAATCATTCAAAAGTTTTAGTATGGAATATATATTCTAAATATATATTTAACAAATTTTATTTACGAAAATCAACCTCCGGCACTTAGTATTTTGTAACAAAAATCATGGCGAAGTTTATTTAAAAAAAATAAATTTAGAAACATATTTGTAAACACTTACTAGAAAAATATTTTCTAAGTGTTGGATTTTAGGAAAAATTTCGTCAGAGTTTCCTTTGTAAATGGAGGCGTCCACGCTTACTAGCGTATCATTTTCTTTTGTAAAATCATTCAATCAATTCTCAATCAACAACATATAACCTTTATTTACCAAACTTGTCAAAAACAAGCATAATCATAAACTTATGAACTTGAAAAATTTATAAGAACATGTTGTAACTTACTAGTATACTTAGTAAGTCTAGTTACCTTTAAAAGTGTGATTGGTTCTTTAAAAACTTTATTTTTAAAGGATTTGAACATTTACAACTTCTAGTCATGATTTCCAAAAATATTTCTTTGTGAAATTTTCTAGTTACACAAGTGTTTGTACACTTGTTTACTTACTACAAATGTGTTTAGTTCATATAAGATCCAAGTTTTAACAAAACTAATATTTTTCACTTGGTTCTTTCGAAGAACCACTCATAGATCTTTAGATCTACAAGTTTACAACCCATTTTGATTCTTTATTTTTCAAGAAACATGTATGTAATCAAGTTCATAGTCTAGGTGTGGATGATTTCATCATCCACAACATTTTTAACCTTCACATCTTGCTAGTTCATGTCTTTAAACATGATCTAGCAAGCCTATGTGATGAATCATAACATTTTATCTAACATACAACATTCAACAAGCATAACAACACAAGATCAACATGATTTCATCACTACTTTAACCATTTTTCACCTCTAGTTAGTTTATACTTCAAGACTTTGATTATGTTCTTTAGATTTCTTGTGTTTTTACCATTCTTTTCACTATTAACCACCAAAAATATGAACAAGATGAAGATCTAAGGCACTTACTACTAGCACAAGGCTATGGGAGTTTCAAAGCGTAAAAGTGATGGATAAAAGAAAACAAGAGCGGTCCTTGAGCTTCCAAGTACACCAATCTTACTTGTTCGGTCTCTAGCACCCTTGGATATGTATGGATCGCTTGAACAAGACTTGAAGGTGGTGGTATGGTGGTGTGGTGGTGGCGGCCGAACAAGGGGGAAGAAGAGGGGAGAGAGCTTGTTTTTTGTGTGTTTGTGAAATGAAAGTCTTAACCCCTTGAGTTTATTTATAATCCAAAATCAACATTAACCATCATGTAATGTGTTCCTCATCATCCAACATTATCAAATAAAATAAGGAAATGAAGTGTGGGGGTGTCCCCACATCCATGACCGTCGAAGGGGGGGGGGGGGGGGTATGGGGTTGGGTTGTAATGTTTCTAGTTACTAACTAGTTAAGTTTTAATGATATAGTTAGTGTATTATTGTGTGTTATATAATGTAAGGTGTGTTAGGGTGTTCGGGGACCTTAACTAGCTCAGAAAAGTAATAACAATGTGTTTGACAATATTTTTATGTTCCGGGTAAAGTCCGGTTGTTCGGTTGGGTGTTGTCCGTTAAAGTGCTAAATTAATCTTTAAAGTGTCTTTTATAATGCTTTTAGTGACACATTAAATTCCCAACACTTTGGAAAGTATCTAGGACTATTTTGCCAAGTTTTTGCACTTTACTAGCATTGTTAAATGCTGAATTTTGGTTATTTAGTGCAGAATTCTGCAATTAAAGTGTGTTTTTGGCACTTCCCGACACTATAACTATCACATAGTGACGCAGTTTTATGGTCCTCACTTCCCTACACTCCCTACTAGTGTAGTATTCTAATTCTGGCTCATACTGGCCTCAAAAACATTGTCTGTCTAGGTGCTGGCATTGTCAGCTTGTTTTCTGGGTTATCCGCTCACTGTGCTAACTGTGCTTTGTGCATCATGGTTGTCACTAATGTTTGTATGTAATAAATGGAGTGACAGTATAAAAGGGATGCATGTGTATGTATGTAACAGAAATCAGAAAGCAGTTTAATCACAGTTGTAATCAAGCACAATCATTAAGCACAAATTAAGAGTTAATTAATTGTACGGATACCTGTAATTTTGAGGGTTGTCACATTCTCCCCCCGTTAAGAACATTTCGTCCCGAAGTTTTAGGTTCTGCTTCTAGTTGCAGGGGTCTTAGGAAATAAATGGGGGTACTTTTCTTTCATACGGTCCTCACGTTCCTACTTGAATTCTGGCCCATGCCTTGCATTCCATCGAACTTTGACGAGCTTGACACTACTCCTGCGTGTTTTGTTAACTTTCCAATCCGTAACCTCAATGGATTCTTTGGTAAAGTGGAGCGTGTCGTCGATATGAACTTCGTCCGCAGGAATGATCACTGTCTCTTGTGTTGGACTCTTTTTCAGATTAGATACGTGAAATGTATCGTGAACGCCCTTAAGTTCAGCAGGTAGGTCCAACTTGTAGGCTACAAGCCCAATCCTTTGCAGAATTCTGAACGGGCCAATGTAACGCGGATTCAACTTCCCACACTTCCCGAAGCGCGCCACACCCTTCCAGGGTGAAACTTTCAACAAAACCATATCCGCAACTTGAAACTCTAAAGGTTTCCTCCTTTGATTTGCATAGCCTTTCTGTCTGTCACGAGCCGCCTTGATGCGCTCTTGAATTTGAAAGATCTTGTCTGTTGTCTCTTGCACTATTTCGGGACCAACAAGCTGTCTATCACCCGCATCAGCCCAGCACAGTGGTGATCGACACTTGCGTCCATAAAGAGCTTCAAATGGCGCAGCTCCAATACTTGTGTGGTAGCTGTTGTTGTATGAAAATTCGACCAATGGTAAATGATTATCCCAGCTACCACCTAAGTCCATTACACATGCTCTCAGCATATCTTCCAATGTCTGAATAGTTCTCTCGCTCTGACCATCTGTCTGCGGATGAAATGCAGTGCTCAGATTCAACTGCGAGCCAAAATCTTCTTGGAAGGATTGCCAAATCCTTGATACAAATCTCCCATCTCTATCAGAGATAATCGAGAGGGGCACTCCATGACGTGCGACAATCTCCCTTATGTATATTTCCGCAAGTTTACTCGTGTTGTCTTTCTCTTTGATTGGCAAGAAGTGTGCAGACTTTGTTAAACGGTCTACTATTACCCAAATTGTATCGTAGCCCTTGGGCGTCTTTGGCAATTTCGTTATGAAGTCCATGGAAATCTGTTCCCATTTCCATTTGGGTATTTCAGGTTGTTGCAGAAGACCTGAAGGCTTTTGATATTCGGCCTTTACCTTGGCGCACGTTAAACATTTGCTAACATATACTACAACATCGCCTTTCATCCTAGGCCACCAGTAGAAATCCTTGAGGTCTTGGTATATCTTATCCGCACCAGGATGAATTGAGTACCGAGATTTGTGCGCTTCATCAAAAATAACCTTCCTTAAACCACCAAACAAAGGAACCCAAATTCGTTTCATGAAGCATAAAGTTCCTTCCTCGTTTGGTATCAACTGCTTCTCCATCCCACGGAGATACTCGTCCTCAATATTCCTTTCTTTAAGAGCTTCTCTCTGCGCGGCACGAATGCGCAAAGAGAGGTCTGTCTGGACAATCATTTCCAAAGCCCTAACCCTTATGGGCTTGATCCTTTCTTTTCGACTCAGGGCATCGACGACCACATTTGCTTTCCCTGGGTGATATTTGATCTCGCAATCATAATCATTCAACAGTTTTACCCAGCGCCTTTGCCTCATGTTAAGCCCCTTTTGGTTAAATATGTGCTGCAGGCTCTTATAATCAGTGAAGATTGTACATCGCGTACCATACAAATAATGTCGCCAGATCTTCAACGCAAATACCACCGCGCGCTAACTCCAAGTCGTGCGTGGTATAATTTTTCTCGTGAATCTTCAACTGGCGTGACGCATATGCTATAACCTTCTGGCGCTGCATCAGCACGCAACCCAAACCTTGACGCGAGGCGTCACAATATACCACGAAGTCTTCCGTTCCTTCGGGTAGCGATAAGATTGGTGCGTCAAAAAGTTTGTTTTTCAACAACTGAAACGCTTCTTCTTGCTTGTCACCCCAATCAAACTTCTTGTCTTTCTGGGTGAGTGCGGTCAAAGGTTGAGCGATTTTCGAGAAATCCTCAATGAACCTTCGATAATAACCAGCCAAACCCAAGAACTGTCGAATCTCGGTTGGCGTCTTTGGTGTCTCCCAATTCTTGATTGCCTCGATCTTTGTGGGATCAACATGAATTCCATTTCCATTAACCACATGACCAAGAAACTGGACTTCACGCAGCCAGAACTCGCACTTTGAGAACTTAGCGTATAACTTTTCCTTTTTAAGTAGCTATAGAATAGCTCTTAAGTGTTGTTCGTGCTCGTCCTTCGTCTTCGAGTAGATCAGAATGTCGTCAATAAACACGATCACAAACTTGTCCAAGTATGGCTTGCAGACTCTGTTCATTAGATCCATGAAAACTGCCGGTGTGTTTGTCAACCCAAACGGCATAACCAGGAACTCGTAATGTCCATAACGAGTCCTAAGGCCGTCTTCGGGATACTTTCCTCTTGTATCCTTAGCTGATGATATCCTGATCGAAGGTCGATCTTTGAATAAAAGCTCGAACCTTGCAACTAATCGAACAGGTCATCAATCCTCGGCAAAGGA
The DNA here is from genome assembly GCA_030545235.1 of Helianthus tuberosus. Classification (NCBI taxonomy): domain Eukaryota; kingdom Viridiplantae; phylum Streptophyta; class Magnoliopsida; order Asterales; family Asteraceae; genus Helianthus; species Helianthus tuberosus. The sequence goes on along the minus strand of CM060449.1, from coordinate 75,048,855 downwards.
TATCTGTTCTTGATAGTCAACTTGTTAAGTTTGCGGTAGTCTATACACATACGAAAACTACCATCCTTCTTCTTAACAAACAGAACTGGAGCTCCCCAAGGCGACAAGCTTGGTCTGATAAATCCTTTATCCAACAGCTCCTGGAGTTGCGTTGACAACTCCTGCATCTCCGAAGGTGCAAGTCTATAGGGTGCCTTGGCTACAGGTGCGGCGCCTGGAACCAAGTCAATGTGGAACTCGACTTATCGCTGTGGCGGAAATCCTGGCAAGTCTTCTGGAAAGACTTCAGGATATTCTCTTACGGTCGGAATGTCTTCTATCTTTAGCTCAGCGGCTTCTTTATCCACGATGTGTGCCAAGAATGCATCACATCCCTTCTGTAAACACTTTCTAGCTTTCAGACAGCTAATGATTCTCAGCGGCGTATCACGCTTCTCTCCGTGCATTACGATTGTTTCTTCATCCGTCATTGGGATGCGGATGGTCTTCTCATGACAAACAATCTCGGCCTTGTTGCTCGATAACTAATCCATCCCTACCACCACGTCGAAGCTTCCCAACTCGACTGGTAGTAGATCTAGCGTAAATTCATGTCCTCCCAGTTCTATCACGCATCCTCTAATGACTTCACCCGCTTCAACTAGTTTCTCATTCACCAATTCAATCGAGTACGGAACGTCTAACTTACTAGTGGTTAATCCAAGCATATTCTTAAATTCTAACGATACAAAGCTATAATCGGCACCAGTATCAAATAGAACAGATGCAAAGCGTTGGTTTATAGGGAACGTACCGGTGACAACGTTTGGATCCTGGCACGCTTCCCTTGCACCAATGTTAAAGACTCTTCCCCGTGCTTGGTTCAGTTTTGGGCATTCCCTCTTAAAGTGCCCGACGTCTCCATAATTGAAACAACCTGGTCCCCGACCATTCCCATTTCCATTTCCACCTTGAGCGTTGTTTTGGTTGCGATTTCCACTCCCAGCCTGGTTCGCAAAATTTCCACGGTTTCCATCTCCTCCATTATTCCCTTGCGGGCGATTTCCATTACCATTCCCATAACCTCGATTAGCACCACGCCCAGTACCAGTTCCGGCCCAACACGTATCCTTCGAGTGGCCATTCTTCCCACATGACTCGCATTTTCTCAATCCGCACTGGCCAGAATGATGGCGCTGGCATGTATCACACTTGGGCAGAGTGCCCATGTAGCCTTTTCCTATGCTTTCAACACCGGTTTTGGCTCTGGCCGGTGTGTTTGACTCACCCTTCTTGCTCACATGGCTGGTACCTTGCTTGAAGTTGGAAAATTTCCGTTTGTTTTCACCAGACGAATCAACATGTGTTTCCTTTTTCTTCTGGTCAGAAACTGAGAACTTGTTCAACCTAATGGCCTCATTAGTAAGCGCCACACTCAGGTCGATGGCTTCCGTGATAGTTGCAGGCTTGGACGTGGTAACCATACTCATGATTTTGGGTGCCAATCCCCAGATGAATCACTCAACACGTTTAAACTCGGGCGTGACCATATACGGCACTACATGAGACAAATCGTGAAACCTTTGAACATATTCCGCAATCTTAGGACCTTCCATCCTTAGGTGCCAGAACTCAGTCTCTAGCTTCTGTATTTCAGCTCACGAGAAGTACTTCTTCCTCATGAGCTCTTTTAGCTCAGCCCATGTTAGCGCGTATGCTGCCGCTTCTCCTAAAGTTTGCACTTGCAGATTCCACCACGATAGGGAACCGTCCAGAAACAGCCCTGAGATGTAGGTCACTTGTTGCTCGGGAGCGCATTTGCTCATTCTCAGGATAGAGTCTGTCTTTTCAGCCCACCTAACAAACGCAACAGCACCTCCAGTGCCGTCAAAATTCACGGGCTTGTAGTCGAGAAACTGCTTGTAGGTGCACCCTACACATACGTTAGATTTTACAAATGGTATTAGCAGACGTGCTAGAAATATCCAAATGTATAGTAATATGTCTCAAACGACTTGTCATTACCGTTGGGTGGATTGTTATTGCCGTTGTTGTTGTTGTTGTTCGAAGTGTTCCTGCTGGTTTCTGTTTGGGAGGCCGCATATTGTGCTATTGCTGCGACGATTATCCCTTGGAGTTCCGCCTCGTTAGTAGGCATGCGTACATCGCATCTTGGAGGCATCTTCTAAAAGATGATCATGTTGGTCAGGTCATAGTGAGTATAATACATATACAGTAACATCCATCAACACATAACATCTCATGTTATAAATTAAAACATATAACTCAATAAAGCATGTAGTGAGAATGTTGCCATTAAGCTTCATTAATCACGACCACAGTATTGTTTTACATGTTTAATAGTACATCACATATCAAAATAAGATCATGGGGCTACGTCACCCCCAAAAGTACAAATCTGTGTACACATGTCATATACAAAAAGTGTGATCTCTCAAAAGTCTTCATAAACTGGCTCAATCGCGACTTTCTCACCAAAATGATCGACCTGCATCAAACCAAAAATACCTATGCTGATGGCGGAGGAGGAGGAAAATGAGAGAAAAGTAAATGACGCATGTGTAACCAGTCCTCCACTAAGGCACGACAGACGCGCAGCAAATATGCAATCTGCTGCTCAGATGTCAAGAAACGAACGTCTGAATCGGGGGAAAGCGGACGTGGAGTGTGCGGTGCTGCAAAGGGGGTCTGACAGTGGCAAGGCGTACGTGGAGCTCTCTCTAACTCCTGAATACGACGACTCAGTGTGTCCTGTTGTAGCTGAAGAGAGATGAGTATGTCCTCTGTAGAGTACCCCACATGAAATGGGTGGTACGGGTCAGATAGTGGCATAACAGGGGGCGTAATCCACAAAAATGGCTCGCTCGATGGTATGAAAGATGGTGCAGTAGGTGGTGCAACATGAGGAAACTGTGACAGAAACGGAAAAGATGATGACAATACGTGTGGAACAGAAACAGGCGGCTGCCTCGATGAACCCTCTCCAGGACGAGGTGGCGGTATATCCTGGAGGAATGTGATGGGGAGATCAGTGCGATGGACGTCAGTGGTGTGTGGATGAAACAGTGGGATATCAGTGGGTGCAGGAGCAGGTGCTACGGGAGGTGTGACAGGTAGCACAAATGGTGGGTAATCATCGTCGTCGATCCACCCGTTGAGGGTGTCGGCGTATCGAGGGTCAATGTGAGAAGCAAATGGTGCATGGTCCGCATGCACTGGGGATGAAACAGGTACCACAGGTGCAACAATGGGTGCATCAATAACAGGATCATCCACCACTGGTGGAGCAACAACGGGAAGGTCAGGAATGGGTATATCATCAACAAGAGGTGCAATGGCCGGTGCACCCATATCTAGCAGTGCAATAGCTGGGGCCTCATCAAGAACAGGGCCATGGTCAACAACAGGCTCTGGTGCTACTGCGAGCTCAGGGTCGTCTAGGTCCATATCAAAATCGGCAGGAATGTTAAACAACGGATCAATGGGAGCTACTGGCGCCTCAAAGGGCTGGTCCACATGAATAAACTCGATATCATGATCAGGTTCGAAACCAGGGGGAAAAACTGGATCAAAATCGTCATCGACCTCATGGTCAAACTCAAACTCGTGTGTCTGACCTGGTGCAGCTGACATCGCCATGTCGGGGTCGGCGTCGGGAGAGTGATGCTGCACGCCCAGGGTGTGCAAAGAAGCAGATGCCACAGACTCCAACGAGTCTGGGACAGGTGAACCAAGAGGAAGCTCCTCTACAGAGGCCTCAGCAATAGGAAGGATAGCATCAACATCGATCGGGGCTCCGCCCTCATAGTCGTCCTCAGGGGGGACCCTCCTCGAACAGATCAATATCGTCATCAGATACGGCATCGAGTGGCACATCCGCCATGGGGAAAGCAGCAAGCGAAACTGGAGCAGGGATCACCGCAAGAGGTAGATCCCCAGCAGGAATGCCAACAGCAGGCTGAACCTCAACTCCGATGTCTGGCAGCGCGAACGGCTGAAAATCATCGTCATCTGTACTCGTGGTGTCGGACGTGTAGACGTCTCCCTCTGATTCATCGTCTGACACAACTGCCATGGGGTCCACTGTGTCTGATACTCCTGTGTCGGAAGAAGAAACCATGGTGTCTGTAACACAACCACACATATGCACATATATCAATCATGAAGTCAAATAAACATGTAAGTCACAATAATGCAAGTAAGCAATCCTCCTAGTCTTCCCAGACTAGCCCTCCCAGCCTCTCAGACTAACTCCCTGGTCTCTAAGACCAACCTCCCAGTCTCTAAGACTAAATCCCTGGTCTCTATGACCAACCTCCCAGTCTCTAAGACTAAATCCCTGGTCTCTATGACCAACCACCCAGTCTCTAAGACTAAATCCCTGGTTTCTATGACCAACCTCCCAGTCTCTAAGACTAAACCTCCCCAATCTCTAAGATTGAACCCTTCAGTCTCTAGGACTGAACCTCCCCCAGCCTCTAAGGCTGAACTCCCTCAGTCTCTAAGACTGAACCTCCCCAGCCTCTAAGGCTGAACTCCCTCGGTCTTTAAGGCTGAACTCCCTCAGTCTCTAAGACTGGACCTCCCCATCCTCTAAGGCTGAACTCCCTCAGTCTCTAAGACTGAAATAATTTTTTTATCAGTGTATTTGTGCCTTTTGTAAAAATGTTTTGTGCCCTGGATCTGGATGTTTTAGCGTATGCAATGTAAAAAGGTTTTCGTGAGAGCCCTAATGGTCATAGTCTAGACTCGAGAAAGAATCCTAGTTCGCTATGATCGAGGCTCTCATACCAAGCTTTCACACCCTGGCTTTTGCGGAAGCGTGGGTTTATTTTGGTGTGACTTCTTAATACCATAGCACAATCATAACAATGCTATATGAATTAAAACATATGATAGTCATCCATTCATTTAGTTTTAAAAGTTACCACAACAACATTGTTTTAAAAGTCGACACATGAAACCAAATACAATCAGGACATAATTAAAAACATGTTCATACGACACGACAAAAGACTTGACTAGAAATACGGTTTAAGACTTGTAACCCGTCCAGGCAAGGGTCACACTTCCTAAACCCGGATGACATCATTATTCCTTACGCAGCTAGACGTGATTGCATACCTTGCCAGATCCATTAATTTCCTGAAATACATGTAGTTTGAAAAATCAACAAAAGTTGAGCGAGTTCATGTAAAAGTGAGTATGTATAAACCTTTGTAGTATGTATGAAAATCCCTGGTATGTAGCAATTAAGGAAAAAAGAGATCACCATTGGGTTGCAAAGCTAATGATATGTGTGAAGTGATGCAGGAAGACTCAAACCTAGTAGATTTTGGCGTCGGGCTCATAGTCACCTCATGGTCCACTCAGCGGACTCAGGGGTGGGGCTCGCTATACCCAAATAGATCTATCACTCATGACCCTCGGTCCTACAACGAGGATTAATGGCCTCAAGTTCCACCTACCCACTCACATGATCTAAGTAGTATACCCTCCTTAAGCTAACCATACCATGTATAAAAGTGTCTGTAATTACTGTAACATGTATTCCACCCCCGAAGTATAAAAACTGAAAACAGTTAAGAGAAAAGGGGGACATGAACTCACAGAAGTGCGTATCCTGTAACGTCAATCTCAAACTCGAACTGCTGCGTGACGACCTACACGTACTAATGTCTATTAGACGAATGGGCCGTGCCTTGGCTTAGGGTTTAGTGTTTTGAGTTGCGTTGCGTTACTATGATGTTATACTTGTTAAAATAATATTGATTATTTTAACTTAACTTTTGTATTTAGGAAAATAGTTAGGCAACTATTTTGTATCCACACTTCTTAATTATTTTGCATGTGTATTTCCTTCCCAAGGATGGGGGTTTTTATACATGTACACATGTAATCCAGAAAAATATATTTTAAGTCCTACTTAGAAAATATATTTTTAATCACTTGTCTAAAACATCTTAATTCCAAAATATATATTTTTCCCAAAAATATTATATTTTACTTCATAAATTTTCCCAAAATAATACTTTACCAAAAATATACGTATATGAGTATTTTTCCGAAATATACATAAGTTACGTTTTAGCGCTTCGTAATACAACAATACTTGCGTAACTTAAATATTTATTTTGTAAGAATTTTGGTAATATATCTGGAGTCGTAAAATCGTGGCGTTATAAGTTATATTATTTTTACCCTAAAAATAATATATTTAGTTCAAGTAATAAATAAACAATCATTCAAAAGTTTTAGTATGGAATATATATTCTAAATATATATTTAACAAAATTTATTTACGAAAATCAACCTCCGACACTTAGTATTTTGTAACAAAAATCATGGCGAAGTTTATTTTAAAAAAATAAATTTAGAAACATATTTGTAAACACTTACTAGAAAAATATTTTCTAAGTGTTGGATTTTAGGAAAAATTTCGTCAGAGTTTCCTTTGTAAATGGAGGCGTCCACGCTTACTAGCGTATCATTTTCTTTTGTAAAATCATTCAATCAATTCTCAATCAACAATATATAACCTTTATTTACCAAACTTGTAAAAAACAAGCACAACCATAAACTTATGAACTTGAAAAATTTATAAGAACATGTAGTAACTTACTAGTATACTTAGTAAGTCTCGTTACCTTTAAAAATGTGATTGGTTCTTTAAAAATTTTATTTTTAAAGGATTTGAACATTTACAACTTCTAGTCATGATTTCCAGAAATATTTCTTTGTGAAATTTTCTAGTTACACAAGTGTTTGTACACTTGTTTACTTACTACAAATACGTTTAGTTCATATAAGATCCAAGTTTTAACAAAACTAATATTTTTCACTTGGTTCTTTCGAAGAACCACTCATAGATCTTTAGATCTACAAGTTTACAACCCATTTTGATTCTTTATTTTTCAAGAAACATGTATGTAATCAAGTTCATAGTCTAGGTGTGGATGATTTCATCATCCACAACATTTTTAACCTTCACATCTTGCTAGTTCATGTCTTTTAACATGATCTAGCAAGCCTATGTGATGAATCATAACATTTTATCAAACATACAACATTCAACAAGCATAACAACACAAGATCAACATGATTTCATCCCAACTTTAACCATTTTTCACCTCTAGTTAGTTTATACTTCAAGACTTTGATTATGTTCTTTAGATTTCTTGGGTTTTTACCATTCTTTTCACTATTAACCACCAAAAATATGAACAAGATGAAGATCTAAGGCACTTACTACTAGCACAAGGCTAGGGAGTTTCAAAGCGTAAAAGTGATGGATAAAAGAAAACAAGAGCGGTCCTTGAGCTTCCGAGTACACCAATCTTACTTGTTCGGTCTCTAGCACCCTTGGATATGTATGGATCCCTTGAACAAGACTTGAAGGTGGTGGTATGGTGGTGTGGTGGTGGCGGCCGAACAAGGGGGAAGAAGAGGGGAGAGAGCTTGTTTGTTTGTGTGTTTGTGAAATGAAAGTCTTAACCCCTTGAGTTTATTTATAAACCAAAATCAACATTAACCATCATGTAATGTGTTCCTCATCATCCAACATTATCAAATAAAATAAGGAAAAGAAGTGTGGGGGGTGTCCCCACATCCATGACCGTCGAGGGGGGGGGGGGTATGGGGTTGGGTTGTAATGTTTCTTGTTACTAACTAGTTAAGTTTTAATGATATAGTTAGTGTATTATTGTGTGTTATATAATGTAAGGTGTGTTAGGGTGTTCGGGGACCCTAACTAGCTCAGAAAAGTAAAAACAATGTGTTTGACAATATTTTTATGTTCCGGGTAAAGTCCGGTTGTTCGGTTGTGTGTTGTCCGTTAAAGTGCTAAATTAATCTTTAAAGTGTCTTTTATAATGCTTTTAGTGACACATTAAATTCCCAACACTTTGGAAAGTATCTAGGACTATTTTGCCAAGTTTTTGCACTTTACTAGCATTGTTAAATGCTGAATTTTGGTTATTTAGTGCAGAATTCTGCAATTAAAGTGTGTTTTTGGCACTTCCCGGCACTATTACTATCACCTAGTGACGCAGTTTTATGGTCCTCACACCCCTACACTCCCTACTAGTGTAGTATTCTAATTCTGGCTCATACTGGCCTCAAAAACATTATCTGTCTAGGTGCTGGCATTGTCAGCATGTTTTCTGGGTTATCCGCTCACTGTGCTAACTGTGCTTTGTGCATCATGGTTGTCACTAATGTTTGTATGTAATAAATGGAGTGACAGTATAAAAGGGATGCATGTGTATGTATGTAACAGAAATCAGAAAGCAGTTTAATCACAGTTGTAATCAAGCACAGTCATTAAGCACAAATTAAGAGTTAATTAATTGTACGGATACCTGTAATTTTGAGGGTTGTCACATCTGCTTACTTAAACCACTTAGCCGAGGGTAACGTCACCTTCAAAAGAGGGGCCTACCACATTACGAATTAATAACTTAATTAATTATCTTCCAATATTCCAACCCTTTGGAATTGTATCCTTGCTGACTCAAACCACTGGGTTGAGGGTTTCGTCTCCTTCAAAAGAGGGGCCTACTACTATAACTAAGATAATCTTCTAAAAAGTGCAAAAGTGCGGAAATCATCAAAGGTTACATTAAAGGCGAGTCGGATCCAAGTGATTCATCTTGTCTATCTGTTTTTTATTTTATTTTTATTTTTCAGCATTTTACTTTTTATTTTTCATGTTTAAAACCTTTTCTAAAACTTTTGATTTGATTAGACGTTGAGGATAAACTGGTATTTAAAGCTCTTGTTGTAACACCCCAAAACCTGAATGTTTATATTCGTTAAATGCTATGATATGGTACATCAAGAAATGAATGACTAGGTTATTTAACTTAGTTAAGAGTATGATAAAAAAAAAACCATTAAAAGATGAAGTTGTGCCAATTAATTTTTTTGAGGCAAACTTGAGGGACTAAAATGGGGCAAGATGAAACTTGAATTAATATATGAAAAATACACCCACAAACACACATAATCGTGTGTTCTAGAAAGAGCAGGAGCTCTTATGGAGCCATAACCCTAATCATGGAAGATCATCAAATTGGAAGGGTAAATGAAGTCTAAATCCATAACCGAGTACGGATTAACGATCACCTTCTCAATGGGATCGTAAGGTATGTCTTAAAAGTTAGATTGGTGATCTTTCACGAAGTGGGTTATGATGTAAATTGCGAATTTGTATGAAATTGAGAATGGGTGTGTGTTAAAATCATCATTTGGAACATGGGTTATGCATGGTTTGGGGTAATTTGATGTTTATAGGTGAAACCCATTTGTTATGATGAGAATGAGGGCTTGAATGATCACCTATGTCCAACTCTTATGTAATATAGATGAATTTTGATATGTATAATGTATTCTTGTTAGAGGAATTGAAAGAAATATGTTTCTAAGATGTTTGAGATTTATGCATGAATGATTTATGTTGATTTGAAGGAGGAATTTGTTGAGTTATGAATGAGATTAGAAGGATATGCATGAATTAGTTGTACACTATGCTTAGGAGGTAGTACACACAAAAAGTATGATGAAATTAGAGATAATTGAGTTTAGATCACTAGTAAGTGATTAACAATGTAGTTATGAAGTGGGTTTTAGATGATGTAATGTAAATTGATGATTTACTTATGTTAATGATGTTTGGAATCATACATGTGTGTGAATGTTTAAAGAAATCGGATAAGAAATGATAGATTAACATGTTATAAGGTTGAATGATAAATTCCATGTAAGATCCGTGTAATGAAAAGGTTGTGATGAATAATGAATAAGCTAACTATCTTTAGAATGATATATGATAGTTGATGCTTGATAAGCGATATGGAAGCTTGGAAAAGAAGCGGGTCAAACGGGACTAATGCGCACGGGAACCATGTTCGGATGCTAAGTAAGTAAAACTTACACCCCTTTTGTAGAATATCTATTCAATGTTTAGATCACAAACATGGTAAGTAAATATGTGAATTATGATGTTCCGACAAGTCTTGGTATGGGTCGGAACATGTGGTTATGTCAAGAAACTAAGTTGATGGTTAAAAAGGGTAAAAGGGCCATTATGGTAATTTTGGTTGCAAGTTAACGAAGTAATAAGTTACATGGATGGGATAATGAATAACTAACATCCCATAAGGATAAAATGGACATTTAGACTTAATGGGTCAAATGGTGAAGATGTGACCCTTTGGCGTTATCGACTAATGAATTGCTTTGTTAAGTATTATGAATTTGAAGAATGTATAGAAAAAGGATATGCGTTGCTATTATCTAGCAATTTAGAGGATGAAGTATTAAAACGGGTCATAACTTTGATCCGAGCCAGGTATGTGCATTTACAATTGTAGATAAGTCGCATGATTGGTTAATTATGCAATGAAGCCTTTTGTAGTAAAGGATGGGTCAAAGTTGACAAAAACGCCCTTGATGGGTAAAACGGGAAAATGGTCTTAAAAGTTGATTACAAACAAGCTATTTGGTTAAAAGAATGTTTTGAAAAAGTAAGAAAGCGAGAAGTATGATTTTCGTAAGCTAAGGACCTTAAAATGCGCAAATACCTTTAACGGGTCAAAATAAACTTTCGAGTGAAAATGGATTAAGAGGATGCAAGACATCCGAGAATTTAGTTTTTATGATAGATGTCATTGATATTATTAGGTTCATAAGAAGTTATGGTCAAACGAAAGAGTTATGTTGATAAATGCATGAACGGGTCAAAATTTGGTAAAAGGGTAATAAGCCGAAGGCTTAAAAGTATAAATTTCGGTAGTCCAAATATTGGATTTTCACTCTATGTGATGGAGAATTAAATTACGGACGCGTAGGAAAAAAAATCGGGTAAAACGGATCAAAAATGAGAAAGTTATTCTCGTTTCCGTAAAATCCGGATGTGCTGGGAATGTGCAGCAAAAATAAAGGAACTTGCTGTAAAAAAGGGGGCTAGGTGTAGCGTCTAGCCCCTAGGTGGGGCGTCTATCCCCTAGGTGGGGCGTCTAGCCCCCCCCCCCCTGAATCCCAAAATTGTTTAATTTTGTTATTTGACCCACATAACTTGTTTAAACTTGTTATTTAACTATCAAAACTAACTTTTAAGTTGGTTTTGATCATATGTGAATGTCAAGAGTGCCCGGACCGTTTTTAAACGCGTATAAGCTAAGAATGACTAATTTATTCCTTGTTTTAGGAAATGTAGATACGTATGAAGTTATGTATGTATGTATGTATGTATGTATGTATGTATGTATGAATGAATGAATATAAGTGGTATGTATGAATGAATGTATGTGTATAGGTATGCAAGTAGGTAGATATGAGCGTATGCACGTATGTAGGTATGAGTGAAGATATGAACGTATGTATGTACGTAGGTATGTATGTAGGTAGTATGTGAATATATATCCAAGTGAGTATGTACGAATGTATGCACGTATGTAGGGTTGTGTGAAGGCATGTAATAGGTATGTATGTAGGCATGTATGCATGTATGTATGTAGGTATGCGCGTATGTAGGCACGTACGTATGAATGTAGGTACGTATGTATGTAAGTAGTTATGTGTGAACGGATGCATATATGTAAGTATGTATGAAAGTATATACGCATGTATTCGATGAAATTGAGTATTGACGATAATAATAGCGTGCCTTGTGAACGAAGTGTAACGCAGGTACAACGAGAAAGTCTCACCACGAATTGTATGATCATATGGAAAGCTGGGATGTAAAGAGTTAACAGAACGAAAAGTAAACGTGAATAAATCTTGTATGTTTATAATGCGTACTACTGTTATGAATTTTATGTGGTGAGCGCTGGTAGTACGAGTTATGAGGATCATCAAGGAATAGAGATCGAGGATCGAGTCACTAGTGAGATTGTACGGGAACGTTGATGTATATAATGCAGTAAACATAAGCTATGTTTTTACTTAGTAAATAAGTCGATTGATGGATTTATGTGGAAGAGTTATGTTAAGGTTAAATTTTAAGTAAGTTAAGGTATTTATAATGAAAGAAATTTTATAACACGAATTTCCGCTGCGACTTTTAGTCAAATACGTATTAGGGTCTTACAAGTTGGTATCAGAGCCCTGGTTTGAGAGAATCAAGTACGAGAAGGTAGGTACTTGAACTCAAACCTATGTGCTCTTGTGATAAGGAACCCGTACAATCCATGACTCGATCAAGATCTAAAGGTAGAAATGGAATGAAAACGTGTATGTATGTATTCATATGAAGAAGCTAACGGTTTGCTTTGTGCAAGGTAAGCTTAAAAATTTGGAGAGGATGATCCGTGAATGCAGTCTATGATGGATGCTAAGGCAGGCAAGGATGCGAATGGACAGACGGACCCCAGGTACACAATGTTAATATGTATGGTACCGGTGTTAAAAGAAAAAGGAAGAAATCTCCTTGGGAGGGTAATTATTAAACAGAAGACAATGTTATGGTCTTGGTGAAGTTTTAGAGATGTGCACGAAACTGAAACTCATTCCTCGGACATAAGGCGATGATTACACGAAGGCACGAAACTAGTATGTGGATTGCACACATGGCCAGTACGCAAGAAGCATATGACGTTCGTGAGACCGTGGTAATTATCGCAGATATGTCCGGTAGAATTGGGTAGCAGGTGGGTGTGCGGGTGAAATAGGTACTGAGACTCTCAGGAAATTGAGAGTACTATGTAAGAATGAAAGGTATGAATGATAAGAACGAAGAATGCTGAATCCTTAAGTAAGTATGGATCAGCAAGATGTGAATGATATGTTTGAATCCGCGAGACGGATTTAAGAACTGAAAGGCATGAATGGAATTTTTGAATCCGTGGGACGGATTCGAGGAAGGAAATGCAGAAATGATATGTTTGAATCCGTGAGACGGAATCAACCCATGTAAGGAATGAAAGATGTGAATGATATGTTTGAATCCAGGAGATGGATTCAAAGCATAGAAGGAAGAAAATGTATGAATGGTATGTTTGGAACCGCTAGACCGATTCAAAACATGGAAGCAATGAAAGGTATGAATGTGACGTTTGAATCCGCAGGACGGATTTAAAATATAAAAAGGAGGAGATTAGTCCACATTAGAATGTGTCGATAGTTTGACCGTGGATGTGTCAAACGAGTTATAGGAGATGGTGTAAAGCAAATGAATGAAAGACTAGTCTTAATTGGCACCCAAACCCAAATTTTAAAACGAAAGAAAGAAGTTTGAACAAGTTATGTGTTAAATGTGTTAGTAATTGACTCTTAGGAGTCATAATGAACGACAGGCTACGACCCGGACAATGATTTAAGTACGAACAAGAAGGGTAAGTTTTGTTAAGAATACCGAAATGATGTAATGAATGTCTTTGCAAGTAAGCCTGAATGGAAATAAGTACGAAGAGTACCTCAATGCATCTATGGTAAGTAAGAAATGACAGTCTGACCTTGAAAGGTCAAACTGCAAAGGTTGATGAAATAAGCAACCAGAATAAAAGAATTGCATGTAAGGAATGAAATGTTGAATGTGTTATAGTTTGTACGTAGGAAGTTGAAAAGGGAATTATAGGTGAGTAATCACCTAGTATAATGAATGCTTGAATGAAATGTGCTAACCGCTAAAATTGTAGATGATGATGTTAGGAACTCTTGATGTGATGAAACCAACGGAATTGGTGGAAGGATGTGCACGGGCGGAAGCGCATTACGCGGATGAATGAAATCTAGCCTGGTATGGCTAGTACTCGTGAAGAATGCGGACCGATCTGAGTTACGGATCGTCGATTGATGATATGAGATGAGGTCAGTAAAAAGTTTAACTTATGTTAGATAAGTATGAATTGGTTAATTGGGTACGACCTATGAAATGAATGATGGAATTGGTATGGTATAGTATGGAAAGTTTTATTTTTTTAGTTGACATAAGAAGAAAACTATGTCATCAAGAAGCGAATCTCAAAGGTTTTGAGTGAAAAGTTCGAGTATTGGTTAAACTCTCATGAAATGAATTGCACGACACGTATGCTTATGCAAAATAAGTAAGGCATGAAATGAGAGGTATAGTAATGTAGAATGAATGAGGTAAGTTGAAGGTAACGTAAGGATATGTATGGTACAAATGACTATAGAAATGTAGAATGATGCTAACTATGGAGTTAAGCATGTAGGTGTGACTATGAAGTAGTAGTTTTGTTGCGATAACAAAACAAGAGTTAAATGTTATAAAATGTGTGTATGGAATGTAATCTTAAAAGACAAGATGAAAGTATTAGATCCGTTATAAACGAATCCTACGAATGAACGTATTATCACAAGTTTGAAGAAGTATGTATATTGACCTATTATAAACGGGTCAAGGGAAATGAAAATGTTATGTGAAGGTATGGTATGAAAAGTATGGACTTATTATGAAAAAGTCAATTGTATGAATAAATATGAATTGAGATAGGATGATTACTTAAAATTATGATGTGACTATGAAGTCAAACATAGATGTGTGTGTGTAAGAGGAAATGAGAAAGGTTTCGGGGACGAAACCTTATTTAAGGGGGGTAGACTTGTAACACCCCAAAACCTGAATGTTTATATTCGTTAAATGCTATGATATGGTACATCAAGAAATGAATGACTAGGTTATTTAACTTAGTTTAGAGTATGATAAAAAAACCATTAAAAGATGAAGTTGTGCCAATTATATTTTTTGAGGCAAACTTGAGGGACTAAAATGGGGCAAGATGAAACTTGAATTAATATATGAAAAATACACCCACAAACACACATAATCGTGTGTTCTAGAAAGAGCAGGAGCTCTTATGGAGCCATAACCCTAATCATGGAAGATCATCAAATTGGAAGGGTAAATGAAGTCTAAATCCATAACCGAGTACGGATTAACGATCACCTTCTCAATGGGATCGTAAGGTATGTCTTAAAAGTTAGATTGGTGATCTTTCACGAAGTGGGTTATGATGTAAATTGCGAATTTGTATGAAATTGAGAATGGGTGTGTGTTAAAATCATCATTTGGAACATGGGTTATGCATGGTTTGGGGTAATTTGATGTTTATAGGTGAAACCCATTTGTTATGATGAGAATGAGGGCTTGAATGATCACCTATGTCCAACTCTTATGTAATATAGATGAATTTTGATATGTATAATGTATTCTTGTTAGAGGAATTGAAAGAAATGTGTTGCTAAGATGTTTGAGATTTATGCATGAATGATTTATGTTGATTAGAATGAGGAATTTGTTGAGTTATGAATGAGATTAGAAGGATATGCATGAATTACTTGTACACTATGCTTAGGAGGTAGTACACACAAAAAGTATGATGAAATTAGAGATAATTGAGTTTAGATCACTAGTAAATGATTAACAATGTAGTTATGAAGTGGGTTTTAGATGATGTAATGTAAATTGATGATTTACTTATGTTAATGATGTTTGGAATCATACATGTGTGTGAATGTTTAAAGAAATCGGATAAGAAATGATAGATTAACATGTTATAAGGTTGAATGATAAATTCCATGTAAGATCCGTGTAATGAAAAGGTTGTGATGAATAATGAATAAGCTAACTATCTTGAGAATGATATATGATAGTTGATGCTTGATAAGCGATATGGAAGCTTGGAAAAGAAGCGGGTCAAACGGGACTAATGCGCACGGGAAGCATGTTCGGATACTAAGTAAGTAAAACTTACACCCCTTTTGTAGAATATCTATTCAATGTTTAGATCACAAACATGGTAAGTAAATATGTGAATTATGATATTCCGACAAGTCTTGGTATGGGTCAGAACATGTGGTTATGTCAAGAAACTAAGTTGATGGTTAAAAAGGGTAAAAGGGGCATTATGGTAATTTTGGTTGCAAGTTAACGAAGTAATAAGCTACATGGATGGGATAATGAATAACTAACATCCCATAAGGATAAAATGGACATTTAGACTTAACGGGTCAAATGGTGAAGATGTCACCCTTTGGCGTTATCGACTAATGAATTGCTTTGTTAAGTATTATGAATTTGAAGAATGTATAGAAAAAGGATTTGTGTTGCTATTATCTAGCAATTTAGCAGATGAAGTATTAAAATGGTTCATAACTTTGATCCGAGCCAGGTATATGCATTTACAATTGTAGATAAGTCGCATGATTGGTTAATTATGCAATGAAGTCTTTTGTAGTAAAGGATGGGTCAAAATTGACAAAAACGCCCTTGATGGGTAAAACGGGCAAATGGTCTTAAAAGTTGATTACAAACAAGCTATTTGGTTAAAAGAATGTTTTGAAAAATTAAGAAAGCGAGAAGTATGATTTTCGTAAGCTAAGGACCTTAAAATGCGCAAATACCTTTAACGGGTCAAAATAAACTTTCGAGCGAAAATGGATTAAGAGGATGCAAGACATCCAAGAATTTAGTTTTTATGATAGACGTCATTGATATTATTAGGTTCATAAGAAGTTATGGTCAAACGAAAGAGTTATGTTGATAAATGCATGAACGGGTCAAAATTTAGTAAAAGGGTAATAAGCCGAAGGCTTAAAAGTCATAAATTTCGGTAGTCCAAATATTGGATTTTCACTCCATGTGATGGAGAATTAAATTACGGTCGCGTAGGAAAAAGAATCGGGTAAACCGGATCAAAAATGAGAAAGTTATGCTCGTTTCCGTAAAATCCGGATATGCTGGGAATATGCAGCAAAAATAAAGGAACCTGCTGTCAAAAAGGGGGCTAGGTGTAGCGTCTAGCCCCTAGGTGGGGCGTCTAGCCCCCCTGAATCCCAAAATTGTTTAATTTTGTTGTTTGACCCACATAGCTTGTTTAAACTTGTTATTTAACTATCAAAACTAACTTTTAAGTTGGTTTTGATCATATGTGAATGTCAAGAGTGCCCGGACCGTTTTTAAACGCGTATAAGCTAAGAATGACTAATTTATTCCTTGTTTTAGGAAATGTAGATACGTATGAAGGTATGTATGTATGTATGAATATAAGTGGTATGTATGAATGAATGTATGTGTGTAGGTATGCAAGTAGGTAGATATGAGCGTATGCACGTATGTAGGTATGCGTGAAGATATGAACGTATGTATGTACATAGGTGTGTATGTAGGTACTATGTGAATATATATATATCCAAGTGAGTATGTACGAATGTATGCACGTATGTAGGGTTGTGTGAAGGCATGTAATAGGTATGTATGTAGGCATGTATGTATGTAGGTATGCGCGTATGTAGGCACGTACGTATGAATGTAGGTACGTATGTATGTAAGTAGTTATGTGTGAACGGATGCATATATGTAAGTATGTATGAAAGTATATACGGATGTATTCGATGAAATTGAGTATTGACGATAATAATAGCGTGCCTTGTGAACGAAGTGTAACGCAGGTACAACGAGAAAGTCTCACCACGGATTGTATGATCAGATGGAAAGCTGGGATGTAAAGAGTTAACGGAACAAAAAGTAAACGTGAATAAATCTTGTACGTTTATAATGCGTACTAATGTTATGAATTTTATGTGGTGAGCGCAGGTAGTACGAGTTATGAGGATCGTCAAGGAATAGAGATCGAGGATCGAGTCACTAGTGAGATTGTACGGGAACGTTGATGTATATAATGTAGTAAACATAAGCTATGTTTTTACTTAGTAAATAAGTCAATTGATGGATTTATGTGGAAGAGTTATGTTAAGGTTAAATTTTAAGTAAGTTAAGGTATTTATAATGAAAGAAATTCTATAACACGAATTTCTGCTGCGACTTTTAGTCAAATACGTATTAGGGTCTTACACTTGTGTCCTTGGACGACCTCGGTATCTTACCAACGCTATACTACGCTCACGATGGGTGCACTTGCCCATGTGTGTGTTTAGTGTTAGTAGAATATCATGTTTTATAAATTTAAAACTTGACTAATGTGTCAAAAAAGGCTTAAAATATAAAGAAAAACATAATACACCCGACACACACCAACCCTCGAGGCTTGCTTCCTTGGAAACATCAGCATCTTCTGAGAAGGTCTCTTCAGTATCTCCTAAATGAGAACGCTTCTTGGACAGATAATCAAGCACTTCAGCACAAACCTTCTCATTTAGCCCAGCTGGTTTCAACTCATGTAAGACGGAAAGAGGTTTACCAAAGCAAGATGAAACTTCACTTACATAAGGGTAAGTTAGCCTCTCCATCTGTTGAACAGACTCCTTAAAAATCCCGGAAGCATCAGGATGAAACATAGGAGATTGTTCTAAGGCTTAGCCAAACTCGTGAAGCTTGAAACCAGCAATCAGGCCCAAATGTTTCCCATAGTTCAGCAATTTGGTGTAGACCTCCCCAAGGGTAGAGTTAAATTCATTACAGTGAAGGAGATAAGTGATAACATGTTGAAAGCCTTGCTCAATAAGCCACTGGTTGTCACCAGTAGCTTGAACGACTGAAGCCTTCAAACCATCCTTCTCTTCAGCAAAGGCCTTCTTTTGAACATCCAGAGCATCCCTATCAGCTTTCAATTTCAGCTTATCTGCCTCGAAACTCTTCTTCAGATCATTCATCTCAATCTCGTGCCTGCGGGTCAACTCACCAACCTTCTTCACCCAAGATTCCTCCTTCTTCGAAAACCCATCAATCTCCTTTTTCATAGCAGCCATGGAAGACTTCATTTTCTCTTTCTTCTTTAAGAACTCTTCATACTCCTGCATCCCTTTACGAAAACGGGTGACACCTTCAGCCACTAAGGTAGAAAGGTTGCAAGAGCTCAACATCAGCCTTGAAAGCATGTTATCACCCTCCATCTCCGATATAGCATCTCGGACACCAGGAGGAGCAAAATGAGACAGCACACACATTCGCATCTTTAAAATTGTCCCCAACCTTCACACTCCAACCAGGAACATACACATCATCTTCACTCAAGCCTTCAACATCCTTGCTTGATGAACCTTGAACAGGGGTTACCACAACCTTCTTGCCTGAAGCCTTCTTTTTACCAACCACAACCAAGTTTTTCCCCTTCTCAACATCAGGACCTTGACCCTCAGAAACCTCAATGTCATCACTCAACTCCACAGGATTAGAAGAAGATTGAGCAGCACTCTTCAAACGGCGAGCAGAACGACTGGTCAAAGCCTTAGGAGCAGCAGCCTTCCTAAAACCCTTGACGTTCGAAACACTAACATACCCAGCATCCTCAAATCTTTGTTCTGGACCCCTAGCAAGTACATCATCACCCTTTGCAGCTTGGGCATCCGTAAAGACAACATCTGACATGTCATCACTCTTGACAAAATCTAAGGCAGACATGACTGCAAAAACTATAAGAAAACAAAATATAAGCAAACAATTCAAGGAAATCCAAAAAGGTAAAGCAGGGAAAAGGCATATCCTGACCACTCCTCATTAGAACCGGATCCTGATCAGGTTTATCCCACAATTTGCTAATGCCTAACAGGACTAGCAAATGTTTGAGAAAAAGACGAACCCTTGAAGGACATTGCCGGATGGCCTTAAGAAAACGATCATTCAAATCAAACTCTGAGGGTTCCAGTTCATTGAGAACGACATCAGGGTGTCTCCACACCATTTTAAAGGGAACAATAGAATAAAAAACCCAGAAAAATCGATCTTTCCAGGCACCAAGGGTGGTAACCATGGAGGAAATTAATCAAGTATCAACTTTGGATGTCTCAAAAGTAAACCAATTGTCATTCTTCGCAAGACGGAAGAACCGGCGGAACAACAACGAAGGATCATAACCAGAAGCCCGGCATAAAACTTCGAAATGCAAAACCCTAGCCATACCTTTTGGATGGATTTGACCGAATGAAACCCGGTAATACTCTAAAACATTCAGTACAAAAGTTGAGAAAGGATGGCGAAGGTTGGAAAATAAAAAGTGGCGACAGTATAAAGCAACAGACCTGGAAGGGCATTGATCAACGGACTTATCACAACCCGGTGTAACCGGATTGAATTTCAGACCAATGCCCCATTCCATACAAAAGGCCTCTACTTCCTCTTGAGTAAGGCGTGAGAAACTAACGGAAAGATCTTTACGTGCACCCATGATCAAAGCAAAGAACAGAAAAAACACAGGAAAAAAATGGATAACTAACCTGAATTAAGGAGGAATAACCGGAACTCTTGGAGAAGATAAGTGAAAAAGTTACCAAATGGTATTAATAAATGAGAAATAAAATTAAAAGAGAAGTTATCATTACCTATTGTGCAAATTAAAACCGCCGACTGAAAAACTGCCACCCATCCCATCAGTTGTCAGTTCAAAATTCAAATTCTCAACTGCTCCCAACCTTTGAAGCCTTGAAGCATTCAAGCAATAAAAAACAACGTGAAAAAGTCAGAAGCATTTGAGCATAAGCCCCAAACACCTCTGACTTAGGGGGCTGATGACCGGGGTAGCTCAAGCTTCAATAACATGACTAAAAACACATGATAGCTAAAGAGGTTGAACGGTTAAAAGGTTTAGAGCCCACGAAGCAGTGTGAGCAGAAGAAAAAAAGCACAGTAATCAGTCACATCAACTGGCATCTCACCAACTCAGTCGCAAAAGTAACGTGTAAAAAAGGAAACAACCTTTTGTCCGCAGGTCCAAAGCCTTCAACCCCTAAAAGGGTAAGCCTCCTACTGCAGCAAGGTTCACTATGTCAAAGGTTTCCCCTTTGGGAGAAAACCTTCTCTATAAAAGACATCTCACTTCATTCACTTGGGACATTCCGGATCAGTCAAGATCTTCTTGGATCTCTGATCTCTCTTCTTGTCTTTTGAGAACTTGCTTCTTGCATGTTTCTCTTCTCCACTTACAATCATACAACTTACTTACCATTGCATCTGAGGCTGAACCTCCTTCAGCCAAGGATCTTAAGTAATAAACACAACTAGTGAACCTCCTTCTACGTCTAGCAAACGTAGGGGGACCCCACGACCTATGTTAGGCAAACTTCAACCCTTGAAGCCTTTTGCCTAACTAGTCCGTCCACTACTCAAGGTCTTATATTTGTTGCAACAGCACTAGACATCTTAAAGAAGCTACATATTCCCAATCCTCCATACTACACAATATCAATAAAGCTATTTGAAGTTTGAAAAGAAGGCATAAGTAGACGTATCTCTTGATCACAATGAAAACAATACTAAAATATATGAGGGATTGGTGAGGTCCGAAGTGCACATATTTATTTAGAACGAACTTCGCACTCACGTGGTTTTAATATTTATGGTTTATACCATAACATTAAAACACACACAACAAAGGACAAGTGTATCCCGTCATATATGTAGCAAAGTATTGTTAAGAGCCAATGAAAACAATACTAAAATATATGAGGGATTGGTGAGGTCCGAAGTGCACATATTTATTTACAACGAACTTCGCACTCACGTGGTTTTAATATTTATGGTTTATACCTTAACATTAAAACACACACAACAAAGGACAAGTGTATCCCGTCATATATGTAGCAAAGTATTGTTAAGAGCCAATGAAAACAATACTAAAATATATGAGGGATTGGTGAGGTCCGAAGTGCACATATTTATTTACAACGAACTTCGCACTCACGTGGTTTTAATATTTATAAAAATTGTTTATACCTTAACATTAAAACACACACAACAAAGGACAAGTGTATCCCGTCATATATGTAGCAAAGTATTGGTAAGGGCCAGAAATCGATCCATGGAACACGGACATTATTTAGTACTAAATCTTTGTCATTAGATTACCAGTAAAAGGATAAGTGAATGGTTGTTTAACTAAATTATCTAAATTATATCTAAAACTATTAGACTCCAAATATGAAAAATAAATATTATCTTGTTTCACAAACAACCTAAACATGTTATCTAGATATGTCACAAAAGCACTTAATCAATTTTCCAATTGCAAGACAGTTAGTCATCCGCTAGTAGTTTTCTAACATGACGGTTCTTCAGAAAGTTAACGCGATAAACACACGTTAACCACCTAAACTCATTCTTTAGCGAGCTATTGATTTTTCATTCATGTGAACCTCTAAGGATAGATTAGTCATCCGCTAGGAGTTTTCTAACCTCACTTATCAAAGAAAGCAATACTGATGGTCACAATACTGCCACGAGGATAAGCCTTTAAGTAGATCATATAACAAAATATTTCAACTTTACAAGTCTTGAACACAAATCTCCCATGTCAGCAATTTCAGACCAAAACTACTAAACAAAGATCATAAACCGCATCAAGAACATTTAATCAACACCATATAATTCGTTAGAACCCCTACGTGCAAGAAAGCATTCTCAATCAAAATCCGATATATCTTAGATAAAACCAATAACCCTTTCGAGTCTCATGGTGTAAACGACTTTACAAACAAGTGATTAATGAAGAAATAGTTACCATCCCACTAACCACATATTCATTATCCAAGACAATCAAACATAATCAAGAACTCAACATCAAAGAAACATTCATTATATAATCATGAAGATTCAAACATGAAGAAGTACTAAAGATTCATACTAACAAGATTACAACATAAAGATTATTCAAGAAACAAGTTCATTACTAATATTACATAACTAACATCAGCTCAATACTTGAATAATGATCAGAATACATGCATAAGAACAAGGAATCGAACCATAAACAAGCAAGGAATTGATGGGTTGGATAGGTTATGCTTCTACTCGATCTTGAGGCTTCAAATGGATCTGATCAGGACTACTTCGGAACCCAGAAATCACCCAGAAACATGGAGAAAAACCCAACATTGAAACCAGTGACGAATAGCTCTATTTATAGGCAAAATAAAGTTTGGCACGGCCGTGCCGATGGGTCGCACGGTCGTGCACTGGCACTCATCGGTCATTCCTCTGATTCGGGGTCAGACAAGTGGACTAGTGGACAAGTTGTCTCGGTCACCAGATTGGCATGGTCATGCCACTGGTCGCACGGTAGTGCGATGTCATCAGAAGTCTGATCAGAAAACTTGGTCCAGCTGGTGCATGCTCATGCGGCGGGTCACACGGTAGTGTGGTCCTAGTAAACAGCGGCACCATGGGTCACACTGGCAGTGCTTCCGAGGTCGGAGGACTCGCACGGTAGTGCGGTCAGATCGCACGGTCGTGCGACACCTGGTAGTCTTCAGATTTTTGTCCGTTTTATCAGAAATGCATCAGAATTTCCCCGTTTTCCTCAGATTTGTCTTTTATACTTCGTTTAAGACCTGAAAATATAAAAGTACCGGATTTGGTACCTATACGTCACGGTTTCGGTTAAAAATGCTTAAAACGGAAGTGTTTTGGGGGATAAAAACATGTGTAATTTAACGTATATCAAACATCCCCACACTTGAACTTTGCTTGTCCTTAAGCAAACTTAAAATAAAGCAAGGAAATAAATCTGAATATTTACAAAGTTACTAATTTGTTTGGTGGTCAAATTGGTTTTAAAAAAGTCATCATCAAAGATTTAAAACAAACAAGCATATGTTAATTATGTGAAAAGATAAACAAATAAGCAATGACTTAACATTTGATTAACTTAGCATGCATATCCTTACATTTCTCACAATGTTCACACACTCTCGGTTATTTTTCTGAATCGTACATATAAAGTGTATATAAAACACTTGATGCCTAGTCAATGAATCATGCAATATCACAAGCTTGTCAAAAGATCTAATCTCCACCAATCAATATGTGAAAAACATAAATCAAGAGGTCTTTGATGGGTTGTAATGATAGGCTATAGTTAAGGGTATGGAATGGGTATTTGAAAGTGGCTAAAAGGGTCAAAACTCGACGATTTATTTTCTAGGATTCTAAACACGTTGCTAAGCTATTTGTGTATGTGTTCAGAGTTTATTCTTTTTACACTTCTACTCTCTCTTTTCTTCTTAATGATTTTTCATAATCCTTATAGAGAGTTTCGACAAACGGTTTTTTTTTCATAAATTACATCAATCTAGAAAGCTATGGCCGAATTTTAACAAAAAGGGTAAATATGAGAAGGTTATATTTGGTTAAGTAGGCTTAATATTTGGGTAAAATTTTGAAAAATACATAAAATAGGCTCAACATGGAGAACTAATGGATAATGTTGGGTGCGGGATATAAACAAAGAAAAAGGCTAACAAAAGGGCATCCTAAGTGCCTCTATCATTTCTAAGTAATTTCATATATTCATGATCTTGAAAAGTATACAAATGACAAGTTCTAAATTACATGAAACATTCGGCTCACTCATTTTTCGCAAAAACAAAGAAGCATTGACAAGAAAGCAGTAAAAGCTCTAAAATATGCTCACGTAAACGGAAGGAATAGGTATAAATATAAAGATAAACATGCAAGTCTTTCTTCTTGTTTTATCACGCTTTTAGTTATCTTTTTCAAAAAATCAATATGTCTTGTCGGTTTTTATCAAATTTGATGCTTTTTAAAGAACACAAGTGACCATTTTTGTTTTATTTTCTGAAAATAAATATGTACAAAAATGAGGACAACCATGGACAAACAAAGTTAAAACCTTTAAACCCTTCCCACACTTGAACTTCATATTGTCCCCAATGTGAAATACATATTAGTTAAGCAATTATGAAGAGCTAAACTAATAATGTGAAAAGGGAAAGAGGTACTCCCTCAGAGTTGAAGTTGACTCGTTTGAGTAGACTTTAATTGAAGTCTTCTCAACTCTGTGTGCATTCTTTACAAATCTGCCAAGTATGTCACTTGCTAAAACAACCAACATTACCATTGATTAAAATGTTAGATAACCAAACCCAATCCATTATTCAAACAAAACAAACACACTACTTAAACATTTTAAAAACTAACATAAAGTTTTAAAAATCCCAAATAAAATAAAGTATTGAATAAAAATAAGATAAACTACGATAAAACACCAGTTTTTCTGAACGGTTCGCTCCACCTCCTCCTACTCCTCATCATCATCATCATCATCATCCTGGTGGCGTGTTCCAAATGAACCCGCCCCGTAATTACCTGGGTTTCAAAATGGAAACTGTGGGGGCTCTCCGAAGTGGCTAGGATACACGTTCTGTAGCCCCGCGAAGATATAAGAAAAGCCTGCATACATCTCCTCCCTCATGGTGTTCTGAGTCGCTCGCATAGTCTCCTGAGTGGCTCTCATAGTGTCCTGAGTCACCTTCATGTGTTGGAACTGCTGGTATAACTCGGGATATGAAGGGATACCTGGAGGCCAGTTCTGCTGTGGCGGATATTCATACTGGTGCTGGGGTTGGGCATGCTGGTATAACTCGGGATATGAAGGGATACCTGGATGCCAGTTCTGCTGTGGCGGATATTCATACTGGTGCTGGGGTTGGTCATGCTGTGGCTGCTCATGCTACGGTGGTGGTTCTAGTACCTGATGTTCTTGCATCTCGATGTCTTCGTCCTGTGGTGGTAGTGGATCCCATATTTCTCCATTTAGACCCCTCAGTCTCGGGCCTTTGTCCGTATCCACTACTAGACCCATTGCTTTCAAAGATTTCATGTCTACATCCCCTCCTGCATGAACCATTGTGAGACCACTAACTACTTCATCTGTCATAATTCCCATGTTGTATGCCAGTTGAGTCACATATTCACCATCGTGGATCTCACTACTTGCGGTCCTCCCTGCTATGTTCAAGAAAAAATCAGCCATTCTGGTGGTGAGGTTAACATGCACTCCATTCACTATTAAATATAAGAAAAGAAGATCTGGAGTGGGGCAGTTTCCCGCACTGTCCATGCGTCCACATATGGTGTGACTCATGACCTGATGAACAACCCTAAGAAGCGGGTCCCGTAGTCTTGATGCTTTTTCTTTCCTAGCATCATATGGTGGCCCTTCTGCCACTTGTGCCCAGAAATTAGCCCTCTGCTGGTCACGGTCAAACTTGTAAATGTTGGTGACAAGGTCTGAATCGAGTTCTTCAGTCGAGTATATTCCTAGCCTTCTCCCCAGTTTAGCGACAGACCATTTATGCCATTTTCTACCTAACCTGAATTGTATCGTCTGTGCATTCTAAAAGTCTGGATTGTCGCTTCTTGGTTTGTTATAGGAGTATGAAGCAAAAAATTCAAGTGTAAGCTCGAGATACATGGGTTGTTCAATGTTTAAAAACCTTGACGATACGAACTCATGTTGGATAGTCTCTTGTCTGGGTTTAGAGCTACCAAGGTGGTCCAAATCAGCCTTCTTGATTCCCAGATTTCCCCCCGTCGATTCCATAAGGCCTCCAATTTTGTAATACATGGATGGTCCTTCGTTTTGTTTTGGTCGAACTCGAGGAATCGGTGGTTCATCTACATACAGGAATACAGCAAAATAAGAGCAGAATAAAAAATTTTAAGTGCTGCCACCGGAACAGGCTGTTTACAACATTCTGTCGTCGTTTCAGCAACCGCACGATCATGCATCTCAACCGCACTACCGTGCCATTCCGAGATTGTTGAATGGTTGTTGCCGGCAACTGCTGTTGCACTGCCATGCCAAACTTGGCACTACCGTGCGTCTCGGAATCGCAGCTTCAGATTCACTGATTGGGCTTGTTATCGGATCGGCACTGCCATGTCGTTCAAAGGCATGACCGTGCACATCGAAAATTATCAGAAATCAGTTTTATTCACCGAATTTAACCTTTATAATTCAAAATTTAACTTTTAAACAGTGAATGGACATCAAATCAGTGATCAGAACTATCGATTTAGCACCAAACATTCAAGAACAAGGGTTTATTTGAGTTTATGAAGAAAACCCCCAAATCTCTTGATTCAGAACCCCAGATCTATATCAAAAACTAGATTAAATCTGAAAAACAAGTAGGAAACATACATTGGATGAAGATTGGAGTGAAATCTAAGCAAAAATTTGTTGATTTTAGGGTGTGGGCGACCAGGAACTCCCCCGCGCCTGTTAGGGTTTCGAGCGAATGAGAAGTTTTTACTGAAAATTCGCTTAAATACCCTATTTTTACTGTTTCGATTTTTACTCGCACAGTCGTGCGACTTGTCGCACAGTCGTGCCAATCAGAGTCGCACTCTGGTTTGCTTGACAGCGCCGCATTGCACGGTAGTGCAGTAGGATTGCACGGTTGTGCGAGACCGATGATTACCCGGTGCACGTGGTTCCGGTCAGGTGCGATTACGAAGTGCGTGACCGTGCCAGTGACTGCACGGTCATGCGTCATGTGACAACCCGCACTAAACCAGGTATCCGTACAACTAAATTAATGACTAATTACTACTTGATTACTGTGCTTGTTTGAACTAGCTGATAAACTGCTACCTGCATACTGATACATGCACTTACTTGCATCATACTTTATTTGCTGTCACTACATTATATTCATACGGCACCTTAGTGACAAACATGATGCACAAAAAGCACAGTAGCACTAAACGGATACACGGCAAACATGCTGATATGACCAGCATCAGGCAGACACTGCCCCTAAGGCCTGTTAAGAGCCTCATATATTTTGACTACACTGGTAGTGAGTGTAGGGATATAAGGGTTATGATACCGCGTCTCTAGGGATAAGATACACTGAGTCGGATGTGCCAAGAACGTACTTTAAGTACCAAACACAGCACTTTAATAATTTAACCAGCTTCTAGCTGACTAGTAAAGTGCCAAAATATGGGGAAAATAATACTAGACACCTTCTAAAGTGTTGGAAACAAAATGTGTCACTAAAAATGTAATAACGACACTTTAAAGCGTTACAAAAGACTTTAACGGATTTCTATCCAACCGAACAACCGGACTATACCCGGAACATGAAAATATTAATATTTTCACTATTTTTATCTTTCTGAGCCAGTTAGGGTCCCTGGTTACCCTAACACCCGTCATAACACGCTGTTTATAACAATCGGAGTTTAACACTAAACTAACCTACATAACTTAACTAACCTCCCTAACTAGTACTTAAGATCGAACCAACCCCCCCACCCCCATGCCATAACCGGCCCCCCAAACTAGGGAACACAAATGGTACTTGTGATTTTATAAATCTAGTGTTGCCTAATATCCATGAGACATATTAACCCTTGGTTAATAACACCTAAGATGTCTATAAATAACTCTACTAATCACAAGAAAATAATCACTTCACTTATCATCATACTCCACCACAACTCACTCTCTTTCTCTCCTAGAAGCTTACGGCCAAGCATCCCCATCCATACATCAATTTTTCGGTTTTAGTTATTCACATTCCATCATCATTCGAGCTTCACGGGTCACATATTAGGAGCTTTGGTGCACTCGGAACACGAAGGACCTCCACCGTTAGCTTTTATCCACCTCTTTTTCACCAAAGATCTTCCCTAGCCTTGAGCTAGAGGTATGATGTTTAAAACTTGTCTCTAATCCTATCTAAGGTGGTTAAAAGAAGTTATGTCGGTTGAATCTTGTTAAAATGAAAGATGATGAATAAAAGTCTACTAAAAATACTTAAAATGGTGGTTAAAGACATATAACTTGTGTAAAAGTCGTAGGACTTGAAATATGTGTTTATTGAGACCCGATCTATGATGTGGTAGCTCGGAGCATCGTTTAACCCGACTTTGTAAGATCATGTATCTTCACATAAGCTCGTTTTTGACTAAATACAAGGGTTAAAGGTGAAACACTACCACACAAGATACATGAACTTGTGTAGAAATATTTTACTTGTGTAAAAGTGTTTTAACCGGTAAAATGGTGTTTAAAACTAGCGGATCTACGTATCCGCAAGTGGTATTTTTGAAGGACCACACTTTAAAGAAATCATGTTGTTCTAAAGATGGATCTTACACTAATAAATATGATTTTATAAACCACAAGTGCGTGGACACTTGTGAAATGAAAAGATCCGACAAATAACTAATTTTGGGAAAAATGACTAGAAGTTGTAAAGACGGATTTCTCTAGTCACAAGGTTTTTACAAGATTAAAGCTACTTTATATAAAGAGCTACATATATAAAGGTGATTTACATTAAAGATGCGGAAAAACTACAAGTTCATGCGATTATGCACATTTACATACTTGTCGACTAGTTTGTTGTGTTGAAAATTGTTTGATTGAATAAAGAAGTTGTTGAATTGATTTGTTAAAAGAAAATGATACGCTTGAAAGCGTGGCCACCTCCAGTTACAGAGGAAACTCTGGCGAAATTTTCTAAAAACCTAACACTTAGACCTTTTACACAACAAGTGTTAGAACTATTTTTGGAACATACTTTCGAAACATAAATTTCGCCAGCACTATATTTTACTAAATATTCGGAGGTGGGATTTTCACAAAGATTAACGTGATAAATATAAGTGTCACAACACTGTTTATGATTATTTTGTGAAAATACATAAATATTATTTTAGAGTGAAAATAATATTTACAAGCGTTAATGATTCCAAAACTTTACGAACGCTTCCACAAACATATAAGTTACACCGGTAATTACATTACCACAAGATTGATAAAACGTAACTTACGCACATGTATTGTATCCCCCATCCCTGGGAAGAAGAATAACTACCAAGTGTATACGGAACATAAACACGAAATAGTTGTCTAACTATTTCCCAAAGACATAAACTGTAAAGCTAAGGCACGGCCGTCCGTCTAATAGAATTAGCACTTGTAGGTCGTTGCACAGCTTACTGTATTGGAGACACTTGGTAGAGACGCGCATTCACTGTGAGTTCATGTCCCCCTTTTCTCTAACTGTTTTCAGTTTACTTAACCGCGGGGGTGAAATACATGTTACATTGTTTACAAGTACTTTATACACGGTATGATTAACGTAAGGAGGTTTAGATCATGTGAATGGGTAGGCGGAAACTTGAGGCTATTAATCCTCAGGGTAGGACCGAGGGACAGGAGCGGTAGATCTATCTGGGTGTAGCGAGCCCAGCCCCCGGCCAAACTAGAAACGGACCGTGGGGTGACTTTGTCCACATACTTTGCCGTGGCGAAATCTGCTAGGTTTGAGTCTTCCTACTTGCATTTCACAACATGCTAATGGCCTTGCAAACCATTGGTGATCACAAGTCCTCTTACACTGCTGCATACCAGGAAACTTTTATACTTACAAGTGTTTTACATACTCACTTACACATGAACTCGCTCAACATTATTGTTGATTTTTCAACTCACATGTATTTCAGGAAATTAAACGGATCTGGCACGGTATGGAACGTTTTCCGCTGCATATTGTCATGAAGTCATCAGGGTTTAGGGGATGTGTCTCTTACCTGGACAGGACACAGTCCCTAAATCACGTTTATGTTATGTTTTATTTTGTAAGGTTGTTGAACAAGGTTATGGTTGTTGGTTAAAACAATGATACTGTATGTTGTTTTCAAAACTTAATGGATGACTTGCATGGTTTTTAAATTCATATAGCTTGTTATGGTTAAGCTATGGTATTAAGAAGTCACACCACAATTAACCACGCTTCCGCAAAGCCAGGGTGTGACACGTCATCTGGGCATTTTCTGATCAGTTTTAACAGCAAGCTGTTAACTTCGTCTTTTCGCCTAATTTTTCCATTTTTGCAAGATTTTGTATATTTTTAACTATAAATCAACTTCAAAACTTCAAACGTTATGGATCAAACTTGTATGTACCTACGTTTAAACCGAAAAAAATAACGAACTAGGAAATAAATATGATAAACTAATATGTACAAAGTTATCATTAGCGTGTGAAAACACGCTCGCTAAATTTGTCAGTGAATCGATAGCTAGACTCATTCTCCCCACACTTGTTTCAAGCGTGCGGGACGTGGAGTTCTAGAATTTCCTCCACTGAGTCAACCGGTTCACTGATGTAACCTTTGAGTCTATGACCGTTGACTTTGAAAGTTTCCCCGCTTAAGTTTTCGATGATGACGGCACCGTAAGGAAATACTTCTTTGACCGTGTATGGACCCGTCCATCGGGATCTTAGCTTCCCAGGGAATAAACGCAGTCATGAGGAGTATAACAGGACAAGATCTCCAACGCGGAAATCTTTATGTTCACTCAATCTCTTATCATGAAACCTCTTGACTCGTTCTTTGTATCTGCTAGAACTCTCATAGGCATGGTTTCTTAGTTCCTCAAGCTCGTGGATTTGCAGAAAACAAGCTTCACCTCCGCTTTTTAAATCCATGTTCGCCGTCTTCAAAGCCCAGAATGCCTTGTGGTCTAACTCGACTGGTAGATGACAGGCATTTTCGTAAACCAACCTAAAGGGAGTGGTCCCGATAGGTGTCTTGAATGATGTCCTAAAAGCCCATAGAGCATCATCTAACTTATCTGACCAATCCTTGCGGTTTTGATTAATGGACCGCTCAAGGATTCTTTTCAAACCCCGATTCGTGACCTCTACTTGCCCGCTCGTTTGAGGGTGGTATGGCGTAGCCAATCTATGATGAACACCATAACGAGACAAGGCTCGTTCTAACTGCGCATTACAAAAATGCGTTCCTCGGTCACTGATCAGTGCTTTTGGAGCACCAAATCGGGCAAACAAGCTTTTTAAGAACCTCACAACCATCCTAGCATCGTTTATGGGTAAAGCTTGTGCTTCGGCCCATTTTGAGACCAAGTCTACAGCAACTAGGATGTATTTAAAACCTTGTGAAGCTGGAAATGGACCCATGAAGTCGATACCCCATATATCAAAGACTTCACAGACTTGCATTGGATGTTGAGGCATTTCATTTCGTGCGGAGATATTTGTTGCCCTCTGGCAAGCATCGCACGCTCTAACCCATTTATGCGTGTCACGAAAGATGGTGGGCCAGTAAAATCCGGAGTCTAACACTTTCTTTGCAGTGTAATTTGCTCCATGATGACCTCCAGTGGGCCCCTCATGACAATGACCAAGAATGTTACTGTCTCCTCTCCAAATACACATCTTCGGATCACTTGATCGGCTCTGACCCTAAACAAGTATGGTTCATCCCAGATATAATATTTTAAGTCTGCAAAGAACTTCCTCTTTTGCTGATATGATAATCCTTTGATAAGGATTCCACATGCGAGGTAGTTTGCGAAGTCGGCGAACCAAGGTGACTCGTCATTCATCTCGATACTCAAAAGAAATTCATGGGGGAAATTGTCATTGATTGGTTCCTCATGTGAATCCTCAAGAATTACCATGCTCAAGTTAAGAGAGATGGTCGGCTGTAACATTTAAAGCTCCCTTTTTGTCTTGGATTTCAATGTCAAATTCTTGTAGTAAGAAGATCCATCTGATAAGACACGGTTTTGTGTCCTGTTTGCTAAAAAGGTATTTGATAGCTGCATGATCCATATACACAATTGTTTTGGACAAGACAAGGTATGACCTGAATTTGTCGAAAGCATAAACTACGGCCAAAAGCTCTTTCTCTATAGTCGTGTAATTCTCCTGAGCATCATGTAGAGTTTTGCTGGCATAGTAAATAGGATGAAAATGCTTCTCCCTTCGTTGACCTACGACTGCTCCTATTGCGAAATCGCTTTCATCGCACATTATCTCAAATGGCAATGCCCAGTCTGGAGCAACTAGAATAGGGGCTTCAATAAGCCTCTGCTTTACTTGATTGAATTCCTTTATTCATATGTTTGAAAACACAAATGGAGCATCTTTTTCTAACAAACGGGTCATAGGTCTTGCGATTTTTGAGAAATCTTTTATGAATCGCCTATAGAACCCTGCATGACCTAGGAAACTTCGAATCGCTCTGACCGAGGTAGGGGGAGGAAGTTTAGAAATGATATCCACTTTTGCTGGATCAACTTCCAACCCGGCTTCAGAGATTTTGTGTCCGAGAACTACCCCTTATTTCACCATGAAGTGGCATTTCTCCCAGTTTAGCACAAGATTAGTTTCCTCACATCTCATTAACATTCTTTCATTGATTGAAAGAACTCCCAAAAACAGAGAAATCATCCATGAATACTTCCATGGAGTCTTCAATCATGTTATGGAAAATGGCTACCATGTAGCGCTGAAATGTGGCTGGTGCATTACACAGCCCAAAAGGCATACGCCGGTAGGCGAATGTGCCGAAAGGACATGTGAAAGTAGTCTTTTCCTGGTCCTCACGAGTGATAGGAATTTGAAAATAACCCGAGAACCCATCCAGAAAACAAAAAAATGACTTCCCTGACAGACGTTCCAACATCTGATCGATGAATGGAAGCGGGGAGTGGTCCTTACGGGTGGCATCGTTGAGTTTGCGGTAATCGATGCAAACTCGCCATCCGATGATGGTACGGGTAGGAATAAGTTCATTCCTATCGTTTGGGACTATAGTAATACCACCTTTCTTGGGTACCACTTGCACTAGACTTACCCAAACAGAATCAGATATAGGATAAATCAGCCCTGCATCTAATAACTTGATTACTTCTTTCTTCACCATGTCTTGCATATTTGGATTCAAACGCCTTTGATGCTGTGCACTAGGCTTGTAATCGTCTTCCATTAGAATCTTATGAGTACAAAAAGAAGGATTAATGCCTTTGATATCCATAATCTTCCACGCCATGGCTTTCTTAAGAAGCTTTAGAACCTCAAGAAGCTGTCTCTTTTCCTCTTTTGCTAAAGATGCTAAAATGATGACTGGCAAGTGACACTCGTCGTCTAGAAATGCATACTCGAGATGCGGTAGGAGTTCTTTTAACTCCAAAGACGGTGGATCTTCAACCGAAGGTTTTGACTTTTTTTTAACTTCATGGTAAATCTCCACAATTTGATCTGGACTTTGGGAACCATTATCACCGATTTGGCAAACCGACTGTTCAATTCTATGGCCCTCCTACGAAATGCTATCCAGGTTCCTACACAACAGATGTTTGTCCGTATCAATTTCTTCAATTGTGCCTTGGAAATGAGTGCTTACACAAGTGCCGACAATGTCGACATAGTAAAGTATATCATCGTGACTTTGCTGATATTGTATTGATCTTTTAATATCAAAAGTCACGTGCTCGTCATTTACTCAAAGCATGATTTGGCCAGCTGCCACATCAACAATCATCCTCGCAGTATTGAGGAATGGGCGTCCAAGTATTAATGCCACTTTAGAGTCTTCATCCATATCAAGAATAACAAAATCAACGGGAAACACAAATTTATCGATTTTAACAAGCATATTTTCAACGAATCCACGCGGATACTTGATTGAACGATCTGCATGTCGAATGCTCATTCTAGTGGGTGAAGGTTCACCCAGATCTAATTTAGCAAAAACCTTACAAGGCATAAGATTTATGCTAGCTCCTAAATCAGCTAATGCGTGACTGACAGACATGCTGCCAATGAGGCAGGGAATAGTAAAATTGCCCGGATCTCCCATCTTTTCGGGTAAACGATTTTGGAGAAGGGCTGAACAGTTTTCATTCATCAACACACAAGACAAGCTTTCGAGTTTCTGCTTGTTTGTGATGATGTCTTTTAAGAACTTTGCGTATTTAGGCATTTAAGCCAACGCTTCAACAAATGGTATGTTTATATGTAATTGTTTAAACATCTCAAAAAACTTACTATGTTGTTCATCGTTCTTCTGCTTCTTCAGTCTGCTCGGAAATGGAACTGGAGGAGTATAATCTGCAACTGGCTCCTAGAGCTGTGCTGTACTTGGTGGGACTCGCCTAGCGTGCACCTCGTTCGAAGCATCAGTATGGACTGTTTCAGTGATCGGTGGCGAGTCCAATTTTTCGGGTCCCATGGTTTTACCACTCCTCGTCATTACTGCATTAACGTGTGCTCTTGGGTTTGGTTCCGTGTTACATGGAAGACTACCTTGGGGTCTTTTAGACAACATCTTGGCTAATTGGCCAACTTGATTCTCAATGGTTTGTATTGAAGCCTTCTGGCTCCGCATTTCCCTTTCTTGAGCCATGAAACGCTCTTCATGCTGTTGGTATCGTTTCTCAGATATTTGATTGGCATTGTTGGAGTTGTTTAACAGTTGTGCCATCATCTCCTCTAATTTCGAGTTATTTTGAGAGGCCTGTGGCTGGGAAGTGCTTCCAGAACCTAAATTATTGTAATGTGGTTGAAAAGATTGCCCTTGAGGCTGAAAAGGTTGCTCTTGGGGATGTTGTGGCGCGGGAGCGCGTTGAGCATATCCACACTGCTCGCTTGATGATTGTACCTGCAAAATGTTCTGAGTTTGATCAAACCTTGCTGCCAAAGCTCCAATCTGTGCTGCAAGAGTTGTATACGTATCCACTTGATGAACTCCAGGAATAGATAATGCTTTATTTCGCACTCCACTGTGATGAGAACTCGACTTCAAGGTAGCTTTCTCTTTAATTGTGTAGGCTTTAGTTGGTGTTTTAGTTCTAAGATCGCCTCCTGCATATACGTCTATGTGTTCTTGTGAGTCGTAGTTGAGTCCTTGGTAGAAGTTGAACACAAGTTGCCTTTTGGACAACCCATGATGTGGGACATTGATCAGAAGATCTTTGAACCTCTCCCAGGCTACGTGTAAAGATTCTCCTTCGTCTTGTTTGAATGTCATTATACGGTTCTTTAGCTTAGCTGTCTTTTCCGGAGGGAAGTATTTTTGCATAAAAAGATCTGCCATCTCGTTCCAAGTCATGATGGACCCTGCTAGAAGTGACAAAAGCCAAGATCTGGCTTTGTCTCACAAAGAAAATGGAAAGAGTCGCAAACGAATTGCGTCTTCAGAAACATCTCTAATTTTGAAAGTCGAGCACACCTCGAGAACTAAAGCGATGTGCTGACCTGGATCTTCGTGATACTTCCCATCAAACTGCACAGAATTTTGTAACATGTTAATTATACTAGATTTAATTTCAAGACTCGGTGCTGCTATCGTAGGTCGGGCGATGCTCGGTAGCAAGCCCTCTCCTCCTGGACGGCCGGTCTCATTTAAAGGTTGGTCGTCCTCTACCATGATGCTTCCTATATCGTCCTCTGAGCTCTCACTGTCAGAAAGTATTACTGGTTCGCCGATTGCGGCCGCAATCCTTTGTGCAACAACAAGTAATCTTTCGCGAAGCTGCCTACTTCTTCTTAGGTTATGCTTTGGTTCGTTGGCTAGCTCAGCAATAGTGGGTACAGGGGTCGTGGACATTAACCTGCAAATAAGGAAGGCATTATACGGAAAAAGAATATAATAATAATATAAGTAATAAAAATATAAATAATAATACTATTATAATATATACATATATATACAATTTACACATATCTATTTACTTACTTATTTATTTGCTTATTTACATCCGAAAACCCTTATATATATATATATATATATATACACACATTAGAAAATCTGGTATGATCTGATAAAAATCTGATGAAAATTTTCTTTCCATCATAATTTCTGATAAATCTATCAGAATTTACAAGAAAGTCTGGTAAATTCATCAAAAGTGAAAATTGTTGTCCAAGAAAATCTAATGGGTTTATCAGAATTCATCAACAAATCTGATAAATTCATCAGAATTTACCAAAAAAAATCTGATGATTCTGTCAGAAAGTTTTATTTTATTTTTGTGGAATAATAAATAAACAATTTAAACAAGCTGCTCGATTCCAAACAAGTAAATAAATAAATAAATGAGTACATAATAAACGAATAAATAGAAGTTAACTAAATAAATAAATGGACAAGAATAAATGAATAAATAAGCGTAAATAAATAAAATGTAAAAAAATGTGTAAATGAAATATATATAAATGGTTCGACGTGCGAACACGGGCATAAATATAAATATAACAGAAATGAAATAACTGAATTGAAATAAATGAAATACTGAAATAACTGTATTGGAATGAAATAAATTAATTGAATAAATAAATAAATGAAAATGGTTCGATTCCGAACACATAACTGAATTAATTAAATAAATGAAGTAAAGAAAATGTTAGTTGAACAATAGATAAAAGGTTCGTATATTAGTATGGTT
Organism: Helianthus tuberosus; assembly: GCA_030545235.1. Taxonomy (NCBI): domain Eukaryota; kingdom Viridiplantae; phylum Streptophyta; class Magnoliopsida; order Asterales; family Asteraceae; genus Helianthus; species Helianthus tuberosus. The sequence continues at coordinate 75,011,915 of CM060449.1, read as the reverse complement.
AGTAAAGTTAGTTAGTTAGATGGTTAGTAGTTAGCTGGTTAGTAAACCAGAAAAAGAAAAGTTAGTCAAATAGTTAAATATTAACAAGTTAGTAATAAGAAAACAAATAAATACAAAAATGTACAAGTATTCACAGTTTGTACACCGGTGAAATAATGTTAGTACATTACGTCTGTAGCTTCCGTCAGCATGTAGTCATATTTCGTTCTGTGTTTATGTTTAATGTATGTATGTAGTTAGTAGGGCAACTCAGGAATAGGGTCTGTATGTAAAAGTGTTGTTTGGGATAAGTATAACTCGTACGGATGGCAATACGCACGTATGGCCATACGCACGGATGACTTATCCGCACGGATAAGTCATACGCGCGGATGACCATACGTACGGGTAAGTCATACGTACGGGTAGCCCACCCGCACGTACAACACTTGTTAGCATCCTGAGTCTGTCTATATATAGTAGGTCCGGTGCTACTTTGTTAGAACTTTTGACATACGCACGGGTAGTCTGTACGTTCACCGGAACTTTGTGACTTTCAGAACGATTAATAGAACGAACAGACAAGAAGTTAAACGTTGAATTCTCTGTTGTACAAATCTTTGATTCGTCTTAATGGATTCCGCACACTAAGACGAAATCGATTCATCTTGTTCCTACGATCAGATCCTGTATCAAAGGGACCAACAAGTGGTATCAGAGCATCCAGGGAGCTGAATCGAGATCAACGACACTGAATTCACCGGAATTCAAGTTTCATTCGCCGATCAAAGTCGAATTTCACCGGAGATTTGACTTCTGTTACCGATTTGATTCAAATTTCACCGGAAATTTGACGGATTTCTTCTATATCTACTCAGATTTTACATTTGTTCTTTGTTTGTCACCATAAAATCAGAAAAACTTAAAATTGAGCAAGAATTTACGGTTAAAATTTGTTAAAATCGATATCAATCAACTCGTAATCATTCAAAGTATAATCCTACTTAGTGTCATAATCAGATTGAATCTAAAACTAGATCAAATTCATCGAATATCATGTTTCGTTGTTCGATGACATCACTCACCCGTGCGGACAGCTGTCTGAGCGGTTTGGCTTAGTTAGTTACTGCAAGTCGTTTGCTGACATCATCATTGTTACACGCACGGATTACAACCCGTGCGGATAACCAGAATAGTCAAAAGGTCAAAGCTAACCGTACGCACAACCATCCAAGCGGATCACCGTCCGTGCGGATAGACTTTGTTATCATCCGTATTCCTGTTCGAACGGATAACTATTCGGTTCAAGTGTTTGAAATTTTTGAAAATTTATAAAAATTGTCTAAAAATTTGAAAATCGTTTCAGGTACTTAAAAATGGAAGAATTCATGAATCCATTCAGTGAGATGTATGCTTTCGCGGGTAATTCTGGTGACGATACTTCCAATCGTTCAAATGATAATCCCAATCCCAATCCAAAGAAAACTTTATCCGATGCCCTAAGTGTTGAAAGCGCATATGGTACCTACAACAAACCACCAAAGCTAATGGCAATCGAAGAATATAATCGGTGGGCAAAAAGATTCGAAGAATGGCTGAAAGCTTTCGCATATCCGAGCTAGAAGAACTTAAAGAACGGTTATGCTTCAGAAAGACAAGATTGTGAGAATTTGTCAGGAGGAGAAGAAGTAGAGAACTATATGGCTGAACAAAAATGCATCGCTTTGATTCACCAGTCCGTAAGAGACGACATTATTTCACTCATTGAATACACAAACTCAAAAGATCTATGGGAAAGTTGAATAAAAAATGTCTAGGAAGTGAAGAAATAATCAAAAACAAAAAGAAATTGCTGCGAAAGGAATTTGATTTGTTCGGATGCTTAAAAGGTGAATCTGTTTGTAAAATGATTGAAAGATTTGGACACCTAAAGTTGGAATTGTCGAGGCACGGAATAAACTATCCTCCAGAGGAGCTAGTTGACAAACTGTTCGATTCACTACCAGACGAGATGGATTGGCAGTACTATGCACTGATGTTAAAGAATACTATCAAAGCTAAAGATCTGACCGTCGACTTGCTGATTGAAAGACTAGAAAGTCATGAATTGGAGATAAAGAAAACACACAAAATAAATCATTCATCATACCAACAAAACATGGAGTTGTACTATCCAAAGAGTATGATTCCCAAGAATGTTTCTCCAAGAACTGCTTTCTCCGCTGAAAACACAAACACTTCAAGTAAAGAAAGTCCAAGCTCAAACAGTGGTTTTCATGGAGGTTTTTCATCCAATACTCCAAGTCAGGGATCTTCTTCAAGTTCGTCAAGTCAACAACAATCTGCTCCTAAGAACGCGTTTTCTTGCAACATTGCGATCGATTTGAAGAATGCTCAAAATTTTGATGAAGAATCGGCCAAACAGCAGATGATCTTTCTAGCATCTGTTTTGGAGTCATACGAAGGGTTAGTAGCCGGGAAGATAGGTAATACCAATCTGACAAAAGAAGATTATGATCAGATTGATCCCAAGGAAATGGAGCTGATCGATATTCGTTGGGCTATGGCCAGTGCTGTTCGTAGAGCACAACGCTTCATGGAAATTACCGGCAGAAAGACAATTGGTGGTGCATCTACTAAGCTGGGGTTTGATAAATCGAAGGTGACGTGCTTCAAATGTAAGCAGAAGGGTCATTTCAAACGAGAATGCAGAAATGCATATGCTGATTAGTCAGAAAACCCTTTCAGAGATGATTATTACAAGAGAGCAATCTATCTCCAGAATAAATCTGAACCACCTAGATTGAAGCAAGTTGAAGACAGCAAAGAGAAGTCTAGAGCTCTTGCCGTAATCCATGATGACGAAGGTTATGATTGGAGCGAGCTATTGCCTGAAGAAGATGCGGTGGGTTATGCATTCGTGACGAAGATTATTCCTTTTAAAGACATTAGAACTGAAGAAGAAAAATTCGTCAACCAAAGAATGAAAGCCCAAACCAGAATGAGCAGAATTTATAACACATACAAAGAAGCTAAAAGAGCAAAAAGATGGGATGCCGACAGAGAATGTTATCTTGATCCTCAAGGAAACATTGCAGTTGACCCAGATTCCATCAGTGTTGATGCTCCCACCCAGCAATTTGCCGAGGAAGAAGAAGCGAGACAAAGAGAATGGTGGGGAGGTGGTGAAGAGAAACAAGTAGAGAAAGTTGAAAAGGTCAAAGAAGCAGAACAGAAACCAAAGTCAAAGAATGCTGATGATGGGATCATTGATACATCACAAGAGCTAACGGCTGAAAACTTGAGGAAGATGGCAGATAAAGTTCTTGCAGCAAAAGAACTTGAGGTAGTTTCTAGTTCTGGAACTGAGTCAACAAACAAGGTCAGTTCAAATGGTACACTTGAGTCAGGTAAGAATGGTAAATCAGAAAATGACTGCAAAAATTGCATGAAAGAGTGCAAAGTTTGTAGTACAATCACTTACCTCAGTGGTAAGAAGATTGAAGAGTTGACTAGTAAAGTCAAAAGTGTTGAAGATCAAATCTTAAACCGTGACAAAATGCTGAAAGCTTCGAATGATAGATCAAAGGAATTAGCTGATAAAATTGAAAATGATAAAAATGACATTGAAAGAATAAGAAAAGAAAATGAAAAGTTGATTCTTGAAAGTCGTAAAATTTCTGAAAATTTTGAGAAGCTGAAGCGAACGGTTAAAGATTCTGATGAGAGAAACAGTAAAACAATGAAAGAAAATCTTCAACTATCAGGGGTTCTTCGAGTAAAAGAGGAGTTAATCAACCAACAACTTGATGAAATTGCAAAATTGAAGCTTCAGTTTGAAGAAGCTAAAATTGAGAATGAGCGAATTAATCTGAAACTGAGCAGTTACAACTCTGCAAGCTTTGTTTTGCAACACATTGTTCCAAAACCCATTGGTAAAACCAAAGCTGGCGAAGATGTATACTGTGATGGAACTGGGGTGGGGTTTCATCAAGTTCCGCCACCTGTTCTAAACAATTTCTCAAAGAAGCAATCTGGGTTGGTTAATGATGATATTGAAACAAATGAGATAAAATTGCCAGAATCAATTGATGTGACATTTTCTTCATCATCTTCATCCGATGACAGTGTTCAAACTGAAATCATAAAAGGCATGGCTGAAAGTGTCTTGGATAGTGATTCGACTGAAGATGAAGAATGTTTTCTGAACAATTACATTCCGAAACCAAAATCTAAAGACAACTCAAATGATGAACTGGGTCTTGTGATGTACAAGATGTCTGGTTCTGATAAGTTGTATTCAGACTTTGAGTTTCCTCTGGAGAATGTTAATGTGAACAAATTGAAAAATGTTTTCAAACTGGTTGAAATTGATTTGTCTGAAGTGGACAGTTTGAAACAGACAAAGAGACATATGAATTTTGAGAAAGGTAAAGCTTACTATAAGAAACCTGTTATTCCACCACGTTTTTCTAACAACAATCAAAATAGATGGTCGGGAGGATATCAGGGTGGTAAGAATTATCAGAAAAGAAATGTTCAGAACAAGAAGTTTGCTGTGAAAAAGGTGTTTGTGAATAGTTCAAGTTCACTTTCTGAGGAGGAGTCTGAAATCTTTTTAAAATCAAACAAAGAGTTTTTTGAAAAGAAGGCATCACAGCCTCAGTCTGAAGGCTCAAGTCGGGTAATTGACACCCGAACATGCTTCAAATGTAATCAAGTTGGACATATTGCACGAAAGTGTACCAACTTGAAGCCTAAGACTGAAACTGTGAAGAATTCTATCAAGAGAGATGTTGTGAAAGGAAAGGCTCCATTGATTGTTGAGAAAAATGTATTGAAAAATAATAACACCAAGATCAAAACTGAACCTGTTAAGAATTCGGTAATTAAAAATAATAAATTTTACCAACGGGTTGCCTCACTTCAACAAACATGGAAGCCAAAAGTTGTTGAAAAGAAAGCTGATTCACCAAAGGTGTCTGAAACTGAAAAATCATCATCTTCTACCAAGAAGAAGTATGTACCTTTGAAGTTTTATGAGAAACAGAAATCGACTTCTGAAAAGAAGTATGTGGTGAAGAAAAATCAACCAACTGATCAACCTCAAAAAGACGAATTTTTCTTATTCAAAGAGGTTGAAGTTGGAACTGCTGAAAGCCTTAAAATGAATGATAAAAACTTTCCACCACTTTACACTAAAACAACTCACCTTAATTTCAAGTTACCTGAGTCAAAAGAGGCTTGGGTAGCATCAAAATCTCATTAAATGTTTTTGACATGTGCAGGAGCTTCCAAGATGCGTTTCACGTTGGATTATGGATAGTGGAGCTTCTCGGCACATGACTGGAAAGACAGCGCTGCTGTATGATGTCAGAAATATCAATGGAGGTTATGTGGGGTTCGCGGGTAACCAAGGTGGTAGAATTGTTGGTGAAGGAACGTTATCCAACGGGATTGTCACGTTTGAGAGAGTTAACTACATTGCTGAGCTGGAAAATAATCTGCTAAGTATCTCGCAGATTTGTGACCGGATGTATACTACTCACTTCACAGACAAAGAGTGTTTGATTTTGAAACCAGGGTTTGTTATTCCTGAAGAATGGATCATCATGAGAGCTCCTAGAGTGAATGATCTGTATGTTTTAGACATGACTGTAGCTACTACAACAACGGGTCAAGCACACTGTTTTGTTTCAAGAGCAACGGAGAAAGAATCAAAGTTGTGGCACATTTATCTTCGTAAAATGAATCATCTTGTGCACAATGATTTGGTTCTGGGAGTTCACATTAAAGGTTTCCATTTGGAACAAGAGTGCATTAGTTGCATGAAAGGCAAGCAAAAGAAAAAGTCACACCCCAAAAAGCAAGTCAATTCAGTCTCAAGACCTTTGGAAAGACTTCACATGGATTTATTTGGTCCTGTGAATGTCAAAAGTATTACCGGAGAACTTTATTGTCTTGTGGTCACTGATGATTATTCCAAATTCTCATGGGTGTTATTCTTGAAGTCAAAAGAAGAAACGTTTGACAGGTTGAAAGGGTTGTTCAGAAAGATTGAAAATTTGTACCAAAGGCGTATCAGAAGAATTAGAAGTGATAATGGTACTGAGTTCAAGAACAACAATATGGAAGAATATTGTGACGAAAGAGGTATCTTGCATGAGTTCAGTGCTCCATACACTCCGCAACAGAATGGAGTTGCAGAACGTAAAAACAGGACACTGATTGAAACGGCTAGAACAATGCTTGCTGATTCAAAGTTACCGATAAATTTCTGGGCAGAAGCAGTTTCCGCCGCATGCTATACGCTCAACAGAGTTCTAACAGTCAAGAAATTCAACAAAACATGCTTTGAGTTGATCAATAACCGAAAACCGAATTTGAAGTATCTTGAACCGTTCGGGTCACCCTGTACAGTTCTAGAACCTTTTGGAAAGATGGGTCCGAAGAGTTTTGAAGGAATATTTGTGGGATATGCAAGTCCTTTACGACGAGTCTTTGTTCCAAATCTGAAGCGAATTATTGAAGCTCAAAATGTTGAATGCCAAGGTCACACAATGCCTCCACAAAATCCGGGCGACTCATGGCTTTTCAATTATGATGTTTTGTAGGAGTCTTTCAACATGGAAGAAGAACCAGAGTTCTTTGATGAGTTGGATATTCTACGAGAGTATGAAGACGAAAGGTTTCCAGCATAATCTTATCGAAAACGACAAGCTTCAAATGATGACGAGGCGGGTCCAAGCAATGCTGGAGAACATGACAATGTTGAAAATGATGTTGCTCAAGAAAATCAGACGGTAGAGAATAACAATCAAGAATCTGAAAACATACCAATATTCGATCATGATGATTCAGACTCTGAGGGGGAGATAATCCAGCTTTCAAATCAATCTATCCCAGTCAGTGAACAAGTTGCTGATCAAAATGTCACAAATTTGGAGAGTGAAGTAGATGTTTCAGGCAAAGTGATGCCAAGAACGCTTTCTTATCATCCGGAGGAACTGATAATCGGAGAACTGCAATCAGGCGTCCGCACTCGAAGACAGCTTGATCAAGGGCTTACATGTTTTTACACAACAGTTGCTCCTTTGCAAACTGAATTCTCATTAAGTTGTTTTATCTCGCAGATAGAACCAAGGACGTACAAAGAGGCGCTTACTGAAGATTCATGGGTAAATGCAATGCAGGAGGATTTAAGCCAATTTGAAAAGCTTGGCGTATGGAAGCTAGTAGATTTGCCTGATGGTTACCGGAAGATTAATACCAAATGGGTGTTTAAATGCAAGAGGGATGATCGAGGAGTTATCATTCGAAACAAAGCTCGACTCGTTGTCCAAGGCTTCAGTCAGCAGGAGGGGATAGATTTCACCGAAGTATATGCCCCTGTCGTAAGACTTGAAGCAATCAGAATCTTCCTTGCATTTGCATCGTGGAAAGGATTCAAAGTTTTTCAGTTAGATGTGAAGTCGGCATTTCTCTATGGCAAGGTGAAAGAGGAGGTTTATGTCGGACAGCCACCGGGCTTCACCGACCCAATTCACAAAGATAAAGTTTATCTCCTTGACAAAGCGTTGTACGGCTTACATCAGGCCCCGAGAGCCTGGTATGAGACCTTGTCTCAACATTTGTTAGCCAACCACTTCACTCGAGGAAAGATAGACGCCACTCTTTTCACAAAAGAAGTCGACGGACATCTTCTGATTGTCCAAATTTATGTGGATGACATAATTTTCGGGTCTACAAATGAACAACTCTGCAAAGATTTTGAACAAGTTATGAAGCAGAAGTTTGAAATGTCTTCAATGGGTGAGATGAAGTTTTTCTTGGGACTTCAAGTTGATCAACTTCCCGAAGGAACTTTCATACATCAAACAAAATACGTTCATGACGTTCTGGAAAAATTCGGGATGTCAGGAATGTCACCAATGCCCACCCCATTAGCGACGAATCATGGGATACATCCTGATCTCACCAGAGAGAAGGTAGATGAAACACTGTATCGCTCCATGATCGGCTCGTTAATGTACTTGACTGCATCAAGACCGGATATTATGTACCCAACCTGCCTCGCGGCTCGATTTCAGTCAAATCCTAGAGCTTCGCACATGGTAATTGTGAAAAGGATTCTACGCTACCTGAAAGGAACTCCATCTTTGGGGTTGTGGTATCCAAAAGTTGGTGACTTCATGCTCGAAGGATATTCTGATTCTGATTTCGGATGCTGCAAAGTGAATGCTAAATCAACAACAGCGGGGTGCCAGTTCTTTGGACCACGATTGGTCACCTGGCAATGCAAGAAGCAGACCTCTGTCGCTTTGCTTTATCCACTTGTGAAGCTGAATATGTATCTGCTAGCAGCTGCTGCTCTCAGATTTTGTGGATCCAGCAATAGATGCGAGACTACGGTTTGCAATTTCTTAACACCCCTATCTTTGTTGATAATGAGGCAGCAATTAACATAACAAAAAATCATGTTCATCACGCTAAAACAAAACACATTGAAATTCGTCATCACTTCATCCGAGACTATTTCGAGAAGAAGTTGATACGAATAGAGAAAATCCACACCGATGAACAAAAAGCTGACTTACATACCAAAGCATTTGATAAAACTCGCTTTAAATATCTTTTGAAACTTAACGGTATGAAGTTGCTATTGGATGCGGAGGAAATTGTTGGCGTTGATGAAGGTGCCATTGTAGATGATGTTGAGAAACAATCTGCAATGGTTTGTCGAATTTTTACTTGTTTTGGTTTTTAGGGGGAGATAGTAGTTTTATTTTTCAGAAAATACAAAAACAATAAAAAATTCGAAAAAGCCAAAAACATTAGAAAATTTCAAAAACCCAAAAACATGATAAAATTTCCAAAAGAGATTGTGTAAAAAGGGAAAATGATAGTACATCAGCTAGACGGTTACTGTACGCTAAAGAAATGGAAAGTTTAAATACGTTAAACAGTCTCACTAATGATGTGTCGATAGGTTTTTACACATTTAGTAGATTTGTTCGGGATATAAACCTAAAATCTTACTTGCTTATTTCGTGGGGAACACTACTTGGATATATAGGTAACCCCTGAAATCTCGTTTGAAAGGTCTCTTAATCTGATATACTAGGTCTTTATTCTCAATGATGTCTGGGGTATTATTCCGGGACTTCTGCTGAACGGTAGTTCTGACCTAGTCCCTGGATAATACTTTCTGCAAATGCTTGAAACATAGCATTAAACCCTCAGCATGCTGAAACAATAAAATTGATAAACGCTGCTGTTGTAGCAAAAGATCCTCTAAAGGGGACACACCTTAAAGTCGAAGCTGATATCTCTTTGCGTATACGGAAGTATCGACCTGAGATCCCTCGGCCCTCGCATACCTAATTTATGTACAGATATCATTGTAGTATACTCACCTGTAAGACTGATTATTGAGATTCTGGATACGGGAGTATATTCAAGAGGTGGGACACACGTATAAGTTTAAGTCTCTAAAACACTAAAACTGTATCCTGAACAGGTTGAAATGTGTGTAAGAATTTAAGATGGATCAGTATATCGACAATCGAGGTGAATTGTTTAATGTTTGGTATGAAATTAAGCTTAATGGTACTTGTAACTTGTCGGAAGCTGATATGATTCCCTAACACACTCACCAAAAATATGTTTGTAAATAGTTTACATTTACTGCTTTCTGTTTTATTCTTCTTGCTTCATTAAATATCCGAAAAAGATTTTATTTTTCTGCTTTATTTTCCGACAAACCAAAGTGGAGAGTTGATCTTCGGATTCGAAAGTAATAGAAGATGCAAGAAGTTTCTGGATTGGAAGATGAGTTTGGAGCTAATCATGACAAATTTGTCATTGAAAGTGTGAAACACAAGTTCATTAAGTTGATACTTGTAATTTTTCAGAAAAATGTTTGAACAAAATTTTCAAGAGTCAGTATGTTTTGCTTCAGGTCAACCAAGGTCATTAAGTTGGACTTGGTCAACAAATTAGGTTTCTTGGGTCATTAATTTGAACCAAGCAACTTAAGTGGATTTCTAAAATCTGACAAATGTTTAGAAAAATCAAAGTTTTCATTGAAAAAGTAAAAGTGTGCCTCATTCGGATGTTCATCCGGACGGGTAGCCATACACACGGATGGCAATGCGCCCGGGTGACCATACGCGTCTGATGTTAGTATAAATAGAGGGTCAAAGAGTCAGTCAAAGCTATACGCACGCACAACACTCTTTCTCTCTCACACTTTGACTTTCTGATTTTGGAATTCTTTGCACGGATCGTTGTTTTCGTTGGTTAGCACAACAATTACAATTACAATGGCAAGGGTATGTTTTTCTAAACTCAGATCTGCAATAATCCATTGTTTAATATCTGTTCTTCGTGTAATTGTTCGTTCGGAGCTTTAAATCTTAGATCTAGTCTTTGTTAGTTCGATTTGTCATGAATAAATCATAAGGTTTTGTTCGGAATGCTTAGATCTAGAGATTTACCGAATTAATTTGTGTTATAACATGTTAAAATCTGATAGATCTGATGTTTGAATGGTACGTAGTGTCGGCTAGGTTTTTGTTAAATTGACCTGTGTATAGGACTTTTTAGACATCGTTGAACATAGGGTTTTGATCGCCTTAACATCCTCTGTGTAGATCTATGTTCAATTTTAGATTTTGCCATGAAAATTTTTGATGTTCATAAATTGTTCTTCATCTGTGACTTGTAACCGTACGCACAACTTGTACGCGCGTATGGCAATCCGTGGCAAGTTATGCTGTACACACGTATGGTAGTCCGTAGCTATGTCATGTTGTACGCGCGCATAGCAATCCGTGGCAAGTTATGCAGTACGCACGTATGATAATCCGTGGCAAGGACAGGCTGTACGCATGCATGGCAATCCGTGGCAATGCTATGTTGTACGCACGGATGGCGATCCGGGGCTATGGTATGTTGTACACACGGGTGGCTATACGCGGTGTAGACAAGTTGTCCGCACGGACAACTTATCCGCACAAACAAGTTATACGTACGGATAACCATTCATGTGTCATTCAACAAGTCTATTCTTGACAGAATATTTTGAAATCCCAAAATTTTTAAAATGAATAAAATTTATGCAGGAATGGGATAAAGCTCATAATATATATTGTATTTTGGATGAAGTGTATGTCGAAAACACAGTTGTTCAAGATGTTGCAAAATTTTTGAGGGAAAGTAGAGTTTCTAAGGCCTTAACTGATAAGACAACAGTTTATGAATCGCATGTGAAACGATTTTGGAGTGCTGCAAGATACGAAGAAAGTGATAAGACCATTTATTCTGCTGTATCAAAGAAAGATGAAAATGGAAAAGATATAGATTTGGAGATGAAAGTGACGGTTGGTATTATAAGGAGAGTGTTGAATTTAGGAGACAATGATAGTGATCCAACCATAGTTTCTGAACGTTTAGTAAAAGGATTGTGGTGTAGGATGGGTTTTGCTGGGAGTGTGAATGGAAGAATGTAAAAGACAAGTTTTAGTCATGCTTATAAGTTCATGATTCATTGTGTGCTTCATGCTTTGTCACACAGAAAAGGTGGATATGATGAAACTCAAGATTACATCATGAATATCATTGCGTGTCTTGTACTGAACAGACCATACAATATCTCTCAAGTAATTTTTGATCACATGGCTGAGAATGTAAAGGATGGAAGCAAGAGGTTTCTTATGTATCCTAGGTTTGTTCAAATGTTGATAGATGATCAATTTCAAGGATTAGAAAAGAGAAGTAGTGATATTTTGGGACTAAGGCACATGTCACCAGATACAATCAGCAGATTGATCAAAGGTCCAAATCCTGGAGCAAAGAGAATGATCTGCAAAATTTCAAATCCAAGTTATGTAGCTCCAGAGAATGATGCGTGGAGACATGAAGACAGTAATTCTGATAACGAAGATGACAAGATAAGTTTGTTCTATAAGAAGGATACAAGATGGTGGTGTGTCAAAGATGGAAAAAGGAAGAGAACTCCAAAGACGTCCCCTGCAGTTTCTATTCCAAAGAATGTGAAAAAGGGTATTGTGAAAGGGGGAGTCACATGGAAATTAGAATTTTATATTGTGAAAATTTCTAATAAATGTGTCAAACATCTGTTTTGCAGGGTCTTCTAGAAAACAGCAGCACAAGTTGATAGATGAAAAAGTTCTGGAACCGTCAGCTGTTATTCAAGAAGGAACTGAATTGTTATCACAATCTCTTGAAGGTTTCTTAAAAAGGAATGAGGATGCTGCTCAAGGAGTTAAAGATCAAGAAGGTGTTAAAGTTCAAGAAGGAGTCGTTCAAGATCTTTCAAGTGATGATGATTCTGAAACCACAATATCAGAATCTGAACTTGATCCACTTACTCTTGGCAAAGGAAAAGTTCAGTTGAAGAAAAGATCTCCAAAGAAAAGGAAGGGATCAGATGAAGAAGATTCAACTTATGATCCTGAGAATCCAAAGAAACAAATTAAGAAAAGAAAAGTTGTTGTAGCAGGTCTCATTCCAAGAAGTGTTCGAGCAAGAAAAGGAGAAAGTCAAGTTCAAAAGGAACTTGATGGCAAAGATACTCAACATATTGAATCTCCTCAACGACAAGAAACAGAAGCAGAAAAGCAGACTAGTCACGATGACTACGTTGAAGTTACTGATGCTGGAGTCTTTACCTCAAAATTTCCAAATGTACCAGAAACAATAGAGATTCCAGAATCGTCCTCAAGGCCAAAAGATTCAAATGATTTCTTTAGCCATATGCCATCTGCTTCAGGTGATCCTTTAGAAGATCTGGCTTTTAATGATGATTTATTCAACAATGAAGCAGTGAGAATTCTTGCAAAGAAAGTCAAAGATCTTGAGAAAGAAAAAGAAAAAGCTGAAAGTGAACGTGATCTTTTAAAAGAGCAAGTGAAAAAGATAATGAAAGCTCATGATCAACTTAGAACGGTGATAATCCAGGATGAACGCACTATGAAGAAGATAAAGGAAGATGGTGAAAGTAACACTAAAGTGATTGAAGCTCTTCTAGCAGAAATTTCTTCACTAAACAAGAATCTCCAAGATGTAAATCAAACACTCAATCAGGTGGTCAGTGAAATGAGTGAATCTACTTCAAACGAAATGAAAATAATGAAGTTGGAGATGGAAGCCATGAAAGCTGACAAAGTGATGAAAGATGAACAACTGAAGATGTTATATTCTGTTGTGGAAAATCTTTTGAAGAAGGATGTTCATGCTGCTTACAATGAAATTGAAGTAAGAAAAGTTGAAGAGAGAAGACTTGAAAGAGAACGAAGACTGGCTGAGGATGCTATCCAAAAGAACAAAAGTATAATTGAAGATGTTCAAGAAGCTGGTAGTTCTTCTCTTCAAGATGATGCTGAAATGATTGATGCTGAACATGCTCAAGAACAACATGCTCAAGAACAAGTTGCTCAAGAACAACATGTTCAAGAACAACATGTTCAAGAACAAGTTGTACATGGTCAAGATTTCATGTTAGTTGGTGAACCTTCTCAAGTCATTGATTCTGAAGAGATCTTTCGTAGAGTTGCTGTTGAACAAAAGAAGAAAAAGTCCAAAGAAGTGATGCTACTTGAATGGAAGACAAAACAATTTGTTCTTATTGGTAAAGCTGAAACTGTGCCACTCAACGTAAAAGATGGTCTCTACAGAATAAAAGTTATGAAAAGGAGAAAAGAAGCGAAGAAGGCTCGGGGTGAAGAAGTTAGTGATTCTGATGAAGAACTTCTTGTAGATGATGACGAAGATGAAGAGGAGGAGAAAAATGACGATGATGAGAAAGACGACGATAATAAGAAAGATGATGATGACAAGAAGAATGATGACGATGATCAAGGTTCGTCAGGATTGATTGTGAAGAATCATATTGATGAACAAAGGATAGAGGAGTTTCTGAATGATCAAATCAACGAACAAGAAGATGATGATCATCAAGAAACTTCCACTTCTGGAAAGCAACACTCAGATCAGGTATTCCTCTCAAATCCCACTATCATATTCTTACAAGATAAAAGTCAAGAAGTGATTGAGGTTAGTAGAACGAGGGAAGAAATGTTAGAGGAATTGGGTTTGCAAGAAGGAAAGTTTAAGTTTGATATTGAAGATGAAATTCCTGAAACTTCTGAAGATGTATTTGAGCCAAGATATGCCTTTGAAGCTGATAATTACAATGATGTAATCGTTGAAGATGCTTCAGATTCATCTGATGATGAAGTTCGTTTTCATTATTCTGGGATTGATGCAACATTTCCTTCATTGTCGGAAATGTTCAAGGATCGAAATGAAGATGAAATTAGAAGGAAGATAGTGGAGAAAGTGTCTGCAGAAGGTATTCCAAATACTATACCAAGAGAAAATCTTGCAGAAGAAAGGAAGAAATGGTACAAAGTCATGCCTAAAGAGAGAAAGAAACTATGGGCACTACAATTCTTTAAGCACGACAAAGAACTCTCTTGGGGTGACATTCTTTCATGGGGATATTTGGAAGACTTAAAAGTTTATGCAATCAGAAGAGAACAGGGAGTGCAGTATTTTGAGTTCTTGTCTGATATCAAAACTTTGCCTTGGTGGGATATAGATGAGCTGGTAAAGACAAAGAACATCAAAGAATTCTATCATGGGTTAGATGTGAAGCAGCACGATCAAAAGTTATGGAATTACGTGAAGCTGCAAGCTGAAAAAAGATATCCTGACTGGAAACCACACTTTCCTCAACAGATTGTCAGAATCTTAGAAAGTGGTGAGAAGGATATTACTCTGGATATCAAACCTCCAAGTTGCTTGAAGAATATGCCGTTACGGGCGATGGAGCAAGATTTCCATGATGAGTTTGAAGGGTGGTTGTATAATCAAACTACAGCTGAAGCAATAATCTCGTTATATAACAAGTCCACAAGAGAAGCTAGAAGGATCTGTGTGTTAGATCCTATGTGGCTTGTTAACTGCTCAAAGAAAGATATCGATTGTTTGTTCTACAACAGGATAGTTTACGAGAGACCTGATAGAGAGCAAGCTTTGCAATATCAAAAGATTGTGGATGTTTGTTACGCAAAAGACATCAACTCTGGAAGATACTGGAAGACTAAATGGAGAGATCTAGAGATTGATGAGTTCTTGAAAGTATACAAGCGTGAACAACGTTTCAAGAAGATTGCTGAAAGAGCAGCTGAGAGGGGAAAACGTAAAATGGGGATCGTTCCTCCAACAGATCAGACACCAATTGAATCTGAAGAATACAAAATTCCAAGATGGGAACGAAAGCGTGATGGAGATCCTGTCTACCGACATTGGTGGTTGACTGAGGGAAGACAAAAGAGAAAAAGAATGTTGGAGGAAAGAGCACAGAAAAGAAGAGAGAAAGCGCGTGAGCGAAGGCGCAGCAGAAGGAATTAAAGACTATGCTGGAAGGTACTACAACTACATCCGAGGGGGAGTCTGTTAGTACATTACGTCTGTAGCTTCCGTCAGCATGTAGTCATATTTCGTTCTGTGTTTATGTTTAATGTATGTATGTAGTTAGCAGGGCAACTCAGGAATAGGGTCTGTATGTAAAAGTGTTGTTTGGGATAAGTATAACTCGTACGGATGGCAATACGCACGTATGGCCATACGCACGGATGACTTATCCGCACGGATAAGTCATACGCGCAGATGACCATACGTACGGGTAAGTCATACGTACGGGTAGCCCACCCGCACGTACAACACTTGTTAGCATCCTGAGTCTGTCTATATATAGTAGGTCCGGTGCTACTTTGTTAGAACTTTTGACATACGCACGGGTAGTCTGTACGTTCACCGAAACTTTGTGACTTTCAGAACGATTAATAGAACGAACAGACAAGAAGTTAAACGTTGAATTCTCTGTTGTACAAATCTGTGATTCGTCTTAATGGATTCCGCACACTAAGACGAAATCGATTCATCTTGTTCCTACGATCAGATCCTGTATCAAAGGGAGATCAGATCCTGTATCAAAGGGACCAACAAATAATGACTCGAATTGTTTCGAAAATTTCGCCGTGGTTCCCCGGCAACGGCGCCAAAAACTTGGTGAGGTGCGAAGTGCACATATTTATTTACAGCGAACTTCGCACTCACGTGGTTTTAATATTTATAAAAATGGTTTATACCTTAACATTAAAACACACACAACAAAGGACAAGTGTATCCCGTCATATATGTAGCAAAGTATTGGTAAGAGCCAGATATCGATCCATGGAACACGAGCATTATTCAGTACTAAATCTTTGTCATTAGATTACCAGTAAAAGGATATATGAATGGTTGTTTAACTAAATTATCTAAATTATATCTAAAACATATTAGACTCCAAATATGAAAAATAAATATTATCTTGTTTCACAAACAACCTAAACATGTTATCTAGATATGTCACAAAAGCACTTAATCAATTTTCCAATTGCAAGACAGTTAGTCATCCGCTAGGAGTTTTCTAACATGATGATTCTTTGGAAAGTTAACGGGATAAACACACGTTAACCACCTAAACTCATTCTTTAACGAGCTATTGATATTCATTCATGTGAACCTTTAAGGATAGATTAGTCATCCGCTAGGAGTTTTCTAACCTCACTTATCAAAGAAAGCAATATCGATGGTCACAATACAGCCACGAGGATAAGCATTTAAGTAGATCATATAACAAAATATTTCACCTTTACAAGTCTTGAACATAAATCTACCATGTCAGCAATTTCAGACCAAAACTACTAAATAAAGATCAAAAACTGCATCAAGAACATGTAATCAACACCATATAATTCCTTAGAACCCTTACGTGCAAGAAAGAATTCTCAATCAAAATCCGATATATCTTAGATAAAACCAATACCCCTCTCGAGTCTCATGGTGTAAAGGAGGTTACAAACAAGTGATTAATCCAGAAATAGTTACCATCCCACTAACCACAGATACATTATCCAAGACAATCAAACATAATCAAGAACTCAACATCAATGAAACATTCATTATATAATCATGAAGATTCAAACATGAAAAAGTACTAAAGATTCATACTAACAAGTTTACAACATAAAGATTATTCAAGAAACAAGTTCATTACTAATATTATATATGTAACATCAGTTCAACACTTGAATAATGATCAGAATACATGCATAAGAACAAGGAATCGAACCATAAACAAGCAAGGAATTGATGGGTTAGATCGGTTATGCTTCTACTCGGTCTTGAGGCTTCAAATAGATCTGATCAGGACTGCTTCGGAAACCAGAAATCGCCCAGAAACATGGAGAAAAACCCAACATTGAAACCAGTAACGAATGGCTCTATTTATAGGTAAAATTAAGTTTGGCACGGCCGTGCCGATGGGTCGCACGGTCGTGCACTGGCACTTGTCGGGTGACGTCATTTCTCCGATTCGGGGTCAGACTAGTGGACTAGTGGATAAGTTTTCTCGGTCACCAGATTGGCACGGTCATGCCACTGGTCACACGATAGTGCGATGTCATTAGAAGTCTAATCAGAAAACTTGGTCCAGCCGGTGCATGGTCATGCGGCGGGTCACACGGTAGTGCGGTCCGAGTAAACAGCGGCAGCATGGGTCGCACTGGCAGTGCTTCCGAGGTCAGAGGACTCGCACGGTAGTGCGGTCAGATCGCACCGTCGTGCGACACCTGGCAGTCATCAGATTTTTATCCGTTTTATCATAAATGCATCAGAATTTCCCCGTTTTCATTAGATTTGTCTTTTGTACTTCGTTTAAGACCTGAAAATATAAAAGTACCAGATTTAGTACCAATACGTCACGGTTTCAGTTAAAAACGCTTAAAACGGAAGTGTTTTGGGGGATAAAAAACATGTATAATTTAACTTATATCAGGGATCTATTAAATCTTGAAGGGGCTTGTAAAAAAATCAGTATCAAGCATGGGTGAAAATAGGTTGATGGAAGATATGAAGAACCTGGAAGCTAAGAAGCTTAAGTACTCAAGAGATAACCAAAAGAAGAAGCTAAAAAGAAAAATATTGTTGAGCTATGGAAAGTAAAACAAGAAAATGGCGCAACTCAAGATTTTTCAACACCAATTGCTTAATCTCAAGCATCATTAGCAATTAAAATTCAAGGTATAGTACCATCACTAACTGCTCAAGCATAAAAACCTAATGATTGGCAAGTTGCTGGAGCTTAAGGAGTTTAACAAGATCAATCAACACCAACAGGATCATTCACTGGTAGATACTGATGCACCCATTACTCAATCTTAGACTCAAGAGTAACACACACAAGTTGTTTTAAGTTTTGTACTACATTTTTTATGCAATTCAACAAAGGAAAAAAACAAATGGCAAAGAAGAAAAAGGTTTTTGAAGCCAAAGGTAGACATGAATTAACTCATGAAGAACATAGTCAAGACTATGAATATTGAACACATGAATGTACATGGAACTACTTATGATATGGCACTTGAGACCTCACAAGCTCATGCATCAGTTGAATAAGTTATATACCCCACTCCCTTAATTGTAAATATCTTTATCATAGGATATGATTATGATGAAGACATTGATGCTTATGTTATAACTAAGGAAAACTTGAATATCAACACTTTTACTAATGCAAGGTTATTTCTAAGGATACTCGAAGATGACTTAGCAGAGATATTGCACCTAGCTTTGAGAAACCCATCTAACCATACAAGAGGCTAAAAAGATGGAATAAAGGTCTGATGCTTATCTTGGTACCATCCGTAATGTGATGGAAAAGAACTCGTAAAAGTTTTGCTATCATTAATTCATGTGGAGATTGTTAAGTCTATGATTCTTGATACTGACAATAAAAAAATAAATATGATTGATGCTAATACAACTTAATGTTAATGATTGAAGGCTTAGTAACAACTAATTTATGTTGATGAAAAGATCATGCTAATATGTGACATTCGTGACTTTCAAGGTCCTAACCCTAATCCTTAAATTGCATTTTATTATTAGGATTACTGCTTTAGATCTAGATTAAGATCTATCATTGAGATTGGGATTGCATTGAGTAACATATTAGGTAGAACATACATGAATATATTTGTTTTTGATTAAATGTATGTTTTTACCTAACATGGTGTGATCAGTATATAAAAAGTGGTATATTTCTAGCCCTTTTATACACTGGTTCAAATTTTAATATTTATAAAAAACATGATAAAATACTATGACACTATACTTCACGTTGGTCAAGTGTACCCATAATTGGCGTAATATAGTGATGGTAAGATACCTAGGTCGTCCAAGGATACAACGACTTTTAGTACTGAGTCTTCGTTAGCGTCTAGTCAAACCAAAACCAAAACCAAAACCAAAACCAAAAGTAAAAGGTTAAAGGCTCAAAATAAAATGAAGAGGTAAATAAAAAGATAGTAATTAATGATAAGAAAAAAGGTGTTTAGGATCCACTTACCTCTTGATGCTTTGCAAACAAAATCTTACCAACGGGTCACAAGGGCTCGATTTACAGACGAGGAGTTGTGTGTCTTAACACACAAAGTTGTGTAGTTCCTTGGTTGGGACCCTAACATACTCAACCATATCACTTTGAATCAACAAAGAAACGCCACTCAAGGTCGGATCAAACTATAATGGTACTGCCAAATCAGCAAGGAAGGTATTTACCACTACAATTTAATATTAGTTAATTAGATTGTTTAAGGTGTTTAAACTACTCGTTACTATGATTCCCTCGGTAAGTCGTCAATTCCCCAAGGTAGTTACTTTTATAAAAACCAAGTCCCCTATGCACTTTGGTATCAGCGCCACGGATAGGCAAGAGCTTACCAACTTGAAGTCCCATTCTAAAACCTTTAACCCCCTTCCAGAGCTTCAACATATTTTGACTCTACATAGATATAGAAAACATGAACGACCCAAATCAATGGCGACACAAGATTATTAGTAGAGTTTAAGGGTTAAGCCGAAAGACTAACGACCCAAGTCAATGGCGACACTAATATTTCACTCACTTTCATTAAACCACTGATTATCTAAAGTCATTAGCACGCACACACACACAAGATTGTTTGCTCAACACTCGGCTGATATTTATGTTAAGGTGAACCCTCGAGTCGGAACAGCATGGATGATATCATATGCTTGACAAGTGATCAAATCCTCAACTGCTTAACCGAAATGAGAAAGCATCAAGAGGTATTTATTGGGTTGTAATGTAGGTTTGGGATAAGGTGTGGATTATTTGGGGAGAGTGGCTAAAAGTGTAACAAAAATTGTTTAAAGTTTTAAAAATATTTTTGAAATTTTTTCTGATTTTTATTCGCAGTAGTTGTACAAACTAAAATTGAGCTATAACCATTTTAGTGTTTGGTTTATAGACTTGATTTTATTCCTCGAGATAGAGAGAAGCGAGTTGTACAAGATGTAACTATTTTTTTCATTCCGCGCTTTGAGGGACAGGTCTTCAAAAGATAGAAAGTCATTAAAACATTTATTTTTGAAAACTTTTCTTTTGCTAAAAAATGAGTTTTTAGAAATGGAAAATATTTTTTAGCTTTTGGTGGGCTTTTTATGTGGGTTAAGAAATGAAAAGGTATTGGGCTCAAAAGGACTAACTTGTGGGAAAGTGTAAAATTGATAGGCTAAGAAATGAAATGGGCTAAAGAAAAGGGCTAAAAAGTCACTATTAAAGAAAGAGTTTGTTTTGTTCGATTCTCTAAAAGGTGAAAATGTCCGACAGCTTATAGAACGGTTCTGTCACTTGAAACTTGAGCTGGATAGATTTGATATTAAAAAGGACAAGGAAGAAATCATCCACAAACTCATTAAGGCATGATGTGTGTAAAATGCAACATATAAATTACATCAAATGAGGCATAAAACTAACCTTTTTTTAGTACTAATGTTGGAAAAAAGTGTGCTTTTGTCTTCCTTTTGTATTTTCAGGATTAAAGGAGCTCAAATGAACAAAAGAAGCAAAAATACAGCTAAAACTAACACAAATACAAGAAAAGGAATAAATGTGGCATGCCCGACCCCTCGACAGCATCTTCCAAAGCAAAAACAAGACATCAGAAGGCTGAACACGCCCCGTGCCTAGCGGACACGTGGGCATGCCCAAGTGTCTGCAGAAAAGACAAAAGAGTAGAAGCTTCTATCTCCCGACACGGGGGCGTGCCCAGCTCCACACGTCCGTGGTCAACGCTAAGATTCGCAGAATCTAAGCAAATCTTGATAGTACAGATACGCTTCTGCACACGGGGCAGTGCCCAGCGGACACGGGGGCGTGGTCAACTAATGCAGACAAACTGCAATTAATGAAGAAAGAGAAATTGGATGGACACGGGGCCGTGCCCACTGGACACGGGGCCGTGTCCGGGCTTCTGTTCCGGCTATAAATAGAGGTGTTTGGTTCATTTCAAAGGCATCCCTTGGCAAACCACCTCTCTCACACTTCACCCACCCTCCACCACCATCATAACCCACATCCACCACCATCATCCATCATAGAGTGTGTGCAGTAGTCTCGTCGGGATCCAAGATTGATAGTAAGAGTTCTTAACAATCAAAGGCCATGTTTGCCCAAGTCTCTTACATCACTTGGTGAAGACAAGCATTTAGTGTAATACTTTTGTTTTTTAATCTTTTCGCACTTTTTATTTGGTTTTTTATTAATGAATTTAATAACTAGTTGCTTATGTTGAAGGTAAAACTTCCTTATCATTTGTCCATGGTGTCTTGGTGTTATTTTACTGTCTATATAAAATAAAAGATTTACACCATTCATATCTCCACGGTCTATATAGAGATATGTTGGCTACCTGCTCGGGGGTTAAGGGAATGGTTTGGTAAGGTTCTTGCCTTGTTCAGTGTATAGATCCTGCAAGGACCTGGGTTAAGCTTAGTAGGACCTCCTTCAATACCCACTGGTATTGGATGGCGGGGGTGCGAATGGCTTGATCCCCTCATATGTAAACTATTATTAATACATTAACCCGGCTACTTGGGATTGTATCCCTGCTGACTCAAACCACTTAGCCGAGGGTAACGTCACCTTCAAAAGAGGGGCCTACCACTTTACGCATTAATAAGTTAATTAATTATCTTTCAATAATCCAACCCTTTAGGTTATTGTATCCTTGCTGACTCAAACTACTGGGTTGAGGGTAACGTCACCTTCAAAAGAGGGGCCTACTACTATAACTAAGATAATCTCTTAAAAAGTGCAAAAGTGCGGAAAACATCAAAGGTTACACTAAAGGCGAGTCGGATCCAAGTGATTCATCTTGTCTATCTGTTTTATTTTTATTTTTATTTTCAGCATTTTTAGTTTTTATTTTCATATTTAAACCTTTTTCTAAATTTTTGATTTGATTAGACGTTAAGGATAAACCGGTACTAAATCCAATTGATCTAGAAGGAGGTCTATGATCAAATTGATCTAGAAGGTTAAGGTAAATCCAAACATGACCAAGG
Organism: Helianthus tuberosus; assembly: GCA_030545235.1. NCBI lineage: Eukaryota > Viridiplantae > Streptophyta > Magnoliopsida > Asterales > Asteraceae > Helianthus > Helianthus tuberosus. The sequence goes on along the minus strand of CM060449.1, from coordinate 74,989,427 downwards.
AGGACTATGATCAAATTGATCTAGAAGAGATGGAGTTGATCGATATTAGATGGTGCATGGCAAGTGTAATCAGAAGGGCTCAGAGATTTGTGGAGATTACCGGTAGGCAATGTCTTGGAGGTCCAACAACGAAACTTGGATTTGACAAATCCAAAGTTACATGTTTTAAGTGCAAGCAGAAAGGACACTTCAAGAGAGAGTGCTCAAATCGGGATGTGGATGAAAACGTGAATCCGTTCCATGATGATTACTAGGGCTGGCATATCGTGTATACCTGTACACGATAATACACGATAATACACGAACACACGATACACGAAATCCCATACACGAACACGACACGATAAGGTTTCGTGTCCAATTTTCCATACACGAACACGAAATATTTTTTAACAAGTATACACGATAATTACCTGTTAATACCTGTTTACGAATGTTTCAATAACTACATATCTAGGAACTTGTTTAGTGAAACAAAAGTTGACAAAAGTTGATGTGTGTGCGGTGTTATATATATTTATGTATATTTTTGGCCCTTTTTACACGATATTTTACTAACACTAAACACACATATGGGCAAGTGCACCCATCGTGAGCGTAGTATAGCGTTGGTAAGATAGAGAGGTCGTCCAAGGACACAAGAGCATTTAGTACCGGTTTATCCTCAACGTCTAATCAAATCAAAAGTTTAGAAAAAGGTTTAAACATGAAAATAAAAACTAAAATTGCTGAAAATAAAAATAAAAATAAAACAGATAGACAAGATGAATCACTTGGATCCGACTCGCCTTTAGTGTAACCTTTGATTATTTCTGCACTTTTGCACTTTTTAAGAGATTATCACCCCTTCGCAATGCACTAGCCGACCTCGGGGCTAGTATCAACCTCATGCCCGCATCAATGTTCGACCGACTCGGCCTAGGGAAAACAAGCCCTACAAAAATGAGCATACAACTCGCCGATAGGTCCGTTAAATATCCACAAGGTGTCGTTGAAAATCTATTAGTTAAAGTCGGAGACTTTGTCTTTCCATCCGACGTTGTCATACTAGACATAGAGGAAGATACCGAAGTACCACTCATCTTAGGGAGGCCCTTCCTGGCTACGGCCCACGCAGTGGTAGATATGAATGGTGGGACACTAACATTGAGGGTTGGGGACAAGGAAATGAAGTTTGGAGTTGGTAAAAGAGTAGAAGACGATGACCCAGTCAATTACATGAAAGTCATAGACTCAAGTTTGGATGATGCTCTCCGACGGTGCAACATGTGATGTACAACATCCCACTTGGGTAACATATGACTGGCTTTAGGTCTAGCCAAGGACCCTTATAAACGTGGCGCACCACGGAGGCATTCTGCGGAACTATCCTTAGTTTCGTTTAGATTAATTTTTATGCTTTCTAGTTTAGTTTTAATTTTCAGGAATAAAACACACTCGGGATGGTAAAGGATACTGAGGGAAACTTGAACCAACACCCCATGCACAAAAACAGAGCCTCCCGATAATTTTTCTTCATTACAGCAAGTTCAGCACGGGGCCGTGCCCAGCCAACACGCCCCGTGCTCAAGGATCTGCAGAAAAACGCCCAGTTCAGGTAACTGGACACGGGGCGTGTTCACTGAACATGCCCACGTGTCCAGCCTTCTGTTACTTTCTGTTACTGGCAACCTGAACACGGGGCCGTGCCCGGACACCACGGCCCGTGTCCAGATGCCCAGTAACATAATTTTTTTTTGTTTTTAACACACCTTTTACACATTCAATCAACCTAAAAACTTATTTTTGGGACACATTGAGGACAATGTGTAATTTAAGTGTGGGGGGATGCTAAAACCTTGAATTTTGCAAGTCCTAATTACAAGCCTTACACAAAACTCTATTGGAACCGCTAAACACCCCAATTTTTTTTTCAAAAAAAAAAACTTTTCATTTTTTTACTTGTCTTGGTTTAAATTGGGAATAACAAGTTCTAAAAAGGTTATATTTTTACGAATTTACAACGGATAGCGTCGTGATAAAAAGAACCAACATAAGAAAATTATGAAACGGCATAAGAAATCTAGTTAAAATTTGATTATATATACTTGATCACATTAAAAACCCATTCCCACAAAAAGTGAGTTTTGAGCCTTTATTGAGCGTATAAATACACATCTTTAAACTAAATGCTCATTTTTCGTTTCTTGTGTGAATAGCAGCTTGGTTTCTTACAACTCTAGAACTTGCCATGACGATACATTCTCGGTCCTTACCAACTTAAACCAAAGTAAGTAAATGATGGAGGCGTTAGGACTAACCTTTTTTTTTTCAACATCATTATTTTTCTCTTTACCACCTACCCAAAATCCCCCTAGTTAACCCCTTTGAGCCTAAACCTTTTCATTTCTAAACCCACAAAACAAACACCCTTTACCCACCAAAACCCTTTTTCATTTCAAACCCTTTGTTTTAGTAAAAGGCTCAGTTTTCATATGACATTCCTATAAAACAAATGATGATGTCAAGAAATAAACAAACAAGTTCATCAAAAGGAACTTTGTTTGAAAAATGCTTCATTAGAATAAAAAGTCACAAAAATAAAAAGTTTTACGAAAACCAACGCTTTTTACGCCTTTCGCCCTTTTCTACTAACCACTAACCCCAAAACCACATACCTTTAACCCAAGCCTAACCCTTCCCCAAAGTCCTCTTGATATTAACAAAGGTTTATAGTTAAAAAGAAGGAGGATTGATTGCTTGGCAAGCATATGGTAGAAGTAAGTTCCATGCCGGTCCCGAGTGTTTCACAAAAATACATCTTCGGTCGAGTGTTGAGTGATCTCCCGTGAGGTATGTGAACTTGTATATAAATGGAATTTTAAAGAGGCATGTTATACCCAAATACGTAATTTCTCTTATGTAATGTTCTAAATAAATCATAACGAATAAGATTGTAAATAACATAAAAATCAAACCTAATAAAGATCTTGGAATCCCGATACTCAAGACAAGCCCAAAACTTCTCTTCTACCCATTCCATTTGGGTGTGTAAGCCACATTGTAAAGAGTTTTGCTTGAGGACAAGCAAAGATTCAAGTGTGGGGGTATTTGATGTGTGTAAAATGCAACATATAAATTACATCAAATGAGGCATAAAACTAACCTTTTTAGTACTAATGTTGGAAAAAGTGTGCTTTTGTCTTCCTTTTGTATTTTCAGGATTAAATGAGCTCAAATGAACAAAAGAAGCAAAATACAGCTAAATCTAACACAAATACAAGAAAAGGAATAAACGTGGCATGCCCGACCCCTCGACAGCATCTTCCCAAGCAAAAACAAGACATCAGAAGGCTGAACACGCCCCGTGTCCAGCGGACACGGGGGCGTGCCCAAGTATCTGCAGAAAAGACAAAGAGTAGAAGCTTCTATCTCCCAACACGGGGGCGTGCCTAGCTCCACACGACTGTGGTCAACGCTAAGATTCGCAGAATCCAAGCAAATCTTTATAGTACAGATACGCTTCTGCACACGGGGACGTGCCCAGCGGATACGGGGGCGTGGTCAATTAATGCAGACAAACTACAATTAATGAAGAAAGAGAAAGTGGATGGACACGGGGCCATGCCCACTGGACACGGGGCCGTGTCGGGGCTTCTGTGCAGGCTATAAATAGAGGTGCTTTGTTCATTTCAAAGGCATCCCTTGGCAAACCACCTCTCTCACACTTCACCCACCCTCCACCACCATCATAACCCACATCCACCACCATCATCCATCATCCATCATCCATCATAGAGTGTGTGCAGTAGTCTCGTCGGGATCCAAGATTGATAGTAAGAGTTCTTAACAATCAAAGGCCATGTTTGCCCAAGTCTCTTACATCACTTGGTGAAGACAAGCATTTAGTGTAATACTTTTGTTTTTTAATCTTTTCGCACTTTTTATTTGGTTTTTTATTAATGAATTTAATAACTAGTTGCTTATGTTGAAGGTAAAACTTCCTTATCATTTGTCCATGGTGTCTTGGCGTTATTTTACTGTCTATATAAAATAAAAGATTTACACCATTCATATCTCCACGGTCTATATAGAGATATGTTGGCTACCTGGTCGGGGGTTAAGGGAATGGTTTGGTAAGGTTCTTGCCTTGTTCAGTGTATAGATCCTGCAAGGACCTGGGTTAAGCTTAGTAGGACCTCCTTCAATACCCACTGGTATTGAATGGCGGGGGTGCGAATGGCTTGATCCCCTCATATGTAAACTACTATTAATACATTAACCCGGCTACTATGTATTGTATCCCTGCTGACTCAAACCACTTAGCCGAGGGTAACGTCACCTTCAAAAGAGGGGCCTACCACTTTACGCATTAATAACTTAATTAATTATCTTTCAATAATCCAACCCTTTAGGTTATTGTATCATTGCTGACTCAAACTACTGGGTTGAGGGTGACGTCACCTTCAAAAGAGGGGCCTACTACTATAACTAAGATAATCTCTTAAAAAGTGCAAAAGTGCGGAAAACATCAAAGGTTACACTAAAGGCGAGTCGGATCCAAGTGATTCATCTTGTCTATCTGGAATCCTATGAAAGTCTGGTGGCGGGTAAAATTGTAAATCCAAACATGACCAAGGAGGACTATGATCAAATTGATCTAGAAGAGATGGAGTTGATCGATATTAGATGGTGCATGGCAAGTGTAATCAGAAGGGCTCAAAGATTTATGGAGATTACCGGTAGGCAATGTCTTGGAGGTCCAACAACGAAACTTGGATTTGACAAATCCAAAGTTACATGTTTTAAGTGCAAGCAGAAAGGACACTTCAGGAGAGAGTGCTCAAATCGGGATGTGGATGAAAACGTGAATCCGTTCCATGATGATTACTAGGGCTGGCATATCGTGTATACCTGTACACGATAATACACGAACACACGATACACGAAATCCCATACACGAACACGACACGATAAGGTTTCGTGTCCAATTTTCCATACACGAACACGAAATATTTTTTAACAGGTATACACGATAATTACCTATTAATACCTGTTTACGAATGTTTCAATAACTACATATCTAGGAACTTCTTTAGTGAAACAAAAGTTGATGTGTGTGCGGTGTTATATATATTTATGTATATTTTTAGCCCTTTTTACACGATATTTCACTAACACTAAACACACATATGGGCAAGTGCACCCATCGTGAGCGTAGTATAGCGTTGGTAAGATACCGAGGTCGTCCAAGGACACAAGAGCATTTAGTACCGGTTTATCCTCAACGTCTAATCAAATCAAAAGTTTAGAAAAAGGTTTAAACATGAAAATAAAAACTAAAAATGCTGAAAATAAAAATAAAACAGATAGACAAGATGAATCACTTGGATCTGACTCGCCTTTAGTGTAACCTTTGATTATTTCCGCACTTTTGCACTTTTTAAGAGCTTATCTTAGTTAGAGTAGTAGGCCCCTCTTTTGAAGTTGAAGTTACCATCAACCCAATAGTTTGAGTCAGCAAGGATACAATCCTAAAGGGTTGGATTATTGAAAGATAATTAATTAAGTTATTAATGCGTAATGTGGTAGGCCCCTCTTTTGAAGGTGACGTTACCCTCGGCTAAGTTGTTTGAGTCAGCAGGGATACAATCCTAAGTAGCTGGGTTAATGTTTTAATAGTAGTTTATATATGAGGGGATCAAGAAATTCGAACCCCCGCCATCCAATACAAGTGGGTATTGAAGGAGTTCCTACTAAGCTTGACCCAGGTCCTTGCAGGATCTATACACTGAACAAGGCAAGATGCTTACCAAACCATTCCCTTAACCCCCGACCAGGTAGCCAACATATCTCCATATAGACCGTGCAGATATGAACGGTGTAAATCTTTTATTTTATATAGATAGTAAAATAACGCCAAGACACCACGGATAAATGATAAGGAAGTTTCTGTTGGGATTGAACCCTACCAGAGGAACAGATAATTAAAGCCAAAACTGGATCAGAGCAGTGGATCCAGAATAAGCAGATGTTACATACAAGTCTCTCCCCTTGAAAGTGATTTCAACATCTGCTGACCTCCTATCTACTGATCGTGCAAACTGCTGACCCACAACTGCTGTTCAAGTAAAGACCTGATGAAAGACTAAAGCTCTGCTGTTCAATCTACTGCCTTGAGTCAAGCACTGCTGATCCGGACAAGTACTGTTGGGTTCACAGCAGTGGAGGGATGCAGCAGTTGTTTATTCTGTCTTTATGAAATATAGTGTAATAGCAGTAGTTAGCGTAGCAGTGTTTGTATTGATCAGAGGTTAGAGTTTGTTAGGAGGTTAGATGTCACTTTCATGGTGACGTCAGCTTAGATGCTCAGTGGTTTGCTAGTGCCTATAAATAGAACAGTGCTCTGTACTGTTCTATTAGCTCTTTGCAAAACCGTCTTCTCTGCACGAACAAACACTGAGCTCTGGCTGAGGGGGAGTTTGTATTAAACATTGCATTGTAATCGTTGTTGAAATTAAATTCAATCTTTCGGTTCTCTGTGAAAAGTGTTTGATAAAAGCAATACTCTCGTTTGATTGTATGCAAAGTTTGCTTCCACCTTAATTCCGCTGCACAACTCATCCATCTTCATTCTAATTCAAACGAAAAATACAATCAAAACCAAACTCAGATCCAACATTTGGTATCAGAGCTTGGACAGTCAAATTTGATTTAACAATCATTTTGACATAAATAGTTCAGCTCATAATCATTGATATTGATAGTTTGTTCGGTTTGTTGAAAAACAGAGTAAGGTTTAATCACCATTAAAGTTGATTAATCAGTACCTGTAAAACAACCAGGATGACGTCACAATCACAAGATGATAAGAATAACATTGGCTCGCTTTTTAAACCACCCATGCTTAAACGTAATAAATACAACATCTGGGAGAGAAGGATGGGTCACATCCTTGCTCAACAGAACACTGGATGTTGGAGGTCTGTTGTTTTTGGTCCCCATGTTCCTATGGTGCCAAGTGCTGAGGACGCAAAGAAGTTCGTTCCTAAACCAACTGAAAACTATACTAAAACTGATTTTCAAAAGTTCGAACTCGATGCCAAAGCATTTAGCATCATAGCATCCGCATTACCCAATGAGATCTATGCTAGACTGTTACACTGTAACAGTGCCAAAGAGCTATGGGATGCATTGAAGGAACAGTTTGGGGGAACAGAAGAAGTCATTGAGAACAATAGGGAAATCCTGAATCAGCAGTATGAAACATTTTGTCACATCAAGGGTGAATCACTGACTCAGCAATTTGAGCGATTCAGCTGTCTCATTAGTGAACTAAGGCTTGTTAAAGTAACTTTTCCAAATTCAACTCAAAATAGCAGGTTCCTTAGATCACTACCAGAAAAATGGTACACCATAGCTTTTGTCACTAGAAACTCTGCTGAGTTCAAAGATCTGACCCTGTCCCAACTTCATGGTAGACTCCTGACCTATGAAAGGGAGTTGAACCAGAAAAAGAAGTTGCAAGTGTCTGGAAAATTTGCTGATGATTATTCATTCGGTAGCACAGCTCTTTTTGGTCAGGAAGAATCTGGTAGCAGTGGTAAGGATCAGGGTTATGATCACTTCATTGATATAACTGCTGGTGGAAATTTTAACAACCCTGATCCTCACTCTGCAAATTATGCTTTTACTGCAAACGGTGAAAACCAGATGTCAGATAATTTGTGCTTTGAACTCAATGATTTGCAACATTTTGATCCCACTGACTTAGAAGAGATGGACATTTTGCATCAGTTGGCTTTGCTTAGTGTAAGAACAAGCAAATTCTACAAAAGAACAGGGAGAAAATTCCCAGGGTTACATGGGAATCTAAGGGTTGGGTTGGATAAATCGAAAATCAAGTGTTACAAGTGCAATAGGCTAGGTCATTTCGCTAGGGAATGCAGGAGTCAAACTACTGGTCCTATAATCACTCATCCTAGCTCAAACCCTAGACCTCAAAATCAAAGCACTGTGCACTATACCCAATATACCCCTGCAGCTCATGTTAACACTGCTCATTATGCTGCTGCCCCTGTGCCTGTGCATTATGTCCAAACCACTGTTCCACAAATTCAGTACGTACAAACCCCTGTCCCTCAGGCACAAGTGCAAACTGTTGCACCTCAAACAGCTGCTCCAGCAGCAGTACAACCAGATCAGCAAAGCTTCTTCACTCAAGGCTTTGTTGACTGGAGCAGTATGCCTGATGAGCTTGGTGATGAAAATTTTGCACTCTATGCCTTTAATGAACCTTCTAATGATGAATTTTGTTTGATGGCATTAGAGTCAATACCAGAGGGGATTGAAACTGAAGGTGAACAGCTAAGTGCTGAAACAGTGGACGAGGTGACTGAAGCAGTGGTTACTGTTGTGGCTGGTGAACTACTGCTGGGAGAAAGCTCAGGAACCCTGATTGAACCACTGACAGATCCATGGTCCGAAGAGGATAAAAAAGAAGAGGAAGAGAAGAAAGCAGGTGAGAAAGAAGTTAGAGCTGATGATGAAGAAAATCATCAATGTGATTGTGCAATGATGGCTGCTGCCAAGGTATCTCCTCAAGTTCTTGAAAAACTGTGTTCTGACAATTGCATTATTGCTTTTGCTAACATTAAAGAGGTAAATGAAAACCTTCGGGATAAAATCTTAACTGATGAAGTCAAATTTGAAAGATCTTTAAAAGAACTTAAAAACAAATTGACTGAAAAGGAAAAAGAGATCAGCAGTCTGAAAGAAGAGCAGAGCATAACCAAAACCCAACTTCAAACTATGGTAGAAAAATACCAAGTTTGCAAAAAGGAGTTGGAGTCCACCCAGATCACCTGTGAAAAATGGGTGGAATCATGCAAAGGGTATGAGGTTATGCTTGAAAAACAGATAATAAGCAATGTGAAATTTGGTGTTGGTTATAGAAAACATGATGATGAAAACACTGCTTTTGAAAAATCTGTTCAAACCACTGATGAAACAACTGAGTTCATCCCCACAAACAAGAATGGCCAAGAAGTGAAAATCACTGATAAACTTGGTAACAAAATCACACTTGACAGACCAATGGGATCCTCTACTTTCGAAGAGCTTGAGAAATACCAGTTTAAACCCACATGGTCTGATGAGTGTGACATTCTTGAAAATTTCAAGCCCATGGACTTTACAACCACTGATGGTGTTAAAGCTCCAAAAGCTAAAGTCATTGCACTCAAGGGCATCCCAACAGAGGTTAAAAACTCTGTTGCAAAGGAGTCCGAAAAGAGAAAGAAGAAAGAAGAAAGAAAAGATCAATAACCTGTTTTGTGAATTTTGTGAAAAAAGGAATCATCTAACAAAAGACTGTTTCCATTTAAAAGCATATGATTTAAACAAAACAAGTGTCATTGTTCCTGCTGAAAGCTGCATTGTCTGTGGTAAAACTAACCACAAAACTCAAGCATATGTGTATCTCAAAAACTTTGATGTGAAAAAGAATGAGTGCATTGCTAAAACATCCTTGAGTCCATCAACATCATCTGTCAAATTCACCAAAAACCAACCACTATTTGTGCCAGTTCAAACAGCTGTCACAAAACATCTGAACCAAACGTCTGTCAAAAGAGATGTTCAGGTTACTGATGCACCCCTACCAATCAATACAGAAGAGGTAAGGAAAAACAGTCTTACCAAAGGATTCCACATGTTTATGAGACCTACAAAAGGCCCTCTAAACCTAAAGTGAACAGGCATCATTTTGGGTACCAACAGGTGATTGGTCAAGACCCCCAACAGTGGTTAGCAAGAAACAGTCCTAAAACTGTCCAAACCCCTGACCTAACCAATGTCCATCAACGTGCATCCATCCCTGACACTGTTGAGACCCCATCCAAAGCCTTATTGGCTTTGGAAACCCTAATGAACTAATCCTTTTACTTCATGTGCAGGGAGCTTTTGCCTGCTTAGATAGCCTTTGGTATGTTGATAGTGGAGGCTCCAGGCACATGACTGGATGTAAAGCCCTACTCAAAGATTTCAAAATTCATGGAGGGGGTGATATATCCTTTGGGAATAACAGTAAAGGGAAAGTTCTAGGGTCTGGTACAGTACAGTCTAGCAATGTAAAATTTAAAAATGTCAATCTGATAGACAGTCTGAAATTCAACCTCCTGAGTGTTTCACAAATGAGTGACAAAGGGTATGGGTCATTCTTCACAAAGGAGTGTTGTAGGATTGTTGGACCAGAAATGGTCAAAAAGATTGAAGCAATAATAAACACTGGTCAAACAAAACTTGTTGCTCAAAGAAGTGGCAATGTTTATGTTGTTGATATGTCAAAAGAGTGTCCCAGAGCTGATGCCTGTCTGTTCTCAGTTGCATCTAACAAAGAGACAGAACTTTGGCACAGAAGACTGGGGCACACAAATCTTAAGACAATCACTGAAATTTCAAAAAATGGTTTGGTAAGAGGCCTACCACAAAAATTGTTTTCATGTCCTGAGCATTGTGTTTCCTGTTTAAAAGGAAAACAGCATAAAAGCTCTTTTAAGTCCATTGAAGAGTCCAAAACAACCCAGTGTTTGCAAATGCTGCACATGGATTTGTTTGGCCCAGTTCAAGTCATGAGTCTCAAGAAGAAAAGATATTGTTTGGTTATTGTTGATGACTTCTCTAGGTTTACATGGACTTTCTTTTTACACTCAAAAGATGAGACTGCAGGCATTTTGCAAGACTTTGTGACACAAGTTGAAAAGCAATTTGACCTTCCAGTAAAAGTCTTCAGGAGTGACAATGGCACAGAATTCAAAAATAAGGAGTTGGATGCCTTCTGTGTGAAGAAAGGGATTGTAAGGCAGTACAGCATCCCTAGAACACCAGAGCAAAATGGGGTAGTGGAAAGAAAGAACAGAACTTTGATTGAGGCTGCCAGAACCATGCTTGCTGATTCAGGTTTGCCATTAACTTTTTGGGCAGAGGCAGTAAATACTGCTTGCTATGTCCAAAACAGAGTTTTAATAAACCCCAGGCACAAAAAGACTGCTTATGAAATTCTGTATAAAATCAAACCACTGATCTCATACTTCAAAGTGTTTGGCTGCCCATGCTTTATTTTGAACTTAAAAGATTCCATTTCAAAATTTGCAGCCAAAATTGATTGTGGTTATCATCTGGGATACTCAACCACTGCCAAGGCCTACAAAGTGTTTAATACACGGACCAAGGCAGTGGAGGAGACCTTGAATGTAAAGTTCAATGAACTTTCATCAATGAAAATCCCAGTAAATCCTGCAGATCTGTTTGATCTTGATAAATTTACTTTTGAAAATACTGCTGTCAAGACTAACAGTGCAGGTCCATCAGAGGATTCAACACCAGACTATGGGTATGAAATCATCATTCCTCAAAAGTCTGTCAGAATGGGAAAAGCATCAGATGTTCAAAACAGCTGTCAAAGCTCAACCACTGCTACCTCAACAGTTGTTGACCAAAGTAGCCCATTAACCACTGCTTCCACATCAACAAACACTGCTGACAAAAGTCCCCAAACAGTGGATAAAAGTCAGCATGTGTCCACTTCATTACCCCCCATTCCACCACCTTTTGAAGCCACTGCTGGGTCATCAAAGTCACCAGCAGTGGTTAGCTCTTATGATACACATTTGCAGCCTTCACCAACAAATGCCATCATTCCATACCAAGGAGATTTAATCTACTTGAGATCTCATCCACCTGATCAAATCATTGGCAACATCAATGAAGGGGTGCTCACAAGAAGCCAAACCCAAAACATTTGTCTTTTTGCTGGTTTTCTATCACTCCATCAGCCAGTCAAGTACCAAGAGGCACTAAAAGACAACAGCTGGGTAGAAGCCATGCAAGAGGAGCTCCAACAGTTTAAAAGACAACAAGTATGGGAGCTTGTACCACTGCCAGAGGAGGTTAGCCCCATTGGCACAAAGTGGGTCTTCAAAAACAAAACTGATGAAAGGGGTATTGTTGCCAAGAATAAAGCCAGGCTTGTGGTTCAAGGTTACAGACAGGAAGATGGGATTGACTATGATGAAACTTTTGCCCCTGTAGCAAGATTGGAAGCTATAAGACTGTTCTTGGCCTTTGCTGTCAACCACAACATGAAGGTGTTCCAAATGGATATCAAAAGTGCTTTCCTCTATGGTACAATTCAAGAAGAGGTGTATGTGTGTCAACCTCCATGTTTTGAGGATCCATTTTATCCAGATCATGTCTACAGGCTGAACAAAGCCCTGTATGGCCTGAAACAAGCACCAAGGGCCTGGTATGAAACTCTTTCCACATTTCTACTCTCAAATGGTTTCAAAAGAGGTACCATTGATAAAACACTGTTTTTAAAATGGAGAGGAAAGGATTTAATGATTGTCCAAATTTATGTGGATGACATTATTTTTGGAAGCACATGTAATAAAATATGTGAAGAGTTTAGGGAACTCATGACAGCTGAGTTTGAAATGAGTGCAATGGGTGAGCTGCAATGCTTTCTTGGTCTCCAAGTTCAGCAAATGCAAAATGGTACTTTCATTCATCAAAGCAAATATGCAAAAGAACTTTTAAACAAATTTGATATGAATGATTGTAAACCATGCAGCACACCCATGGCAACAAATAAACTAGTCATGTCTGATGAAAAGGATGAGCTGATTGACCAAACTCTATATAGAAGCATGATTGGGTCTTTGCTGTACCTAACTGCATCTAGGCCAGACATCATGTTTGCAACATGTGTTTGTGCAAGATGTCAATCAGCCCCTAGAAAATCCAATCTTATTGCTGTAAAAAGGATATTCAGATACATAAAAAGTGCTCCCACACTTGGTATCTGGTATCCAGCTAATGGGAATATCAAGCTTTCAGGATTTTCAAACAGTGACTTTGCTGGATGTAACACCACAAGGAAGTCCACATCAGGAGGGTGCCAGTTTCTAGGTGATTGCTTAGTTTCATGGCAAAGCAAAAAGCAAGCAGTTGTTTCAACATCCACTGCTAAAGCTGAATACATTACTGCTGCAAGCTGTACAGCCCAACTCCTGTGGCTTCAAAATCAGTTGCTGGATTTTGGTATCACTGCATTAAAGACACCACTCATGTTGGATAGCCAGGCAGCAGAAAATATCATCAAAAATCCAGTTTCCCATTCAACCACCAAGCACATCGACATCAGGCATCACTTTGTGAGGGATTGCTATGAAAAAGGTTTGATTTCTCTGCATCATGTTCCAACTAAAGACCAGCTGGCAGATGTGCTCACAAAAGCATTAGATATTGCCACCTTTGAAAGCTTGGTCTCTAGGATTGGCATGCTAAACATGGAATAACAAGCAACATCTTCTTTTTCTATGAATAAAAGCATTAAAATGTTTTCAGAAAATCAAAAATCCATCCTTAAAAATAGCTAAAAATGAAGTTTTCATTAAAATCCTTAAAAGTCTGCCATAACCACTGCTTGTTCAAAAGTCTGCTCTACTTCAAAGTCTGTCCACTGCTGAAAGCCATCCTCTGTCCTCTCATTTCCTTGATAAACTCTGTTGTTTAAAAGCAGTGTCTTATCCACTGATATGTTATCCACTGATAGTGAAAATCATCCACTGCTTCCATTTTACCGTTGTAACCACTGCCTTCATCAGTAACTTTCATAAAAGTACTGTCCTTCATTTCATCAGAGGTTGGCATGTGGGCAGTACATAGTGATCAGTACTTTTGTAACCGCTGCCACGTCAGCCTTCACTTTTTCCTCTATAAAACCCCCACTCCACACCAAAAACAAGGTTTTACTGTCGAATTGAGTTCTCAAAAATTCTCTTCTCAAATCAGTTTTTCTTCAAACTCCTTCCCAAATCTCTTCGATCATCATCTCCAAAATGACAAAATTGAAGTCATCTGCAAAACCTATTTCCAAATCAACATCTAAACAAGCCTCTCAAAAGGCAACACCCACTGAAATTCCACACAAACCATCTCATAATCTTCTGGGTCTTCTCACAAAACCCAGCACCACAAATATCTTCAACTCCATCATTGATACCATCTCTGCATCGAAGTACAAAACTTTGTTAACAGCAGATGCATCAATATACTTGACAACCCAAAGAGAGTTCTGGAAAAATGCAACCCTTGAAAAACAAGGAGACACTGTAATAGCCATCAACTCATCTCTAAAGGGTAAAGCCGTCAAGATTACATCACAATCCATCTCAGAGGTCTTTCAACTCGACGATCAGGAAGGTAAAATTACTTTTCCCAAAAACGAGTTGAAAAATGATTTTCTGGAAAGAGGGTATAATGCTGAAGTGAAAAAGGACACCTTACAAAAAGGCTACTTTCCTTCTGCAACAAGGTTTTTATTTCATACCCTTCTAATGTGTGTTTCAAACAAAACCACTGCTTTTAATGAAATACCATTAAAAATTCAAAATCTTGGATATGATATTCTTCAAGAAGAAAATTTTAATTATTCCCGGGAAATTTTTAATGATCTGGTTAAAAATGTTGAAACAAAATCATTCTTACTGTTTCCAAGATTTCTAAGCTATTATTTTGAAAAGAAATTCAATAAGGAGGATATTGTTGCAATAAACCAAGGTGACTCTTTACAAATGCACAGCTTAACTGTTGAAACTTTTACGAGAATGTCAACACCTTGCAAAACACAAGCAGAGGTGCCTGAGCAGAATTTAGCAGCTACCACTGCTCCTCAGGTATCTGCTGCTGAGCCCACTGCTCAAGGTGATCAAAGTAGCACCACAACTGCTTTGAAACCCACACCTAAAATCACCAAAAAACCACAGAAAAAGAAAAATCAAAAACCCCCCAAACCTATCAAAAAGGCAACTCTGGAGGATGAGATACCAGAGCAACTGCCTGTGACAAAACAAAAGTCACAAGAAACCACTGCTGCTTCTTCCTCACAGCAGTTGGTACAAATATCTCAACCCATAACCGAAACTCCTCATGTTTCTTCTAAAAAAGAACAAGTTGTACAAATAGGGACTCCACATCATGATGCTCTGGAAACACTCGTTTCTATCATCCACATCCCAATGCCCGGGGCAAATTCTCTTTCTACACCAAACATCACATCCACAATTCCCCCACCAACTAAACTTCTGTTGGATGCAATCGATTTGAACCAGGCACTAACAAGTCCTTCTCAATCACCTATTAATGAGAATATACCTCAACAAATGACTGGGTCTGATGTATCAATCCTTGCTAACCCACCAACACAACCTGAGGAGGTTACACCCCTTGAGTTACAAGTAACTCTTGGTGGTATTCCAAGTGAAGCAGCCACTACAAATGTTGAACCCACTGGTTTACATTTGGACAGTGGTTACATCAATAAGACTTCCTTGGAGGCAATTCCTTACATAGCACCTCTGCCAACCACCAGTGGATTTATTTTTACCACTGGCAACATCAAAAGGTTGTCAAGTGTTGAAGGAAGAAGACCCCAGTACCAAGAAAAAGGGGCATCAGTGGTTAATGTTTGGAGTACACTCCCTACCTCAACCACTGATAAAACCACTGCTAGTGGGAAATCAGATGATCCCATTAAATTGGGTGATGGTTTAAAATATTTGGAATTGACGGAACGTGTTGATAAACTGGATACTTCAGTTGCAGATATCAAAGAAATGCTGCAACAGTTGTTGACAGTACAAAAGATGCAATCCACTGTTGTTCCACCTCAAGCACCTGCTCCGCCACAAGCATCTGCTACAAATGAGCTCTGGAACCTCTTCCAACCTTTTCTCCAACAACAAAAAGAATTGGCAGATCAGCAACATGAAATACATGTCCAAAAACTGAGAAACATCATGGAGTCTAGGTTCAAGAACACTCAAGCAGACATTAAGGCAATCAAGGCCCATTTATTGGAAACCACTGGCACTGCTCCTCCAACAGTTCTTTTCATTGATCAACTTCCCCCAGATAATGCCAAAAAGGGGGAGAAAATGCAGGAGTGGAAGAAGAAGAAGGGAATAGATGATGGTCTTTACATTGAACCAGAAAAGGATGCTATGACCAGAAAAATTCCCTTGCCAGATGGTAGCAAAAAGGTTGATGCTACCCAAGAAGCACTTGATGAAGGAGTAGCAAGTGTAAAAAGGGATAGAGCGGCAAAGGATATTTCAAGGTGGAATGAGGAGAAAAGAGCTTACATGGAGTTGTATGCGCAGGGTTGTTCTGAGTCAAAGGATACTAAAAATCCTAAGCCAAAAAGGAAACCTAAGTCCATCCCATCCAGAATTCCAAAGCATATTCCAAAACCACCATCCAAAAGCCATCAGCATCAAACCTCCACCCAAACAGCTGTTGTAACTCCTGATGTATCAAATACTGCTGGTACTTCAGAGGTTTCAACATCTGTTATCACTTCAACACACACCACAACCACTTCTTTACCACCACCATCATCACCACCAAAAACAAACTCACCACCATCGCCTCCTGCCAAAAAGCAGAAGACAACAGATGTTACAACATCTGCTGTAATGACAACAGTGGTTGAAACACCAGTTGTTTCAACAGCTGTCAGTCAACCACAAACCACTGCCATTCAAACTATCACCATTGTTCCACCCAAAGCATCATCAGTCCCTCCTCAAACAAAAAGGAGAAGACTAATTCTAAAAGATGATGACACATCTCCACCACCAACATCTTCAAAATCTCTGTCACTTGTCACAATTCCAAAACCCATGCCTCTCTCTTCAGCTCAAATTCTAAAGCCATTACCTCCTGCTGGTGTCTCATTTCCTCTGGAACTCATTGCAGTTAGGGAAGAAATCAAATCCTTTTACTATGAGGATGACCCAGCTAAAAGGAGTTTGCCATCAGTTGAAGGATATCCCAGGCCTAACAATATTGAAGAATATTTGAAACTCAAGGCCAAGCAAGCAGAGGATATCTCAATCAAAAATAAACAAGGGAAATCTGATAGAGAATTTCAGCAAAACTATTAGTTTCTACTCACACAGGTCAGAGCTATGGAGCAATTTGCCAAAAATGTATGTCAGCAAATCTCAGAAAGGGCAGATGAGTCCTTGAGAAAAGACTACATTGAGAACATCATGACCTACAAGAAATACAAGGGGGAGAAACACATGTACAAAAACTGGACCATTCCTGAGCTTGAAAAAGAGGCAGCCAGGATTCAAGAAATGATCAAAAATAAGGTCAAGCAGACTCCTCCTGAAAAATTCAAACAATTTGAAGCTGATAAAGCCTTAGAGTTGAAGAGAATGAAAGAAGAGCTGATAGCAGCTGGTTATGGGCCAAAGAATTCTGTGACAAAGTGGGGCGAAGATAGAGTCAGGGTTACTTATAAAAAGTTAGAGGAACTTAGAAAGAAAGATCCAACGGTTCCAAAAAGGCCTGACTACTCCAAAGCAGAGGTCTCAAAAAGACCACCAAAGCTGCAAGTCAAAAGAACCGCTGCTCCAGCTGGTGCTGCCATCTACAAAAGAAGGAGTCAAAACCAGTCAGGTGCTGAAACAGTTCAAGATCTAAATGCTGGAAATGCTGTTGTAAAAGAGGGCATTAGATTAATGATGAAAGAATATCTTGAATTGGAACAATCTGCAAGTACTACTCAGTCAGTCATGAATAGGCCAGCATCTCCAAACACCTCATCAAATAAAAATCTCCCAAGAAACCCACCAGGCTCAAAAGTACTAAAGTGGGAAACTGACAAACAGACCCATGTACTGACTTTGTTCAGGTTTGATGGAGAAGTTAATAAAATATCAAGGGAACAAGCACTTGGCCTAAGTCTTGAAGATTTGTAGGATCTCCTTGATCTTCCACTTAGCAGGATGATGATGATACAGATGCCTTAACCTTTGAACTACAACTGAAAGGGCAAATAAGGGAACTGTTGATGAGGCAATAAAAATTCCACAATAATGAAGAGTTTTGGCATTATCTGTTCCAGGGGGAGATTGTTGGGATTGAACCCTACCAGAGGAACAGATAATTAAAGCCAAAACTGGATCAGAGCAGTGGATCCAGAATAAGCAGATGTTACATACAAGTCTCTCCCCTTGAAAGTGATTTCAACATCTACTGACCTCCTATCTACTGATCATGCAAACTGCTGACCCACAACTGCTGTTCAAGTAAAGACCTGATGAAAGACTAAAGCTCTGTTGTTCAATCTACTGCCTTGAGTCAAGCACTACTGATCCGGACAAGTACTGCTGGGTTCACAACAGTGAAGGGATGCAGCAGTTGTTTATTCTGTCTTTATGAAATATAATGTAATAGCAGTAGTTAGCATAGCAGTGTTTGTATTGATCAGAGGTTAGAGTTTGTTAGGAGGTTAGATGTCACTTTCATGGTGACGTCAGCTTAGATGCTCAGTGGTTTGCTAGTGCCAATAAATAGAACAGTGCTCTGTACTGTTATATTAGCTCTTTCCAAAACCGTCTTCTCTGCACGAACAAACACTGAGCTCTGGCTGAGGGGGAGTTTGTATTAAACATTGCATTGTAATCGTTGTTGAAATTAAATTCAATCTTTCGGTTCTCAGTGAAAAGTGTTTGATAAAAGCAATACTCTCGTTTGATTGTATGCAAAGTTTGCTTCCATCTTAATTCCGCTGCACAACTCGTCCATCTTCATTCTAATTCAAACGAAAAATACAATCAAAACCAAACTTAGATCCAACAGTTTCACCTTCAACATAAGAAACTAGTTATTAAAGTCATTAATACATAACCAAATAAAAAGTGCAAAAAGATTAAAAATAAAAAGTATTACACTAAATGCTTGTCTTCACCAAGTGATGTAAGAGACTTAGGCAAACATGGCCTTTGATTGTCAAGAACTCTTACGATCAATCTTGGATCCCGAGACTACTACACACACTCTATGATGGATGATGGATGATGGTGGTGGATGTGGGTTGTGATGGTGGTGGTGGGTGGGTGAAGTGTTAGACAGGTGGTTTGCCAAGGGATGATTTGCAAGTGAGCCAAGCACCCTTATTTATAGCCTGCACAGAAGCCCGGACACGGCCCCGTGTCCATTGGGCACGGCCCCGTGTCCACCCATCTTCTCTTTCCTCATTAAATGTTGTTTGTCTGCATTAGTTGACCACGCCCTAGTGTCTGCAGGGCACGGGCCCGTGTGCAGAAGCGTATCTGTACTATCAAGATTTGCCTGGATTCTGCGAATCTTAGCGTTGACCACGGCCCCGTGTCCGTTGGGCACGGCCCCGTGTTCAGAAATAGAAGCTTCTACAACTTTGTCTTTTCTGCAGACACTTGGGCACGCCCCCGTGTTCAATGAGCACGGGGCGTGTTCAGCCTTCTGATGTCTTGTTTTTGCTTGTGAAGATGCTGTTGAGGGGTCGGGCATGCCACGTTTATTCCTTTTCTTGTATTATTGTTAGATTTGGCTGCATTTTTGCTTCTTTTGTTCATTTAAGCTCAATTAACCCTGAAAATACAAAAGGAAGACAAAAACACAGTTTTTCCAACATTAGTACTAAAAAAAGGTTTAGTTTTATGCCTCATTTGATGTAATTTATATGTTGCATTTTACACACATCAAATACCCCCACACTTGAATCTTTGCTTGTCCTCAAGCAAAACTCTTTATTTTGTGGCTTACACACCCAAATGGAGTGGGTAGAAGAGAAGGTTTTGGGCTTGTCAAGAGTATCAGGAATCCAAGATTTTTATTAGGTTTTATTTATATTTTATTTACAATCCTATTCGTTATGATTTATTTAGAACATTACATAAGGGAAATTACTTATTTGGGCATAACATGCCTCTTTAAAATTCAATTTATATACAAGTTCACATACCTCAGGGGGGATCACTCAACACTCGGCCGAAGATGTATTTTTGTGAAACACTCGGGACCGGCATGGAACTTACTTCTACCATATGCTTGCCAAGCAATCAATCCTCCTCCTTTTTAACTATAAACTTTTGTAAATATCAAGAGGACTTTGGGGAAGGGTTAGGCTTGGGTTAAAGGTAGGTGGTTTTGGGTTAGTGGTTAGTAGAAAAGGGCGTAAGGCGTAAAAAGCGTCGGTTTTCGTAAGGCTTTTTATTTTTATGACTTTTTATTCTAATGAAGCAATTCTTCAAACAACGTTCTTTTTTATGAACTTGTTTGTTTATTTCTTGACTTCATCATTTTTTTTTTTTGATAAGGGATGTCATATGAAAACCGAGCTTTTTACTAAAATAAAGGGTTTAAAATGAAAAAGGGGTTTTGGTGGGTAAAAGGTGTTTGTTTTGTGGGTTTAGAAATGAAAAGGTTTAGGCTCAAAGGGGTTAACTAGGGGGATTTTGGGTAGGTGGTAAAAAAAAAAATAATGGTGTTGAAAGAAAAAGGGTTAGTCCTAATGCCTCCATCATTTACTTACTTGGGTTAAAGTTGGTAAGGACCGGGAAAGTATCATCATGGCAAGTTCTAGAGTCTTAAGAAACCAAGCGGCTATTCACACAAGAAATGAAAAATGAGCATTTCGTTTAAATATGTGTATTTGTATGCTCAATAAAGGCTCAAAACTCACTTTTTGTGGGAATGGGTTTTATGTGATCAAGTATATATAATCAAATTTTAACTAGATTTGTCATGCCGTTTCATAATTTTTTTATGTTGGTTCTTTTTATCACTACGCTATCGGTTGTAAATTTGTAAAAATATAACCTTTTTAGAACTTGTAATTCCCAAATTAAACCAAGACAAGTAAAAAAATGAAAAAAATTTTAAAAAAATTTGGGGTGTTTAGTGGTTTCAATAGAGTTTTGTGTAAGGCTTGTAATTAGGACTTGCAAAATTCAAGGTTTTAGTATCCCCCCACACTTAAATTACACATTGTCCTCAATGTGTCCCAAAAATAAGTTTTTTTGTTGATTGAATGTGTAAAAGGTGTGTTAAAAACAAAATTTTATGTTATTGGGCATCTGGACACGGGCCCGTGGTGTCCGGGCACGGCTCCGTGTTCAGGTTGCCAGAAACAAAAATCATCAGAAAGTAATAGAAGCCTGGGCACGGGGGCGTGTTCAGCGAACACGCCCCGTGTCCAGTTACCTGAACTAGGCGTTTTTCTACAGATCTTTCAGCACGGAGCCGTGTTGGCTGGGCACGGCCCGTGTCGAACTTGCTGTAATGAAGAAAATTTGTTGGGAGGCTCTGTTTTTGTGCATGGGGTGTTGGTTCAAGTTTCCCTTAGTATCCTTCACCATCCCGAGTGTGTTTTATTCCTGAAAATTAAAACTAAACTATAAAGCATAAAAATTAATCTAAACTAAACTAAGGATAGTTCTGCGGAATGCCTCCGTGGTGCACCTCATTTATAAGGGTCCTTGGCTAGACCCAAAGCCAGTCATATGTTACCCAAGTGGGATGTTTTGCATCCCATGTTGCACCGTCGGAGAGCATCATCCAAACTTGAGTCTATGACTTTCATGTAATTGACCGGGTCATCGTCTTCTACTCTCTTACCAACTCCGAACTTCATTTCCTTGTCCCCGACCCTCAATGTTAGTGTCCCACCATTCATATCTACCACTGCGTGGGCCGTAGCTAGGAATGGCCTCCCTAAGATGAGTGGTACTTCGGTATCTTCTTCCATATCTAGTATGACAAAGTCGGCTGGGAAGACAAAGTCTCCGACTTTAATTAGTAGGTTTTCAGCGACACCTTGTGGGTATTTTACTAACCTATCGGCGTGTTATATGCTCATTTTCGTAGGGCTTGTTTTCCCTAGGCCGAGTCGGTCAAACATTGATGCGGGCATGAGGTTAATACTAGCCCCGAAGTCGGCTAGTGCGTTACCAATGGGTGATTCCCCAATTGAACAAGGGATGGTGAAGCTCCCGGGATCGATCTTCTTTTACGGGAGTTTGTTGAGTAGCAAGGCGGAGCATTCTTCGCTTAAATTAACTAATTGCAATGATTCAATTTTCCTTTTGTGAGTGAGGAAGTCTCTCATAAATTTTGAATATTTAGGCATTTGGGTTAGGACTTCAACAAATGGAATATTAACATGCAATTGTTTTAGTAAATTTACGAACTTTAAGAATTGGTCATCGGTCTTTTGGCGAATTAACCGACAGGGGTACGGTACCGGAGGATTCTTGGTGGGCTCTTGATTTGGTGGAGGAGTCGTCTCTTGTTGGGGTGTCGGGGGAGTTGTGGTTTGGCTAGATCGGCTCTTTTCAGTTGGAGGTAACGGAGCCTCCTCGGGACCCACAGTACGGTTTCTCAATCTGATGAGATGCACTTGCGCCTTTGGGTTGGTTTCGGTATTGCTTGGTAACGCGCCTTGTGGTCTCTCGGAGAAATTTTGAGCTAGTTGATTTATTTGTTTTTCAATGTTTTGAATACTAGCTTGTTGATTTCTAAAGTTCGATTCCAGTTGTTGGAATCGATCCGAGTTTTTCTTTTCGGTGTCAGAGATGAGGCGAGATACGGTATCTTTAAGCCTCTCTCGTCCCCCTTGTTGTTGTTGAGAGAAATTTTGTGACTCGTTTCTTGGTTGTTGAAAGTTTGTTCGTTGGTTTAGATTTTGTTGGTTACTACTATTGCCGGGTTCTCTCCAACCAAGGTTAGGGTGGTTACGCCATCCTTGGTTGTAGGTACCCGTTGGAGGACCCGACGGCCTAGGTCTATTATCAATGTAGTTTACCGATTCTGTTTGATTATCCATTTCTTTCATACAACTCCAATTTTCATGTGGCCTACCACACCCCTCGCAAGCCATAACCGAGGTCGTTTTTGCCATTTCTAACTTTTTTTTTTTGAAGAAAGGGCCTCGATTTGGGCTTGCAAGGAGGTGCTCTCATCAACCTTATGGGCGCCCGGGGCAATAGATTTTGTGCCTCGGGGAGTGTGCCACTGAAAATTGGTTTGACCAATTTCCTCAATTTGATTATAAATTTCATTTGGGCAATGATTACCTAAAAGTCCCCCGGAGCTAGAGTCAAGTGTTTGTCTTGTGTGTGGCAACAACCCATTATAGAAAGTGGATACTTGTTGCCATACCGCAAGACCATGATGAGGACACTTTCTTAGTAGCTCCTTGAACCTTTCCCAAGTTTCATATTAGGATTCCCCATCCTCTTGTGAATATGTGTTAATTTCAGTCATTAATTTAGCCGTTTTAGTAGGAAGGAAATACTTATATAAAAACTTTTGGGCTAGTTCATCCCAGGTGTTTACCGAGCCAACTGGGAGGGTATTAAGCCAAGCCTTAACTCGGTCTTTTAGTGAAAATGGAAACATTCGAAGGCGGATGGCGTCATTTGATGCTCCATTGATCCGAAAAGTATCACATATTTCCAAGAAGTTAGTGATATGTAAATGGGGATCTTCGTCCGCAAGCCCATGGAAGGTTGCGGAGTTTTGGAGCATTTGTATCAAATGTGGCCGAAGTTCGAAGTTGTTGACCTCGACATTCGGTGCATTAATACATCGGCGCCGAGATTACCTACGGTGGGTCGTAGGTAATCCATGAGGGTACGTTGATCCGCCATTGGAAGTGGGTCCCCCGAAACTTTCTCTTGGTTTTTAGCTTTAAGTCTTTTTCTTAGAAAGCGTTCGGGTTCGTCTAGCGGTTCTTTTATGTCTCTACTAGAACTGGAGCTCATACACTACGTGGAAAGTTCAGATGTGGCGTCTGGGTTCCAAGTCCCGCAATAAAAACAAAAAAGAACGTTGGTCAGAAGTTTCACCACGGCCCCGTGCTCAGATGAACACGGCCCGTGGTCGGAGATACAGTAACTGTCTTCCGGATCCCTGTTATAGGGGAGCTCAACACGGCCCCGTGCTGCACCGACACGGCCTCGTGCTCAACTCTCTATAACTCGGAAAATAAAAACTGCCAGTAACAATGCTAGGCACGGCCCGTGTCCGACCAGGCACGGCCCGTGCTGAGCTCAGCAGAAGCTAAAAATTTAAGAAAAATCCTAAAAAACAGAAAAATAAGAAAAAACAATTAGGCCGTTGATTCCTAACTTACTTAAAATCCTTGTGTCCCCAGCAACGGCGCCAAAAACTTGATGTGTGTGCGGTGTTATATATATTTATGTATATTTTTAGCCCTTTTTACACTTTAGTCAAGTTTTAAATTTATAAAACACGATATTTTACTAACACTAAACACACATATGGGCAAGTGCACCCATCGTGAGCGTAGTATAGCGTTGGTAAGATTCCGAGCTCGTCCAAGGACACAAGAGCTTTTAGTACTGGTTTATCCTCAACGTCTAATCAAATCAAAAGTTTAGAAAAAGGTTTAAACATGAAAATAAAAGCTAAAAATGCTGAAAATAAAAATAAAACAGATAGACAAGATGAATCACTTGGATCCGACTCGCCTTTAGTGTAACCTTTGATTATTTCCGCACTTTTGCACTTTTTAAGAGATTATCTTAGTTACAGTAGTAGGCCCCTCTTTTGAAGGTGAAGTTACCCTCAACCCAGTAGTTTGAGTCAGCAAGGATACAATCCTAAAGGGTTGGATTATTGAAAGATAATTAATTAAGTTATTAATGCGTAATGTGGTGGGTCCCTCTTTTGAAGGTGACGTTACCGTCGGCTAAGTAGTTTGAGTCAGCAGGTATACAATCATAAGTAGCCTGGTTAATGTTTTAATAGTAGTTTACATATAAGGGGATCAAGAAATTCGAACCCCCGCCATCCAATACCAGTAGGTATTGAAGGAGGTCCTACTAAGCTTGACCTAGGTCCTTGCAGGATCTATACACTGAACAAGGCAAGACGCTTACCAAACCGTTCCCTTAACCCCCGACCCGGTAGCCAACATATCTCCATATAGACCGTGGAGATATGAATGGTGTAAATCTTTTATTTTATATAGACAGTAAAATAACGCCAAGACACCACGGACAAATGATAAGGGAGTTTCACCTTCAACATTAGAAACTAGTTATTAAAGTCATTAATACATAACCAAATAAAAAGTGTTAAAAGATTAAAAATAAAAAGTATTACACTAAATGCTTGTCTTCACCAAGTGATGTAAGAGACTTAGGCAAACATGGCTTTTGTGTTGGAACTTATGAGATCGTTCATACTTATACTGAATTAGTTTTATTATAGTTTGTAGCTTGTTTTAAAGTCTATGGGCATATTTTGTAATTAGATGAAAGTTGCAAACCTGACTTGGTGTAGTTAAGATTCCAGCATAATTATAATTATGCTGGCAAGTCAGGATCTATATAAACCCATGTATTGTTGCCCTAGCCAAGCTTTTGGCTCATTTTGGTGAATATTAGTGTTGTTTACATTCAATCTCTACTCTTGTGCTTAAATCAGATTTCCAAGGTGCATCATTGATTTATCTTCTTGTTTGGATTCAATACAACACTTGTTGTATTCATCATACCATTAGCTTCATCTTCATTCTTGATTCTTCTTAACTTTTTTCATAGTACAAACACTTAATCAATAGGTGTTTTGGACTAAAACAATCAACCACTGTGATCCGGATTGATATTGGGATCTACAATTTGGTATCAGAGCCTTAGTGCTCTTGGTTGTTGTGTTTTTGTTAAGAATTTTCAAAGTTTTGAAGGTTTTTCAAAGTTTCAAGGTTTTTCAAATTTTTGGACTTAAAATGGATTGATTTGGTGTGTTTAATCGATAGGTTGTTGTTAATCTGTGATTAGGGAGTCATTTTGGACATTTTGGTGCATCAAAACATGGTTTTTGAGTCCTTTTTGGGTGATTAGGGGGTTTTAGTTCGTGTTAAACCCTCTGGTTGGCAAAGATAAAGTTGAATATAGCGAAATTACTTTGAATATAGCGAACTTATTTTTTAATACAGCGAACGTATTTTTGAATACAGCGAAATCATATTTAAACATCGCACAATCGTCAATTTCGCCGACTAAAACTCGAGCGAAGTTGCTGATTTCCGGCGAAATAGTGCCAAGTGTCCCTGTAGCGAAATTATCGAATGCGACTTTGAGAACTGTGATAGAGTACCACAGCGTCTTTATCACGGTGTGCGGCGAAATAAGCCAAACTAACGTGTGTGTTTGTTGTATCAGCGGAATTAGCTCTCTTCGCTCATGCAGGACTTCTCCGCGTACCGGCGAAGACAAGTGATCGGCGAAGATTTTCGGCGAAATTCGTTCCGTTCCACTTATTTCAGTCAGATCTTCGGCGAAGTTATTTATTTCACCGGAGAAATTGCTCACCACCGTTCAGTCAGCGAATTTACCTTCTGATCAGCTTTCCTAAGTCAAAAACAAGTCAAAATGTCGGTGAATCAACTAAGTCCAATCGCCCAAGCTGAACTCGAGACCGGAACCACCACAAGACCACCAAAGTTGAAAGGAGCAGAAGATTTCGGTACTTGGAAGAATCGAATCAAGTCATTCTTCGAATTCACTGACTACAATCTATGGCTTTCAGTCATCGATGGACCCCACGTTCCAACGGTGGTTCGAGGAGATGTGATAGTCAATAACAACGACCCCACAACCTTCACCGATGAAGACAAAGCTCTAATCCAACGCGACCGTCGTGCACATGCTGCCTTAACCATGGCTTTATCAACTGACGACTGTAACATGTTTGAAGAATACAGAACTGCTAATGAACTCTGGCACGCTTTGATCGAACACTACGAGGGAAATGAAGAACTAATTGAGAGCAAAAGAGACATGGTGCAGAAGCAATATGACATGTTTGGTGAATTCGTGGTGAAAGCCTTTCCGATCATATCAGTCGCTTTCTGAATATGATGACCAAGATGAAGAAGGCAGGAAATCCTGTCACAAATAGTGCTGCCATAAAGAAGCTTCTGGATTCACTTCCAAAGGAATGGAGCCTTCAATGCATGATGATAAAAAGGGATTTCCTCAACAACCCAAATACTGTCACTTTGTCCGATTTAATCAACACTCTGAAGGATTTTGAAATGGACGTCAACAAACGCGAAATGAATACAACTAGTTACTCCCCAAAAGCAGCTCAGACTTCTACTTGACTGAAGAACGTGGCATTTCTAGCTTCAGGAGGCACCAGTAAACAAGCCTCCGAGATGTCCTACTTTAACGTTTCCGCAAGCGCGATAAAGGCTCCACAATCTAGTGATAAGGCTGTTGTGGTTGGTGATACTCAAGCTTTGAAAGTGTCAACTAAACATGTGGCACTTTTTAACATGTTTTTGAGTAGCTATGAAGCTTTTATGTCGGGAGAACTCAAGAAGGAGATGCTCACTGCTGAAGACATGTATCAGGTTGATCCAGATTACATGGAGGAGATGGATTTGAAGTGGCAGATGGCTATGATCACTTTAAGGTTGAAGAAGTTTCAGGATAAGACCGGGAAGCGTGTGGGTCTTGGAAAAGCTGGTTTTGACAAATCTAAACTGAGATGTTACAACTGCAAGAATCTTGGTCACTTCAAGCATGATTGCCCCTTGTTGAAGGAAGGAAACATTGAAGCCACTCCTGCTGTGAAACAAATCACTATCGAAGAAAACAAAACCAACGCGTCTCCCAACACACTAAAAGCTCTCGTTGTTGAAGATTATGATTAGGGTGAAGAAATTGCTGAAGCCAAGGATCAAGTCAACAAAGCTCTCATGGCAAAGATCTCAAGCGGGTCGTCATCAAAATAGTTTGAGAAACAGACTGCTGGAATCCCAAAGGGGGATAACATTGCTGACAAGGGTCTAAAAAGCATTCTCATCTCCCCGGAGCCTGAGAAAGGAAAGAATTCTGAAGAAGCTGAAAAACCCAAGGAGCATGTTCCTAAGGAGTCATCTGATGAGAAGAAAGAAAAAGTCTCAGCAGCAGCAATGAAAACAGAATCCTCCAAAGAAAAAGCTGACAAAGACTTGGTAAATAGTATTCCACATAACTTTAAAGTAAAGTTATGTACACCAGCATGCATTGATGTCGTGGCACATTACAAATCTCTTAATCTAGAATTTGAGAGGCAAAAAAACAAAGCTTTAAAATTTAACAAAGAACTTAAACAGAATGAGGCCGCATATCAGAGAAAGTTGAATTCAACTTTAGCTGAAATGCAAACTCAAAAAGAATTTGTTTTTAGAAAAGATTTTATCATTAACAATCTTACAGATAGACTAGAAAAAGCTTTGAACGAAAAGAATAAATTGCAAATTATCATAGACAAATGAAATGTCAGTCAGAAGGCCTTTATTGACATCAAGAACTGCCAACGACCAACGTATGTAAAAGATGGGATCGGGTATAAGGATAGGCAGGGAAATGAAAGAAAACTTTTCTTTCCACCACATAGCAAAAACTATGTGCCTATGCCAACTCCTCATCCCGACAATGATTTCATAGATGAAAAGGCCTCTGTAGAACAAAATGATTCTTTCAAAAATGAAACAACCGCTAACATTCCTAAAAGTAATGCAGATCCAATTGTGTGTAAAGAAGATGTGTGCGATGAGGTTGGAGACTGCGGCGGTTCAAAAATAGGAATAGGTTATTCAGGCGACAGTTATTCCACTGTTAACTGGTTCGCCTGGAACTGTTCTAAGAAAAACAATATTCGGGATGAATGTAATAATTTAATTAAGACGGATGACTGTAATGGCCATGTGCCTAAATTTAACTCTTTGGATGACTGTAAGGGCCATGTGCCTACATTTGAGACCCGTGATCGTGAACATGCTATGCTTGAATGTCATGATTTAAATTCTGCATTTTGTGATGATAAAAATGTTTGTAAATCTCCTGTATTTGTGTCAGAATTGAAAAAGAATAGCTTTGGAAAATTTCTCACCGAGGAAATTCCATAATTTATTCCATCACGAACAAGTATGACGGATTCAGAGTAGAAAGTCGCTAATGATGGCTGCAAAGAGGATTCAAACTCTTCTTCGTCAGAAAAGGAAGAAGAGACTTCAAGTTCTGATGAAGAACAGGAATCGGAAAATTCAAGTGATGATCAAACAACAGAAAGTTCATCAGTCTCCGACAATGATGAAGACTGTTCAGAAGATGAAAGCCGAGTTGACAAGAAAATGAAGAAAGCCGAGAGCTCAAGATACACTGCATCAAAAGATTCTTCAAAAAGGTCAAGACACTCATCACATACATCATCTTCTAACACCAAAAAGGCCAGACGTAAACGATGCTTTCGCTGTGGTCATTTAGGACATACAGCGAAACATTGTAAAAACAAGAATTTTTCTAAATCAGAATATGATTTTGTTAAAAATTTCACAGATCAGCTTGATTATCTTAAGAAATCTGTTAAAAATCTGGTTAATTCAACAGCTTATTTTGGAAGCCAAAAGAGGACATCGTGGGTCAAAACCACGATAGATCCAAAGTAAAACAAATCTGGGTTCCCAAATCAAACTAATCTGTGTATATTCTTGTATTTCAGAATAAACTCCAGAAATGGCTTCGAATGCTCATGGAATATATCTGGCATGTCGACAGCGGATGTTCAAGACACATGACAGGCTTAAAGGAACTTCTGACGAATTTTCATTTTATTGATGGCGATTTCGTGTCATTCGCTGGAGACAAGAAGGGAGGGAAGATCATTGGAATGGGAGATGTCGTGTCTGAAGCACTCACTTTGGGAAATGTCAACTATGTTCCAGAATTGTGCTACAATCTTATGAGCGTATCACAAGTCTGTGATAAAGGAATATCGGTGCTTTTCAACGACATGGAATGTTTGTTTCTCAAGCCTGAATATGTGGTTCCTGTAGAGATGATCATGCTCACAGCTCCAAGACAAAACAACACATACGTGCTTAACATGAAAAACGCCAAGACAAATGATAACTTGACTTGTTTAATCTCAAAGGCTTCGGAATCGGAGTCACTGCTTTGGCACAGGCGATTGGGGCATGTAAATTTCAAAAATATGAACAAACTCTCTAAGTTAAACCTAGTAAGAGGTCTTCCGATAAAAGAATTTCCTTTTTCTAAAAAATGTATAGCATGCGCCCAAGGAAAGCAACATAAGAAATCGCACAAGTCCAAAGCAGTGAACACGATTACTGCGCCGCTTCAGTTGATGCATATGGATCTTTTTGGTCCAATAAGTGTTAAAAGTCTTGCTAAAAGTTCTTACTGTTTGGTGATTATAGATGATTTCTCTCGTTTTTCATGGGTTTATTTTCTTGAAGCAAAGAGTGAGACGGCTGACATCCTTAAGTCCTTCATTCCCTAGATCGAAAACGTGACCAGATTGAAAGTGAAGTCGATCAGAAGTGATAATGGTTCCGAATTCAAGAATCAAACCTTCATATCCTTCTGTACAGAAAAAGGAATTCATCTTCAATACAGTGCGGCTAGAACTCCTCAACAAAATGGAGTCGTTGAACGAAAGACAGAACTTTGATCAAAGCCGCGAGAACCATGCTGGTGGATTCAAAGCTTCATATCATCTTTTGGGCAGAAGCGGTAAATACAGCATGCTACGTTCTGAACAGAGTTCTCATTGTAAAACCTCATGGAAAAACTGCATACGAACTTCTCTTCAAAAGGAAGCCACTCATCGATTTCTTCAGACCGTTTAGATGTTCTTGCACTCTTCTAAACACTCAAGAGAATCTCATCAATTTCGAAGCAGTGGGTGATATCTGCTATTTCATGGGATATTCATCCACTCAGAAAGCCTACAGAGTCTACAACAAAAGAACAAAGATGGTGATTGAATCATATTACGTGGACTTTCAAGAAGGAAATTACACTAACACTAGAAGTACTCCCGATTGGTTTTATGATGTGGGTGTGATTTTCAACACCTTCGAAATTCCAGAAGATGTTCCAAAAGCAGAACCTGCAGAAGCTGCTCAAGTTGAACCTCTGTTTGATTCTTCAGATATTGGTTTAACTCCTTTCACTACCCGTTTCTCTCCATTTTCTGCTGATCCACTTCTCTCTGTAGATGAAGTAAATGGTGACACTTCGCCTGAGAACACCCCTGAAAATGGTGCTTCTTCTTCACAGGCGAATGTGGATGAACCAACTCAAGAAGATGACCCTCCAATAATATACGTTGACAAATACTTCACCAACCTTCCGTAGCAAATTGAGTCTCACACAAATGCAGGATATAAGACAAATCGCAATCACCCTCTTGAGAATGTCATAGGTGCAGTAGAAGAAGGAGTACGTACACGTGGTCAGTCATCAAGCATCAACAAAGGGCTCTATGCAGCTTTTCTCTCACAGTCAGTGCCACGGGACATTGAAGAAGCCATTCAAGACTCCAGTTGGGTTCAGGCAATGCAGGAAGAATTATCTCGATTTCGCAAACTCCAAGTCTGGGAGTTAGTAGATTTACCTGAGGGAAAGTTTCCGATAGGTACAAAATGGGTCTTTCGTAACAAGATGGATGATCATGGAGTAGTGATCAAGAACAAGGCCAGATTGGGGGTGCAAGGTTTTCGTCAGGAGGAAGGAATTGATTACGAAGAGGTTTTTGCTCCAGTTGCAAGATTGGAGGCAATCAGAATATTCCTGGCATACGCATCATACAGAAATTTCAAAGTCTTTCAGATGGACGTAAAGAGTGCTTTTCTGTATGGGAAGGTAAAGGAAGAAGTCTACGTGTGTCAGCATCCAGGTTTCAAAGATCCTCATTTTCCAGGTCGCTACTACAAGTTGGACAAAGCCCTCTATGGTCTTCACCAAGCTCCACGTGCTTGGTACGAGACTTAGTCAACTTATCTTCTGAAGTGCGGGTACACCAGAGGAACGATCGACATGACTCTCTTCACCAAACGAATCGGAGAAGACGTAATGCTGGTTCAGATTTATGTGGACGATATCATCTTCGGGTCAACAAATGAGGAGTTATGTAAAGAATTCGAGGCCGTGATGAAGGCAAAGTTCGAAATGAGCATGATGGGAGAACTCACGTTCTTCTTAGGGCTAGAAGTGAAGCAAAAGGAGGACGGCATTCTTATTCATCAGGCTAAGTACATTCGGGATATTCTTGCGAAGTACAACATGAACGACAGCAAAGTTGCAAGCACTCCATTTGCCTCTCAGACGGAGCTTACTCTAGATCCTCAAGGAAAACCAGTGAACAAATCCTTTTTTCGCTCAATGATAGGCTCTCTGATGTACTTAACTGCAAGCAGGCCTGACATTATGTGGGCAGTCTGTCTCTATGCTCGTTTTCAGACTAATCCCAAAGAATCACATGAAACCGCTGTGAAGCGCATCTTCCGCTATCTTAAAGGAACTTCGAAACTAGGTCTTTGGTATCCTAAAGATAGTAATTTTGATCTTATTGCTTATTCTGACAGTGATCATGCAGGTTGTAAAGTAGATCGCAGGTCTGTATCAGGAGGATGTCAATTCTTGGGAAATCGTCTGATCTTTTGGCAAAGCAAGAAGCAGACAACGGTGTCCACCTCCACCGCTCAAGCCGAGTACACTGCGGCCTACAGTTGCTGTTCACAAGTCCTCTGGATACAAAATCAGTTGTTAGATTATGGAATCAACATCATGAAGACTCCTATATTCATCGACAATGAGGCATGTCTGGGAATTGTGAAGAATCCCATCCACCACTCCAGAACAAAGCATATCGAAATTCGTATTCACGCAATTCGAGATGCCTACGAGAAAGGATACATTCAAGTGGTGCCAGTGGATACAACACAGCAACGGGCCGACATTTTCACAAAAGCCTTTGATAAAACTCGATTCAACCAGCTGGTAACCTGGTTGGAAATTGTCAATTTCCTTGAATGGAAGTGAATCTTGTTGTTCAACATCGTTCGTAAATACTCTATCTTTTGTCCATATTAAAAAAATCGTTTGTTAAAAGTAAAACAAGTCTCGTAAAACGTTGCTCACCAAAAAGATTTTCTAAATTTTAAAATTTCATTTTCGGGCAATGGACTTTCTCAATGGACTTTCGAAAATAAAGATTTTAGGGGGGATATTCCAGAAAATCAAAATAGATGCTTGTGTCTGACTCCTGTTAGAAGAAATGATAGAAAATTGCTAACACTTTGTCATCTCTTGAAAAACAGAAAACAAAAAGAAATCGGGGTACCACGCAACGACGTGTCGGTAGTGTTAGTGCATTACGTCTATTGACTTCGTCTTGTATCATGTGTTAGAATAGGATAGGTTAGAATATCCAGTGCATGAGGTTCGAGAGTCGAAGATTAGGAATTAGAGGAGTGATTTCGCTCATATGGACATTGTCCATAAAAGCGAAATCATAAGTTGATGATTTCGCTCATATGGCATGACCATATAAGCGAAACCACTACTCCTATATATAGTGCACTTGTTGTTTCTTTTGGCACGGATCCAGAAATTATAACGAAGTGCTGCCAAAGTCTGTTCAGGTTGTAGTCGATGTTAAAGTCAATATAAGTAACAGATTCAATAGTTTCAAGCTGTTTTCACGTCTAGTTCTCTGATTCCGCCTTTGAACTGGACATAAAGCTCTTCTGATCGACTCAATCGGGTCAAACAACGATCCTACAAGTGGTATCAGAGCTCAGGAAGAAGAGTTTAGCTTGATTTCGTTCATATTCTGACTTCTACACCTTCTTTCATCATTTCAGAAAGTTTTAACGGTCGGAATTCGCTCAAAATTTCACAGATTGTTTAAAATTGGATATAGATAAACCCTTGAAAGTTTCACATTCAAATTCGGATTAAAAATGGACTAAAAATGGTTCGGACTAGGTCTCGCTTTTAAGGACAATGTGTAATTTCGCTCATACGAACACCAAAGATCTCTAGTTTCGCTTATTTGTCAACCTGGTTTCGCTTTTGTGGCACAATTTCTTGAGGTTTCGCTTTTGAGACACCTGATTTCGCTCTTGTGGACTAGATATGTGTGATTTCACTTATATGACCACATGATTTCGCTTATATGGACAAAATACCTTGGGATTTCGCTCCAGAGGACATTAGTCTTGTGATTTCGCTCATAGATCAAGTCTGATTTTGCTCCAATGGATCAAAGTCTAATTTCGCTCTTGTGTCAAACTTTGAGTTGATTTCGCTTCAAGGGTCCTTAAGTGATTTTGCTTTAAGTGTTAAAACCAGATTTCGCTCATAAGTGCTATTTGGCTCAAAAGTGAACTTTTTCGTGTCGAGATCATTTCACGTCGATCGAGTGTCAGTCTGTTACAATTTATTTGATATTGATTGTACTGATTGTGTTTGTTCAGGTTTACATCATGGCTGAGGAATTCTACAACACGTTTTTCAACGCGTTCACAACCGAATCGTCTGAGCTTACAAATGTTACACCAAAAACCATCATGAAGGCGATCAACGAAAACATCAAACATGATAACTTTTACGGAACTCACTCAAAGCCACTAACTCTTGATAGCATTGAGGATTATACCTGGTGGAAAGAACGTTTCATCAACTGGGCGAAAGCGTATGCTCATGAAAGCTGGTTCTGTCTGGAGTATGGATATGAAAAACCAAAAGATGATAAAGGCGAATATCTTTCATTCAAGAAGTTTTCCAGAGAAGATAAATCTGAATTCGGAGCTGAACAGAGAATGATAGCATTGATCCAGTCGGCAATCAGAAATGATATTTTTGCTTTACTAACTCATGACGGGTCATCTAAACCTGTTTGGGAAGCTTTACGAGTTAAAGCTGAGGGGGGTAAACAGATTAAAAAGAACAAAATTGCTTTATTAAAGAAAGAATTTGATCTGTTTGATTGTATTAAAGGAGAGACAGTGAGGCAAATGATTGAGAGGTTTTGCCATTTAAAACTTGAACTTGAGAGATTTGAGATACTGAAACCAAGAGAGGAACTGATAGACAAAGTAATTGAAGCGTTACCACGAGCAGATCAGTGGCAAACGTTTGTTTTTATTCTGAAAAATGATGTTTTGTTTGATACAATTTCTCTTGATGCATTGTTTGAAAAGATAGAGAGTCATGATCTGGAGCTACAAAAGCAAAATAAGATGACTGATTCTTCAAACCAACATAATATTGGCTTGTACTACAAAAGGAGTGTACCTTTGGAGAAAAGTGTTGGTTCACCAAAGACAGCATTCATTGGTGAGAAAACAAAAGAACCCGAGAAAAGCTCATCAAGTTACAATCCGGGTTATCATTCATCAGCTTCAAAAGCTAGTTCTGAAGATGCAGAGGAGATTCTGTGCAACATAGCTCTTAAACTGAAGAATTCTCCAGCAATGAGCATTAATTCAGCAAAGCAGCAAATGAGTTTTCTTGCATCTGTTTTGGAATCATATGAAGGTCTAGTAGCTGGCAAAATTGGAAACTCTGAATTGACCAAAGAAGACTACGACCAAATTGATTCGGAAGAGATGGAGCTCATTGACATCCGTTGGTGTTTAGCGAGTTGTATTCGCAGAGCTCAAAGGTATATGGAGATTACCGGGAAACAATCTCTTGGAGGTGCATCAACAAAGCTTGGATTTGACAAATCCAAAGTGACTTGCTTCAAATGTAAGCAGAAAGGTCATTTCAAGAGAGAATGTACTAATTCTGCAGTTGGTGGAAATGAACATCCGTTCAATGATGATTACTATCGAAAGGCAATCTACCATCGAAGCAGAGAAGAGCCAAAGTTGATTGAAGATAAACCGAAAGAAAAATCAAGAGCTTATGCTGTGATTTACGAAGATGAAGGTTATGATTGGTCTGAAGTTTGTCCAGAAGAAGATCATTTAGAGAATGTTCGTAAAACAGCTCATGGGAGAGCTATGACAGGAGAAAGAAAGTTTGTTTTTGTTGCTGAGATTCAAGATGAAAACAAAGACAAAGACACAGCTGAAAACAAAGAAGAAAATGTTGTTACTGAGATCAAAGAGAAAACTCGAGAAGAAGTCTTAAGTGAGAAAACTTACAGAGAAAGAAACATCGTTCTGAACAGAATGGATGATATGCAGGAAGAGTATGAGATTGCTGTTAGTAGCAAAAGATGGGATAAAAAGAGAGAGTGTTACTTCAACAGAGAAGGTGAACCAGTTGTTCCAAAGAAAGACATAATCTTTGATGATGTTCTTCTCATAATTCCTTCAAGAGCCGAATATTATAGGAATGTGTTGAAAGATGACAGATATGCAAAAAGGCATGAAAAAGAGATCAGATATGCCATGTTATCCTGTCTGAGAAAAAGGGATAAAGAGAGAATGAAGAAGAGTGTTGAAGAGATGGTGAACAACCTAAAGAAGAATGCTGAAGAGGTTAACACAGAAGCTGTTGAAGTTGAAGAAGCTGTTACTGAAAAACAGCAGATTGAAGAAGAGGTGAAGAAAGAAGGAAAGAATGAGAATTTGGTAGCTAGTAATGTTGGTGATGAAATCGACATTGAAGAAAAGCAAGATGATGCTGAGTTGAAGCAGACAAAAGTTGCTGAAAACACCGAAGTGCCAATCACTGAGGTACATTCTGATTCTGAAGTCTTAAAACAGATTGATCAGTGCAAGAAATGCATGGAACCGTGCAGAGCTTGTACTGAAAAAGATGAGCAATTTAGAACAAGAGATCTTGAGTTCACAAAAATTGAAAAGATTTTCAAAGAAAAATGCAAAGAAATGCTAGAAACAGAAAAAGTTTTTAAAGAAAATGATGAAAAAATTTTAGAAAAATGTAACAAATTAGAGAAAGAAAATGAAGTTTTGAAAGAAAATGTTTTGAAAATTCAATAGATTCAGCAACACCTACGAGTAAACTATTGTTAGGGAGCAAAACATAACGTCTACACAAGGATTCTGGCTTTTCTCAGGCATTACGCATCATAGTGGGTAACACGTTGCGGCATATGGCTTAATGGTCTTAAATCTTGCATTGATAGATTGCCAAAGTCTGAGATCTCGGGTCTTTATATTGGTTTTTCATTCGGGGATATCATAGTTGTTCTTCTGCTGCATCCAGATACATGCTGACCCAGACGCTATGATATCTTTTCATAATAAGTGCCAAAAATGGCCAAAACCCTTCATAATAAGTGCCAAAAATGCCCAAAACCTTAAGATGGATTAGTTTGGTCTCTCTACTATACGAAAGTACTGACCTGTTCACCAAACTATATATCATCAAATCGTACCAAATCTGGTATCTGTCTCCGCCCTCGGTAGTTTTCGGGATCTCTGCTGTACGAAAGTACTGACCTGATCTCCACTCTATCGTTGAAAAGAATGAATCCAATATACTCACCTGTTATGAGGAACCTTTGTGCATGCTTTGATCGCGGGGGTATGTCCTGATGTGGGACTCACGGGCGTAATGATTCTATTCTCAATAGCTTGTGTGGGGGCCATAGAAGTCTTGTCAATATTACTGAAAACATGATAATCGCGCTCTCCGAAGGCATGTTGAAAGAAGGATGCATGGATTTAAGCGGACAAACATACTGGCAGTTTTTCTTGTGCCTTGATTCACTAATAATAATAATAAATAAGAAATTGACAAGTGTTGGCAATATGATCTTCTGCAGGTAAGTCGACGAGCGTCAAAAGAATCAAGAAAATCAGCTTAAATGGAACCTCCCAAGATTGAAAAACGAAGTTCGGAGTCAAAATGGCCCAAATTTTCTATAGTTTGTAAATATTTCGTAATTTATAGTGTTTTAAGCAAAATTGGGCACGTTTTTCGAGAAAGTTTGAAATTCACGAGCGGATTTAAAATTTGGTTTTTGAAAAAGAAGTTTTAAACAAAGGCGGCGAAATTAAGATTCCGGAGAAAATATTAATTTCGCCATTACCCCCAAATCGCATATATATTCACTTTAACCGACTTATTTCAAATTTTTTTCAACATCTATCGTCTTTTCTCTCTCTCCCTAATTTTCGGATAACATCACTCAAATCTCCTCACAAGATTCATTCTCGTTCAAGATCATTATGTAATCTTCGAAGTTGATCAACAATTTCATTCTCTGCATTCACCGATCCACGTTTTTGGTGAACGGTTCAGTATTTAAAAATACTTATGTTTGGTTCTTTACTTTAAATTCAAATCTTTATGATGTTGAATCAGTAGTTTTTAGGATATGTTGCAAGTGGTCAAACCGATCGAACTGAGATATCAAAATGCTCGTTCATGTTTAGACTTGTCCGTAATCGGTATTGATCAATCGTTGAAATCAGTTAGAGGGTTTTAGAAGGGTTTATCATGAAATTTATGATGCCAGCGAAATAGTGATGAATATGGCGAAGACCATGGCGAAATTATTGTGAATCGGGAATTTCAAAAGTCTCCAACGCGAGTTCGAGCAACCAGCAAAATAATTTATTTTGCCGGTGAATTGGCCTAGACAAATGTCTTCGTTGATGAACGTGTTCGTAACCAAACTCTGTCTTCGCCAGCGATCGTCAGCGAAATTTGGTTTGAGTCACCTAATTGTTGCCGGCGAAAACACACGGACCCGATTCTGTTGCCGACGAAGTCACTCCTTTCTTGGTTCAGTCACCAGCGAAAATAACTGATCCGTGTCATAGCCATCAGCGAAATCTTGGATTAACCCTTGAATCGTTGCCGGCGAAAACACACATGATCCGATATTGTCGCCGGCGAAATTGCTTATTCTCGATAACAATCATCGGCGAAGATAGACTGTGGTCTATCAGCGATTTTAACTGATTAATTTTCTTAATATTTGTCTTTTGTAAATATCCTTTTTAAACTTTATTCAAATTATTGTAAATATTTTCTAAATTAACTTTTCTTATATAATATGTAAATACCTTTTTAAATTACTAAAAAAAAAATTATATAATCTAATATAATATATTTGTAAATACTATCTAACCTTGCATTATCCGTCTTTATGTCATAAAATTCCTAACTTAGCTCGTTTTTTTTTTTTTGGTTCAGAAACAGGATGGTGAAAATTATCGAGTGGGATAAGACATTGAAGCATAATCAGAGTATCAATCTTGAGAAAGTACCACAGGATTTCAAAGATGCAGCAAGATGGATACAGTCAAGCAGAATTGGCTACGCAGTTGAAACAGAAGTTCCTATTTATCGAATCCATATTCAAGAGTTCTGGCAGACAGCGCAACTCGAAACCATTAACAAAGCCAGAGGGATATCTGCAACAGTCCGCAACAAACTTATAATTGTAACTGAGGAAAGAATTCGAAAGGTTCTGAAGCTGAAAGATAACGCACAGGATCCGATCTCTTTGAACAAGGATGATATTATTGATGGGTTTCGTGGAATGGGTTATGTGGGAGATTTTCATCAAAAGAAAGAGATCAAAAGAAACGGTCTAAGAAGGGATTGGAGGTTCATAGTACACGTAATTGCTATGAGCATAGCTCATCGTAAAGGTGGATATGACGGCCTGAATCTGGAGTG
Organism: Helianthus tuberosus; assembly: GCA_030545235.1. Classification (NCBI taxonomy): domain Eukaryota; kingdom Viridiplantae; phylum Streptophyta; class Magnoliopsida; order Asterales; family Asteraceae; genus Helianthus; species Helianthus tuberosus. The sequence continues at coordinate 74,950,104 of CM060449.1, read as the reverse complement.
GTCGGCAGCAATGTTGAACTTGTGTGTGAATCAAAAGTTCAACATCTCTGGTCTAATCTTCAATTACATGCTCGAGAATGTAAGAGGGCCGACTTGGGCAATGTATCCCAGATTCATCCAGATGCTGATCAACGATCAATATGAAAATCCGCCGCATGATGGAAACCTCTACACCTTTCATGTTCCCACAAGTCGACAATTCACAGAGATCAAAACGAATGAATAGGTGATGTTACATGACTGGATGTATACTGCCGAGAGACTGCCGTTGGTTAAAGAAGCTTATAGAAAATACAGAGAAGCAGTTCAAGCAAAACAACAAAGAATCGCGCAAGAGGCTGAAGAAAAAGAAAAAGAACAATTGAAAGGAAAAAGAAAAGGAAAGCAAGCAGCTGACGATGAACCACCAAAGAAGAAGAAATCCTCTGAAAACCCAGAAAGACTTATGAGTGCAAGCTTCAGAGCTGCCAAATCAGAGGAACATCGCCAACATATTCAAGACATGCGAAAAAATTCATGAAATGCAAGAAAAGGAAAAGAGAGAAAAGAAGCTTAAAAGACGAGAAATGTCAGAATCTGAACGACCAGAGGTAGTAACAGAAGAAGTGTAAACACTGGATGATTTTGTTGACGCATTACTAGTCGATCCAGAAGAAACCTCTGCAAGCAAGACAACTCCCCCAAAGAAGAAGTCAACAGATGAAGGATCTTCCAGATTTCCTCTAGTAAAACCAACGAGGATCTCAAAGCCTCCTGTGCCTCCTCAAAGGGTTCGTCCGTTTCAAGATTTATATGATAAACTTGTCAAAGAGATTGGTCCAACTTCAGCTAAAGACATCTGTCTTCTCAAGAATCAAGTGAATGATACAAACATCTTGAGAGAAAAGTTAAAGGATCAATGGAAGAAAAACAAAGAAATGAATTATTATGTAGCCAAACAATCAAAGTTCATAAGATTCCAACAGCACGGGATTGAGAAATTATACAGAATGATGAAAAGTATATGTGCCAAGATAGAGATAGAGCCTATGTTCTCCTTTGCGAAGGTCTTCGACTTCGAGGCATTCATGGAAGAAGAAACAAATAGAAAAGAAAAAGAAGCCGAAGCGAAGAAAAGGCATCTAGAGTCGGCAGAAAAAGTAACTGAAGGAGACGAGAGCGATGAAGAAGAGATGGATAGGGATGAAATGCCTGCTAAATTTATTGAGTGGGGATTAGAAGAGGAAGTTGTGTATGAATGAGAAGATGGAAAGACTTTCTCCCCTCAGCTTCCCGAATGGTTTAAGAAGGAAAGAGAAAAACTTCCTGATTTTTATCAGGTAGTAACTGTTGAAAAGACAGAAGCCACTGACAAAATTATCAGTTGGATGTATAACAGTCTCAGAGGAATGTTTGTGGTCAAAAGAAGAGGTGGTGTAATTCAGTACTTCCGAACAGGGTATGATCTTTTTTTCTCTTCCAAGGTGGGATCTACGCAAACTTGGCCGACTGGATATGCTAAATCCAGAAGATAGAAGCGTTGATGGGGACTTTGAGTGCATAATTGCCAAAGAATGCAACAAAGGTTTCCCACATCACAAGCCGCAACGTCCTAGAAGGAGAGTGTCCAAAACAACAAAAGATCCTATTACTGGAAAAGGCAAGGTGGCGTGGGTTATTAACCTTGCAAAAGTTGTCACAAGAATCAAGCTTCCAGAAGAAGTTCCTGTATGTCTAAACAACTTCAAAAAGTGGTTCTATGACAGCCAGACTGGTGAAGCTGTGATTCGCTTGCACAAAAATGAAGATATTCGTATATTGGATCCAATGGACATCTTTATGTTCGGACTCTCCGATCTTACGGTGTTAAATGCAATTCGTATAAATGTTGGAGCTGGAAACGCTAATCTTGAAGAGGCCATGCTATTTCAAAGGGCAGTGGATAGAGCCTGGAAGATAAAAAGAGAGATGCTCGACATTGTTGATAAAATCGAGAAAAGAAATGAAGCTGATCAAAAGAAAAGGAAGAAAGAAAGAAGAAAAAGCACGAAAGAAAGAAAGAAAGAGAAGTCTTCCTCATCAACGAAAGAGCCCACCACAACCTCTCAAGCAACATCATCACCTCCGGCCTCATCCACATATGAGGCCATTATGGAGGATCCACCAACAACAAGTGAAGCTGTTATAATACAAGAAACTCCCGCCATAACAATCAAAGTTCAAGCAACTCCAGAAGCAGCGGGGCATGAAAAAGTCCCTCCAGAGCCTGAAAAGAAAGCTGCAGACAATCCAGTGGAAACTACAGAAGAATGAAAAACAAGTATGTAACGATCTAGGGGGGATATTGTTGGAACTTATGAGATCGTTCATACTTGTACTGGATTAGTTTTATTATAGTTTGTAGCTTGTTTTAAAGTCTAGGGGCATATTTTGTAATTAGATGAAAGTAGCAAACCTGACTTGGTGTAGTTAAGATTCCAGCATAATTATAATTATGCTGGCAAGTCAGGATCTATATAAACCCATGTATTGTTGCCCTAGCCAAGCTTTTGGCTCATTTTGGTGAATATTAGTGTTGTTTACATTCAATCTCTACTCTTGTGCTTAAATCAGATTTCCAAGGTGCATCATTGATTTATCTTCTTGTTTGGATTCAATACAACACTTGTTGTATTCATCATACCATTAGCTTCATCTTCATTCTTGATTCTTCTTAACTTTTTCATAGTACAAACACTTAATCAATAGGTGTTTTGGACTAAAACAATCAACCACTGTGATCCGGATTGATATTGAGCTCTACACTTTGATTGTCAAGAACTCTTACGATCAATCTTGGATCCCGAGACTACTACACACACTCTATGATGGATGATGGATAATGGATGATGGTGGTGGAGGTGGGTTGTGATGGTGGTGGTGGGTGGGTGAAGTGTGAGAGATGTGGTTTTCCAAGGGATGATTTGCAAGTGAGCCAAGAACCCCTATTTATAGCCTGCACAGAAGCCCGAACACGGCCCCGTGTCCATTGGGCACGACTCCGTGTCCACCCATCTTCTATTTCCTCATTAAATGCAGTTTGTCTGCATTAGTTGACCATGCCCCCGTGTCTGCTGGGCACGGCCCTGTGTGCAGAAGCGTATCTGTACTATCAAGATTTGCCTGGATTCTGCGAATCTTAGTGTTGACCACGGCCCCGTGTCCGTTGGGCACGCCCCCGTGTTGGGAAATTGAAGCTTCTACAACTTTGTCTTTTCTGCAGACACTTGGGCACGCCCCCGTGTTCAATGAGCACGGGGCGTGTTCAGCCTTCTGATGTCTTGTTTTTGCTTGGGAAGATGTTGTTGAGGGGTCGGGCATGCCACGTTTATTCCTTTTCTTGTATTATTGTTAGATTTGGCTGCATTTTTGCTTCTTTTGTTCATTTAAGCTCATTTAACCCTGAAAATACAAAAGGAAGACAAAAACACACTTTTTCCAACATTAGTACTAAAAAAAGGGTTAGTTTTATGCCTCATTTGATGTAATTTATATGTTGCATTTTACACACATCAAAAGTTCACAATAGGCTTAAATAATGCATAAACGCATAATCTGTAACAAGTTTGAAACAAAATCAATAAATGATAAATCACAAAAGGTTTAAATAACTCATAACATCCATTCAAAACAATGTAAAGTTTATTGGAATGGGAACAGGAAGGGTTAGAGAAACTAGAAAGATAAGTGATAAAATCAGGTTTTCAAATCAAATGGCCACACTTAATTTTAATTTTTATTATATTAAAATTGTTAACAGGTACTAAACAGGTAAACAGGTATTTTACCTGTTTAGACACAAAAATTAACAGGTATTTTCGTGTCTACCTATTTAGTACCTGTTACATGTTAAGGCCATACACGATACCTATTAACTTCATGTAGGTTCGTGTCGTATATTCGTGTACATGTCTAAAATTGCCGGCCCAAGTGATTACTATCGAAAAACAATCTACCATCGCAACAGAGGATAAACACCGAAGATTAATCGATCACAAATTGATGAAGGTACATCGAAAGAGAAAAAGCAAGCTTTGGTGGTGACACAGGAAGATGAGGGTTTCAGTTGGTATAAATATATTTCGAGTGAGAAAGTTGCTTTGGTTGCTGAAGTGAGATTTAGTCGAGAAGAACGCATAGCTCGTAGGAGATTGGATGAAGTATACTATATCTTTAAAAAGGCAAAGCAAGCCAAGAGATGGGATGATGAGAGGAAATGCTATATAGATCCTCAAGGAAATCCTGCAGTAGATGCGGAGATTGTAGTTTTTGATGCACTGCTTGCTGCTATTCCTACTGCTGCAGAATTTTATTCAAAGTTAAAAGAAGATAAAAAATTTAAGGAACAAGTGGAGTGTCTCCTTCTTCTCTGTCTTCATTTAATGCGTTGTGTCAGTTCGTATCCACACACAGCCCCGTCTGTCAACGGTACTGCCTCGTGGCCTTGTACTTGCTGTACTATTGAAGATTTTGCATATCTGGGAGTTGACCATGACCCGTGTCCATGGGACACGGCCTCGTGTCTCTTTTCTGCTTTTCTTGACTTGCATGGACTCTGGAATGGGGGCATGGCCCATGCCTCAGGGACACGACCCCGTGCTTGTCTTCGGTTTTGCTGTTTTGGTCTTGGGGTGAAGCTTGGAGGGTTGGTAAGTCATCTTCCCTTGTATTTATGTTGGTTTTTGCCGTTAATTTGTTCCTTCTGTACATTTAAGCTCTTTTAATGCTGAAAATCAAAATTATACAAAGAAACACACTTTTTCCAACATTAGTACAAAAAATGGTTGATGTTATACCTTATTTGATACATTTATATGTTGCATTTTGCGCACATCAAATAGCCCCACACTTGAATTTTGCTTGTACTCGAGCAAAACTCTTTAATATTGCTTACACACCCAAATGGAATAGGTAGAGAAGAAGTTTTTAGGTCTTGTTTTAGAGTGTCGGAAATACAAGTTCTTTTTATTATTTTTATTTTATTTACAATCCTATTCGTCATGATTTATTTCGAACTCTTTTTTAAGAAAACTATACTTTTAAGCATAACATGCCCTTTAAAATTTCATTAAGCTATATACACTTTCACACACCTCACAAGTGATCACTCAACACTCGGTCAAAGATGTATAAGTGAAGCGCTCGGTAGGGATGAGCAAATGGTACCCGGTACCGGTACTGAATTTACCGAACTGGGTACATTTCCGGTACCGATTCGGTACCGACTTTTGACATTTTCGGTACCGGTCCGGTATCGGTTTTTACCCTCAAATACCGGTACCGAACCGTACCGTAGCGGGTATATTCGGTATTGGTACCTACTTTTAGGGATTTTCGGAACTAGTACTTTCGGTTCCGGTACCGGTCGGTACCGAGCTCATCCTTAGCGCTCGGCCTCGGTGTGGAACTTATTTCTACCATTTGCTTGACAAGTAATCAAACCTCGTCCTTTTTTTATTTAATCTTTCCAAATATCAAGACGACTTTAAAGAGGGTAGGTTTTGGTTAGGGGTAGGGATTTTTATTTGGAAAGTGGCTAAAGGCGTAAAATGTTGGTTTTCTTTTGAAAAATCATTTATTTGTGACTTAAATATAAACTAAAAGATTTATAAGCAATAAGTTTGCTTATTTTAGTTCAAGCAACTAGAGGGATATATATATATATATAGAAACGGGATCAGGAGAAAATGCTCAAAAGTGTGAGAATGGTGAGAACGCATCCTGGCCCAACACGTGTCACGCGACATAGAGAAGGGCGGAGGGGCTTTTTTTTCCTTTCATATTTCTTTTTTTTAAACACGTGTCACATCACCTTTCCATTTTTTGGCGTTTAATAAATACGCGGCGTTTTTATTGTTTTTAGATCAGGATGCAGGCCTATAATGTAAAAAACATCAGTAGTTTTCTTGATGTTTATTTTTTTTTCTATCAAGTGTTGTGCCATGTAGGATACAGGCCTATAATGTGACAGGCAATTATGGCGTTTTGAAAAGATAAATAAATTCAATTTTCCATGTAGTGGCTTTTAATATAATAAATGTTTGGCAATAATGTTACCGTCTCTTCATTTTACTGTTTAGCAATTACTGTTTCTTTCAATTTCATCTGTCAATTAATGTTGATTTTTCCAGTAATACTTTGTTTGGCGTTTTATATAGCAACATCGTACTTTGCTAGCATCCGTTCTCACAGTTTTCACACTATCAGGCGTTGTGGTGTTTGTAGTTTTTGGCGTTTTATACTCAATTGTTTTTATTAGTAGAGAATTAGATAATAAACAACAGAGAATTAGATAACAAACAATAGAAAATGAAAAAAAATTAAAAATTATAATCTAATTTCTCATCCAAATCTTCACTGTCATCAGCCTCTTCTACTTTAACCTTTTTGGCGTTTTGAACCTGTTTTGAATACCTTATGTAGATCCTTATTTTCCTACATAACGTCCGTCTTTAGAAGATGCTTATTTTTTGTGGCATCCTTTATTGTGGTTTGATATAGAAGAAACGAGGTTCCGCATCTGTGGCTTTTTTAACTATTGTTTTGGCGTTTTCTAAGATGATTGGTATATAGTAAAATATGGCGTTTTTTGAGTAGGTGTGTTTGATGTTTTGGGGATTTTAGCGTTTGTAAGATGAATGGTATATAGTATAAAATATGGCGTTTCAGGTTCTGGGGGGTGTGTTTTTATCTCTGGGATGTTTTGTTTATTTAGGGATGTGTTTTGGTCCGTAATGACGTTTTATTCATTAGTTTGGTTGGTATAGAAGTGTAAAGACCTTTTTACCCTTAATGAAGCGCGTCCACTTAATAGAATTAGTGTCATTTACGAAAACGCCACCGCGCCAATCTAGTCCATAGATTGTTTTTGTCGGACGATCCATAAACATTCTCACTGTTCTCACACTTTCCACCGTTTTCTCTAAATCCTGACCCTATATATATATATATATATATATATAGAATAAAATATTCACAAGATAGCTAAGTCACGTATTTTTATATATTTCAAAAGAACCGAAATTTTACTAAAATAAAGGTGCAGAAATAAAAAGTGTTGGGGTGATGGGTGATTGTTGGAAAATTTCTACTTTGATGGTTTTGAAATGTAAGGTTTTAGGCTCCAAGGGGTTTACTAGGGGGATTTTTGTTTTGGTGGGGAGATAAAAAGGAAAATAAGGTCAAACGAAAAATGGTAAAGTCCTAATGCCTCAATAATTTACTTACTTGGATTAGTCAGTAAGGACCGGGAATGTATTGTCTTGTCAAGTTCTAGATTTGTAAGAACCATACGGGCTATTCACACAAGAAATGAAAAGTGAGCATTTAGTAAAAAATATGATATTGAATGTTCGGTAAAGGCTCAAAACTCGTAATTTGTGGGAAGGGTAAAAAGTGTGAACAAGTATATAAAATCAAATTTTAAAAAGATTGTCATACTTTTTTATAAATTTTTCTTATATGGTTCTTTTTATCATGGCGCTATCAGTTGTAAATTTGTAAAAACAAAAGATTTTTAGAACTTGTTTTTCTAAATTAAACTAATAAACAAGACAAAATAAAAAAAAAATTTAAAAAAATTTGGGGTATTTTGGTGGTTCCAAGTAGAGTTTTGTGTATGGTGTGCTTTAGGACAAACAATTCAACCCCCCCCCCCCCCCCACATACACACTTAAATTACACATTGTCCTCAGTGAGTCCAACATGGGTTAATTTTGATTAAATGTGTAAATGTGGGTTAAAACAACAAATTTATCAAAAATCAGATACTGGATATGGGGGCCTGTTGAGAGGCACGGCCCCGTGTATAAAGTGCCAGTAACGTGTTTTTATTAAAAACTTACAGAAGGTAGACACGCGAGTGTGTTTAGGTGACACGGCCCCGTGTGTCAAGTCCAGAAGAAATTTTGTTTCAGCGATGAAGAGGCACGGGGGAGTGTTTATGAGACACGGCCCTGTGTTAAGCTACTGTTTGTTCAAGAAAAAGGTAGTTAAGGTGCTTGGCTTCCTGTTTCGGGTCCGGGGTGTCGTATGCTTGGTGGATCCAAGCATCCCAAGGTACATGTAAGCTTATTCACACCACAAACACAACAATCTAACAAGAAAAATGAAATCCTAAATTACCAAAGTTTCAAGTTCCATCATCCAAACCAAACAAACATAAAAAAGGAAAATAAAATGCAGCAAGTAAATTGTTTGAAAAGTAAATTGTTCAAGACGGGTCACAGCCCGCAATCAACCACAGTGTTTAAAGAGAGGAGAGATTTAACCTAATACGTCGCCACTATGCCACCACCTTCCCCATCATCGCCTAATCCGAATCTTCCATGTCCCCGCCTTCCTCCTCATCAGCTCTGTATGTCATGTTGTCCCGGATGTAGTTAATGTCGGCCTGCATGGATGCAATGTTTCGTTCCATGCCTCCGACCCGGGTGCTGGTGCTTTGGCTTAGGCTGAATGAGTTCCGAGATATCTAAAGCGTTTCCTACATAATGTTATACAGATTATGCATTTTAGGGAAACTGCTTCCCCCTTGGGAGGAAGATCCCGGAGTGTAACCATAAGAGTAGCGAGGAGGACGGTCGGGGATGTCTTCAAGTACAAGGACTTGATCCGGATCATTTGGGCCTCACACTCTTCCCTTGTGTTCCTTGAAGCATAAAAGCCTGTTGTTGCAATCGGCGATGAGACTTAAGCTTCGGCATAGGCTGATATCGGCCCAGGTAATGTCAACCCCGGTGGTGAAGCTTCGTGGGGTACGTTTTTCATAGGCCTTGTATACCCGGGAGATCCAACCACCGAAGAAGATAGGCATTGGATGAGCAGCTTTGGCGTTCGAGGCCATGTTCTTCAACAACATGTAGGCAATGTTTAGGGGTTGTTGGTTCATGATGCAGTATAAGCAAGTTAACTCCCGAAGATTTACAACACCCCCACTATCTCTTCTCTGGCAAAGTATACCACTTAGGACCCGGTGTATGCATCGAATGAGCGGGTCCCATGTCTTGGTGCTCTTAGTGTTGCTTGGGTTGTATGGCCTATATCTTATTTGTGCCCAAAATGTGTTTCTAAAGTTTTCAGGCATTTCATAGATACTATCCGTAAAAGTAGGCTCGCCAATATCTTCTTCGATGTAGATTTCCACATCCACACCAAACTGAGCCACCGAGATGCTATACCAATCACCCCCACACCTGAATTGGATAGCTTCATTATCGAACATATCATCAATGTCTTTCTTGAAAGAGAATGTGCTTAAAAACTCCAAGTTAAACTCATGAATTGATTGAAGCGCAATTTCTAGAAAGATACGAAGGGGTTCCGTCACCAAACTGTAATAACGTTCCTTTTGCCCTACCATTTCCAATGTGTTGTAGCACACTTGTCTCGGAGGTTCCTCGTTTCATGCCTTGAGTATTTCCATGCTTGCTTCGCTATTGGCGTGTGCAGTTTTGAACCTACGCTACTTATAGGGAGCCATTTTCCTACAAAGAAAGAACATTTAAACAGCTAAGTGCGGTAAAAATTGAAAAAAAAAACAGAAAAAGGGGGTCTACACACGGCCTCGTGCCTGTGAGACACGACCTTGTGCTACAGGTTTTTCAGGAGGCACGACCCCGTGCCTCAGAGGCACAGCCCAGTGTAAACCTACTGTTCAAAATATTTGGTCCCCCATGTGCAGTTTATCCCGAAAAACAAACCCCAAGTGTCAATTTCAAGTAACCAACTCGTTTTACACCTACTGTTCAAAATATTTGGTCCCCCATGTGCAGTTTACCCCGAAAAACAAACCCCAAGTGTCAATTTCAAGTAACCAACCCGTTTTACCCTTCAATTTGTAGTTATTTCAGTTATGAACAAGGGTTTGCAGAACTTACTTGAAAGATTCTGTTTTTTCGATAATGGGTTGATGTTTTACTCTTCAAAACACTTCTACCATCTACTACTAACAAGATTAAGAAAAAATTTCGGATTGACACGGGTCAAGTTCAAGAACCCTAGATTTTTCCCCAAATCTTGATGTTATTCAACATGCAAATCATTAATCGAACTAATCTAGATGTTAGGAACATACCTTGTAGGAGATTTGTGGAAAGAAAACGTCGAAAAGTGGCAGGAGTCAGCGGGGAACCAGCGGTGCAGAGAAACGGTCCGTGTTGGTTATGAAAATGAAAAGACAGAAAATAGGGTTTTATCCCGTCTGTAGGTCAGGCACGGCCCCATGCCTAAGAGGCATGACACCGTGTTTTGTTGTTTCTTTGGTTTTTTTAGTTATGGTTGTTTCTCTGTCCGCTTGGTTGCTTGACTTATTTTACCTGGCACGAAGATTTTTTTGCATGAACTTTTTCACAATGTACCTACAAGATGGATTATAATAACAAAACAATAAAAATATATACAAGTAGTTTTTATTACCCGATTACTTATCTATCTCTTGTAAGGTTACTTCCGTTTCTTCATACTCGCAGAATCCTTCATAGAATTTAAGCCTTTGTCCATTTACTTTGAATGGTTCTTCGTTTGGAGGCTTAATATCTATCGCACCGTGTGAATATACCTTGGTGATGGTAAAAGGTGCGGACCATCGAGACTTGAGTTTCCCAGGAAAAAGACGTAGCCTAGAGTTAAAGAGGAGTACGTGGTCTCCTTCTCTGAATTCCTTAGGTCCGCTTATATATTTATCATGTAATCTTTTTTAGCTTTCCTTATAGATTTCTGAGTTGGAATATGCTTGCTTTCTTAATTCATCCAACTCATTTAACTGGTGTATGCGATCTTTCCCTGAAGTCTCTTGATCTAAGTTTACATTTTTAGTGCCCAATATGCCCAGTGTTCAATTTCTACTAGGAGGTGACAGTTTTTTTTTCATAGACAAGCTTATATGGCGTGGTGCCTATTAATGTTTTATAGGCCGTTCAAAATGCCCATAAAGCATCGTCGAGTTTGTCCGCCCATTCTTTTCGGTTTTGACCCACAATTTTTTTCTAGGATTCTTTTTAAACCTCGATTGGTCACTTCGGCTTGACCATTGGTTTGAGGATGATAAGCAATTGAGAGACGGCGAGATACCCCATATCGTGTTAGAGCTTTTTCCATTTGCAAATTGCAAAAGTGGGTTCCTTTATCAGTTATTAGGGCTTTTGGAATGCCAAAACGAGAGAATAATATTTTCAGGAATTCTACTACTACTCTTCCATCATTGGTAGGAAGAGCTTCTGCCTCGGCCCATTTAGAAACGTAAGCAACAGCCACAAGGATATATTTGTTTCCTCTCGATGGTGGAAATGGTCCTATAAAATCCAAGCCCCGGATCAAAGATTTCATAGATGAGAATGCTATTTTGTGGCATTCGTTTCTTCTCGAGATGTTGCCTGCCCGTTGGCATTCATCACATGTTTTATCTAAAACATAGGCATCTTTGTAAATTGTGGGCCAGTAAAATCCTGCATCATACACCTTTCGTGCGGTGCTGGCTACTCTGTAATATCCTCCACATAGTCCTTCGTGATAATGGCGTAGGATTTATCTTGTTTCACAACCATGGATGCGTCGTTAAATAAGTTGGTCTACACATATTTTAAAAAAGATATGGGTCTTCCCAAAAATAGTGTTTTACATCAGCAAAGAACTTTTTTCGTTAATGATACGAACATCCTTTGACGAGATTGCCACTAGCTAGGTAGTTAGCATAATCTGCGTACCAAGGTTCTTCTCTATATTCTACCATTTCTAATGATACTGTGGGGAATTTTTCATTGATGAGTTCTTCTCCAGAGCAGGGTCTTCAAGACGAGATACGTGATCAGCGACAATGTTTTCAGCTCCTCGTTTGTCTTTTATTTCAATGTCAAATTCTTGTAAGAGGAGGATCCATCTGATGAGACATGGTTTAGCATCTTGTTTTTTCTTTTTGAAAAGGTATCGAATGGCATCATGGTTCATGTAGACTATAGTTTTAGAGAGCACAAGGTAGGAACATAATTTATCAAATGCAAATACTACGGCTAGTAACTCTTTTTCAATGGTTGTGTAATTTTCTTGAGCGTCGTTAAGAGTTTTACTAGCATAGTATATGGGATGGAAATGTTTTTCCTTCCTTTGACCCAGAACTGTTCCAACCACAAAATCATTGGCATCACACATGATTTTAAAAGGTAATTTCCAATCTGGTGCTATCATGATTGGTGCATTGACTAACATATCTTTAAGGGTAAGAAATGTTGTTGTGCAATCCTTCTCAAAGATGAATGGGGCATATTTTTCAAGTAGCTTGTTAGAGGTCGATAGATTTTCGAAAAATCTTTGATAAATCACCTATAGAATTCGTCATGCCCTAAGAAACTTCGAATGGCTCGAACTGATGATGAAGGAGGTAGTTGGGAAATAGTATCGGTTTTTGTGAGATGGACTTCCATACCTGCGTTGGAGATTTTTTGACCGAGTACTATTCCCATTTTGACCATTAAATGGCACTTTTCCCATTTAAGGGTGAGGTTAGTCTCCTCACATCTAGATAACATTCGTTCAAGATTATCGAGACATTGGTCAAATGAATCATCGAAGATAGAGAAGTTGTCCATGAAAACTTCTATGGTCTTTTCTATCATCTCGTGGAAAATTGCTACCATGCATCATTGGAATGTTGAAGGGGCGTTGCACAAACCAAATGGCACGCGTTGATATGAAAAAGTTCCGTACGAACAAGTGAATGTGGTTTTCTCTTGGTCTTCTGGTGCGATAGGAATTTGGAAGTACCCAGAGAATCCATCTAGAAAACAATAGAATTTATGACCGGATAATCGCTCTAACAATTTATCAATGAAGGGTAAGGGAAAATGGTCTTTTCTTGTGGCTTCATTGAGTCTTCTATAGTCGATGCAAACTCTCCATCAGGTGACGATTCTTGTTGGTATGAGCTCGATCTTTTCGTTGGTCACAACCATCATTCCTTCCTTTTGGCACTACTTGGACGGGACTTACCCATGGGCTATCGGAAATAGGATAGATAAGTCTGGCGTCTAAGAGTTTGATGACCTCCTTTTTTACTATTTCTTGGACGTTAGGATTAACCCATCTTTGTGGTTGTATCACCGCTTTGTAGTCGTCTTCCATTAAGATTTTATGTGTGCACATGGAAGGAATAATGCCTTTGATGTCCATTAGTTTCCATGCAATTGTCGTTTTGTGTTTTTTAAGTAAAGTAACTAATTTTTCTTTTTCAAGAGAAGTGAGATACGTGGAAATGATAACGGGAAGCTTACCTTTATTATCTAAGAATGCGTATTCTAAGCCTTTTGTAAGTTCTTTGAGTTCAAGAGAAGGTGGGTCTTCAATAGATGGCTTAGTTTTTGGTTCATCATCAGTTTTTGGTTCGTCATCGCGGTCGATGGCTGAAAAGGTTTGTTCGGTAGCGGCTTCTTCTTCAATGAATTGTTCTTATTTTACCTCCGTATCGGGTGGTTCTACCTCATCTTCCAACAAGGGGTCGTCATTGCCAATTGGATATTTCATGTATTTATTTATGTTAAATTTTCGTTTGTCGACCCCAAGTTTAGTAGGAAGATTATGGTGTCTTTGGTTGAGCAAAGCTTGATGCGTTTTTAGGAAGGGTTGTCCCAACACGAGTGGAGCATCATCTAGGATGATAAAATCAGTTGGTACAACTGTTTGGTGCGTTTGAATGAGAACGTGCTCAACCATTTTTCGTAGTGTGCTTAATTTTCGATTAGCCAAGAGGATAGGAATTTTGATTCGAAGAGAATCACCAATACCTAATCTTTCAAATACATAGCTAGGTGTTAATTATATTAACACAAAGATCTTCATCTATTGAAATGTTACTAATATAGATGTTTTGAATAAAACATGTTACCGGTTTTATATCTAATTCAATTTGTTCATCTTGTAGTAGTGAAGTTTGATCTTTAGTTAAATTAATGCTTGCCATTTCTTTGATTTTTGGATTAGTGGTTAACTCTTTTAAAAACTTAGCATGAGATGGAACCAACTATGATTTTCAAAAGAAGGTTGTAAAATGTGCATTTATTGGAGGTCGTTATTCCTCTTTGAAATTTACCTTTGTAGACTTACCTTCCGTGCGACTTGGTTCGGGTTTTCATCTTCATGTGTTGAGTTATCTTTGATCGGTTCTTCTTACATCGACTCTTGAGGTTTTACCTCTTCTATGATTACCTCCTTGGTACAAATGGTCTCTTCTTTTGCACGAGATTGCTTGATATAAAGCTCTAAGTTTTTGAGACTTTGTATGAGGCTTTCGGCTTCGGGTATGATTGTGGGTGGTGTTTCGTATGTTTCAAAAGGTGGAGTGTCCCAATCAAAGCTTAACTTTGGCAGCTCAAACCTCGGCTCCTCATATGTGATGTATGAGGTTGATGGTTGAAAGAGGTAACAAGTTTGTACTGAATAGGATTCACCACATATGGTACAATATGGTTCCTCGTAATAATAGTAGTCATAATCTCTCATGTAGTAATCCATTGTTTTGATAATACCTAGAAGATTATGGCTCTCCGAAAAAAAAGTTTTCTGAAAACAGAAGGTTTACACGACCCCGCATTGATTAGGCACGACCCCGTGTTTAAGACTGTGTTTTATTTGATATTGGGCGTTTTTAACACGACCCCGTGTCAAATGAAGCACGGCCCTGTGTGAGCCTTTTGTGAAAAAGTTTTTGTTGATTTTAGTTACTGTATGTCAGACATAGCCCCGTGTCAGATATGTCACTGCCCCGTGCTGAATCTGTAGAAAGTAGAGAAAATGTAGAAAAAGAAGAAAAACCTAAAAAATGATTATGCCGTCGATTTTAAACTTTCTTAAAATCCTTGTGTCCCTGGCAACGGCGCCAAAAACTTGACGTGAGCGAGGGTGTGGTATATTTTTAGTATATTTTTAAGCACTTTTACTCGTTTATCAAGATTTAAATTTATAAAACACGATTAACACAATCACTCTCTACAATACGCTAGGGCAAGTGCACCCATCGTTGGCGTAGTATAGTGATGGTAAGATACCGAGGTCATCCAAGGACACAAGAATTTTTTAATACCGGAATGTCGTCAACGTCTAATCTAGAGAAAGGATATTTAATAAATAAAAGAAATAAAGAAAGAAACTAAAATAATAAAAGAAACAAATAGACAAGATATAATCACTTGGTTTCGACTCATCTTTGACGTATCCTTTGATGATTTCCACACTTTACGTTTTTTAAGAGATTATATTAATCAGAGTGGCATGTCCCTCTTTTGGAGGCAACACTACCCTTGGCCATATTGGTCTGAGTCTGCAGGGATATAGTCCCGCAAGGCCGGAATATTGAATGATAATTAAGTTATTAATGCAAACTGTGGCATATCCCTCTTTTGGTGGCAACGCTACCCTCGGCCATATTGGCCTGAGTCAGCAGGGATACAGTCACGCAAGGCCGGTTTAAAGTTTTAATAGTAGTCTATTTATAAGGGACTCAAGTCATTCTTACTTCCCTCGATTTGATGTTATTTGCCTCAAAGGAAGTCCTAATAAGCTTGAATCAAGTCCTCGCACGATCTATATACTAAACAAGGCAAGAACTTTACCCAAACCACCCTTCTAACCCCCTTTTAGTGTTGGACCGTTCTACGACCTCTAAACGTCAGTTAAGGCAGTTCATCTTTGCGTACAAAGGCGGAATCAACGTAAACAAAGTCATAACAGCTATTATCCTTTTAATCCTTCTTTTCTGATTAATATTCGTGCTTTTACAACGTTTTCTGATACAGATCCGACAGCACTTCGTCTCATACACAATGACCTCCCTCTCTCTCAAATGAATCACACAACCTATATATAGCCTTGATGATTTCGCTTGAGTTGGTTTCAAGCGAAATCTTCACTTGTTGATTTCGCTTGAACTTGTTTCAAGCTAAATCTCATGATGTTGATTTCGCTTGAACTGATTTCAAGAGAAATCTTCAAGTAAAACAAGTACAAACCCTAATTAAGACCCTGTTGTGTGTACATTTAAACAATCTAGACTCAAGACTTGATTATGACGTAATCAGCAGACATTTAGTGCACCAACAGACTCCCCCTTGGATGTTGATGAAGTCTTTGGCTTCAAGTCTTTGTCTTTATCATTCTTCAAACATTGTAAAAACTTTCCTCAATCTTTATCTTCAAACTTCAAACTTTAAACTTCAATCTTCCCTTTGATCATTGATCCAGACTCCCCCTTTCACAGACTCCCCCTCTCGATATGCTAGAATCTGAGAAATCTGGTTCAAGCTTTGACAATTAGCCTCCGTTGGGAATAAAGAAGTCCAATCCTGTTACTCAACCTACAAACATTACAATTCTATCTTTTCAACCATAAATCACAAACTCAATCAGTTTTAACAATCCACTCAAGTATTCAGGTCCAAGTTAATGACCCTGATTACTCAATTAATCTACCAAGTCCAAATTAATGACCTTGGTTGATCTTTTAACGAATCAATACTGATTTTAAAACAACAATTTCAAACATTTTCTGAAAAAAAATAACAAGTATCAAATTAATGAACTTGTTTTTGACTTTTCAAACAATTCAAACTTCTTCAAAGTAAGCTCTCCTCATTCTTCAGTCCAGAATCTCCTGCATCTGCTTCCATCATCTGAGAATCCAACAATCAACTCTCCACTTTGGTTTGTCGGAAAATAAAGCAGAAATAAATTTTTTTTGGATTTTATAAAGTGTTCTAAACTAAGAAATGAAATATAGAAAACTTAAATTGCAGAAAATAAACAAAGTAAACTATTTACAAACATATTTTTGGCGAGCGTGTCAGGGAATCATATCAGCTTTTCAGACAAATTACAAGTACCGTTAAGCTTCATTTCATACTCAGATTTAAACAATTCACATCGATTGTCGATATACTGATCCATCTTAAATTCCCACACAAATTTCAATTTACTCAGGATACGATTTAGATGAATTATGAACTTAGCTCATTCATGTGTCCCACCTCTTGAATATACTCCCGTATCCAGAATCCCAATAATCAGTCTTACAGGTGAGTATACTACAATGATATCTGTATATAAATTAGGTATGCGAGGGCCGAGGGATCTCAGATCGATACTTCCGTATACGCAGAGAGATATCAGCTTCGACTTTTTGGTGTGTCCCCTTTAGAGGATCTTTTTGCTTACAACAGCAGCATTTATCAATTTTATTGTTTCAGCATGCTGAGGGTTTAATGCTGTGTTTCAAGCATTGCAGCAAGTATTATCCAAGGACTAGGTCAGAACCACCGTTCAGCAGAAGTCCCGGAATAATACCCCAGACATCATTGAGTATAAAGACCTAGTATATCAGATTAAAAGACCTTTCAAACGAGATTTCAGGGGTTACCTATATATCCAAGTAGTGTTCCCCACGAATTCACAATTTTGAATTTAGGTTTATATCCCGAATAAATCTACTAAATGTGCGAAAACCTATCGACACATCATCAGTGAGACTGTTTAACTCTTTTATACTTTACAAATCTTTAGCATACTGTAATTGTCTAGCCGATGTACTATCATTTTCCCTTTATACACAAGCTCTTTTTCATTTTATCATGTTTTTGTATTTTTGCATTTTTTACTGTTTTTGTATTTTCTGAAAATATATCTATATACATCTATCTACTCCCCCTAAATACCAAAACAAGTAAAAATTCGACAAACCATTGCAGATTGTTTCTCGTCTTCATCCGCAACAGTACTCTCATCAATGCCAATTATGCCATCCGACACTGAAAGAAGCTTCATACCATTCAGTTTTAACAAATATTTAAACCGATTTTTATCAAAAGCTTTGGTATGTAAATCAGCTTTCTGTTCGTCAGTGTGGATTTTCTCAATTCGTATCAACTTTTTCTCAAAACAATCACGAATAAAGTGATGACGAATTTCTATGTGTTTAGTTTTAGCGTGATGTACTGGATTCTTTGTTATATTTATAGCGGCCTCATTATCAACAAAAAGAGGTGTGTTAAGAAACTGCAAACCGTAGTCGCGCATCTGTTGCTGTATCCACAAGATTTGAGAGCAGCAACTGCTAGCAGAAACATACTCCGCTTCACATGTAGATAACGCCACAGACGTTTGTTTCTTACACTGCCAGGTAACCAATCTAGAACCAAAGAACTGGCATCCTGCAGTTGTTGATTTTGAATTGACTTTGCAGCATCCGAAATCCGAATCGGAATACCCTTTGAGCGTAAAATCGCCTTTCCTAGGATACCACAACCCCAATGAAGGAGTTCCTTTCAGGTAGCGCAATATCCTCTTCACAATGATCATATGCGATGCTCTCGGGTTAGACTGAAATCTTGCTGCGAGGCACGTTGGGTACATTATATCAGGACGTGAAGCAGTTAGGTACATTAAAGAACCTATCATGGAACGGTAAAACGTTTCATCAGCCCTGTCTCCAGTGAGATCTGGGTGAATCCCATGATTTTTTGCAAGTGGGGTAGCAGCTGGAGTAGAACTTGACATCCCAAATTTCTCTAGAATATCATGAACGTACTTTGACTGATGAATGAAAATTCCCTCAGGAAGTTGTTCAACTTGTAATCCCAGAAAGAATTTCATCTCCCCCATTGATGACATTTCAAACTTTTGCTTCATCACTGATTCAAAATCTTTGCATAGATTTTCATTTGTCGACCCAAAGATTATATCGTCCACATAAATCTGAACTATCAGAAGATGACCATCGACCTCTTTAGTGAAGAGAGTGGCATCCACTTTTCCACGAATGAACTTGTTAGCTAGTAGGTGTTGAGACAAAGTCTCTTACCAGGCTCTCGGGGCCTGGTGTAAACCATACAGCGCTTTGTCCAATAAGTAGACCTTGTTTTTGTGGATTGGATCGGTGAAGCCCGGTGGCTGACCGACATAAACCTCCTCTTTAACCTTCCCGTAAAGAAACGCCGATTTAACATCCAACTGATAAACTTTGAAGTTCTTCCAAGACGCAAATGCTAGAAAAATTCTGATTGCCTCTAGTCGTGCTACAGGAGCATAAACTTCGGTAAAATCAATTCCCTCCTATTGACTAAATCCCTGAACAACGAGTCGAGCTTTGTTCCTTACAACAACTCCTCTATCGTCCCTCTTGCACTTGAACACCCACTTGGTGTTAATCTTTCTCTGACCATCCGGCAAATCAACTAACTTCCATACTCCCAATTTCTCGAATTGACTAAGTTCCTCCTGCATAGCATTGACCCAAGAGTCTTCAGTAAGCGCCTCTTTGTAAGTTCTTGGCTCAACCTGCGAAATAAAACAACTCAATGAAAATTCAGTTTGCAAAGGAGCAACTTTTGTATAAAAACATGTAAGCCCTTTATCAATCTGATTTCGAGTGCGAACGCCTGTCTGCAATTCTCCTATGATCAACTCCTCTGGATGATATGAAAAAGTTCGCGGCATCACTTCACTTGGAACATCTACATTTCCCTCCAGATTAGTAACATTCTGCTCTGCATCTTGTTCACCAACTTGGTTTGTTTGACTTGAAATCTGAATTTGCTCCCCCTCAGAATCTAAATCACCATGATCAAATACTGGCATGTTTTCAGCTTCTAGATTATCATTCTGATCCGACTGATTATCCTGAGCAATTTCATTCTGTTGGACATCATCATGTTCACCAGCATTACTTGGACCTGCTTCATCGTCATTGGAAGTTTCCCGTGGTCTCCTCGAATACTCAGCTGGGAACCTTAACTGCGACTCATATTCTCGCAAAATATCCAACTCATCAAAGAAATCTTCATCATCCTCTGATTCTTCTTTCATGTCAAACGAATCCCAAAGTTTGTCATAATGATAACGCCATGAATCACCAGGATTCTGTGGCGGCATAGTATAACCTTGACATTCAACATTTGCAGCTTCAATAATCCGCTTCTCACTTGGAACGAAGACACGTCGCAACGGATTTGCATAACCAGCAAAAATTCCCTCAATGCTCTTCGGACCAAACTTTCCATGAGGCTCTATAACCGTACAGGGTGACCCGAACGGTTCTAGATACTTCAAATTCGGTTTGCGATTATTGATTAGCTCAAAGCATGTTTTGTTGAACTTCTTGACAGTGAGAACCCTGTTGAGCGTATAGCATGCGGCGGAAACAGCTTCAGCCCAAAAATTTATCGGTAACTTTGAATCTGCGAGCATAGTTCTAGCCGTCTCGATTAGCGTCCGGTTTTTGCGTTCTGCGACTCCATTCTGTTGCGGAGTGTACGGAGCACTAAACTCATGCAAAATACCTCTTTCATCACAAAATTCTTCCATCTTGCTGTTCTTGAATTCAGTACCATTATCACTTCGAATTCGTTTGATACACTTTTGGTACAAATTCTCAATCTTTCTAAACAGCCCCATCAAACTGTCAAATGTTTCATCTTTCGTTTTCAAGAAAGAAACCCACGAAAATCTGGAATAATCATCAGTAACGACCAAACAATAGTAATCTCCTGTAATACTTTTGACATTCACTGGACCAAACAAATCCATGTGAAGTCTTTCCAGCGGTCTCGAAACTGAATTGACTTGCTTTGTAGGGTGTGACTTTTTCTTCTGCTTGCCTTTGATGCAGCTAATGCACTCCCCTTCCAGATGAAAACCTTTGATATTAACTCCCAATACCAAATCATTGTGCATCAAATGATTCATTTTCCTTAGGTGAATATGCCCCATCTTGCGGTGCCACAATCTTGATTCTTTCTCAGTCGCTCTAGACACAAAACAATGTGCTTGACCAGTAGTTGTAGTTGCTACAGACATATCTAACACATATAAATCATTCACTCTAGGTGCCCTCATGATAATCCATTCTTCAGGGATAACAAAACCAGGTTTCAGAATCAAACATTCTTTATCAATGAAGTGAGTAGTATACATATTGTCACAAATCTGCGAGATACTAAGCAGATTGTTCTCCAGCTCAGTGATGTAGTTAACTCTCTCAAACGTCACAATCCCATTGGATAGCGTTCCTTCACCAACAATTCTACCACCTTCATGACCTGCAAATCCCACATAACCACCATTGATATTCTTCACATCATACAGCAACGCAGTTTTTCCTGTCATATGTCGAGATGCGCCACTATCCATGATCCATCTTGAAATAGCTCTTGGAAGATCCTGCACATAACAAACTTCAAATTAACCAACTTTAATAAAGATGCCGATTCATGCTTCGCGAACAAGGAAGCTCCGGCAATTCAAACTGCTTATTCGAACATGGTGTCCACCCAGGCCTCATCAGCCTTAGGTGTAACCTTGACTCTAGCAATTTGAATTTTGAAATTTTCAGCTTTCAAAGGTGGAAAATTTGCATCATAATCAACCGAAATTGATTCTTCAGCCTTTTTCACTTCAGAAGTTGAAATTTTCATTTCTATTTTTGGTTTCCAAACTTGTTGAGATAATGCAACCCGTTTGTAAAATTTGTCATTTTTAGTTACCATTTTCGTTATGGGTACATTTTTCACTTGAATGTTGTCATTTTTCTCATTCTTTTTCTCAACAACGATTGTTGCTTTACCCTTCACATCAACTTTCTTCTTTTGTCTATCAACAACTTCAGTCTTAGGCTTAGAGTTGGTGCAATTTCTTGCAATGTGACCAACTTTGTTACATCTAAAACATGTACGAGTATCAACAACTCGACTTGTGCCTTCAGACTGAGGTTGTGAGATCTTCTTCTCAAAGAACTCTTTATTTGATTTTGAAAAAATTTCATTTTCTTCATCAGCAAGTGAACTTGAACTGTTCACAAACACCTTCTTTTCAGCAAACCTTTTGTTTTGAAAACTCTTCTTCTGATATCTATTACCACCCTGATAACCACCCGACCAATTGTTTCGATTGTTGTTATAAAAACGTGGTGGAACAACAGGCTTTTTGTAATAAGCTTTATCTTTCTCAAAATTCATTTGCCTTTTTG
Source organism: Helianthus tuberosus (assembly GCA_030545235.1). Classification (NCBI taxonomy): domain Eukaryota; kingdom Viridiplantae; phylum Streptophyta; class Magnoliopsida; order Asterales; family Asteraceae; genus Helianthus; species Helianthus tuberosus. The sequence continues at coordinate 74,928,089 of CM060449.1, read as the reverse complement.
TTTGTTTCAAACTGTTCACTTCTGACAACTCAACTTCAACTAACTTGAAAACATTTGTCAACTTTTTCACATTAACATTCTCAATGGGAAACTCAGAATCCGAATACAACTTATCAGATCCAGCCATCTTGTACATCACAAGACCCGGTTCATCACTTAAGTTGTTTTTGGATTTTGATTTCTGAATGTACTTGTCCAAGAAACACTCATCATCTTCAGCTGAATCAGACAACAAAACACTTTCAGCTGTGCTCTTAACAATCTCTGTCTGAACACTATCATCAGATGATGTAGAAAAAGTAACATCAATGTTCTCCGGAAGTTTAACTTCACTCTCTTCCTCAATTTCAACCAGCCCAGACTGCTTTTTAGTGTAATTATCAAGAACAGGTGGTGGAACTTGATGAAACCCCACCCCAGTTCCATCACAATACACATCTTCGCCCGCTTTGTCTTTCCCGATGGGTTTGGGAATGATATGTTGCAAAACAAAGCTTGCGGAGTTGTAACTGTTAAGCTTCAACTGGATTCGCTCGTTTTCGATTACAGCCTCTTGAACTTTAAGTTTCAATTTAGCGATTTCATCCAGTTGTTGATTGATTGATTCTTCTTTAACTCTAAGCACTGCTTTTAAATGTTCATTTTCTTTAAAAGTTTTACCATTTCGATCATCACAATCTTTCATTGTGCTTTTGAGTTTTTCAAATTTTTCAGAAATCTGACGGTTTTCAAGAATCAACTTTTCATTTTCATTTTTAACTTTATCATGATCAATTTTATCATTTTCAATTTGACTAGTTAATTCTCTTATCCGTTCAGTTGAAGCTTTAACTGTTTTGTCACGACCAAGAATCTGATTCTCAACGCTTCTGACCTTTGCTGTTAGATCTTTAATTTTCTCACCGTTGAGATACGTGACAGTATTACAAAATTTGCACTCTTTGTTGCAATTTTTGCAATCAGCATTTCCTTCGATCTTTTTACCTGACGCTTTTGTTGACACATCTGAACTGACCTGGCTTTTTTACTCAGACACGGAGTTAGAGTCTACCTCAAGTGCCTTAGCAGCCAGCACTTTGTCAGCCATTTTTCCCAGGTTCTCTGCAGTCAACTCCTGCGTAGTATCGATAACTCCAGTATCAATCTTCTTTGATTTTTCGATCTCTTCTTTCTCTTTCATCTCTTTTTCTTTCTTCGCTTCCTCTTTCATTTTCTCTGTTGGAGTTCCCCACCATTTGTGTTGCCAATACTCATCATCTTCTTTCATTTCCTTGATTAAGGCTTCCAGATCAAGAGTTTTGTGATCGATTGCAATATTTCCATACTCATCAAGATAACACTCCCTGTCTGGATCCCATCTTTTGGCTCTCTTTGCTTCCAAATAGATACCAGAAAGTCTAGTAATTTTGTTTTCCGAAATCATCTTTCTGTATCTATACTTCTGCTCTTCAGTTCTATCATCTTTCCATGGAATAGGTTCATTTTTCTCCATGAATGCGTAACCAACCGCATCTTCTTCTGGTAGAACCTCTTGACTCCAATCATACCCCTCATCATCGTAAATCACTGCAAGAGCTCTAGATTTCTCTCTGTTGTCTTCAACCTGCTTCAATCTAGGCGGCTCGGATTTATTCTGGTGATAAATCGCCTTCTTGTAGTAATCATCTCTGAAAGGATTCTCCGACTCATCAGCATAAGCGTTTCGACATTCTCGTTTGAAGTAACCCTTTTGCTTACACTTGAAGCATGTCACTTTGGATTTATCGAACCCCAACTTAGTAGATGCACCACCAATTGTTTTTCTGCAGGTAATTTCCATGAATCTTTGTGCTCGACGAATAGCACTTGCCATAGCCCAACGAATATCGATCAGTTCCATTTCCTCCGGATCAATCTGATCGTAATCTTCTTTCATCAGATTTGTGTTGCCTATCTTCCCAGCTACCAACCCTTCATACGATTCCAACACCGATGCTAGGAAAATCATCTGCTGCTTGGCCGATTCCTCATCAAAGTTCTGAGCATTCTTCAAATCTATCGCGATGTTACATTGAAAACGATTCTTTGTATCTGGATGATTTCCAGAGGATGAAGATCCACTGTGATAACCACTGTGACTTCCACTGCTTTGACTTTCTTTGCCAGCTGTCGACACATTTTCAGCAGAAAACACAGTTTTTGGAGAAGTAGCTTTTGGCATCATGCTCTTTGGATAATACAAATCCGGATTCTGTTGATAAGATGAATGATTGACTTTATACGTCTTCTTCAATTCCAGTTCATGACTTTCAAGTCTCTCAATCACCAAATCTGGTTTCAACATTTCAGGAGCAATAGTGTTCTTCAACATCAGTGCATAATATCTCCAATCCATATCTTCTGGTAATGAATCGAACAGTTTGTCAACAAGTTCTTCATCAGAATATCTGATATCATGTCTTGCTAATTCCAGCTTCAGATGACCGAACCTTTCTATCATTTTACACACTGACTCATTCTTAAGACAACCAAACATATCAAACTCTTTCCTAAGAAGTTTCTTTTTGTTTTTCACGATTTCAGTACTTCCTAAACATTTCTTTTCTAACTTTGCCCAAAGATCTTTTGCATTTGAATAGTCTATCAATGAGATGATATCCTCCCGAACAGACTGAAATAACAATGCCACACACTTTTGTTCGGCTACGAATGATTCAATCTCATCAGTAGCTGTTAAGACTTCACCATTCTTGTTTCCTTGATCATAACCGTTCTTCAGACTTTTCCAACTTGGAAATGCAAATGCCATCATCCAATCTTCAAACTTTCTGGACCACCGACTATACTCCTCAATAGCCATAAGTTTTGGAGGTTTATTGAACGTTCCGAAAGCACTCTCCGATTCCCAAGCTTCCTTTTTCTTCTCTTTTGGCGAGTTATCATTCACATTGCTTGACGAAGTATTATCGTTTTCGGAATTTCCAGCGAACGCGTACATATCGCTAAACGGGTTCATGAAAAGATCATCCATCGTGAATGTTCCTGCAAAATCAGCAAACACTTAGAAAAATTTTAAGTTTTGAAAATTCAGCAACTTCAAGCGAAATCCTTGAAGTATAAACAGCTTCAAGCGAAATCAGCACTATATAACTGTTCAAGCGAAATCTGATCCAAGCTATGTTTCAAGCGAAAACCAGCAATACAATTTCGCTTCAAACAGTCTCAAGCGAAAACTACTAACAATTCTGATTCAAGCGAAAACCACAAGATCAGTTTCGCTTCAACAGATTTCAAGCGAAAACCAAGACCAGATCTGATTCAAGCGAAATCCACAGATAATCAATTTCGCTTCAGCACTTTCAAGCGAAATCCAGCCAAAATTTTCTGTTTTGAAGCGAAATCAACTATTAATTTCGAACACTTTCAAGCGAAATTCTGTTTTAGGTCATTTTTAACAAGTTTTAATCTGAATTTTAGTCCAAATCTTTGTAGGCTTTGTTAAAACACTGTTATACACGATATACTCGAAAATCAGATCATTTCGACCGTTGGAACTTGTTCAGATCAGAAAAATATAAAAAGAAATGAGTAGAAAGAAGAGAATCCGCTGCTATGGTATGAACTCCTCGTCCTGAGCTCTGATACCACTTGTTGGACCGTTCTACGACCTCTAAACGTCAGTTAAGGCAGTTCATCTTTGCGTACGAATGCGGAATCAACGTAAACAAAGTCATAACAGCTATTATCCTTTTAATCCTTCTTTTCTGATTAATATCCGTGCTTTTACAACGTTTTCTGATACAGATCCGACAGCACTTCGTCTCACACACAATGACCTCCCTCTCTCTCAAATGAATCACACAACCTATATATAGCCTTGATGATTTCGCTTGAGTTGGTTTCAAGCGAAATCTTCACTTGTTGATTTCGCTTGAACTTGTTTCAAGCTAAATCTCATGATGTTGATTTCGCTTGAACTGATTTCAAGCGAAATCTTCAAGTAAAACAAGTACAAACCCTAATTAAGACCCTGTTGTGTGTACATTTAAACAATCTAGACTCAAGACTTGATTATGACGTAATCAGCAGACATTTAGTGCACCAACATTTAGGCAGTTAACGCACTTTATATAGACCGTAAAGACACGAATGAGTGAATCAACAAAACATGAAGAGATGATAGAATAAAGTTCACTTTCAATATAAAAAAAAAACTAGTTATTAAAGTCATTAATACATACCCAACTAAAAAGTTCACCAAAGCTTAGAAATTCAAAGTAATACATAAAAGGTTTGTCTTTACCAAGTGATGTAAGAGGTTAGCCAAGCATGGCCATAGTTTGACAAAGACTCTTACGATCAATCTTGGATTCTGAGACTACTACACACTCTAAACTTTAACGGTTGTGGTGGATGATGGTGTTGGAGTGGTGGTGAAGTGAGAGAGAGGACTGCCAAGGGATGGATTGCAATTCAACCAAACACCCCTATTTATAGCTGGAAACAGACTCCTCACACGGCCCCGTGCCCGGAGGGCACAACCCCGTGTCTCCTTCTTCTCTGTCTTCATTTAATACGATGTGTCAGTCCGTATCCTCACACGGCCCCGTGTGTCAACGGCATGGCCCCGTGGCCTTATACTTGCTGTACTATTGAAGATTTTGCATATCTGGGAGTTGACCACGGCCCGTGTCCATGGGACACGGCCCCGTGTCTCTTGTCTACTTCTGTTTGTCTTGACTTGCATGGACTCTAGAACGGGGGCACGACCCATGCCTTAGGGACACGGCCCATGCTTGTCTTCTGTTTTGCTGTTTTGGTCTTACGGTGAAGCTTGAAGGGTTCGTAAGTCATCTTCCTTTGTATTTATGTTGGTTTTTGCCGTTAATTTGTTCTTTCTGTACATTTAAGCTCTTTTAATCCTTAAACTCAAAAGTATACAAAGAAACACACTTTTTCCAACATTTGTACAAAAAATGGTTGATTTTATACCTTATTTGATACAATTTATATGCTGCATTTTGCGCATATCAATCAACAAGATTGACTTCCTCAAATTTAAGCTTAATAGCATTAAGTGTACTTGGCCCTAGAATGTTGGCTTTTGAATCGTTACCAAAGAATGCAACACCTCGTCCATGTGATTTGCAATTCGCGAGCAGAGATTTGCACCCTATCATGTGCCTAAAGCCCCCACTATCCACATGCCATAAGTTGTCATAGCATGTAGAAGCTCCCTTGTCAAGGTAACAAACTATTTAGGTCTTGGAACCCAAGCCCTTTTGGTCTTGGGTTTGGCCCTTGGAATTTTTCAATAAATCAACATTTGAATAATCAAGTTGATGCATCATATGTTGTACCAATTGTATCAGTTATTGTTGTCCCGCACTAAGTGCTTCAATCTCCGCACTTTGAGAAACAAACGTTTGGTTATATACCTTTGGAATATTTGAAACATTTGTTCTCTGCTTGTACCATTGGTTTGGTGATGGAGCATCAGTCATTTGTACATGCCTTTGCAGTGGTTTTTTAGCTAAAGCATTAGTGACTGGTGTTTCAACACTTCCAAACTTTACTTGTTTGGGTTTTGATTTCTTGAACTGATTTTGAACATGTTTGATATTTCTTGTTAAATCAATCTTATCAAGATTCTTTCTATGTTCAAAAACTCTGGGGTATAACAACTGCAGATGAAACAACTGATATTTTGATGTTTTGTGCAACAGTTGTTTGTGATTTTGTTCCATCTTGTGAAACAAATACAACTAGTTTGGAACCATTTAAAGCATCAGATTCTTTAAACCATCTTTCATATGATATTACCCTTCAGTTTTAAATATTTAAACATCCTTTCCTTTAACGTTTTCAATTGAAAATTCAATCTCTTTAACACTATTATATGGAGTATTTGGGTGTAATTAGTTGGTCCCTCAATATGATTATAACCAACTCCGAATTTATCATTGCTTTTTGATTGTTTGCTCAAGAACATCTGGAAACTAGTGCATGATTCAACCCACTTTTGACATTTTACTTGAGTTGGTTCAAACTCTTTTTAACACTTTTGAGTTTTTCAAAATGGTTTACACTCTTTACAGAAATTAAAAACAATATTATTATTTTTTTTTAACGTGCATGGAATTTTAGTTCGAAGTTTTGATGTTGTTGAAAAATCAATTTAGTGAGATGCTTTTTATCTTTAATATTATCAAAATCTTTGGGAGAGTGATTGATTTAACAAAAATCTAACTTATAATAAAAGACTTCAATTATTGCCACATGGCAATCTCTTCTTATTTTATTAAAATTATTCATAAATAAATATAAATATCAAATTAATATATGATATCTAATTCCAACCCTTATCTTTTATTCTTAATATTCGTAAATAAATATAAATATCAAATTAATATATGATATCTTATTCTAATCCTTAATTTTTATTTGGTGGATAAATGTAAGGAACTTACCGTCCGTCCAAATCGATTATGAAAGAATTTTTAATTGATAAGCAAAGTGGATAAATGTTTGAAATCTATCGAAGATCAAAATTTGATGATAATACTATAAATATATAAGAATAATGTTACTACTAATACCATATTAATAATACTATGATTATCATGTTATTCTATAGCATAATATAATATTTAATTATGTAATAAGTTTTTATTATAATAAATATTAAAGGTATAGTTTACTTTTTTTTATTCTTCTACTAGGTTAGAATTTTTTTTGTATTACACGGCTTGAATTAGAAAAACTTGGTTTCATATTTGAAATTAAAAGATAAAAGAAGAAAATGAAAATGAGAATCCCAACTCTTAAATTTAGAAAAATACAAACAAAATAACGGTCTTTTTATATAATGAAAACGTGTGGGGTTGGTGAAAACGAAATAAGAAATGTATAAATCGGGTAAATTTAAAACTTGTGAGGATAAACATGTAAGTTAACCGGGTATACGATTTAGATGAAAAACAATTTATCCATTATAAATTATCAACATGTTGATGTATAGAGTAGTTGTACTCTATGCTTAGGGAGATATAAAAAAATTAATATAATTACACTTTTAACTTAAAACTATTTTGGTTTTTTACTTTTAACCTCCAAGCTTTTTATATTTGTCAATTTAACCTAAGAACTTTTTTACTTTCAACTTTAGTACCCTATACTTTTCATATTCGCAAAAAATCGTTTTACGTTTTGTTCTAAATTTTGCGAGTTAACATGGCGTAATGTCCATGTGTGGTTCAACGTTTTCACGTTTTGTTTTACGCTACGTTCTAAATTTTGCGAGTTAACATTACGCAACATGCGTGTGTGGTTCAACGTTTTTATGGTCGTCTATTTTTTTCCAGTTTGATAGGTTCATCGTGACGCACGGTTCCTAAATCGACTTAGTTATTATTTTCTATGTTTTATGTTTCAGTCTAATTTCTCTGCATTAACATGTCGCAACTTCAGTGTTGGTGGTCGTTAGCGGTGCTGTGGTCTTGTCTTATTTATCACGGTTTTACGCCCCAACCGCAACGCGGGGGGCTTAATACTAGTGTTTATTTATATATAAAACTTATTAATATTATTGTACTTGAGCTTTAGAAAATTCATGTCGGAATTTAGGATAGTTTGGGACAATGTTGAGAATCTAAGGGTGAGCGGAGCATACGCGGGGATGGTGTGCGGTAACCCTGAAACCACTCGGGAACACCACCGCCATCCCCATTTGGCGTGCGGTAAACTCTCGAAGGCGGGGGAGTAGTCACCGAGTTGATTTCAATGCGTTTTTCGACCGTTGGGGCCATTTTCAACGGCTATAATGTCGACACTTTATAAAAATTACATTTTCTTTATATTTAAACCAAACCATTTACAAACCATTTCTCACAAACCAAAACTATTCTCAACCAAACAACATAAACCAAATCATTTCTTTTCTCATTTTATACTACAATTTTTCAACTGGGTGATGAAATACCATTGTTTATTCCACCCGACATTACCGACGATGATATCTCCTCAAGCGATAGTAGTTTATTTTTTTCAAAGATCTTATCGAACAAGTCGAACTAGAAGACACGGGCATACCTAGTAAAAAAATATGTCCGTCGTGATCGGGAGAAAGGACACGAAACCCTTATGGCTGATTATTTAATCGAGGAGCCGAAATACAATGATGATTTTTTTCGTCATATGTTTCATATGTCAAAAAGGTTGTTTTTTTAAAGGAAAAATTACAAGTTTTGTCCTTTATCTTTATACCACTTTTCAGCGGGTGTCCTTTTTAACGAATGTTGACAGTGGGTGTCCTTTACTAGGTATTTTGTTGCAAGTTTAGTCCTTTACACCCAACCCAGTTAAAAAACCCTGTTAATTGTTCGGTGTAAAGGACTAAACTTGCAACAAAATACCTAGGTAAAGGACTAAACTTGCAACAAAATAACTAGTAAATGACATTGTCTGTCAACAATTAACTGGGTTTTTAACTGTGTTGGGTGTAAAGGACTAAACTTGCAACAAAATACCTAGTAAAGGACACTGTCTGTCAACATTCGTTAAAAAGGACACCGCCTGAAAAGTGGTATAAAGATAAACGATAAAACTTGTAATTTTTCCTTTTTAAAATTGTGAGCGACGTGGAAACGAATAATCCGCGGTTTGAAGAGGGCATGACGTGATAATAAAGAAGAGTTTTACACTGTTGCAAAAAGTTACATTGGCGATTAAACAACTTGCAACCGGTAACCCCCCAGACGAGAACGACGAGTATTTAAATATGTTCGAAAGGACTTCCCGCGAATGTCTATAATTTTTCTATGAAATAATATGTAGTATGTATGCTCCCGAGTTCTTACGTAGACCAACAAGCCACGACGTTGCGCTTTTGTACCAAGATCATGAGGAGAAACATCACATTCCTAGGATGTTGGATATCCTTGATTGTACGTATTTCGTTTAGAGAATGTGTCCCACGGAGTTGTGGGGCCAATATATGAGAGAATATCACATGTACTCGACAGTTATGCTCGAAGTGGTGGCCTCTCAAGATTTGTGGATTTGGCATGCATTTTGTAGTCCACCAGGTTCACAAAACGAAATCAATGTGCTCTAACAATCTCCAGTATTTCTTACTGAACGAAATAAAACTGCCCCAAAATGTCCATATTACGTGAACGACCACTTATACAAATGTGGATATTATCTTACTGATGGAATCTACCCTACTTGGTATGTGTTTGTGAAAACATTTGCATATCCTCACATTCCAAATGTAAAGAAGTTCAAGAGGCAACACGAGGCGACAAGAAAAGATGTGGAACAGGTTTTTGGTGTTTTAAAGTCAAGATGGGGTATACTTAATCGACCAATGAGTGCTATGACTGTGGAAAAGATTAGGTATGTTGTATATATGTGCATTATTTTACGTAACATGATTTTTAAAGACGATGGAAAAGCGATAGCACCGGTACACATTCGGGATCCTCTTGTCGAGTCCGTTTTTGATGATACTGCTTTTAACGAGCTCATTGATGAAGATACGCATTGGAGACTAAAACATGATCTCGTGGAGCATCTTGAAGGATTAGATTTATGTCACCTTGAAGCGGATTCCGACGAGGAGTAATAAAATTAGTTTTAGTTTTATTGTTTATGCTTTTTTTTCCTAGTTTTAAAATGTTTTTTTTTTCTAATTTTGTAATTTTATTTAGTTTAATTTAATGTAATGTAATGTCTTTTTTTAATTTTATGTAATTTTATTTTGTTTAAAATATGTTTTAATTATTAATGCATAACTTTTAAAATAAAAAATAATACAAAAACCAATGGACTACTCACCACGAAAGAAGCACACCTTATGTTTGAGTGCAAAATGGAAAATGAAGAGGGGAGTTGACATGACATGGTATGATTGACTATGATGAATAGGTGGCTGACTACTCCCTACGATAAGTGCACTCATTACACCCTAAACATGAAACAGATAGGGGTTGTTTGTTTAGCTCTTAATGAGGCTCTTAATGGTTCAGACATCTTATAGGTTCAATACTTAATGGTTCAGACTGTTTGTTTCGCGAGCAGATGTCTGAATGATTCAGACATTTGCCTCTGAATGGTTAAGCATTATACAGAGTCTGAATGGTTAGAACAACTAATCTGAATTTGTAAGATATTTGCCTTTGAACCGTTAAGTATTATACTGGCTCTTAATGGTTCAAACCTCTTATTAGTTCAACACTTATGATTCAGACTTTTTACTGGTTCAACACTTAATCATTAAAAAGTTGTCAAACAACCCCTTAGTTGTAAATTAACGAACCTAACAGTTAATAAAAAGAAGCCACCTAGACTTTGATAAAAAGAATAAATAAATAAAAAAAGTATTTAGAAGATCTAGTCGAGCCGGGGGTCTTACTGGAAGCAGTCTCTCTATTCCTAACGGATACAGATAAGACTGGCTACATCTTACTCTCCTTAAATCCTACCTTAATTTTGCTATTGGTGAGATTTAGGGGGTGTTTGTTTTTTCTCTTCTGGCCTCTTATGTCTGCGCTGCGCAGACCACGCGCAGACGTTTAGCTCTGTAAACCGTTTGTTTTTTTGCAGACATTTCATTTAAAAAATGTCTTCAAAGCTCTGCGCGTCCTCTTCCCCACGCAGACATGGTCCAACCTCTTATCACCTCTTCCAACCTCTTCCACAGCCACCAGTCACCACCTCCCTCCTCCACGCCGCCGGTCACCACCTCCTTATCCTTATTCTCTATACTTACAACTAATCCTTTATCATCACAACTCCCTCCATTCCACCTATCACTACTTCCACCATTAACCAGATCGTTAACGTGCTTCACACGTTCTCCAGAAACATAAACTGAACAATCCTCACCGCCATTACTACTCTTATTATCCTTCGTTCTCACATCCTCATCGAAACCGGAATACTCTCTCGCTTCCATCGAACTATGCTTGCTTTGCTTGTGCGATTTTCTTCTCGAACTTCTCGGCATAATAACTGAATGTAACAAACGGTTATAACTTATAACAACGACTGCAAAAATTCGAATTTCAAAACCCGAACTTCGTGCGTGAAATTGACGTACGTGTTTCCGTGTTCGTTAGTTCAGAAATGGAAACCCTAATTGGTGGAATATGAAGTGGTGAATCTTGACCGTTGGTGACGAATTTGTTGAATCTGATTGGAGGAGAAATCGACGGCGATGTGCAGAGGGGGCGGAGGAACAACAATGCGGTGAATAATAGTGGGTTTGGGGTTTTAGGGGTGAATGGGGTGTATGGGTTAGCACAGATCTGAAAGAGAAAGGGGGAGAAGAGAAGGTTTGCAGATGTGGGGGTTTGAGATAACCAAACACTCTTTTTATTACACTCTGCAGACATTTGGTCCACCTCTTCTCGTGCAGATATTTGCAGATGTGGTCCGCAAACTGCAGACGTTTTACATCTGAAAAAACAAACACCACCTTAGTGAGTATGATGATGATATATAAAATCTAGAAATATTGGTTAAGCTTCAGCATAATTCAAACTAACTTTGAAATTTGAATTAAGGATGTAACATTGTTTGACCTAAGTCACGGTTTGTATCACATGCAACTCAATTTTAGGTAGTCTAATTTTTGGAAATATTGTTCATTTGTAATTTTACAAAGTCTATTTTAATTTAAAATTTCTTTTACATAATACCAAAAATAAAATTATACAATTCTAAATTTACCTTTATTTGCCAAATAATCATTTTTAATGTGAAAAGGCCAATTTTAGTTCCAAATAAATTATTAAAATCCACATTTCAAAACTTTATAAAAGTAATGTGTTTTATTATATTTATATTAATAATCAAATTGGAATCTTTTCTTTACACATAAACTTAACTTGCCAAATCCAAAATATTGTCCTTCCGTAACCAAACAATAAGGTTGGGTGTTATAGAGTAACGTCCCGTCACGTGTGTTGTTAATGTGCTAGAACACCGCACAATAGGCTCTAAGGGCCGATCGTGAGTGGTTTAACGAGCGTGAAAGGTTATGGGTTAATGACAGGATTGAAAACCAATAAAACCCCTCCATTTAGAGGGGTAGAGAGTAGGCCTCCACCCTAATGTTTTAAAAACTGGTTTTTAAATCAAACCAGATTAGAATAAAAAATGGTTCAACCAGTTGAACCAGGTTGTACCGAGCGGTTCAACCGGGTTGACTAGCTAACTTTATAATTTCATAAATTAAAACATCAACTCAAAAGTTAATCCAAAAATGCATGATTACATATTAAAAGATGATACAAAAGTAAATCCATAAAAAAAATAATCCAAAAGATAATCGAAAATCATTCAATTTTCCAACAAACTCTTTTAAATGAAAGTGTACGATGTGTTTAAGCCATTTGAGTGTTGAATACATAAACTACTTTCGTTTCATACAATATTAAATAAGAACTTTTAGTTACTAATAATCATAAAAATTACATAAGATAAGTAACATATATAATAAAAATAAGTAACAACCCAAACTAAAATAACCCTGGGCCGGTACCGGTATTACGTTTCAAACCGGTGTACCGGATTTTACCGCTGGTACAAACCTTTTGCCGTTTCACTTATTTACCGGAGTGTTTCGTACCGGATTTACACTGAAAACGGTAATACCGGTATAACCGGCCGGTATTTACCAGTTTTTAAAACAATGCTCCACCCACACCGATTAGCATAACACATACGCAAATTTAGGGAGGAGCTCGATACTAATCGGTACCGAAAATCCCCAAAAGTGGGTACCGGTACCGAATATACCCGGTACGATACGGTTCGTACCGGTATTTGAGGGTAAAAATTGGTAAATACCGGTACCGAAAATCTCAAAAGTTGGTACCGAATCGGTACCGATAGTGTACCCGGTTCGATAAATTATATAACGATAGTGGGTACCATTTGCTCATTCCTACGTAAATCTATACGCGATACGGTATCACTAAAAAAATAATTAAATAATCAAACTTATAACTTTATTTTCGCGACATTATCCGTTGATGGAGGGAGAAATAAGATATTAGTCAAACACGGGTCGGAATGAAACCCAAATTCACCCGAAATTCACATGAAATTCCACTTATTAAATTCACGCGTAATTCAGTTCATCAAGTAGTAGCAGTCATGAAATCCGTGTAGAAAGTCATCGTCATCGTTATCAATACATACACATTCAATTATTACTTTTAGTGAGAGAAAACACATACTTTCTAGAGAGAGAAAACACCAACACACTCTCACCTTCGTCAATTCCGTCTCCATTACGGTCCTTTTCATTCCATCTCACCAAATTCGCCGGTAAACTGTTCGTAAATTTCATTTTGATATTTTTTTTTGTTTTATTATGTTTGATTTTGATATTTTTGTAAATTAGGGTTTGAAATTGAGTTTTTTTGTTCATATATGTTGTTTATTGTAGGCCTTTTTTGTGTATTATTACACCATTTCTGTGTGATTGAAGTGAAATTTTTACCTAGGGTTTCAATTTGGGGGAATTCTGTGAAGAAATGGGTGATAGTGAAGGAAATACTGAGATGATTCAAAGAGTTCAGTCTAATTTTGGGACTTCATCTTCAGCAGTTCCTAAACATCAATCACAAAAACCTAATTTTAATCAACTTGATATACCTCAATCGAATACGGCTCAGTTTCGGGGTCAGAATCGACAGTTTTCCCCAAATTATAGTGTTGATACCACTGGTAAAAGGGCGGGAATTCCACCATCTCATCCGCAGTTTCCTCCTGTCTCACCTTACTCGCAGATTCCGGTGACTCAGAGTTCCGGGAATAGTCATAAGATTGGGGGTTCGCCGAGTTTTAACCATGGTCATGGGCCGTCGCATTCGCGATCGTTGTCGCAGCCTACGTTTTTCGCTCTTGATTCGCTTCCGCCTTTGAGCCCGTCGCCGTATCGTGATTCACCTTCGGCGCGTTCTCCTGATCAAGTTGCAGATGATGTGTCGATGGATGAACGTGATGGGAATTCGAATTCGAATTCACACTCTTTATTGCCGCCTTCTTCTCCTTTCAGCAGGGGGAGTTTGACCCGAACCGGTGAGAATCTTCCACCGCGTAAAGCTCATAGGCGGTCTAATAGTGATATTCCATTTGGGTTTTCGACTATCTTGCAGTCGTCACCACCATTGATTCCGTTAAGAAGCCCGAATACTTTAGACAGGAGTGCGTCAAACAGTCAAGGGTCAAAGCCGATTCAGTTGGTCAAACGGGAATCGAGTTGGGAGAAAAGTGGTAATGAAAGCAATGCTGAAGGAATGGGAGAGAGGAAATCTGAAGGGGAAGTTGTAGACGATTTGTTTTCTGCGTATATGAATTTAGACAATCTCGATACATTGAACTCATCTGGAACTGATGAAAAACAAGGAACCGACAATCGTGAGGAGTTGGATAGCAGAGCTAGTGGCACAAAAACAGGTGGTGATAGCAGTGACAACGAAGCTACAAGTAGTGTGAATGAAAGTGGGAATCATAGAAAATCGGGGATTGGTTCGATTATGAATAAACGAGAAGGGGTTAAAAGGAGTGCAGGTGGAGACATTGCTCCAACAACAAGGCATTATAGAAGTGTTTCAATGGATAGTTTTATGGAGAGGATGAACTTTGGTGATGAATCACCGAAGCTCCCTCCTTCACCTGGTGGTCAACTTGGTCAACTATCTCCTAATAATTCTATCGACTCGAATTCAAATACGTTCAGTTTGGAGTTCGGGAATGGTGAGTTTACTGGAGCTGAACTCAAGAAAATTATGGCTAATGAGAAACTTGCTGAGATAGCTCTAACCGATCCAAAACGAGCCAAGAGGTATGTGATTTTTTTTTTTTATCTATTGCCTTCTGTTTTAAATTTTGGAAAATATTTATGAAGTTTTAATATAGAATAAATGTTTGACAAATATGGTGATTGTAGCTTAATGTTGAAGTTCAAAGCAGTTTTTTCTTTAATCTATTTTATTGTTCATACTCTAAATTCACAAATTTACAACCATAATTTAAATACAAATGAATCTATTTTATTATTCGATTAAACCATAAATCATGATGCCCATTTATCTTTTAATTTTGGCATAAAATATGAAATTAGTTTTACATGAAACACTCATTTTTATAAAATTTATCAAGTAACTGGGTTAAATGGGTCAACTGACGAGCTCCATATCAACCCAAACACGACCCTTTTAACTAAACATGTTCATAGGCTCTATTAAAAACCCAACGGAACCTGCAAATTTTGTATTAGATTTGTGTTGCATTAAAAATTTACACCCATATCCATGTTGCTTTGTTTATCACAATGTTTTTCGCATTGGCGAAGGATAAAAGGGGCGGGGAGGGGCGCCCGACCCCCCGAACTTTTCGCTTAGTAGTGTTATATATGTAGTTTTCGTATAGAAATTTTTTGGTATATACGTTTTCGACCCCCCGGTCATTCGGGTCAAGCTTCGCCACTGGTTTTTCGGGTACTTCAAAAATATTTTTTGTGGTCTTTCTTAGGATCTTGGCTAATAGACAATCTGCTGCTCGATCAAAAGAACGGAAAATGCGTTACATTACAGAACTAGAACACAAGGTTCAAACTTTACAGACCGAAGCAACGACACTGTCTGCACAACTTACCTTATTGCAGGTGACCTTTCTGTTTTAAATTTTGGAAAAAGATTCATTTTCGCGTTGTCTATTAATTCATTAATTTGATTATCATACAGAGGGACTCGGCTGGGCTCACAAGTCAAAATAACGAGCTAAAGTTTCGTCTGCAAGCTATGGAACAGCAGACACAGCTTCGAGACGGTACAGTTATTTTATTTTCTTGTAATAGTAGTCGATTGGTCCATCCATGAACCGATGTCAAGGGGTTCTTTTCTCTTTTTATTGACTTGCATAATTTGGTCAACCTCATGGCAGCTTTAAATGAGGCTTTGACTGCCGAAGTTCATCGTTTGAAAATGACTACCGCTGAACTAAGTGGGGATGCTGCTAAGTTTGCTCAACTCTCAATCAACCCGCAAATGTTCCAGCTACAGCAACAGCAGCAGCATGCTCATCAAATGCAACACCAGAACCAGCAGCAGTCCCACCAGCAAAACGGCGGTGCCGCCACCAAATCCGATTCAAACCAGTAGGGCCCGGTGGGTCCTAGTAACCTTATGGTGCTGAGCTTGTTCATACTATCACTATGATGTCTTCTTAATATATATCACCGGTGCATTCGTTCATTACTTTTTTGTGTCTTTTGTCTGCTAGCAACTTCTAATGTATTCTATCAAGATTTCTAGTCATTTATTTTACATATAGCGAGAGAAGGATTCTTATAAGAGCTTAAATATAAGTAAGAACCGTAAGAACTAATCTGGGTTGCATATTTCAAACGCGAGGTGAAACTTGAAGCGTTTGGAAGGAAATTTGATTTGTTTGATTATGAGTTTCACCATCGCATTTGATAAGTGGCTAGCATTTGTTATTACTGGTCTTGTTTATATTTACGTTCTTATTTGGTCTCATATACACACACTACTTGGTGTTTTAAAGCTTTTCTTTTTGTTCGTGATCTTGAAATTCATGGGATTTGCACTTGTTATTGGTTATGGTTGTATTTTTTGAATTTAAACTTGGTAGTTTAACCTGTATGTTATGCGTTCATGCCTTATGTGGATGATGATTGTTTATGGGTGGGTAAACTTTGCACCTTGGATGGTTGCGTTTGGTGTGAATTTTGAGTAGAGCTACTTAAAGACTGAGCTTAGCCCGCTTCGGCTTGGGCTTGGTTTTGGACTCGGGCTTGAAGTTAAACGAACCTGCCATCTATGCTGGGCTTGGAAACTCTTAAACAAGCTGAAATTTGAGCTCGAGCTCATCTAATAAAACTCCATCCAGCTAGTTTGTTTTTGGAATTTTGAAAATTTTATATTTTTTGTGCATGTAGATTGAAATAACAAAAATATATTCTTACGCATGGATGGATGTATAAAAGACGGCAGGTAAGTTCTTTTTTCTTCTAAAAACTTGGATTTCTTAAATGGCATACTGAATTAATGAACAAACCAAATGATCAAGCTTATCTTGGCTTGAAGTTCAAATGGGCTGGTTCAGACTTCAGCTTGGTTCGTTTATTTACAAGCGGATTTCAAGAGTTTTGTGCGTCACGGTTACAGTGATGGTACCGGACACATCATGGTCGGACTAGACAAACCAAACTATTGCGAGTCATGCTGTAGATGATTTGCTTGAAAATTATCTTACGATTTAGATGGTTGCAGGTAGATGGGGCAAGATGGTAATGAGTTGCCACAGGTTTTGGTTGAAATGTCATTTTTAGTAGGGATGGACATTTGGTACGGATACTGAACCGTACAGAGTATATTCGGTACCGGTACCCACGGAACCCGTTTTTCGGTACCGGTATCAGTTTGGTTCGGTACCGAACGGGTACCGTGCCCATCCCTAATTTTTAGTAATGCTTAGATGAACATGGAGTGGCCGAGTCAATTAACTACCATATTTTTTGGCCCACAAAGTAGCCATTTTTCGGGTTCTGAATGGTTCATGTTGAAATCGGTTTCAAGTCCTTGGGTACAGATACGATATATAACCGGTGAGTAAGGAACCGGGTACGTGGCTTTGTGGTTTTTGTCGGCTGAGATTTTAAACCCGATTTCTTGTGCATCTCTACTCAGATGCCCTGCATTTTAACTAACTAGAGTAAATTGAGAAAAAAAACACCAACAGTCCAAAATCGCACCCAAAACTAGCATTTCTTGAGAGCGACCAACAGACATGATTGCAGCCCAAAATCGTAGCCCATCCTTTTCTCTTCTTTTTTCTTTTTCAAATTGTTTTAATGCTAAAGTAACTTAAATGTGTTCATGTGCTAAACATGTGACTCACTGAACGAAACTTGAATCTATTAAAAGAGCTTAAATTAAAAGCAAAGAGTAAGAACACTGAAGATACATAGCCGGGACCGGACCTTCTTCAAGAGGGCCAGACCGAAACAAAGGGGATGCACATCCCAAAACTCCGTCCCTCAGCCACAAAACAAACGCACTTCTAAAAGGTGCGTCCTACCGAATGACGTCATCAAGGTTGACTAATATAAATATCCCCATCAAGTACATCGCAAGTACGATTTTCTGAACCTTCGTCCTTAGTTTCTCTCTCTAGCAAATACTTATCATCACGCCGGAGGGTGGTCTCAGATTGGCCCTCCCACCGTCTAAACGTGGTTTACAGTTTCGGCCACTTTTTGGATCTTCAATTGGCGCCATCCGATTTAAAGCTCATAGTCTTTCACTAGTTGAACTTCTTGAGCAAAATCATCTGATTTATGGCGGCTCCAGGTTCTGTGAATCTGGGATTCACTGTTACCTCACAAGCTACAGCTCCTACGAATACCACGATCATGGTTACAGCTCCTTTGAGCCCCGGACCAGGAACATCGTTGCCATTTATAATGATGCCAACTCCACCTGCGTCGGAGTTCGATGAAGAATTCCTCACCAAAAACGCCAGTCTAATGAGACGTTTGAAAGCTCAGCAAGCTCATGATGAGTAGATCCTCGGTTTACGAACCAGGCTTTTCACGGACGAATCACCGGTAAGGACTATGGGTCATATGGCTTTCGCCGCTCCCACTTTCTCCACAATTGTTATCCAAATAGAAGAAATTTATAACAATTATTGTATGCAGGGATCAACGGTCAACTGGCCGGCCAATGACCCAGAGCTCACAAAGCCTTATCATCCTGTGTCGATAACTGCAAAATCGAAGTTCAGTGCACGTATAGTTCATGCCAAACTTCCACCAAAGTTGAAAATGCCATCCACGGTTAAAAAATATGATGGCACTACAGATCCAGATGATCATATGTTCGATTTTGATGGTGCCGCACGAGTGGAGCAGTGGTCAATGCCGGCTTCGTGTTTTATGTTCGCCCACACCTTAACCGAGGCAGCCCGGGTATGGTTCGATTCACATAACCAAGGCGAAATCAACGATTTTGAGTAACTCCGGAGGCTGTTCCTCCAAAATTTCAGCCAGCAAAGGCATTATTCGAAAGAGATCACTGAAGTACATAACATGAGGAGACGGGATGGAGAGTCTCTTGATAGTTTTATCAACATGTTTAATCGAGAAAGTATGCAAATCAGTGGGGTGGTGGACCAACTACGGGTCTCCGGCTTTTGCCAAGGAGTCCGGAATAACCAGCTGGTAGAAAAATTGCATGAGAATCACCCCAAGAGAATGGAAGTATTGATGGAACGTGCCCGAGCGTTCGCTAGGGGAAAGAAGGTTTGTAGCTCAATGACCGAGCCGGAGCAAATAATGTCTTCATGGAAGAAGAACGAAGGTTTTGTCTTCGATAAACCTTCGGTCGGAAGTGAAGGAGGAACATCCTTATAGTAGAAATGATCGAACCCCACGGGGCAGAGGTGCTAACCCACGATTTTACAACTTGTCAGATCTTTCGAAAACCCCTAGTGAAATCCTCGTCACTGACGGAGCAAGCTTCCACGTGCCACCTAAGCTCTGGACCACAGGTGACAAGAACTCCAAAAAATACTGTGATTATCATTGGGCGAAGGGTCACAATACAGATGACTGTTGGTCCCTAAAACAAGAAATTGAAAAGGTTGTCCGGTCCGGCAAGTTGTCGCACCTAGTAAAAGAATTTAAAGAAGGCAAGTCCACTACGGTGCCTATCGATAACCCCAACAACCAGTCCGGCATTTGCATGATTCAAAAGGCAAATAATCAGGGTATTAAGCGACCCAACCAACGTGTGGCCGCTTGGATGCAGCAACCGATCGCTTTCCCTCCCATTACCTCCAGAGATATCAAGGACAGACCAATCATTGTGTCTGCAGTAATCGCAGGTCACAAGTTCCAACGAATTTACGTAAACAGTGATAGTGTCTCCGAAATCATGTACCAGCAGTGTTTCCAACAGTTGGCACCGCAAACCAAGGCAGAATTAATTCAGGTCTCCATGTTGTTGGTAAGTTTCTCCGGTGAAGTTATTCAACCCATCGGGCAAATCACTTTACCCACAACTGTAACAACCCGACACTTCGGGTCATTGCTCATCGATATCATTTCATTTGTAACCGATTGTACTCCCGAGATTCGGTTAACGCAAAGGGTTTAAAACTACATCTTCAACGCATTGTTTAAAACGCTTATTACAACACATATTACAACGCTTTTTCAAAACGCAATTATCGCATTTAAACGCATTTTATCGCTTGGTTACATCGCATGCTTAGACTAAACGCTATCGCAACGCAAACTCAACGCATACTTGAAACGCGGATTTATATTATATGTTAGGTGTGTTTATTTGTGTGATTATCTGTTTAATTGTTATGTGGTTATCAACGCAACGCTTATACGCTCAAACGCTCACTCGCAACTCGATTAAACGCAACACAACGCTTAACACACGAAACGAAAGTCGGAAAACTAACAAACACATCTCGGCTGTCCGAATGGACATCTGATCGAATGGACATCCACTCGGATGGCCATCCGACCGGATGGCCATTCAACCGGATGCCATACGACCGAACACCATCGCGCACCAACTCACTCGCTCTCTCTCTCTCTCTCTCGCCTATAAATAGTACCCGTATACCCTCGTTCTCTGATGTTGACACTTCCATCCGACCACACGCACTCAAGTCGCTCTCAGTCACTTTTCATCAAGATTCAAGGCTATTTCGTAAGTATTTCTCTTCAAATCTTGTACAATCTTCATCACTAAACACTTCTACATCATCTTCTCCATCAAAATCACACAAACACTAACGTTTCTTTCGAAATCGCCTGGTTTGGACCTCTTGAAGGTGTTCTTCACTCATTTTGCTTATGTAAACTGTTGTGAAGCACCAACTCATCAAGATTGGTTCAGCTCTAAGAGATCTCCACAACTTTCAACTAAGTTTTACAAGATTTCAACACTTCTTCATTTATTTTCAACTTTTCTTCAACTTTCTATACAAAACTGATGGAATCTGGACTCAATCAGACCATCAAGAACAGTCACGCCGTCTCCGTTAAACTTCAACTTTTTACTTAGAAGATTTTACAAATTTTCAAATATCAGATCGCCCACTCGAGTGTCCATCCGATCGGATGGCCATCCGATCGAATGCCCATCCGACCAAGTGACATGTTCCTTATACTAATCCTTGTTCAAAATGATTTTGATAAAACTTCGAATTTTAACAATTTTACAAACACCCACACCCACGCGAATGGCCATCCGTTCAAATGGCCATCCGCTCGGATGACCATCCGCTCGGATAGGTTATCCCCATTTGTTCGGATCACCATCCGACATTCTGTTACACTTTGTTCAACATTTACGCTACTATTCTATGCTCAGGCTAATTCCACGCATTCCCTTCAATCCAATCAAGTTGTGCTTACTTGATAAACACTCACTGTGATTTTACTCGAATCCATTTTCATTTAACGCACTTTTGGGTGTTACATACGTTCTATATCAAAACACAACGCACAACGCATACACTTTACAACGCTTACCGCTCCCGCATGCTATACGTGGTCTATGAATGCTTGTACTATGCTTATACAGTGTTACACTATACCGCCTCTAGCAACGACAGTACTATAGTTTGGACTCAGCACCTGTCGTGGACGGGGATTGCTAGGGATCATATTAATTTACTTCACGTGTTCATAATGGTGAACATGTGTCGCACATACTCTAAAACGCAGTCTCGTGGTTAAGTTGTAATCATTGTTTGATAGTTACTTGCTTCGCCCGTTACGTGATACATGCTGGTTATGCGTAAACGTTTTCTCTACTATATACTATGCAAACTTGTGTACTCACCTTTATATTTTATTTATTGACTTTATTTTAACGTATGTGACAGGTTGATGGATTTGTTTGCTGGAAATCAAGATAGGCAGTCTAGAAACTACACTAATAGAAATCTAGGTTGATAGACTTGTTTTGTTTGAGAGAAACTCGTTATCTGTAATAATTGTCTGTGGAATGTTTGTTGATTGGTATGGGACAATTAACCTTTTAAATATTGCGACTTAATAGTTGTTATGGATTCTCTTGAGCAATCGGGTTCACCTAGTGCCGCGCCCCGATGTTTCCTCCATCGGTTGGGGTATGACAACAACCTTGGGTGCCGGAAATTTAGTGCGAACTGTAAATTTGACTGTCCTTGTCATGGGACCAAGGTCAGTATACAATGTGATCTTGGGAAGGCTGGGAATGTGCGCCTTCGACATCATTAGTTCCACAATTCATGGGTCATTAAATTCCCAACCGAAGCCGGTATAGCTACTTTACACTCTGAGTCTGCAATGTGCGTCGCTGAGGTTAGACAAAGTGAGGGAAGCAGTTCCCAACCCCTGGCAATACTCACTGAAGAATGGGCAATCCATCCCGACTTTCCGGAGCAGAAAGTCATCATCGGCGCACAGCTCCCTGACCGAACCAAACAGCGGTTATGGATGTTGTTATCGAATCCTCTGGATGTTTTCGCCTGGCAGCATTCAGACATGATCGGAGTTCCGAGGGTGCTAGCCGAACATAAGTTAAAAGTTTCACATGTTGTCAAACCAGTGGCCCAAAGAAAAAGGAACATGGCTCTGACAAGAAAAAAGCCATTGCTGAAGATGTACGAAAGTTGTTGGATGCAGGTATCATCAGAGAAGTACGGTACTAAACATGGGTTTCGAACCCAGTAATGGTGACCAAAAAACATAACACATGGAGGATGTGTGTGGATTTTTCTGATCTTAACAATGCATGCCCAAAGGAGTGTTATCCGCTACCAGAGATTGATCTTAAAATCTATTCTTTAGCAAGCTTCCGTCTAAAATGCTTCTTGGACGCATACAAAGGCTATCATCAAATATAGATGGCCATAGAGGACGAGGATAAGACAGCATTCGTAACGAATGAAGGACTGCTCTGCTACACCAAAATGCCATTCAGCTTGAAAAACGCCAGGGCTACCTATCAGAGACTTATGGATAAAGCTTTTAAAATTCAAATCACAGAAATTTGGAGATTTACGTGGATGATTTAGTCATTAAAAGTGCGGCCGAAGATGACATGATAGATGACATTCTCGAAACCTGCACAAGAATCCGGAGTATAAACCTAAAATTGAACCCTAAAAAGTGTTCATTCGGTTTAGAAGAAGGCAAATTTCTTGGAGTATGGGTGACGCAGTCTGGAATCCAAGCTCACCCAGACAAAGTGCAGGCCATAATCAAAATGCAACCCTCGAAGACCGTAAAAGAAAAACAATCATTGAATGGGAAGTTGGTCACATTACACCGTTTCATCTCCAAAGCTGCAGATTGCACCATACCTTTCATGAATGTTTTGAAGAGAAGCACCAGAAAAGGGCAGATCGAATGGACAACAGAAGCAGATGCGACTTTTCAAGAATTGAAGGTCTGTTTGGGATCTCTCCCCAATCTAACCGCTTAGATAACTAGTGAAACAGTCACAGTTTACCTGTCTGCTTCCCATTTCGCCATCAGTGCGGTGCTAGTAGTGCATCGGAATATGGCTCAGATTCCGATGTATTATGTAAGCCGCGTCTTAAAGGATTATGAAACAAGGTATCCTATGATTGAAAAGTTGGCCTTAGCCCTGGTTCATGCTTCTAGAAAGCTCCGAATATACTTCCAAGCCTTCAACATAGAAGTGCAAACGGATCTCCAAATCTAGCAAGTCTTTCGGAAGCCCGAAATGTCCGGTCGACTCACTAAATGGGCCATTGAGCTCAGCGCTTTTGATATCACTTACCGAACAAGAGGTCCGGTGAAAGGACAGGCAGTAGCTGATTTTCTAACAGAAGTCCCTACGGGAGAAAGCATGAAAGAGAGGTCGGTCATTCCAAAGGTCTGGAATTTGTATACGGATGGAGCTTCCAATAAGGAGGGAGCCGGGGCCAGATTGATTCTGATCGACCCTGAAGGAATTTAGTACACCTATGCCTTGTGTTTTGACTTTAAAATGTCAAACAACGAGGCTGAGTACGAGGCTCTTTTGGTTGGCCTTCAGACCGTGGCGAAAGCAGGAGCAAGTTCCGTCCTAGCTCATGTAGATTCCTTATTAGTTGAAAATCAAGTCAATAGTGAGTATGAGGCCCGAGAAGAAAACATGATTCGGTACTTAAATCAAGTAAACAATCTGATAACAACTTTTGATGCATGTAAAGTAGTCCACATTCCGAGGATAAGAACAAAAAAGCCGATGCTCTGAGCAAATTGGTTTCAGACTCAATCTGTCATATATTTAAAGAAGTTCTGGTTGAAAACTTTGCAAACACCGGCTATTAGCCAAGGAAAAACGCTCATGGCAATCTCCATACAGAACGAATCATTGATGACTCCGATTGTAGAATATTTGACAAATGGCAAACTTCCGGAAGATAGAGGACATGCAAGAAAGTTGAAGGTAAAAGCTCTTCAGTACCAAATTCATGATGGAAAGTTATACCGGGAGACATTTCTAAGACCGATCTTAAGGTTTTTAACACCAGAGGAGGCGAGTTATGTGGTTAGAGAAATTCACTGGAGAATCTGTGGCATTCACTCAGGGCCGAGGATGGTAATCGCAAAAGCAATAAATGCCGGGTATTACTGACCGGGCATGTATTAGAGTGCTGTTACTGAATTACAAACTTTTGAAGACTGCCAGCGCCATGCTCCGATCAGTCATCATGCCAAAAACCACTTAGTCCCGGTAACATCTGCCTGGCCATTTCAGAAGTGGGGAATTGATATAGTTGGACCTTTTCCCACCTCCACCGGCGGGCGTAAGGTTTTTGGTGGTTGTCATAGATTATTTTACCAAATGGGTAGAAGCAAAGCCCCTCCGAACAATCACTGGAGATCAAATCCTCCGATTTGTCTGGGAAAATATTGTGTGCCTATACGGACTGCCTTTGTGCATAGTGAGTGACAACGGAAAGCAATTCTCTGAAAAGCCCTTCAAAACGTGGTGCAAAAGAATGCACATAGTACAGAATTTCGCTTCCGTTGCTCATCCCCAGGCGAATGGGCAGGTTGAAAGAACCTACCGAAGCATCGTCAATGGCATCAAGAAACGGTTGGGAAGAGAGGGAGTCTCCTGGGCTGATGAGCTTCCGCACGTTCTTTGGCCACTCCGTACAATCCCAAAGACAAGAACAAGGGAAACACCCTTCAGTTTAACCTACGGCACAGAGGCGGTAATTTCGGTCGAGGTTGGCATGCCAACGAGACGAATGATACAAAATCAAGATGAAAACGAGCATGAGCTCCGCCTAAACCTTGACCTCGCCGAAGAGAGAAGAGAACTAGCGGCCATCCGAGAGGCTAAACACAAAAGGGAGTTAGAGAAACATTACAACTCCAAGGTCAAAGAGGTTCGCTTCAAAGAGGGTGATTACGTCATGCGGCAGAATGATGCCAGTTTAGCTGAAGGAACCAGAAAGATGGGTCCAAGATGGGAAGGGTCGTACATAGTCAAGACAGCCGGAAAGAACGGAGCTTATACCTTGATCAAGATTGACGGAAACCCCATCCCTAGAACTTGGAACGGAATGCACCTAAAGAGATGCTACATCTAAGTTCTCCAAAGTTTCTTTAGTTTCGAATAAAGTCTTTTTACTTTCCATGTACTACGGATGGTTTATGCCCGCACCTTTTATTTTACCAATTCATGTATTTTGGATGAGTATACCCCGGCACTTTTCATACTATTGAAATATATTTGCATCTCAGAAAAGCTGTAGCCAAAATTATTTATTGTTAATATCAGGGATTCAAACCCTAAAAAGTAAGGACTAACTGGTGAGCGTCCAGCTTTACTTTCACAAACAGAGAGATGCCAAAATTATCTTAAATTATAAACAACAAAATGGAATTCCGCATCAAATAAAGAACGTTCTGAGATTAATATAAATGCAACTATAATAAAGCATGGACGCATGACTTTTACAAAAAACATAAGTTGCATCAAAAAGTCCAGCTAAAAAGTCCGGAATATTACATCACTGTTCAAAGAGAAAATACTTACAATCGGTAACTACAAACAAAAGACTTAAAAACATCAAACACAAAGGTGCATACCCCAAAGAATCGGATATGTCCACCTATACTACTTATCCCCGGAAGTTTCTTCTTTGGAATCCAAAGCCTCCTGTATCCGAAGAAGAGGCTCATTGATTAAGGCAGAAAGATTGTCCACTAGAAGAAAATAGAGAGAATCAAAATTGAATACGGCGACGTCCAGTTCAGTCTGTGTATTTTTGTTCAGCAGGGGTACTTCACCATAAGGAGTTTTCTTCTTTAGAGCATGAACGTACCCCCCCCCCCCATGAACTCCGACGTTCATTCCAACGGCACTCATAGCATTGTTAACCGCAACCACTACCTGCGCCATCTCCGGTCCTTTGTGAATAAGTCGGGCAAGATGATGAGTACCTTCGGTTAGGAACCAAGCCTTCATCGCCTGAAGCTCGTCCATCCTTTTGTTCAGGTCCGCAATTTCCAACTTTAAATCTTTAACCTCAGCACTGTGGTTTTTCTCCATAACCTCCACCTTTGCCTTCAGATCGGCTTCATCTGATTTATACAAATCCCTCTCTATAAAACATGTTAGAAAAAAATCAAACATAAGGGAATGAAAAAAACGAAATAGGAAAGGAGCCGAACCTCTAGTCATTCGGTCATACGCACAGCGAGCCTGAGTCAATGACTCCTCCATCTTTGCCAGAAGGTCTTTATGGGCTTTATCATTTTCTTTCATCATAGCCGCGAACCTAGTAAGCTCGTCGCGATCTTGTCCCTCTGCTCAGAAATCGAGGCAGCCGCAGCTTGAGCAGATTGATTCTGAGCAGACAGAGATTTTATCTTCTCCTTATGAGCAGCCAAATATTGGGAGAGTTGAATAGCTTTCTTTTCGGTGTCCGGAGTCCATTGTAGTTTATTTTTCATTGGAAGAACTTCATGCTCCAAGTTTTCCCTCACCGACTCTGCCTCAACCCACCTACGGTATAGCTAAAAAATATGAACATTTGATTGACCCTGATTGGCTAAAACCCGCAAGTCCCAAGTCTTGGCTTTTCATCCTTCGACTCCGTCATGATCAACTAGAGAGTTGATCCCAAACAAAAACATTTTTGCAGTAAGGCAATCCATGGCCGAATCCCTTTTCTTTATTTCCCAGTCAGGAACAAATTTCTCCTCTGCCGTTGCTAGATCCACCTCCATCTCATCCGAAAAAACATCTACAAACCGGAAAAAGGTAATTATCTCAGGTCCGAACCAAGATGAAGGAAGGGGGGGAAATTGGTCCTCATCATCCTCTAAAAAAAACAATCCGGACCTAAGGAAGAACCCAGAACAGTACCAGAAAAGCTAACAACTTTTTTCTCTCCTTTACTCGAAACCCCCGCATTGTCCGTCTCCATCTCTTCAACATCATCAACCGGAAGAAACCCTAAGTAGACGATCGTCGGGCCTGACCTAGCCTTAGCAGCCTCCTCCCGAGAAGATCTCCCACCAGAAAGATGTCCGGATAAGTTAGTCAACACTTGATCGGAGGAAGAAGAAAGGGCTTTCCTAGCTTTCTTGGCTACCTTCGGAAGAGGTAGATCGTCCTTGGGATTAACTTGATTAGCTCCAGCTTTTCTTTTCCGATGAACAAGGCCCTTGACGTCCGACCCAGAAGAAGTTCCTTTCCCCTTGTAAAGAGAAATCACTGCTGGGGACGGATCTTTTAACTCCCGATCCAACTCACGAATTTCTGGATCGTTGTCTTCATTTGCCACCGGAGCATCCACAACAGCGTGGACGCCGGAGGATCCCACCACTTCAGCACCAGATTCGGATACAATCGGATTTTGTAAAGGCACTTCCTGATCAACCGGAGGCCTGATAGCATAAGCGGTCGGTGCAATCAGTTTGACAAAAGGTTCTCCATCGCCGGTATCCTCGACGATATAAAACTCCAAGTTTGCAAAGTTGGGAACCTTCAGAGCATCCCTGGGCGACATAACGTTCTCTGTCACCAAAAAGGAAAAAAACATAAGTAAAATATAAAAACTATAACGTACCGAAGGGAAGAAAACAGGCCGGATCACATACCCTCACCTTTCCTGCTTAGCACCGGCCATTCCCTATCCCCTCGGTTCCAAATATGGCTCACATGGCCTAAAAGTAAAAGATGTTCTGGGAGGGGACGAATAGGGGTCTGGTTATCAACTAACTCCTAGGCTAACCTCCGGTTAAAGACAATGTTTTCTCCAAGATCGAAATCCATGCTTTAAACCTCCATACCATATTGGCTGGAAGGCAAAGGTCGTCCAGCCAGAAAAAGTTGTCTTTCCAGTTTTTTAGACTTGATTTTTCCTCTGAGACAGGATTGGGGATACCCTTCCGGTGAGCAAAAGTATACCAGTCCCCAGCCGTAATAAATTCGTAAAAATACTGGAAGACATCTAGATCCAGTTTATGACCTAAAGCCCTACAGAGAATTTCGAAGTGGTTTATCCGGCTAAGTCTGAACGGGTTAACCTGAGAAAGGTGAACACGGAAGAACTAAAGGACCTGTATCAAAAATTTAGTAAAAGGAAAACGATAGTTTGCAAAATTACAAACCCGTGTATACAAAGGAACTTTCCTGGGAAGAAAAAAGGTAAATAGGTTTATTACGAGCCGGAAGTTCCGGGTTCAAAAGGCCAGAATCTGGTAATCCCGGAGGAATTTGTCAAACTGTTTCTACGTCAAAACGCTGAAACTTTCAGAGAGGATATCTTTCCCCGAAGCCATGAAGACTAAGAAGAAGAGGGACGATACGCACCTTGAAGATGTAAAGGTATCGCCTGGATCAGAGAAAAAATTTCTCAAGAGGAAAGAAAACACAGAAACCAGAGAGTAAAAAGTGAAAAAGTAAAAAAAATGGTTACCTTTATATAAGGGAACGAGATGGGAAACAGCTAACATGTCCAATCAAGGGTCACTTCAAAGCGCCGATCATGATTCCCAAGGCGGGAATGATACGGACACAACGCGGTGACTAACCAACATGTTTTACCTCACCTATCTCACTGACGCCACATCACCACTGAACGAGCATATCCACGTCATCGGTTTCGGATAAAAGTACAAAACTTTATCAAGTCCAAACTTGAACTTAATAAATTGGGGGACTTGAAGATACATAGTCGGGACCGGACCTTCTTCAAGAGGGCCGGACCGAAACAAAGGGGACACACATCCCAAAATTCTATCCCCATCCATAAAAACAGACGCACTTCCAAAAGGCGTGTCCTACCGAATGACGTCATCAAGGTTGACTAATATAAATACCCCCATCAAGTGCATCGCAAGTACAATTTTCTAAACCTTTGTCCTTAATTTCTCTCTCTACTTTCTCTCTTTAGCAAATACTTATCCTCACGCCGGAGGGTGGTCGCACAGTGGCCCTCCCACCTCTGCGACGAGCCTAACGGTTTGTTCAGTGTGCAGATTCGGATCTTCGAGTTCTTATCAAGGTCTAAATGTGGTTTACAGTTTCCGGCCACTTTTTGGATCTTCAAACAATAAAGACGATTTTTTTAATTATTTTCTTGGTAGGACGTTTTCGGATTTTGATTGAACCATAAGGGTGAAGGGTGTGCATGCCTAATCTCTTTAGGCAAAGTCCCCCCCCCCCCCCCACCAAATTTGAATTGTGCCATGTAATTTGCCTATAACTTTTTCCTATTACCCCCAAAACACAATGGGTGCATGCCTAAATTAAGATTAGGCAAACCATTAAAAAAAAGAAAAGGGATAATTCATTGATATAACTTTGGGCCCCATACTTAACCCTTCCCTCTTCTTTGCCTCAAGCGGCAAGCATTCACCGATTTCTCCTCTCTTTCTTCTTTGCTGTCGGCATCATCATCTTGGCGGTGGTCTTTACCGTGCGGTAAGGGGTTGCCGAATCCCCTTGCCTATCCCACCCCGTACACGCTAAGAACAATTTAGTAACATACTTTTAATTAGAGTTAATTACATAGATGGACCTTGTGGTTTATAACTAGTTTCGCCTTTGGGTACTAACTTTTTTTAACAGGTTCATGTTTCATGGTTTCAATTTCGTAACACCTTTGGGTACTAACACCAAACGTAGTTAATTTTTTTGTTAAATTTCATTAAAATGACTAAAATACCATTCCATTTTAAAAAGACCATTTATTTCATTACTCTATTTTTAGTTTCAAGGACCATTTGTCATCGCTCTATCTTTTGTTTCTATATAAAGAAATAATATAATGTCATTACTCTATTTTTTGTTTATATATAAAGAAATAATATAAATCAAATAATATGATTTGGACTGAATACTTGTTGGTGCATTGAATGTCTGCTGATTACGTCTTAATCAAGTCTTGTGTCTAGATAGTTTGAATGAACACACAATAGGGTTTAAATTAGGGTTTTATATGTTTAAACTTGTGAATTTCGCTTGAAAGGGTTTATGTGTGTTTCAAGCTAAATCAACATTGAAGATTTAGCTTGAAATGGTTCAAGGGAAATCATGATTTAGCTTGAAATGGTTCAAGCGAAATCTACATGCTATATATAGGTTAGTGTGTTGTTCATTTGAAAGAGAAGGTCATTGTGTGTAAAACGAAGTGCTGCCGGATTTGTATCAGAAAACATTGTACAAGCACGTAAATCAATCAGAAAAGAAAGATTAAAAGGAAACTAGCTGTTATGACTTTGTTTATGTTGATTCCGCCTTCATATTCAAAGATGAACTGCCTTAACTGACGTTTCAAGGTCGTAGAACGGTCCAACAATACTATTTCGGTACGTTTGTTTACATTGTGCATTCTAAGACAATTGGTTGCAATGCCCTTTGTTCAATTACTTTACAAGACATCCTAAATCGAAATATTGTTTTAGTGATATGGTTTAGTAAGGTTTGATAGGTCAAAAGACTCAAAACATGTCACCTTAAGATGCAGAGCCTAGGATTTATTCAACACAGAGGAGTCGAACCATGTATTTTTATATATTCTGGAGATTCCCAGCTGAAGGGAGACTCCCCCGTGAGTTCAAAGTCGAGCTACGACCCTTTGTGAGTGTTCCTAACCTCTGCTTTTCAGTTTATAGGTTTTTAAAAGCCGAAAGTCAAACTTTTTCGATAAAAGCTTTGACTTTCGGTTTAGACCTTAATGGTCCAGCCATTGTTCGAGGCGAACATGGCTGCGTGATTGTAATTAGATAGGTGTTAATCCCTCAAAAGGGCACCTCCTAAGAATCACGTTTGCTTGGTCAATTGACGTGTCAAAGTTATTAATATTAAAAAGTCATGCGGGTCAGTTTTCAAAATAAATAAAATATGATAATGTAGGTGTTGTAAAATATGTTTTATCACTTTAATAACTTGGTAATAATTATTAGAATATGTGTAAACATGTTCTGCCCGACAATTCCAGGTTTAGGGTCGGTTCGCAACCGAAAGTGGCGAAGTTTGACTTCTGCTTTGACTTTCGATTCTGACCCGAATTAGATTAGTTTCTTATTGTTTTAAGGTTCCTCTATGACCATATTATATTGTAGTATAATCCTCTGAGGTTATATCACATGGTCATATAGTAATCTGAGTTTATTTTGCAAGTTCCGTTATTATGCTTAATTTCTGACTAAAATGTTCTTTTGTTTAAAAATAAGGTTTTAAACATTAATGAGCATGCAAATGAATTATGTACTGATATGTTAACATGTTTAACATATTTTGATGTTATAAGTCTGATCATAAACCGAGTTTTTATATATTATCGTAAATTATGTTTTTAAAGGACCAAAATGCCCTTTTGGCATCTAAATTGGTTTAAACATAATTTTAACATAAAACTCATTACCCACTGATGTGATATCATAATTAAGATTATTTGGGATGTTAAGTCAGATTATAAGCTGAGTTTAACTTCAAGTTCTTGTATAGTGTTCTTAAATGACGATAATGCCCTTATGACACTTGAAATGGTTTTTAAACATAATATTCATACAAAACCTTTTACTTACTGATATGTTATGATAAATAAAATATTTTAACTATTTAAACCTAGTCATAACATCAGATTTCATAAACCATCATAAATATCGTCATTTAACGACTTTAATGCCGTTTAGGCGCATAGTATGGTTTTAAACCATATTTATCTACCAAGACTTGTTACCTACTGATTTTATAAATCATTTTAAATATTTTTACAGTAGGTTTAAGTTATAAACTCAGAATCCCAAATAAGTTCTCAAACTATGTGTGAAATGACCAAAATGCCCCTACGGTGCATAGTTTGGTCTTAAAACATAAACCACGCATATATTTGATATCCTACTGATATTATATCATAATTTAAATATTTTTCCAGAATGTTTAAGATCATAACATCAGTTTGCTTGCAAGCTCCTTTTTATAAGTAGTAAAATTACCAAAACGCCCTTATGGGGCTTAATTCGATATTGAAACCTTAACGGGTATACATGTTGATATCCTACTGATATTATAACATGTTTTAAGTATAATAACATATGAAACTTGTACATGACGCATCCGGTTACCCGTTAATGCTTATACACGTACGGTTCGACTTATGTAACTAGTTTACATAAGTTTACCGAAACGGGTTTAACCTTATCATTTTAACTTCAATTTCCAGAATGTAATTAGTATACCCATATTATACAAGTCTTCATACTTGTTGGGTTTAAACTACATTCTTTTCCGGTAATCTCTTAATCTAGCGCTTTGTACCTTATTTCATTCTTTAAGCTAGCCGGTCTAAGTCTATGTCTAATTGGTTAATATTACCATCATTCCAAACTAGAGCCTTCCGGTAAAAGCTACCTACACTTGTCTAGTGAATTATACGACTGAGTTATTTAAATCTTGCATTTGAATCGAGTTATAGCTCAGGTAAATACTTTTAACTTATTTTCCATATACGGGCTTGGGATACGGTAAATTATTACCGCTTGGTCAGGTATGGGATCACTTAGCCGGATTGTGGCTACCAAATCTGCATAACCCATTTTAATCTGTTTTTTATAACTTAAACATTGGGGGTTAACGACCGTGTCTTGGATATCCTCGGCTCATTTAAGTTACTAATGGCAACGACCTAAGCACGAGGTGTAGTGATACACCTGACAGATGCGAATGCTAAAATATTTTTACCCACAAGTTCGGGATAACTCCTTTGCGGGTTTATAAGTGGCGAGTCAGTTAATCATGTCTCGGTTTCTAGACTTGGCCCAATATGTATTGACAAACATGTAAAACTGTATACAAGATTAAAAATTTTAATTGTCCCAAGTTATAAAAGATTTTCATGTGCCTTGTGCACTTAAACCAATTTTGGAAATGTTTTCAAAATGTGTCGATTAATTGTATAACTGACTTATTTTCAAAAGACTAAGTTACATGCAGTGGCGGAACCAGAAACTTTTAATTGGGGGGTCGTAGTTGAAAATTTTCCAAGTTCTCTATTATACAGTAAGTATCACTATTAATTCGACGTTTCTCAATCTGTATTGTTTCTATTGATATTTAAATGATTTATGAAACGTTAATATTTGGTTTGAACTTCTTTTATCATAATATTTTTTAATGACATCTCAATGTAAAATAAATAATTAATCAATGAGAAATAAAAAGAATATGACAAAACAGTTTTGGAAAATATGTTTTGATTGAGTGTATTATTTTCCTCGATGGTAAAATAAAATATTAAATAAAATAGTTTTACTTTTGACAGTTGTTGGAAAATGGTACGGGAGCCGCTAGGTTTATAATACCAATGTTGCCTTAAATATTAGTTATTTATATTTGATATATTTTTAACTCTATCATCTTCTTCACTTCAATTTTCACCTCATTTAAATGTAAATAAAATTCCCCCACTACTTCTCTCTCGTGACCTTTCTCCTTCCGATCGCCGGGTGGCTCGACGGAGAGGAGATTGTTGGGTTAGTGAGCAAGGTCGTTGTGTGTCGGCTTGACCTCTCTCCCTAACTTGAAATCGAATCTTCCATTTGCCGTTCAGGGGATACGGTTCCCTGTTCTGATCGTGGTTCTCCTTGTGGCTGGCGGCTCGGCTCGACGAAGGGTAGGTGACTGGCATAGTGAGTGAGGATACACGGTCCTTTGCGGTGACTGCTGTTCTTTTCCTTCCTTCCTATTCTGGTTTCCCGAGACCTCCATTCGCTGTCCAACTTTAGGGTCCATCTTGGTCGTTTTGGTTCCATGGAGGTTAACGACGACTCTTGGGAGATGCAAAACAGGAAACGAAGGGACAAAGGTCCTGAAGTTGGCTGTAGACAGGAGATATCAAAATTCTATGTGACCAATATCCCTCAAGGATGTCGCCCGTGGGATTTGGCCAACGCCTTTAGAGATTATGGGGAGTTAACCGGTGCTTTTATTGCAAAAAAGAAAGACAATGAGGGTAGGATTTTTGGATTTCTGAGCTTTAAAGGTGTTAGGAACCTGGAGGAACTTAAACTTAATTTATCCAAGGTTAAGCTGCGTGGGAACAATCTTCTTGTTAATGTGGCTTTATTCGCTAAAGAAAATGGAACCGCTAAACATGTTGCTGGGTACGGGGGCGGTGCGAAGGAGATGGGCTCCGGTCAAGCTAGATCTCAGGTGGGCAATGTCAAGGCTTCGGGGCTGAGCTATGTTAAGAAAGGGGTTTCATTTCTGGATATTCTTGCTATTAATTCCAGTGCTATTTTTTCGGATGATGTCTTGGTTTTAGATCCTTCTGTCTTATCTCTCTCCGGTGTCTCCGGGAGAGCTGTTGTCGGAAGAACAGTAGGCTTCCAGGAGTTACGTTCTCTTAAGGCTTCTTTGTCTCTCGCGGGTTTTGGGGATGCCTCCATCCAATACTTGGGAGGTCTTTCAGTTTTGATTTCTTTTGAAAGTGAGGAAATATCCAAATGTCTGATCAATGAGAATGATTCTTGGGGTCGGTGGTTCTCATCGCTTAACCTTTGGCTTGGTCAGGCTCTCCCTTATGAGCGATTAGCTTGGGTGAACATTCTTGGTGTTCCACCCCACCTAGTCTCTAGTAAGGTTTTTGATTCGATCGGTAGCAAGTTTGGTAAAATTGTCCAACCTTCTCAGTTTCTAGAATCAGACGGGGACCTTTCGTTTGATCGGCTGGGAATTCTTACTGATTCGGGCAACAAGATTAATGGCCTCGTTAACCTTTGTTGGCAAGAGAAAAGGTATAAGGTATGGGTTATAGAAGAAAATGATCAATGGGCCCCTGATTTCCTTGACGATGATGAGGTGTCGGTGGCTGCTTCGTCGAAGTTGGGCGGCGGTCAGGTGATGCCGGAGTATGATCAGAATTCAGTTGAGGAAGTGGAAGAGTTTGATGTATCTCCTAAGTTGGAAGTTCAAAAGAACTTGGATAATCAAGAGTTGTCTAATGTCATGCATGCTCCCATGCAGAGAGAGAGTGTTTGCGGCGGTAATTATTCCAAGAAAGTTGGTGATCAGTCGCTTGGGAAGGTGTGCCAACCTTCTTTTGTTAATGATCCTTTTTGTCAAAGTTTTGAACAAGTGGGGGGTAGGGCCCAGACAGACTCTTTCTGTTTTAATGTTGGGAGGGTTAACAGAGACAGGCCCAATAGAGTTGTGAGGAAATCTTCTAAATCTTTTAAGCCCAATAATAACTGTGTTGAGGCTGTTTGTAATAGCGATGGGTCTAGGCCCAAGAAGAGGCCTAGGAGTAGTTTGGAAAAAAGATGGGAAATCTGGTTGTGAGGAATCAGCTGGGGGCGATAGGAACAATGGAGGTTTTGAACAGTTCCACTTTGATTTAAACAACTTGGCACCATCTAATAGTCGTGATCAAGTTATTGAGCCAGGTGAATCGTCTCTGGGCGAGAACCTCTTAGCTCCTGGGGAAGATGGAGGTATCGGATCTCAGGGGCTCGGTACGGATGAAACATCAGAAGTGGAGAAGGAAGTGGCAGCTACTGTTTCAGTTGGCTCCAAGATCGGAATCGACATCTCTGATCACCCGGATTTAATCAGGAAATCGATTATCTCAGGTATTAATGTGGTTCAATCATGAATTTGCTCTCTTTAAATATCAGGGGTATTGGGGGTTTGAATAAATCTGGGTGGGTGAAAGGTCTGATTGCTGAGCATGATATCTCATTTCTTTCCCTTCAAGAGTCTAAAACTTCTGGTGTTTCTGACTCCGTTATCACTTCGTTATGGGGTAAAAAGGATTTTGGTATGGATTATGTGGACTCTGTTGGTTTATCAGGAGGTTTAATTTGTATTTGGGATAAGAAGCTGTTTCATCAAACGGGCGGCTCTAAGAACAGAAATTTCTTACACGTAAAAGGGACCTTGGTGGGTTGCTCCTCTTCAGTCAATATTCTCAACATGTTTGCCCCCCAAGGGGTGTCAGCAAAGAAGGTTTTATGGGACGTATTGAGATCTATTATGGAAGCTAATGAAGGTTTATGGGTCATGGCAGGTGATTTCAACGCGGTTAGGTTTAGAGAGGAAAAAAGAAATTACTCATTTAAACAGAATTGCACTAATAATTTTAATGAGTTTATTTTTTAGTCAAGGCTTATGGAGTATAACATGAATGGCAGGTTGTTCACGTTCTGTTCCGATAGTGGCAACAAGTGTAGTAAACTCGACCGTTTCCTTGTCAATTCCGATTTTTTCAACTCCTAGCCGGCGGCTTATTGCCGGGTTCTTCCAAGGCTTTGGTCTGATCACAACCCCATTATTTATTGTGTCGTCCTAAGAATTTCGGGCCTCGTCCCTCCAGGTTTTTTAATTCATGGTTTGTAAACCAGGGTTTGATGATACTGTGGTTAAGGCTGTTAGCGAGTATGATCCTGTCGATTTGAATCCAGACGTTTCCCTCATCAAAAAGCTCAGTTTTATTAAGGAACGCCTGAAAGCTTGGAAAACGGATTTGGTTCGTAAGGAAGGAGAGGATTTGGAGACCGCTAAATCGGAATACGAGGCTTTTGAATCTATTCTTTATTTTAGAGATCTTGCTGAGGATGAAGAATGGATTTTTAATGAGAATAAGAAAATTATCCGTGAGGCAGAAGTGTCGAAACTTATGGATCTTAAACAGAGATCCCGTATTAAATGGGCGAAGGAGGGAGATGAAAACTCTAAGTTCTTTCATGCAATGATAAATAACAGGATAGCAAGTAACTCGATTCACGGTCTTGATGTGAATGGGATTTAGACTTCAAAACCGACTCTCATGAAAAAGGAGGTTTTTCTTTTTTTCAGAGATAAATTTATAGAGGAGGATAGTTGTCGGCCTAAGTTGTTTTGCTCCCTTCTGAAGCAGATTTCTCCGTACACTGCGGCATCTTTAGAGGTCCGGTTTTCTAAGGAAGAAGTTAAAACAACAGTTTTCGATTGTGGTAAAGATCGGGCTCCTGGCCCCGATGGTTTCAATTTCATATTTTTACCCATTTTTGGGATCTTTTTTAGTCCGACTTTTGTAATGTTTTGGAGGCTTTTTTCTCGTCTGGTAAGGTAAGTCAAGGCTATGGATCAGCGTTTATTGCCCTGATTCCTAAGAAGAGGGACCCGATGGGGCTGAGTGACTATCGCCCTATCAGTTTTGTTGGAGTTATCAACAAAGTGGTGTCCAAGGTGCTTGCGAATAGGCAGAAACCGATTCTCAATGATGTTATTTCTGATTCTCAGTCGGCTTTCCAGGTGGTAGTCTTATTTTAGATGGGCCTATGATTATTAACGAATTACATTCTTGGTCCAGAAAAAATAAGAAGCAGGCTTTCTTTCTCAAAGTTGATTTCGAGAAAGCATACGACAATGTGAACTGGAGTTTTGTTTTGGATATCTTTCATCAAATGGGTTTCGGGGAAAAATGGTGTGGCTGGATTTCAGGCATTTTATCTTCGGCTAGAGCTTCCGTGTTGGTGAATGGTTCGCCAACGTTCGAGTTCGGATGCAGTAAAGGTATGAGGCAAGGAGATCCGATTTCGCCTTTTCTATTTGTCGTTGTCATGGAGGCTCTTCCGTGTCTTTTCAAAAAGGCTTGTGAGGTCAACGTTTTTAAAGGTTTCAACCTTCCTGAACTTAACTCTAGTGTCTCTCATTTATTCTTTGCTGATGATGCTATGATTATGGGGGAATGGAACAAAGAGAATATTTCCAATGTTATCAGGATTTTGCGTTGTTTCCATGCGTGCTTGGGTTTGAAGATCAACCTCAACAAATCTTGTTTATTCGGTATTGGTATTCTGAACGAAGAAGTCGAGGAGATGGCAGCCTGGATCGGGTGTAAGGTCGATTCTATCCCTTTTAAATATTTAGGGTTGGCGGTTGGCTCTAATATGAATCGTATAAACAATTGGAGGCCGGTTTATGATATATTTGAGAGTTGCTTATCTTTATGGAAGGCGGCTTTACTTTCTATAGGAGGTAGGGTTATTTTAAGTCGATCGGTTCTTGAAAGCTTGCCTACTTGTTTCATGTCCCTCTACAAAGCTCCTATGAAGGTCATAAAGGATTTGGAAAGTATTATTAAAAAATTCTTATGGGGCGGTTCGTCTAATGTGAGGAAAACTCACGGGGTGGCGTGGGATAGGGTTACTCTTCCTAAAAAAGTTGATGGTTTGGGGTTCAATAAATTGATGGACGTTAACATGGCTCTGTTAAGTAAATGGGGATGGAGGTTTAAAACCGAACCCGATAGCTGATGGGTCAAAATCATTAATGCAATACACTCGGGTCGGTCGGAATGGGCGTTCTTACCTTGCAATAAAGCTGTTAGTGGGGTTTGGGTTAGTATTTTTAACTCCATTAGCAAACCGCTAGTGGAACACAAACCTTTACGGAGTTTTTTCAAAGGAGAGGTAGCTTCGGGCATGGACATTTTCTTTTGGTTGGACCCTTGGATCTCCGATTATCCCTTAAAAGAGATGTTTCCTCATTTATTTTGGCTAGATGTTGTTAAAAACTGCTCGGTGTTCGATCGATTGTCCGGAGGTGTTTCTTGGCTTTGGAGACACGAGCCGGATACGGCTGTGGAGGTCCAAGAGTTGGCTTCTCTTTATGATTTGCTTTCTCCCTTTTCTCTCGGAGTCGGCAGAGATAAATGGAAATGGTTGGCCGATTCTTCGGGCATTTTCTCGGTGAAGTCGGCTAAGCGTATCATGTCTCGCGGTAGATGCGATCCGAATATCTTCGTGCTCGATTGGTGTAAATGGGTGCCGGCGAAGTGTAATATTTTTGCTTGGAGACTTGAGTTAAATCGTATTCCGACTTATGATGCGTTTTTTTCCTGAAATATTATCAATCAAGTGGGTCTTTGCCCTTTCTGCGGAGAAGTCGACGAGTCGGTGCTCCACTTTTTCATAACCTGCCAATTTGCAGATTTAATTTGGCAGAAAGTTAGTAGGTGGTGTAAGATTCCTACGATTTTCGCGTTCTCAATGAAGGACTTATTGGAAATTCACAATTTTAGTAGATTGGGGTGTTTGGAATCGAAGGTTCTTCAAGGCATCATTTTATCCTCTTGTTGGTGTATTTGGTTAACGAGAAATAAAGTGGTTTTTTCGGGTTCGCGGATGTTTGTGGGAGAAGTGTTTAGTGAGATTAGGTCCTTGAGTTATTTTTGGTTCAAGCATATGTCTCATTTACGGTCGGTCGAGTGGAGTAACTGGTGTAAATTTGTAATTATGTAATTTCCTTTGTTGTTTTTGCTGGCCCGGTTTTCGGGTTCGGTGGTGTTTGTATGAAAGTCATATTTCAAAAAAAAAAATCTTCTTCACTTCAAAAGTAGAGAAACTATAGCTTCATCACAGATCGGAAAACAATCTATGAACTATGATGATAATCTTTTTTCACTTTCTCTCTTCAGTTTACATTCTCATCTCTTAATTTTACCAACTTTTTGAAGGGTCAATTTCAAATATCATTTTCTCGTTCAGTGACTCGTAACCATGATTTTGGCCGGCCGGAGGGTTAACTGACCCCTTACCCCCCTGTGGTTCCGCCGCTGGTTACAGGTACTATACGAAATAGGTCGGAAGCTACTTGGTATTGATAAGAGGATCTTGCAAATCCTTAGAATGCCTAAAGTCTGTTGAACATCACTTTGTGCATTTTTATGATCCGCCTATGGTTCTTTATTACAACCGTCTGTGTAATTATTTTTGAACTTTAAACACTTCAGTTTGCACTAGTAATTTTATTCCAAGACTTCTGCTGTGCTATTCCGTATTTATTGACTACGATGATATCAACTTATGTCACGATACTCCCCACCGGGCCCACCGGATTATGTGGAAATATCGGGGTGTGACAGGTTGGTATGGCACTTGAGTGATCGAATGAATATTTCCAAGAAAAAAAAGATCATGGGGTGGACAAATTTTTATTTTACAACTGAATAACATTATTCTCAAGTTTTTGTGTTGTAAATTCTGAACTCAACATTGTCG
Source organism: Helianthus tuberosus (assembly GCA_030545235.1). Taxonomy (NCBI): domain Eukaryota; kingdom Viridiplantae; phylum Streptophyta; class Magnoliopsida; order Asterales; family Asteraceae; genus Helianthus; species Helianthus tuberosus. The sequence continues at coordinate 74,887,519 of CM060449.1, read as the reverse complement.
CAGAAACATAGGAAAATCAACAGAAACAACAAAAAATCCAAGAAAAAAAATAAACTTTAGTATAAAAACTAAAAATCTGATTTATATTATCTGATTGTGGGATTTTATAATCTAATTTATATTATTTATTTATATAAAAACTAAAAATAGAGTAATGACATAAATGGTCCTTGGAATTAAAAAAAGAGTAATAACATAAATGGTTCTTTTAAAATGGACGGGTAGTTTAGTTATTTTAATGAAATTTAACATAAAAAAATAACTAAGTTTGGTGTTAGTACCCAAAGGTATTACGAAATCGAAACCATGAAACCTGAACCTGTTAAAAAAGGTAGTACCCGAATGCGAAACTAGCTATAAACCACAGGGTTCATCTGTGTAATTAACTCATTTAATTATAAAAATTCATATCAACTTATCTTTCAATTTCAAAGATTTGGAGCAAGTGAACTCTGTAATCATAATCTTGTAAAGACTAATAATCAATTTGAATAGGCAATGTGAGATTATTGTATGAATTACCACTGGTATTTTTTTACGGTTCTCACTAATTAATTCATGTATTTTTTTTATTAACTAGACTGGAAGCATTGACGCCCAAGAGATAACTTATTTAATGTAGTTGAAGTCTTCACTAATTCATCTAAGTTTAAAATGTTCACACTTGTGCACTTCCTAAAGAACTGGATGATAATACAAATAGGTCGTATTGCATATTGCTATTTCTTGGTTTACAAATAGCATCTTAGAACAAGTTTTTTTCATTTTGTAACAGGTTAGTAATAGGTCATGTTGCAGCGTAACAGGTTGTTAATAGTTCAAATCACCTAACATGTCAGATTGCATCTGGTAGCATCAAATTAGAGGTTTGTACACATCGCATTGTGTGGGCCTACAGTTAAAGTGGTCTGATCTACGGCTGATTTGTGTTTTTCTATCTCTGTTCATTTTTGTCTCTGGTCTTTAATGGTCGCCTTTGATAGGAGGTTGTTGTCGTGGATTTTGATCCGTAGTGTATGATGGGAATTTGTTTACTTTTCTCTTAAATCATTGTGCCATTTCATCAGAGATTGTTGTCGTTGTTTTTATCCTCCTTGAATTCGTGTCAATTGGTTATCATTAGGTGGATGTTATGTCCATTTTGATATTTTAAATTCTTTATTTGCTTTCTTATTTTTGTCTACAAGACGTTTTGGTAACCACAATTGCTATGTTTGATGATGAAAATTGTAGCAAATGTTGTGTTGATATTCCATGGGTTCTCTATCTTAAATTGCGTAAATATAAGTATAGCATGGAATCTGCACTAAAAGTGAGAATGACTTTACACAATTTGACCATTTTTTCACAGTTTGTAAGGCCAGTTAATTATTCACAGCAAGTATACTAGCATCATTTAGACAAAACAAGAACACTATGATATTCCAAACAAGCTAGAAGTCTAAAAAAAGTAGACTTTAGACTTTAGAATTGCAAAACTCACAGGTAAAGGAACAACATTAGTAATAAGTCTGTGTTTGAGGAAATTTTTTATTAGCTTCATGTTTATGCTACAGGTTATAAGATATATAAGAGATTTTTTTTTAATAAAATATGAGTTATCAACTCAAATTACTTTTTGTACTTTTATATCAGTGAGATCTTCTTAATGTCTAATGATAGGTGTTCTCTTGATGTTTGTACTGTGACTGTAGTTTTCTTTATTTCCATTAAAATCTATCTTTGTTTTGTTTTAGTCTACGTGTAATGTGGCAGTATATCACGCACAAGTGGGCTATGGCGCCTCATAGCGCCGCTCAACACCAATACAGGGGAGCGCTGTCACACCCCAACCGATGGCGGAATCATCGGGGTGTGACACTGAGCGAAATAGATTGTTCATGAGAATCCATAACAACTATTAATGACAATATTTTTAAGGTTCAATATCCCATACTATTAAACAAATAAAGCGTAACAGTCATTACAAATATTCAGACTCAAAAACAAGTTCCATTCCGACAACTCAGATTTTATTTAGTGGGTTTCTAGACTTCCTAACTTGATTCCAGCATAACATCCAAATCAACCTGTCACATACGTTAAAATAAAAGTCAATACATAAAGTAAAGGTGAGTACACAAGTTTGCATAATAATAGTATGAAAAGCGTTTACGCATAACCAGCATGTAACACGTAATGGGCGAAGCATGTAACTATCAACAATGATACAACCTAACCACGAGACTGCGTTCTAGAGTATGCGCGACACATGGTCACCGAAGCAAACACGTGAATTAAAGTAATGTGATCCCTAGCAACCTCTGTCACAACAAGTGCTGAGTCCAAACTATAGTACTATTGTTGCTAGAGGTGGTCTAGTGTAACACTGTATAAGCATAGTAACAAGCATTCAACAAATCACGTATAGTATGTGGGAGCGGTTAGCGTTTATAAAGTGTTTGCGTTGTGTGTTGTGTTTTGAACACCCAAATGTGCACGAAAACAGAAGCATAAGTCTTCCTCAGGGCTGAATGGTTGTAAACAGAATGTCGGACGGTTTAAGTGTTCGACAGTCTATCCGGACGGATGGTCATCTGGGCTGATGGCCACTCAGACGGATGGCCATTCGAATAGGCTGTGGTTGTTTGTGAACCGTTAACAATTCGAAGTTTAGTTAAAAGCGTTTAAACAATGGAAATTATCAAGGTCAGCTCATCCGGACGGATGGCCATTCGGGCAGATGATCCGTGGTTGAAGTTTTGTAAAATTTTCTAAATAAAAGTTTTAAGTTAACGGAGACGGCGTGACGACGTGTCAAACAACGAAAAAATACCAAGTCCAGTTCATTCGGCCGGATGGACCCAGCCCATTTGGACAAACATGTTGTTCTTGATGAAGATTCATGTTTGGCCCGTTAATCGGTCCATCTCTTTGGTGGAAATCAGTTTTCAATCCGGCTTTCGACTAAGGAACGAGTCGAGAGTCCGATTGAGTCCCGATTCCATCAAAGTTGTGCAAAAACCGAAGAAAAGTTCAAAACAAGTTGCAAAAGTATGGAAATCTTTCATAACTTAGTTGAAAAGTGTGAAAATCCTTTAGATCTGGAACCAATCTTGATTTAATGTGCTCCACCCCTAGTTTGCCTAAGCAAAACGAGTGGAAACCACCTTCAAAAGGTCCAAATCAGATGATTTTGAGAAAAAGGTTAAGTGTGTGTGATTTTGATGAAGAAGATGGTGTAGAAGTGAATAGGGATGAGGATTGATGAAGATTTGAGAGAAAAAGCTTACAAATTGGCCTTGGATCGCGACAGAGACTTGAGGAGTGGATGAGAGTGTCAAAGTCTGAGAACGAGGGTGTACGGCTAGTATTTATAGTGGAGAGGCGACGTTTAACTCGGTGATGAATGGCGGTTGTTCGGATGGCTCCATCCGGTCGGATGGTCTTCCGAACGGATGGTCATCCGGGCGGATGTCCATTCGGACAGAAGGCCATTCGGACGGCTGTGTTTGCGCGAGTTAGTTTTCCAACTCTGGTTCGTTAGTTAAGCGTTGCGTTGCGTTTAATCAAGGTGCGAGTGAACGTATAAGCGTATAAGCGTTGCGTTGATAACCACATAACATTCAACAAATAATCACACAAATAACACACATAATATAATCAAATCCGCGTTGTGATAGCGTTTAGTCTAAATAAGCGATGTAATCAAGCGATAGAATGCTTTTATGTAGTAAGCGTTATAAAATAGCGTTGCAATATGCGTCAAAAATGTAGTTTAACCCATGGCGTTAATCGAATCTCAAGAGTACAAGCGTTTACGAAGAAATGATAGCGATAGATAACGATCCGAAAAATCGGGTTGTTACAAGCGCTATGGGGGTTTCAATCCTTCTTCCCGTTATGAGCATCGCGGCGTTTCAAAATGGATTTTCAAAAATTTGACCTTTGCAAACGGTCATATATTTAAAAAAAAACTTTAATTCAATTTAAAATACCATCTCTCCTATAAATAAAGCCCCATCTCCCATATTTTTATAAAATCCAATACACTCGACACACTCTCAAACCCTCTTTATCTCTACCTTTTTTTTTTATAAAAATCTAGAATTTTTATACAATGCAACCCTTCAACCGCGGTTTTATTCCTCCGCGTTCGAGTGCGGACACGAACCAAAGTAGAAATCCTAGCCGTCCCGTGTCTCCGATTCCCACTCGACCCACCCCATACGAATCCGGTTTTGTCGAACCCGCATGACCACCTAACCGGAAAAACGTTGAAGATGGCGTTGGCACAAAATGAGCGAATCGAAAAATAATATAACCCTTGAGTTTTTTATTTTATTTTATTGTAATGTTTTTTTTTAATTTTATTGTAATGTTTTTTTTAGTGTAATGTTTTTTAATTGAGTAAACTGCAATTTTACCCCCTGAGGTTAGGGGTCATTGGCACTCTTACCCCCCCTAAGGAAATAATTGCAATTTTACCCCCCCCCCCCCACTGTTCACTGTTATGTCGCAACCTTACCCCCTAACCACAATTTTGTTGACTGGTCTGTTGACTTGGTGGTGAAATGACTATTTTACCCTTTTATTTTACCCCCTGTGTTTTGTTTACTCTGTAATATTACCCCCTGCCACCACTGCCACCACCATTCACCACCACAACCACCACTGCCACCTCCAGCCACCACCCTCAACCACCACTGCCATCTTCTTCCTCCCCCCTCTCTCTCTCTCTCTAATTCATAGATCTGGTGATTTAATATTATCTCAATTTGTTTGTTTAATCTGAACCTTGATGATAAATTGAAAATCAAATTAGAATTGAGGATTGAGAAAACCAGATTATTAATATTATTATACAAACGTTAAAAGAAACATAATCATACCCATAAAAATCTTGAAATCACTGAAAGGTTTTGGTTTTTATGAACACCCAGAGTTTTAAATCAACAACCACCGCAACCACAACCACCGCCCGCCACCGCCAACACCAACCAGTACTGCCCTCCCAGCCATCTCCGACAGCAACTATAACCACCATCGTATTTGATCTGTACAATCTAACAAAACTTTACACTCCAACCATATTCACTACTTAACCTGAAAATATCTTGATCCAAACTTCCAAAACTATATCTTTCTTGGAAGGAATCCACCAAAACCAAAAAACAGGGGCTTTTCACTCACTGCTACTTTGTAATCGTAAACAAACAAACACATAGATATAGATACATTTGTACAAAATGGAGAGGAAGACGCCGGTGAGGAAGCCACACAGTGCGACCGCAGATCTGTTGAGCTGGCCGGAGACTCCTGTTGTTGATTCGGCGGAGGCACCCTCAGCTGCTGCTCGTTCTCACCAGCCTTCCGATGGGATCAATAAGGTTGTCTTTGGGGGCCAGGTCACTGATGAAGGCGACGGTGATGGTTGAAGATGGCGGCAGTGGTGGTTGTGGTGGGGGTGGTGATGATGGCGACGGTGATGGTTGAAGATGATGATGATGGAGGTTCAGATCTAGACTTATCAATAACGAAGAAGACAAGACTGGTTGTGGCGGGGGTGGTGATGATGGCGACGGTGATGGTTGTGGCGGCAGTGGTGGTTGTGGCGGTTCAGATGGCGACGGTGATGGTTGAAGATGATGATGATGGAGGTTTAGATCTAGATATAACAATAATAATTGCATTTTACTCTATATATAATAAAAATAATAATAAAAATAAATATAGGGTAAGATTACCAAAATACCCTTACATATAATGGTCAAACTACCGTTCCGTTGACTGTGGTTAGGGGGTAAGGTTGCGACATAACAGTGAACAGTGAGGGGTAAAATTGCAATTATTTCCTTAAGGGGGGGTAAGAGTGTCAATGACCCCTAACCTCAGGGGGTAAAATTGCAGTTTACTCTTTTTAATTTAATGAAATGGTTTTTAATTTTATAAAGTTAGAAATTAATTATAAAAAAATTGAAAATTAATAATTGAGTAATGATGGATAGAGGCTTTATGACTACACGCTCTAGTGTATAACGCCCTATAAAGGCCCTCTATGACGTGGCGTGCCACTTGTCGCATAACGCCCCCAAAGGAGCTTTATGACTACACATGGCCTTAAGATTAACATATAATATTGATTTATGCTATTTTTTGAACAAGTTACAACATGGGTGACGATTGTTGGTTGTTAACCATGGCAGTCTATAGACCGATCTGTGGCAAACGTGCTTGGTCGTGTAACGGGTAAAAAAAAACCAAATCCAATGAGCCGAAGCCATAACGTCCAAGTAACACTGCGCATCACGTAAAATAAACGACCAAAGTGGATTAATCTGGACCAAAAATCAAGCCAATTCTATTACGTCCAAGTCATGTTTCGTATTCATTTATTTCAATTAAGTGTAATTTAATATTTATGTTAGCACTGAAATGTTTCTTTCACTAAAATATTTATGTTAATACTGCTAAATAATATATATATATTTTGTGAAGCCACCCGTGTAATACACGAGTACTTAAACTAGTGTATATATAAAGGGGCTCATCCCCTACACCCTAGACCCATCCCTCTAAACTTATCCCCCACACCTGCTGACGTAGATGCCTACGTAACGTATCATCCTCAAGTGACTACCCTCCTCCACGCCCAGTAGCGTAAGAGGGGGGCAGACGAGCTGCAGACGTGACGAGGAGAAAGTTCAGAAAGCATAGTGTCTTAAGTCACCGCATCTGTGGAAAATAACATGGGGCCACATTCAAAATTTCTCCCTCCCTTTAATCTCCGTATAGCTAAAAGCAAATGTGAACATTGACCAGAATCTATTCACTTCTTCCAATTGTCAACCATCAGATATGAATGCGTTTGCTACATGCATTGGCATTATACTTTATGGACCATCTCTACATTTGGCATTGATTCTAGGACAGACCAAATTACATATTCGACTTTCGGTTCGATTTTGTCAACCAAATCAGTAAAAATGGTTTCAAATTACATATTCGAATTTCGGTTCGATTTTGTCAACCAAATCAGTAAAAATGTATTCAAATTAATTAGTCACAATCATTAACAAAACAGGACAGACCGAGGGTCAAAAAACTTATGGACCAGTAAAGTAAAACATGTGAGATCTTCGTTAAAATTTTAACAGAAGTACAAACAAAGAATTTAACACAAATTTCAAATATGAGCAGCAGAAACCTCGTTTCTTGCGGGGGACGCGGTGGGGGCTCCGACTTGTCGAGGCAATAACACACCAGTACCAATACATTCTCGTTTCGGGTTAGGGTTACCAAGAAAAACAGCCCTCATACCCGAACCAGATGGCGGCTGAGATTGTTGTAGGGTTGGCCAAGCAGCTAACGGCGCGTTCATTCCCCTGTTCTTGAGAACCAATTGCTGGTACTGCTGCTGTTGTTGCAATAGTATCTGTTGTTTCTTCAGCTTTAAAAAAATATCAGAATGAATTAATATTCTTACAAAAATGGATAGCTAGCAGCTTAATACTGATTTTGGGGCTTACTTGAGCAGCAGCTTGAATTTGGTGAAAGGGAGGAGGGTTAGGGCTCAGCTTGAATGTGGATATGATTCTCAACCTCGCAATCTCACCCGCAGCAGCACACAGAACATCCCAAGACAACTCCACTTGACTACTCAATGGTGGGGGCGGCGAAGGGCAGTTAGAGCTTCCTCTGCTTGAAACAAGGTTACCACATAGTATTGATTGCGGCGACCCCGCCATAACCCTACTCGACGACTGCCACAATATAAAAAAAATAAAAATCAAGAAATGAACTAGTAAACAAATCATTTCCACATATGAAATGTAACAGAAAATCAAACCTTGGAGTTGGCAAAAACGGATTTTGATTGCGTTTTCCATAAATCATCTTCAAGAGCAGACTGAGCAAGCTTTCTCGATAGCTCGTTAAGGTAATCTTCTTCATCACTCTCGGTCTCGGGAGAAGTCAAACCAGACTGCACCTTTCTTCCATTCATAACCACATCTTCTTCTTCATCCAGAAACACAGCAGGCAGCCAAAAGTTGCCGTCTTGTTCCATATTAGAGCAGCAACAAGTAAATAATCGAAAAGAGGGAGAGTGAAGAATAAGTAGAGGATGTCTGCTGTCATATTTGAAATTTGTGTTGAATTCTTTGTTTGTACTTCTGTTTAAATTTTAACGAAGATCTCACATGTTTTACTTTACGGGTCCATAAGTTTTTTGACCCTCGGTCTGTCCTGAGATTAGAATCGATGAACAAAGACAAGGTCAAACGAAACCAGATTAGAACCGGTTATGTTCAACACGATTTTGGACAAGATTTTGCATAGATCAATGTTTGTTTAAGAGATTATTCATACATCATTCTTCCATAAAACCATTTATTTCAGATAAATTTATTCATTACATCATTCTTCTATAAAACCATATAAAAGAAAAACTTGGTTTTATAAAGATTCATAGTCGTACTAAAAAAAAACAAATCCATATAAAGAAAACAAAGAAACACAAGTTCTTTCATAATTGAAGATCAAGAAACTTAAAATCTTACTTAAAAAGATTCAATCTTTAAACCTAAACTGCAACTTTTCCATCTTCTTCTTCATAATTCACATCCAAATCCTTCTCTTTTTCTTCTTTTGATCCTTCTTTTGACCCTTGAAGCCAACCGCCATCGATCGAATCAATACTCCCATTCAACCCGTCATCAACAAAATCGCCAACACGTTTCACCATCCCACTCGGTAACACTGGGTAGTTCCCAGAAAAACACGCGTAACAAAAGTTCGGGGAATCACCTGCCAACATCTTCTTCAAGCTATCGATTTGCAAAAACGCGAGCGAATCACACCCTATAAACTCACGAATCTCCTCAACACTCATCCGGTTTGATATCAACTCCTCCGAGCTTGGTGTATCCACACCATAGTAACACGAAGCAATAATCGGCGGGCTCGCAATCCTCATATGAACCTCTTTCGCGCCCGCTTCCTTCAACAACCGAACTATCTTCGAAGAAGTGGTCCCCCTAACGATCGAATCATCAACCACCACAACCCGTTTCCCCTCCAAAACCGCTCTAACAGGCGACAACTTCAATTTCACCCCAAAATCCCTAATCCGTTGTGACGGCTCAATAAACGTCCTCCCAACATAATGCGACCGAATCAACCCCTGCTGAAACGGGACCCCCGCCTTATTCGCATACCCAATCGCCGCAACAACCCCAGAATCGGGAACAGCAATCACAACATCACATTCCACCGGACTCTCACTCGCCAAAATCTCCCCAAACTGCCTCCTCGACTCATAAACCGACTTCCCAAACACAACTGAATTCGGTAATGAAAAGTAAATATGCTCGAAAATGCATGACTTTGGCTCCGGGTGAGGCATCAAACAAATCGACCGAACCCCCTCTTTGTCAACGATCAACAACTCACCCGGGTTAACCTCTCGCTCGTACGTCGCTTCGATCAAGTCGAGGGCGCACGTTTCGGAAGCGAAAACAATAGCCCCATTACTCCTCCTACCCATCACTAATGGCCTAAACCCAAAAGGATCCCTAACAGCAACTAACTTATCCTCAGTCAAAAACACCATAGAATAAGCCCCCTTAAGTTTCTCACAAGCCTCAACAATTCTCAAAAAAAAGGGTCTTTGTTTACTAATAGCAATTAAATGTAACACTACTTCAGTATCAGAACTAGTACCAAATATTGAACCACTCTCTTCTAACTCAGCCCTTAAAGTTTGATAATTTACCAAATTGCCATTGTGAGCCACCCCCACGCGCCCGAACCGATAACCGGCGACAAAAGGTTGAACATTCTTGAGCATGGATTGACCGGCGGTGGAGTATCTGACGTGGCCGATGGCGTTGTCGCCGGGAAGTTGGTCGAGTTTTGATTGGTTGAACACTTCTGACACAAGACCCACTCCGGTGACAGACTTTAACACGCCGTCGGCGGTGGCGGTGACTATTCCGGCGCCTTCTTGGCCGCGGTGCTGCAGCGCGTGGAGTGCAAGGTAGCAGAGGCGTGACGCTTCTGGGTCGCCGTAGATACCCACCACACCACACTCTTCACGGGGTTTGTCGTCATCGGCATCAAAGATTGAATCTTTATCATCTGGGTATGATTCAAATGATGAAATAACGTCAGAAAGAGGGTTTTTAGAAGAAATATTTGCTGGGGTTTTGTGGGTTACGGCGAACGACGTCGTTTTGGTTAAGGGTTTCAAGGTTGAATCTTTATGATCAAAGATTGAAACTTTATCATCTGGGTATGATTGAAATGAGGAATTAACGTCTGAAAGAGAGTTTTTGGAGCAAATCTTTGATGGGTTTTTGTGGGTTAGAGAGAAGGGTTGGGTTTTGAAGAGGGGTTTGAGGGAAGAGGGGGGTGTTTTGTCGGCGAAGAGGTGGGTGGCGGAGGAGACGGCGGTGGTGGTGGTGGCGGCGGCGGCGGACATTGTGGTGGAAGGAGAGGAGAGAGGTGAGGACTATGAATAGCCAAAGTTGAACGGCTAGGTTTTGGTGGTTTTATAATTTGTGATGGGTGGTTTGTTTGGAAGAGTCACGGGTGGTGAGGTTGAGAGTGACTGACATTTGGTATTGGACCCCATGTATAATAAAGCTGTGACGAGCGGTAAATTCGTGTAATTTGGAAAATAATGTATAACTAAAGTATTTAGTCAAACAATAGTGGTAGGCTCGAGGTCTGATTCTTTAATTATTTTCTTCGAACCTTAAATCATGGCCACTGCGATAGGCTTTCTGCCGATTATTATAACAATACAAATAATGCTGGTATTGACTACTCATAGGAAATGGAAAACTTTAGGGTGCACGGGGTAGAGGGTTAAAGTGATGGGGTAAATTAGTTTACCTCTTGTGTAAACTCTCGTCATCAAAGTTTACCTTATGGGGAGAGTTGATTTCGATGCAAGATGAGAGTTGAGATGACATGGTTTGATTGGTTATCAGTGGCGGCTTTGATGGTGTGCGGAGAGGACTTCCGCACAAGGTCCATGACTTCGAGGGACACGCGATTTTAAAAAAAATCTGGATATATATATATATATATATATATATATGGAGAAAGATCATGCGAGAACCACCTCTTATTGTGAGAACCGCGAGAAACCAATGTGAACACACCAAAAATGCCTAAAAATAGCTAAAAATCACACAAATTTATTTTTTTTGAATTTTTTATAAAAAAATCGCTACTTTTCGAAACAAAAAAAAAAAAAAATTTAGATTTTTTTTATTTTTTTAGGTTTTTTGGGGGTTTAGTTTTTAGCATTTTAGCTTAGAGGGGGGTGGTTTAGGTTTTTGGGGGGGTGGGGGGAGGGGGGTTTAGGTTTTTTTTTTTTTGGGGGGGGGGGGGGGGTTAGGTTTTTTTTT